>OX243955.1:6137500-7387500 GCA_945859745.1 Synanthedon formicaeformis | reverse complement strand
TACAAGCATAGACGCAGATCACTTCGATTTTTCACACAAACTTATAGCTTCTATATGACTTATTGATGGAATTTTTGTTTTTCCATTAACAATACTAGAACAAACGATATCAGCTTCTTCTTTAATTTTACTCCAGCTGTATTCAACGTCTTCCTTCTTTGTTACTCTAGAGCAAATCACAAATCTGATTATGTATCTTCCGCGGTAGGTGGCAGCTACCATGTATACTTTTTTCTTCTCTGTCAAATTTTCAAGCAATTTCTTTGTGATCTTATCACCGTCTTTTAGCTTGAAACATACCAAACCCATAGACGGTTCCGGCTCCACTAAAAATCTTTCATCTGATCTGACCAAATTGGAAAAGTGTTGTGCCAGACTAATTTGACTTCTAATGTGATTTCTGAGTCCCTCAGCTCCATATATCCTCATCACAGTCCACAACTTGAGGGCTCGGAATCGGCGACCGAGAGGCATCTGCCAATGTCGGTAATCGGGAATTTTGAAATCAGTTTTTACGTCATCCAGGTAAATTCTTTGTACATCGAAAGCATTTATTAGATCGTATCCATTTTTCACCCACATCGCTGAACAATCAAAATTAACGAGCATCCATTTGTGTGCATTAAAGTCGAATGAATCTGCGTATTCGACTCCTTTCATTAGTTCTCTGTATTCGGGGCATATGAACGCAGCGCCCGCGTAAGCAGCATCGACATGTAGCCATACATTTGCTTCATTACAAACAGGTCCTAACTCGTATAAGGGATCGAAAGCGCATGTCCCAGTTGTTCCCACATTAGCGATTACGTAGCAAGGAATAAGGCCTTTAGACAAATCTTCTTCAAACGCAGCTTTTAATGTATCTCCCCTCAATTTCCCATCACTGTCAGATTTCAGCAAGCGCATTTTCATAGATCCAAGTAAACCAGCCTTCTCAACTGAAGAGTTACATTGGTCGGATGTGTATGCTACAAGCTTCGCTTTTATTTCTCCTTCATCAAGAGTTGGGTCCATTTTCTGAAGTCTACGAACAGTTTTCTCTTTTGCAACTAACAAACCAACCAATGTTGCTTCACTGGCTGATCCCTGAATAAAAGAAAAATAAAATTTGTGTTATAAGAAGTATACGTTATAGCAAAATCGTGCAAAGAGTTTTAGCTTGCCAAAATTCAACTTTTGGTTCAGCGAACCTTAATCACTGAACAAAATGCATTACCAATATTCAGGTTGCAGAATTTGTATCTATATATATATATATATATATATATGAACATACAATATAAAATACCTATTTTATATAATGAAAAACAAAAATCATCACCTGAATCACACCGCCGCCAGTACCAGCGGAACAGTTCAGGAATTCTTCAGGCAATCCCAGCAACTTACCAAGCCAATTCATAGTTACAACTTCAAGTTCTGTACATGCTGGGCTGGACATCTGCAAATATCATATTACAGAAAAATATAAATTGTAATTTGTAATTTGTGTTATGGCATAGGAAATGTAGGTACTATGTATATTATTTCGCATAAGTCTTCAGGTATTTTGCTGTAGGGTGGGTTTAAAAGGTTGGAAACTATAAGAAACTTAAAAATAATAAATATGAGAAGAGGTGGTAACAACCTTAACGCGTAGGTACTTTAATTTCCTTAACTTTAAATATAGATAGATGGAATATGAAGACCTCCAGTTTATTTTCGATAAGTATGGGTGGTTATGCGTATGAAATGAACAGGATAGTGAGCAAGGAGAGTGTGTGAACATTCTGGCTTCTGTCTGTTGCTTTCGTCGTGCAGACTACAGAGTCACTACGCCCAGATAATGAGCGATAATTGTACGAGTATTATATGTAATATTTAAACGCATTAAAAGTCCATTAACTGTCGCATATTATTCGTAAATGTGAAATAAGTATGTGGGCTTAATGTATGCCCGCTGAAGCTGCCATTGAAATATTTCATGCATAGTAGTGACAGAAACACGGGGTGACAAGTCAAAGCTTTAGGTGAAGAGACTACTGTCCATGGCAATTTTCACACATCAATATTAATTTCTTACCCAGCTGAAACCAATAACGCCGAGACCGTCGCTGAGTAAATTCCCGATAATGCTAGCGTACGATGATCCTGTAGGATAAAATGCGTGGAATCGTGGTGAGTGCCAATGTGTAACCTAAAAATAATAATATTATTTTTATAATACATTAGCTGTTACATGCGGCTTCGTTTGCGTAACTTTATAATGTATGTAGCTTTTTATAGGTGAATTTTTTTTAAAAATCGGTCCAGTAGTTTTTGAGTATATTCGTTACAAGCAAAAATATAAATCTTTTCTCTGTATAATATCTATTAGCATATATAGAATTTTAGAAATAACAATCACACAACCAAGAAAAATATTCCTAGCTTGCACATTAAAATGATCATACACATGGCAGTTATTAAAAATTTTTTTTTTGTCTTTTTAAATGGTAATGGAGTAAGTAAATACATAAAACTGAAGATCAAAACTTACCCCTGGCATTATACAATCATTAAAATCTTTAATAACATCTTGCCAACTTTCTGGGTTTTCGGGTGCGTCTTCAGGAAGAAGTTTCACTAAGTACCCTGGTTCCACAGATGGCAGCACATCTCTGAAAAAACGTTTCCATTGAGATTTAGACAGTAGTTTTGAATTCTATAACGTAATCTTTAATACCTAATTATTTCTTTATATTTACTTATAATTAAATAAATAAATAAATAAATAAATATCTTCACACATTCCACACAGCACCATCTAGTTCCAAAGTAAGCAAGTAATACTTGTATTATGGATACCAGACAGTTGATATAATACATAGATTACTTTTTTTTTGTAAATACATACATATTATAAATACAAAACATCCATGACTCAGGTACAAAGGTAAAATGTTCACATAAAACATTTGCCCCTAGCGGGATTCGAAAGCGCGACCGTTTGGTTAACAGCTAGGGTTACTAGCCACTAGACCAAACGTGTCGATTAACTTATTTCCCGCGACTTCGTCCATGCTTTGCTTTCTCAGATGATTAGATTTTTATTGCTCGTATAATTTTTTCAGGCGTTGAATTTTTCAATTTTATTTTTAGATAATTTCTCTTGAATTCCTTTTTTTCTGGATGAAATATACCGTATGTGCTTTTCTGCATCCCTGACAAAGTGTATGAAAAATTTCACGATGATTGTTTGAGTAATTAGGCGTGAAAGCGTAACGAACAAACAACATTACTTTCACATTTACAATATTAAGATTAATCTGATATATTTATATAAAAGAAGTGTTCATTATAATAGCTACGTACTTAGTTAGCTACCCATATAATTAACATAGAGTTAGAGGGTCAAAGAATAAATTAAAGTTCGTAATTCTTCTAAAACAATAGAAGGATAACTGCTGGAACAGGTTACTGTCTACTTATTAGGAGGTTTTTACACTTAATTGATTCGTGTCTCAGACGATTAGACAGCCACTGGGAAGTAGGTATTACGGCGGGTGTAGGTATGCTAATTTTTTAATTACCTACTTAAAGGCAATTGTGCAAGTCCACAAGTAAGTAAACATTAATTAATTGAAAAAATTACTAGAACATAGTAAAGGTTTCATTGAAATTGTTTAGGTGGAACAAATAGTCTAGAACCTAGAACGTATAGCTTCCATTATTTATACTACGAGTAATATTATGAAAAAAAATTGTATTTTTTTATATTTTTGTTTGTAATGTATAAACTCAAAAACTACTGAACTGATTTTAAAAAATCACTTATTATCAGAGACTATATTATCAGAGAGTAACATAGACTATAATATTTATAAAGTTACGCGGACGAAGTTGCGTTTAACTGCTAGCCGTATCTGTTCAAATATATAAAAAAAAAAAATTGTACACGTTATACTTATGTTACCGAAATAAAAAAAAGTTTTTAAATTTTTTCTCTCTTTGTCTGTGCACATCTCTAAAACGGCTTAACCTATTTGAATGCAGTTTTCACTGATGTATTGTAGCAAGCTTCCTGTAACATAGTGTTGTTGTATGCTGTAACTACCTGGGGGTCTAAACAAATCTGCATTTATTTAAAATCAAAATTTATTTTTAGTGATGACACAGATGCTACACAATTTAAATCTCAACTGGTTCCAGCACACTAAAAATTATGTAGGTACAGGTATGTTATGCAAACCTGGAAATATAACAATATGAAAATTCGTATTGGACAGTCTTTTATGAAAGATAAAAAAATATGTAGTATTACTAAACACAAGATAACCGCGTATTTTGTTGAAATAATAATTATATTTTAATTTTACTTAACATATTTCCTTAGCCTATAGCCTATATATAGGCCTATAGGCTATAGGCCTATATAGGCCTATAGCCTTTCTCGATAAATGGACTATTGGTTGGGGAGCCCAAGAGGGGATTTCTGGAGTCACTCGAGCGCGTCAGATTAAGCTATGGTAGATTAATTACATGCTGTAAAGTGTGCATTTTAATAATCTGACGATTTGGTTGGTGGGGTTGGCGGGGGTGGGGGTAAAATTTTAAAAACAACTCGAGCGCGTCAGATTTTCAGAGGGGATGTTAAGTGAACCTAAACTAAGCTCCCATTTAAAATTCATTCGATAGGCGAATTTTTTAAATTTTGTTTCTATTTAATGTTTGGGACGTTTACCGTACAAACAAAGATATATCAGCTCCATTATCCCCGGTTACCGGTGACTTTAAATGACAGTTTGGCCTATTTGACGTTTGTGAAACAGGCGCTAAATATAAAGAAGATCAGTTTTGTATGGATATCAGGTGATCAGTTTTTTTTTATGTTTCGTTTTGACAATGGAAACTTGTATTATTTACAAGTTTTACTTTTCCTATTGGAAATTATAGATTTTACTGGAAAAATATCGTGTAATTTTGTATTTAAGATAGGTTTTATAGATATTTAAGTTTGAATGTATTAAAAAAGTTTGAAAAGTATGAAGTTTTTTTAATTTTCAAATGTTATCCCCACTTACAAAATCTGAATATACACAGGAAATTACTGAAATTAAGAAAGATCAAATTGTCCAAAGCGTAAGTTAAAAAAAAAACAGGCTTGAACATTGGCATTAATTGATATTATAAATAATTGTATTATTATAATATTTAATAGTATTTGGGCCTCAAGTAAAGTGTTGATTAGTTACTTTTAGAAATCATTTTCTGTTATATTGAATTATGCACTCGGTTTACTGCATAATTCGATAGACGATTTTTTATTATTATTTTCTATTTAATGTTTGGGACGTTTACCGTACAAACAAAGGTATATCAGCTCCATTATCCCCGGTTACCAGTGACTATAAATGACAGTTTTAGCCTACTTGACGTTGGTGAAAAAGGTGCTTATAATTACAAACAAAAGTTTAATGTTTTCTTGCTCAAATTTTCAAATAGATTTATTTTATCGGCTCAGACATAATATTATTATTAAAGCTATTAATATATTTATTAAACATAAATTTACTTTTAATTGCTGTTAAAATACCTAACTACTGATTACCTACCAAATAAAGGATTAACAGGTTTTTTAAATACCTATTGTAAATTACATTATATAATTTATATAAAAATATTTATTATATTATGTAATAAGTATTTATATAATATAATAAATAATATATTTATTTATTTATATAAATAATAAATAAATTATCTTTATTATTTATTTATTACGTTTTTAATTTACGTCTACTTGTAACACTATACACTATCGATGCTATTGTTGTTGTATTCTTTTTGAAGTGTCCATTTGTACCACAGCTTACATGTAAATAATTGTATTAATCCATGGTAACATAGATGTTTGTTTATATTTTTTGTAAGATGTTGTAAGTTGTGTTTTTGCCTGAATAAATAAATAAATATAAATGTAGTTTTATTTACCTTTTACGAATGTTGTCCATGTAGTCCGCAAGAAGATCGACAGCGGCTTTGCCGAACTCTCTAAACTGTTGCGAGTCCATTTTGCACCACTAAGCACAGATTGTTAATTGATTTGACCAGTGAAAATGAACAAAGGATCGTTTCAGACGAAACCTGCTTGTTATGTGACAATTTATAATTATTCTGCTTTAGTATTAAAAAAAATAGTACAAGTTATTGTGACGATCTGAGACACAATGGTGGCGGAAAACGCTGAGAGGTGGATTTATACTCTCCGCTCAACTTTTTACCTGACTGAGACGCGTTCAGCGAGTAATATGGGAAACTGCAACCTAGCTACACTCAACAATTGCACGCGCATTTTATATAACTAGGTATATACCTATATATATTTATTTGATAAAAATTAATTTGCTTATCATTTTTACATGCAAAATTATAAGCGTCCGTGTTCATTTGAAGCGATATAAATTAGTTGGCACGTCGTTCTATGACGTCCTTTCAGAATTGATAAACAAATAGGTAGTTAATATTTTTGTTAAGACACAGGTACTAAGCGTTAATTGCTTACCTAATATATTTTTATCTAATTTTCTTTATAAATTAAAAAGTAGCATAAAATATTTTGTTTTATCTATTACTGATTTTCAGTAAAACAAACAGCTTTATGAGAGTTTAACAGCAAGCATTTTTTTTGTTTGATTTAAATAATAAACAGTGGAAATAAATGAATATTTTTCGAAAACATAACGAAAGTTGCAAGAGAAAATTGTCCTTTTTGAAAATAAACTCTTTTTTTTGTTTATTTTCTAATAATATTCCATCTATGAGACTCCAAGAGTACGAGTATTTACATGAATAATGATTTCGAGGATAAGAATGTCGTCTAATTTAAAAGTTACTAATGACCTGCTCCCGGCTTCGCCTGGGGTGCAATTTTTATGTTTACATAATTGGTTGGGTGGGTTAAAAATCCATAGTGGGAAAACATGCTAACATTGGCTATATATATAGACTAGCCGATTCCCTCTTCTTCATCCCCATTGAAAAATGAAAAATATAACACCCGAGAAAATATATGAGTCATTTAACGCCTATCTTTGCGCTGTGACGACTGTGGCGCCGCCGACATTTTTTATACTTTTTAGACGATTCCTCGGGAATCTAGCATTTTTTAGGATAAGATGAATCCTGGTAATAAACTATCTGTGAGCCAAATTTCATCCACATCCGTTCAGCGGTTTTTGCGTGATTGAGTAACAAGCATACAAACATTCGCATATATCTATTATATAATATTATATTTTAGGAATATTATGATTAGGATATGGTCTTTATGGCTTAGGTCCAAATATAAGTTAAGTAGGTAACATAGAAGCTTAAGTTGTAGTTTACGAGTACTATATGTAGTTTACACTAGAATGGGACCGATACGCAATATTCTTTGTTATATTTTAATGGATCAAGTTAATTAAAGCATTCTAAAGATTGTCTGGCACATATTTTTTTATTATTTATTAATCAACGAAGGTCAGAATTGAACTCGTTAAAGGATAAAACATATATAGATACTATTTTTAAATAGACAGTAACGTGACTAATTGTAAAAGAAAAACAAAGTGCGTCGATTGTGTTCTACAAAATGTTTTTGACGAGCCCATTAGTCAAGTGGTTAAGGTCAAGTGGTCTGTCTTTTCCAGAATCCGCCATTTAGCGTCTAAACGCTTAAGGAATCAGGGGATCCGGGTTAGATTTCCGGATTGAAAAATTTTGGGAATTTCCTTTTCATTGAACCCTGGTTTGGATATAGCAAGTAGTAGCAGAGCGCTCTGCTTTTCAATGGGACAAATACGAAAAAGTCGCTAGTCCCACTATTTCTATTTTGTATTTCCATGGAAATAGTGGAATTAGTGGGAATACACCCCACTAATTAAACTGGTTAATGATTAAACTTTCCATCATATTGAAGAGGTGGAATAACGGGACAGTGCGATAACCCCTTTGAGGTAAAGAATCTCACTCTTAGTGAAGCCAACATTCCCACAAACCGGAATTGTTGTCTGTGTGGTACCTCCGTGGAAAAGGAAATGGAAAAGTCGATTTCGCTCAGCGATGTCAGACAATCGCTCAACGGTAACAGAAGATCTCAGTGAAATGTAACCACGTACCAAAGAGCTGACCGTCAGTATGTCTGTCGATCTTTACATAAAAAGAAGCTTTGGTGACCAACCAAATGGCTTGAAGGGTAGTTATAGTTAAATGATTACTAATTCTGGTTTTGTGTTCTCGCCACAGACTAACTAATGTTTCTCGCCATATTGTAACCCATTTGTTTCTGGAAGCAGGGTTTTTTTGAGTATTATTTAGGCAAATGTACAATAATATCTGGTGCCCAAAATAAAAAAAAATATACCTACCACTTGAGAACTTGAGAACACCCGATGACCCGATAGCTTTATCCTTGTGACGACGGTGACGCACAATTTTTGGAATTTACTCCTTAAGAATCGATTTGCATATAAAATATGTGTAAGCCGGTGGTATTAAAATTAATGGGAGTAAAATCAAAATTGTTACACGAATGAGTTATGTTTATGGGTTATTTACGTTCTATTTTTCTGAATATTTTAGAATATCTGAAGTTTCAGAGATATTGCGCCATCTAAACAATGTTATTAAAAAGAAAGAACATGTTCTTTCGGCGCTTCCGGTTCAATACAAACAAATCCCTAATTGCCTGTTTCCCATTTTGTCTGAAATCCAAAATGCCCTAGTGCCAAATTGCCTGAAAATTTGAAGATTGAAAATATTATTAGATATTATGCATGTTAATTGTTTATCAGAGCCAACATTGTTATTTGCAAAGTTGCAATTGCAAAAAAGTTTATTCGCAGTTGACCCCTTCTTTTTTTTCTTCTTTTTTGCGCGGGAAAACCTGCGAACCAGATCACCACCGACCAAGTAACCCTTGATCGTGTGGCCGCTCATCACCATGGCATTAAGGGTGGACGGCCCAAAGGGGGTTTCCGCCTGACATTTCCACATCAATCCCGGCAGCGTGATTTTTTTTCTTATCGAGAAAATCTGCGAACCAGATCCTTACCGACCATGTAACACTTGCTGACATTACCACCATTTTTTTTTTGAAGAAGCCACCTACCATCGAGTGGACCGCTAGCCTTAATATAAGTGAAGTGTACTGAGTGGAAATATTAAGTTTTTGTTGAGTACTTAGTGCATGAAACTCTTCAGTCCCAGTTCATAGCTGGATTTTTATAACCAGCTCCCAATATGGATTCTTTTTGTCGTACGATAACCGGTTACAAAAACAGAATTCATAAAACCACTGAAAACAAAATGCTACTACAGTACCACACCCCAATATGCTACTTCAGCGCCTCTCTATTTAATAGTTAGAGTTCGTCCTACTAAACCTCTACCCTTCACAGTTTAAACTAAGCCAGGAAAAATTACATTTTTGCAAGTAAACTGAAGCATCGTTTTCTACTTTCGTTGACTTTACTTTTACCGAACAAGTTGATCCTTTACGCCTGTCGAGACAATAACTCGAAACCGTGGTAGTGAGCTGATGCATACTAACGTCAAGTTTAACGTTATACTGTACAAATATAATTAAGTATCACGTCGGCCCGTACATTCTTAAATAGCTTATCGGGCGCCTCGCGGGCCCATATTAGTATCACAATAAGTGTTAACTAAACAGGACCACTACTATCTACATCCTAATTAAAAACGCTATCAAATTAAAAATTAAAAAATAAAACTTTTTAAATAGAAATCAAAACACGTGAACGATAATAAAGTGAGCCACAGTTATTTATAATATTGAGGGGGTAATACGTATAGATAATTGAATACACGACGCGCAGTCTGCCGATGACGTCACCGTTAGATGTGACACACACACGCACACAAGCACACCCGCACACAGATGGCGATCAGTCGAGGACCTGCGAGACGATCTTCTCCATGTCGTGGTCGATCTCGTCGTTGGTGGGGGCCGGGTGTTGGGGTGGGGGTGAGGTGGAGGGCGCCGTGGGATACTGGAAGGGCTCGTCCAAGTCCTCCAAACCGGGGGGCACTGGCAGCTTGGCCAGCTCCTCCTGCAGCTTCACGTAGTGACGCTGTAACAAAAACGCCACATTTACAAATTGGGACTCATTTTATGAGTCCCAATTTGTAAATGCCTGTCGACCTTAATATAAAAATTATAAAAATTAAAGAAATGTGAGACTTAGGACCTCTTTCACAAACTACATGTAAAGTGTTGATTAGTTACTTTTAGAAGTAATTTTCTGTTATATTGAATTATGCTCTCGGTTTACTGCCGGTTTACAGCCGAATTTTTATTATTATTTTCTATTTAATGTTTGGGACGTTTACCGTACAAACAAAGGTATATCAGCTCCATTATCTCCGATTACCGGTGACTTTAAATGACAGTTTGGCCTAATTGACGTTTATGAAAGAGGCGCTTACATTAGTAATTAAACATTAAGTCAATTTGGCATTCAGGCGAATTGGCATTTAAGTCTATTTTGGATTTAGTCGATTTCAGATTCAGTCGATTTAGGATTCAGTCGATTTAAAATTTAGTCTATTTGGGATTCAGGCGTATTCACATTTCAGGCCATTTGAGATTTGGTTGTAATGGACCGGAAGCCTTTCGGCGTGATCGAATTGTGAAAATTTAAATTTTATAATCGTTCGGAGTAATCTCCAGTCGACACATTTTTTTTGTATTTTTAGACGATCCTTCGGGAACCTAACATTTTTCCTGGATAAAAAGTATCCTTTAATGTTAATCATGGTAATGTAATATGTATATATATATTAATAGGTGCTCTAAAGACACCTAAGTGCAATTCGAGATGCACAGGTGTTTGCTTAGCTGGCTGTCGAGTGCAAATTTTCAAAACAGACACTACGCAATGAGGTTATAATAATTATCTTAGAACTTTGCGGAAATGTAGATGGTTCCCATGACGTAAAGACCATTGGAGCAGATCGGAAGTAGCGCAGTGGTGGCGCGCTACTGGCGGCGGTACCGCACCGCACCGCCTGCTGCCTTGACCGAGCCAACCAACTGTGTGCACTCATCCGATAACAGGCCGGTTAACACGAGACATTAACAAATAAATTACCAGTCGAGAAAAAAATTGCTAACCTATAATACCTTAACAGTTCCGGTTTTATTTTATAACCAGTTGCAATTTTTTTTTATAAGCAAAACTACAATATTTTGCTACTCTGTATAAGGGTTCGACCCTTATACAAATTATCTACTTATATCGAATTTTTCGATTGTTTCCTGTGGTTTTCCTAGATTCCGTGTCATAACCTTCTAGCAACCTCGCCTATTTACGGCCGCGCTAGAAAGTTGTTCGGTTTTAGCGGGTAGGAGTCCGGCACAACCCCGCAACATCCCCTACGCTACCGGGTATCCATTAGGATTTCCCAACGTTAAAAAAGGGACTTCTGCGTGGTACAACCGGTTTTATTGGATGATTAGACTCATATATCAAATTACCCGTGGATTAAAACTACCGTAATCTGAATTAAAATCTACCGTGCCACTTTTATTTTGCCGGAAAACAGTTCAGAATTTCCACCGTTCTCCATATTTATTTAAGATACCTTTTTATGTATGTATTTAGTTTCTAATATTTAGATTAATTAATTAATTATTTATGAACCCCAAACAAGACACAAATGACAACACAAATGACAAATGAATTTTGAGACATTGACATTGCCCTCTACATTTCATTATATTCATCATATTTAAGTTGATTCGAGTAAAATATATAATAGAAAAAAGTCTGATAGTGCTGTAACACTATGGGCATTATGAGTACCAAACAATGGCGAAAGGTGCAAGTTTACCCATGGCACTACCGAAAGTGTCATGAGGAAGAAAAATAACCCATGATACTACTGGTAGTAGCTAGTGTCTAGGGAAACAAACGAAATTTTTGATGTCCTTTTAGCTTAATTCGTTATCTTGAATAAAATAATAACAGTTTGAATGTTTAAGGAAAACTTTTAAAGATTGAGGAACCATAACGATATTTCTATTTTTAGTATGGGGTCGATTCCAATATATTAAAGGTTATATTAAGACAGGACATAAAAATTAATTAAGGCTATACATTCAATCCCTCTAATAAGCTAATGAATTTTGATTAGGTACTATATGAGATGAACTATTTCAAAATACAAATTACAATCTTACATCACAGTCTTGGGTACCGTGATTTTCTATTATAAAAACGTCTTTAGTGCATTTCTAATATGCCATAAGAATTAAATGATGGCATAATTTAATTATGTATCCCATGAGAATGTAGATATCCCAGCATCACTTTTGTCAGATTTTTTTTTTCTATTTATTTGCACATGAATCAGAAAAATCAATGAGACGTAATAATATTTAGCATAATATTTAGCTTATTTGACACATATTGTCTACAATAACAATCAAAATATTTATATAAGTATATAAAATTCTCGTAAACAATAAAATAAATTTTTAGCTGGAACTTTCCAGTGTTGTTTGTCGCCTTTTATGCAAATACATATTTTGCACGGAGAGTTAGGTAGCTCCCAAAATTCATAGATTGTTACTACGATCCTTTACGCCTTAAGGAGTGACTGAAAATCAGAAGCTTATGATATAATATTTCGATTAATTAAATTGCAAGTACCCAAATTCAACCTACAAAAAACTACCATAAACTTTGAGAAAGCTGCTATTAGTGCTATTAAGAAAAACTTCCCAGACGCTGACATAATAATTTGCTTTTTTCATTATAAAGGAAATATAGATAAAAAAGGAAATATTTCTTGGCTTGCTTGAAATAAACAATTACTTACACAAAAAGAATTTATTGTTGTGTGGTGCTTTTCCATTATTGCCTTTAATTTGTAAAAATACAGGTTAGAGTAATGAAAATCAGTATTGGCAATAAGTGAGTACTATCCGGATATAAATAAATTTGCAAAGTATTGCACTAATATTGTGTAGAAAGTTGGAATTTCGAATTGTTCAAATTGATTTGCTGCAATCCAAACATGGGCAGTTCTTACGCGAGGCTCTGCATCCACACTCAGTTGCTTCGTAATGTTCAAGGAAAAAAATATAATCGACAAGAATGTTTTAAAATTCAAGAACTACACATTTAAGTTCGAATTTATTTTGAATTCGGAGCAAAACAGGTTCTCTCATTTTTATTGGAGTATTGGTACATAAAATGATAAAACCCTAAATTTCATTCACGCCTTTAAATGTGAGTTTATATTCTACACTAAATTTGTTATAATAAGTAGATATCGATACCTTAATTCGCAAACCAAATAACTTTACAGGGAGACTAAAAACGTTATAACAGGGGAGACTAAAACGAGAAAAGAAAAAAGACAATTTTACATTGGAAATTATGGCTCGTATTAACCGATAGACCTTTTAAAAATTAAATTCTAATTGTCATTAAGTTTCTGCCGTATGAAAAAGTCATTTTCAACCAAAAGTGGAGTTATTCGTTTTGCGAATTAAGGTATCGATATGAAGTTTTAGGTTTTTCATTTTGTTTTCAAGTTGTACTCGAAGTGTATCTATTTAATCCAAAATTGTATTGGTATTATCTTCTTCTAATTTCTGCTATTCTGTGCCTGATCGAATTGCGATTTTCTCATGTTTCAGTAACAAACATTTAGCGATGCAATCTTATATCGACCCCGGCTTTGCATGGATGCAATTTTATGTACACAAACCTTATTCGTTTTTAGGTTTTTCAATATTGAAAACCGTTGTTTGTTTTATAAGTAAAGCGAAGAAACGGGTGGAGGCGGATAGGATTTAGTTTCATACTAAAATATTTTAATTTCATGGACTTACGTATTCAAAAATTTCCTCTATTGCTTCATCATTTAATTGTGTAATTATCCGCAATACTAATTACTCTACAAATAAATCTAACATTGATACAGTTCAATATAAGTATATTTCAATAAGATACACCAAAATAATTAACACAAACTTCTACAAATACAACAACATACACAAACCTGAGTAAATTTTACATACAATGTAAATAATTATCTGACTCTATAAGAAATAAATATTAAATCAATTGTTGTTAAAAATAATAATAAAAGAATATCTATCGAGTGCCTAAACATATTTTTTCTCATAAAATAATCCTTATAAAATATTATAAAAAGATGTTTCATTATTCTTCTATTTCAGATGATTCGATAAAGACTATTCTGTAAGTACGTATGTCCATACCGCATTCTGATGTCATAGTGACAGAATATTTTTCAGTTTTACTGTCAGAGGGCACTGTGATCGGTAATGCTAACACAGCTCCGGTGTGTTGTGATAATATGACGCGGTCTAACCGCGGTAAGAGAGCGCGAGATGTTATTCTAAATAGTTTGTCCGTGCAGAGAATGTGACTTATGTCAGACATGTTTGTGCCTCCTTCAGCCAATAACATTGCTAGCACTATTTTCCCAATGGTTGTTTCTATAAAAAAAAAACATAATTTTAACTAATTAATTTAATTTTGAATTTTTTTTACCAACTTACAACGATTGCAACGAAACGAACACTAAATGTTACTGGTGCTACAATACATCAGTGAAAACCGCATTTAAATCGGTTAAGCCGTTTCTGAGATTAGCATGCACAACGCACAGACAGACAAACATTTTAAGAAGAACAATTTTTTTGACCTGCTAACGTACGTGTACAAATTATTGTTGTGAAAAAAAAAAAAATTGACACTCGGTTTATTTATTATTTTTTATTATATACCTAGATTTAATTTCTCAGTCAATCTGCTTTTAAAACATATTTAAAAAATAATAATTACCTATTAAGTTATCGAAAATGTCAATCATAATTTCTGATGCTTGTTCCATTAATGCGTAACGCATAGCTTTCACCATTAAATCATTGCGATGCGGAATCAGAAGCACAGTGGTGCGATAACATTCACAAGATTCTCCACAACTGCAAGGATTCATTGGCCACTTGTCTACTTTGGCTTGCAAAGTGTCTAGCGCTAAATCCCATCGAGGTTGTGTCGTTATCCTCACGAAGAACTCCCCGACATCACTTCTAAACCAAATCCAGGAGTTCCCTATTTGAGTACTCAAACAGATAATTTGTAAATAAATTTTGTGTTCTTGAATATCTTGTCCACTTTCTTTTGGCATACCGAGAAGAGCCACTTCCTTATCATGCAAGTGAAGTCGTCGTATATAAAATTTTGATTTATTATCATTCTCAAACACAACGGGAATCGTAGGCTCAGAGTCTGTTATAGAAACAGTGTAAACAGCATTCAGTGCAAAAGGTGAAGATACCAACACGTCTACTTTGTTGGGACGATATATCGGGCCCATTACTTTGCATTTTTTAAATGGATTGAGCGACCCGATGCATCCATTAAGAATAAATACTATATAAGTATCAAAAAGTCTCGTTTTGTTATATCCATGTACAAGAAGTATAGCTTTTTCTTCATCAACAAAATTAGCGGTGTATTTAATAGCCAAATACATCTTCTTACCGCTGTCCACAGCCGCCTTTTCTACGCTGAAACCGTTTCTCGTATTGCTTAGCAATTGATAATTGAATATCAAAGATTCTTGAGTTGTCGGATTAATAGCCACTAGACGAGTCGAACTCCTTAATAAGGGAGGATTAAACTTTACGGTATCTTTTGGTTTATACATTGGTAAAACAATGTACAAATGAACTGATAAGAATAACATATGCAAAAAGTTTGGTTCAAAAAAGTCTTTGCTTGTCAATGGAAAATAAAGTCTGAGTTGGTTCATAGCTTCTATAATAAGACATGCATTGTTAATTATAGCACCCTCATCATTGCTATCTTCTAATTCGCAAAAAACTGAAAAATGATCGCCCAAAAATGGACAATAATTTAACATAGCAGATATTATAGCAATGCCATCAGTTAAATCATTTGTAATATTAGTTATTACTTTTACACGTTTATTTTTGTTACGTAGATGTTGATGTTGTGTTTCAACCTGTTCATTGTACCAATCGATTAATATTTTAATTATATCCTTTTCCTGAGAACTGACACATACACATTCAAAAAAGCAACTGTCCATAACAAACACTTTATAACTTTGAAGAATAAAATCTATCCAACTCTGTTTATTTAGTCTATAAAACAAATTCACATCAGATATAAGTTCTCGCGTCATTAAAATATCAGCATTTCGTTTAGGTGTCACATATTCCGAATATATAACAAATTGATCATAACTTAATAAAAATTTAGCTTTAAGAATCCATAAATCTGCACCACGGGCTCTTAATAAAGTGATTATTTCTCTGTATGTATCATGAATTTCTTTTACACACTTGAATTCATCATCAACATTTGTAACCCTAGAACAAAAACATTATAAGTAATATATTGTATTTGTATGTAATTATTTTAAACCTTTGTACAATGAATGTTACTTACGTTATCTTTCGAATATGTTTCATTAATGGTCCTGCAACTCTTCGAACAAAATTTAAATAAGAGACATTAATTCCCTTCGTTTTTGTACCATCGTGTTGAGATGAAATTGCAGATGATATGGCATGAAGTGTATCAGGTATTACGGGATATAGATCCCTACGGAATCCTTGTTGAAACATCCATTTCTCCAAGAAACTCATACATGTTTCCATATATTTATACAGTTTACCCTGCGTTTCCAGGGGATAATATGGATATGGATTTTCTTCTGGATCAACTACGGAACTTGTGTATAATGTCAAAGGACAATAAGAGAAACAGAAACTAACTTCTACATCACACCATGATCCGCAATTATTGGTGAAATTCAAAATTAATAGTTTTGAATAGGTTGTTTGACATGAAACGCTTATAACTACAACGAGTATTGTATACAAGACACCTGATTCTTCTATATTATTAGTTTCAATGAACTTTACGCACAAATTTGTTTCTTCCATGGAGCCACAACAAAAGGACTCTTGTTCGAATTTACCTTCTACTTTTATTTCAATTTGACGACTAATTTTAATTCCGACTAAACAAGGCGGAAATATAATTCGGTAAAAACTAGGAATCATTGGAGGAGTTTCTCGCCTTCCAACAAAAGTTAAATTATAGTAAGGTATAGTCATGTTTTTATCCAAATACAGTAAAGCAATAGCAACAAACTTTCCATGCCCTTTTGGTTGAAATTTCAAGGTGAATTCAACAAAATTACCGCGATCTAATTCAAATTTTATATAATTGTCAGTTATGATTGATTGGTTTTCTTCTGTTTGGAGATTCAAAGTGAAATGTGGTAATAACTTTGATATTGCAATTGTTACGTAAAGGTAACATTTTGATATATTAGTCATGGTAAAGTTTAGAGTGTTTTTATCTATTGGATCGTAGTCGATTTCAAATTTGTCGACAGAAAATTGTATCCATGGTACAGTTATCACACCACTTATGCGACAATAGCTGATGTCCTTATTAACAGATTTCACTTTAACCTTTTGGTTATTCTCGTACAATCTGAAAGTATACAAACCAGGATTAGAATATACTAAAGTACGAGTAGGTAAAAAAGATTCTTCGCATTATAGCTTAAGTACTTACGCTTCTTGTTTTCCGATATAATATTGAAGTTCCGTTGATGATGTTATTTCATTAGGAGGGCCCAGTAAATCATTGACTTTAAATGGAATATACATTTCATATTCGCGTCGAAAAACATCAAATACTTTTATATAAACAATTTTAGATGCACCTCCGTCAATACAAAATTTAAGAGCTCTCTGCTTTTCATTACCCATACCGATGAAAACATCAAATATATTTTCGTCACCTGTATCTAGGATTTCGACCTCAGATAGCAATGAGCCTATATTTTGAAATGTAACAGGTACATATGTAATCATATCGCATGGTATACGAGCCATATATATATTTTTGGGATGAACAATAATTTTAGGTTCAACAACACTTCCACTAACTGGTAAAACTACATTTTCTTTATTATTTATTTTGACTGACACATCAAAAGAAAATTCTAACACACAAGCAATTTTAACTATCAATTTAAAGGTTGTTATCATTTTAGGTCTTATTGTACCGCTCATAGGTTCTATTCTAAAACCAGGTACTAACGGTTCAAGAACGTGAAACATAGCAATTTCACGCGATGAATTCTCCAATTTAACATGCCTTTCTACTTCTAAGTTTAAAGCAATCTCTTTAAATATTACAGCTTGTTCTAAAAATTTTATAGATAATTTTCTTGTAGTTACAGTTAGTTCTATTGGTATAACTTTCTCTACTTTACTTATTGACAGGAAATCTACTTCGTGCGTCTTAGTTTTCGTAGCTTTACACACGTAGGATATATCACATATTTTACAAGAATGTTTAAGGACAGTCCCAGTAGCCGGTGTTATTTCAAATGGCACGTCTGGTTGCAAATCAGCCCACATGAAATTCACGTTAATATTGAAATAGTTAAATATTCGAATAGGCACAGATGTGATAAAGCTTTCAGTAGTTACCATTCCGAATTTCAAACTTTTGTCTTTTATAAGCAATGTCGGATCTTCAACTTGAAGACTGTATGAGTGTTTAAGAAAATATTTCTTATCTATAACATATTGAAAAGTTCCATGATAACTTCCTTTTATGAAACCTAGACAAAGTACTTTTATTTTAATGTCACTGAGAGCTTTTAATTTTAAAAAATAATTTGAAAGTTTTTTGCCAGTGTAATAAACGCAATTGTCGTTCATTAAATCAATCGTTATGTCATAGTTTGTTTTATTCATAATAGTTAATTCCTGTTCTCCATATGTTTGTAATGCCACTCTCCCAAAATCTAAATAAAAAGGTTCAAACAATACGTCTAGAAGGTCGTAAATAGTGACTCTTTTGGGAACTGGCGTACAAAAGTTTTTCGATACTTTTTCCACTATCAACGTATTGATACAAATATCATTTTTACAAGTGAACTTCTGTATAGTTTCTTTAGATCGTAAACTTTTTGATAAATTTAATAATTCTAATGCCTTCTCTTTTCTTTCCACATGAATATTTACTTCCTCTCCAACATAAGTATATAGGGAACTTGGTTCATATAATTTGTGCAAAGATTCAATCACCACTTCTTTCCGGTTTTTGCAAAAGCCAACTTTTAATTTACTTTTAATAAAGTACTGTAAAAAATTTTCATCAATCGTCATGTTGTTATCTATACTTTTATCTTCGGCTGTGTCATGAGGATTCCTTATTCTAAAGATTAAATTGTTAGCAACTCGTAAACACCTTGGTTTTACAGTTATACATATACGTCTTGACGATCTTGGTGCAATACTGAAGCTATGTGGTACTATTTCGTAACCTGTTACTCTTACATATTGCATTTTAACCGCCATGAGTGTTGATTCATTTGTTATTCGTACATTTTTCGTAGCTGAGTTACCAATAAGAACATTCCCAAAATCGACAACTTCAGGTTGATGCGTTAATTTACAATATTCAAACTGTCCGCTAATGTAGTATCTGCCGAGTTCTAAATGTGATTCATCATTACAGCATCGAATGCCATCAATTTGAATTAGTCGTAAATCGAACACAAATCTATTGCCTGATTGTTTACTATGTTTCATTTTGGAAATGCATTCATTTCGCGGTGTATAAGTTATATTTACAATACTTTTATCAATTTGTACAATGTCAAAAGCTCTGTGCGGAGCGGATACTTCCCGAGATTCATCGAACATCTAAAATATATAATAAAACACATATATTTTAAAGAACAACTTATTAGATTTTGTTTAATTTTGTTTTTTACTAAAATTGTTTTATACTGTTTGTGATTCGTGAAAATATATGTTACTAGCTGGCGCCCACGACTTCGACCGCGTTGAAAAAGAAAAAGTAGCCTATCTTGTGTCCCGTACGTCTAAATGTTTATCTACCAAGTTTCATGAAAATCAGTTAATTCGTTTAAGAGTTATGGATATCATACATACTTACATACATACTTACATACATACATACAGAAAAAAATTCTAGAAATGGTCAATTTAGTTTCAGTATTATGTATAGAGCCTATAAACACGATATCTCTGAAAACAAAGTAAATTACTCCATGACCGACTCTTACAGATTTATTATTAGTATTGATGATAATATCACTTATAATGACAAAAATATATTATATTATCTACTTCTTATAAATATAATAAAAAATACGCTGAGATGCAATTGCAATTCATGAATTGCAAAGTTTTGAACTTAAGGGATTCACATAGGCAAATGACATTGACGATTTGACCTTCAACGCTTATAGAGTAAGCTCTATAAGCGTTGAAGGTCAATATATTTCAAACTAATTCCGCACGAAAAACACAAACATAGTCCACACCTCAACGCAGTCACTGTGACACTGAAGCTCCATACATTTAGAGCTCCCAGGCGGCGGAGACAATTCAACAGGTCTGACAATTATTTTGTATTTACTATTAAAACAATATTTAAAAAAACCAATACATTTTTTTAACTGACATTGACTTATTAATCGGTGCAGGAATCATTTGCGCAATAAGACGTTTTCGAAACAATTTTCAATATAAGTAAAATTCTTCTTATGTTCTAACTTTTATTGTGGGGTTTCTATTACTTTGATAGAAATTCTAAACAATACAATTTGTTCTTCACATGTTTAAGTATAACATATATTTTTTTCAAACCAATTGCGTTGACACTTTCTTGTAACATCTTTATTAAACAATTCAAATTTTTGGGATTTAGCCCTTAAACAATTGTCATTTTGTTACTTTGCATGCAATTTTCTATGTTAGGAAATAAAATGAATGACAAATGTAAAAAAACACACAAAAATAGACATTAAATTAGTTGTTTAGTAGTAAATAAATACATGAAACATAATTACATCCTATTCTAGAAGTAGTTTTACCTCGATAGAACACAAGAAAGTGTGATTTTTAATAAATTTATCTTAATGTAGGTAGGCTAGTAAGGAAACTACTCTAAATAAGATTAGTTTCTGTTGCCTCAGTTTTATGCAAGATTGTTTATTCTGATATCCGAATTGACAAAACCATGAAAAATAAACCAATCTTCATTTGGAGTACCTTTGTCTCTTGAAGTACTGAATTAATGAAGGTTTCTGTGTTCTAAGGAAAGAATGTTCAATAATTTACTTACCATTAATCGACCATTACACATTGTTTTAAAATAGGCCGACCTTTCGAGATCGGTTTCAACATCAAGATGTATAGACGTCGACAGCCCAACCAAAGAAATCGGAAACTCAACAACTTTGAATTTTTTAAATATCCTATCGGGATCGTAACGATCACATTTCAAAGGCTTTATTAAATTAACTTGAGATGTCATTTGTACGGTGTATTAAAAAAATGGCTATATTTTATTTAAAGTTGATTATTGTTGACATATTATGTAGATATTGACATTAAGAAAATTCGTGAAAGACACAGACTAATTAGAGATTCTGGATAGGGGTTGACAGAAAAATTACTTTCGATTTTTTTTAACTACCACAGATTTATTTATCTGAAAATAACACCGGTAAATATGTAAAAATAATTTATATAGAGATTTCAAGAATCATATACCTACTTACAAAAAAGACAGTTGTTGTGTTAGTTACACCATTTATAACTCGAGAACGGCTGGACCGATTTTTATTATCTGTTAAAGTTCGTAAAAGCTGGTAGAGCCCATTTGTTGGATTTGTCTTCTCCCCGAATAGCAGAATAACTATTTCAACAATGGATGTTCACGAAAAAAATATTGAAATTTTTACATTTTCTCATACATTTTGTATGGAACGGGTTTTTATTCTAAGGCAGTACGAAGTTCGCCGGGTCAGATAGTATACGGTAATATACAGAATTGACAAAGCTATGCTTAAAATGAATTTTGATTGGATTGCTAACATAACTATCTTTATTATTAATAATATTAATTATATTGTAAGACACAATTACAACAAAATATAATTAAGATGTTTACGAAAAAAAAACCTTATTGTATTTATTTTTATGTGTATAATTTCTAAATTCTTTTCTTCATAGCGTCACCCCGCTATGAGTAGAAGAAAAATAGGTACCCCCGCAAACGGGATAACGTGCTAGAGTAATATTGTAGATGGATGTAAGCACCGGGGGTGTGTCATACGACTTCTGCAAATTAGTTCGGGGCGGGGGAGCCCCGCTCGCCTCCATGAATCCCCCGCTAGCCCAAGGGTTTATCAGATTCGGGGGGGAAAAAATGACTTCTCAATGTGTAGGAGGGCGGCGCGCAGTGAGAGTGCGCGGCGCAGGGCGGTCGTGGGCGGAACCGCCACGTGGGCCCGATTTTCGTCAGCGTCGCGACGTGGCTCCGACTTTCGTCAGCGTCTCATTCGCTTTACAAAGAACTCAGGGATTATGGACAGGTGTCGCTGTGTTTGTGTGAAACATTTGTTGTCTGATTGTTTGTAAATGTTGTGTAACAGTGTATCGATGGACGCGAGGTACGGTGACATTATGGCGGAATGTGAAATGCGGCGCGAAGTCGCCATAGACGGGACTTTGGACGCGATGCGTCCGTTAGATCCGCCGCCGCCGGATGTTCTTTTAGCATTGTTAGCAAGAAATAAAGCGCTTGAAGGTAAGGCTAAACAAAATTTTATTATTGGAAGCAATGGTTTGGATTTGTATTATTAAATCGATGTTTCGAGAGTAGGTAAGTGTAGTGTGTGTGTAGTTACAAAAAAAGTAGCCACACGCCGATTAATAAAATGAAAAGGTTAATGTTTTCAATATTTAGTAGATAATTTGATTACTTAAGAGAAATAATCAAGTATCTATTGATTAATGGCATTAAGTTAGTTATTTCACTCTCTGGTATTAACAAACGAGAGGCGATACACCGAGATCTTAAGATTTCCACAGTAAAAGAGGAAATCAGGGTTAGTCATACCGAAATACAGGGACCGCATAGCCAACCACATAAATCTCAGTTGATTGAGCAGAAGTTATCTTTTCCCAGGCTTTTTTTTGTTAAGGTACGATGGTAGGTGGCTACGGTCGCCTTTAACGCTAGCCAACACTAAATGTGCTGAAAGTGCGTCGCCGACTATATTAGATATGAGGATAAGGGTTTGGGAAGGGATAGGGGAATAGGCTTTGGCATCCCTTAACTCACTCAACAAAACACAAAAGCACACGTGCTGTTATTTCACGGTGATCTTCTGTAAGGAGGTGCCCCAAGATGGTCTGCCCAAACGACTGTGAAACGCAGTGTGCTTTGCTACTACTACATAAATTACACCATAGGCATACACTAATTCATTTTATTATACCATAGCCTTGAGATTGACCAAACATCTGAGTCCCATTTTACTCATTGAAAGAAAACTATGGATTTATATTTAAAAAATTAATAAAATAAATATTTGCTCTTACAAAAAGAGAGGCGTTTCCATTCGTCTCTTTTTTGTATACATTGTTCATATCGCATGGTACAATTATCGGCAAGTGAGACACGTGTCAGGGTTTTGGTGTAGGACGTCGCCACGCGACGGGGCGATGTTCCCATATCACCATGCTTTTCTATGGGCTTATACACCATACGGCTTCGTGCAATCAAGTTAAGTGCTACCAAGTAGGTGCGTCGATAAGTACTTTTGATTTTACCACCGTAACAGTCTATACAACAACACCTTTTGGAATAAAACGTATAATGGGGCGCACTTAGTAAATTGTTCAACGGAGTTGTAGGTACCTATGTCAATACTTTGTAAAACATAGGTGAAGATAATTCATAATTCCTATTAAAAATGAATTTGTATTAATCGATATGTATCTATTAGTGACCATTATTATAAGTATTCACTAAGTACTATTGCCGTCTACAGAGCTCTATCCTCAGTTATTACGAGTATTTATAAAAGGGACAACCACAGTCAACTTGAGAAAACATTTTCAAAGTTAGCACTAGCGGAATGAAACCCGGAACACTAGAGCCGCTAAAGCAAGCATCTTAACCACTCAGCCAACAATAATATTAGTGCTGTTTTATTTTATTTTTAAATTATTCGGTGACCTTAATCACAGTTCGTAGATATATAGGCAGTTAGAGTTTTAGTCGTTTCCTTATACCTAGTAATAATAAATATTAAAGATTATTAAGTAATTACTTTAGTAAACTTAAGTAAATACTAATGTAAAAATAATAAAACCTATAATTATTTTGTGTAAAGCTTAATTTGTTATGCCGTGTGATTACAAGCTTTGGGGTAGGTTTGCCGACATTATCCTGGCGGTCGCCCGCCGCAGGCAAATTATTGGTTTTTTCTACGCTATTCATTGAATAATATAACATTGTTGTGCAATATCAAAAGCAACCGTATCACGGTCGCGTGGGATTTTTTTTAATATAGGTAGACAGGTTGACGATCCACTTGATCGTAGGTGGCTACCGTCGCCTAAAGCACAAGCAACGCCCCAGGTGTTGCTAGTGCGCTACCGACTACAGTAGAATTAAGGATAAGGGATTGGGAAAATTGGCTCTAGCATCCCTTACTCACTCATCGAAACACAACAGCACACGCATACTGCTTTACTGCTGCCAGACAAGCTGCCCAAATGACTGAGAAACGCAGTGTGACTCGCCACTAATTTCCAGATCCAGACCAGAGCCAACTTTGAAAATTTCATTTACAATAGCTATTGAGGAATCGAACCCGGTAACCCTGGAACAGAGCGTAAACGCAAGCCTCGTAACATCCTGGCTTTCAAAATTACATCCAAAACTATTTACCTACTTTTATTTAAGCCACATAAAAAACATGAAAAAAAACATTTAAAGGAACTATTTCATTAAGCTGAAAAGGGGGCGGAGATGTCTCCTATTGTATTAATCGTATTAGAACAGGAAGTGGACGCGTGGCGGTGCGTGCGCGCCTCGATACGCTTCCTTCCGCTTTTTATTACACCCTTTTTGTGTTTTCTGTGATGTCACTTGTTGAAACACTTACCATAATTGCATTAAACACGAAATAATTACATAACTTCCCACGTAGGTAATATTATAAGTGATAAGTATGAGTATTTACTCTATTGGGAGACAAGAAACGCTCTTCTCCCAGTCAGATAATAACATTTTATTATTTTACAACTAGCTGTGCCTGCGACTTCGTACGCGCTGTAGTTCCTTTTTAGAAAATCCCACGGGAACCTAACATTTCGAATTTATAATTAGGATCAGGATTAGAATTGTTTTTGTAAGATTATATTAAAGGTCGGTTGGCAGACTTACTGTCTACTTGATGACAGTTGGTAACCGTCGCCTATTAATCCAATTGCAAATGCCTTGATCATGATAGGATAAATGTAAGTAGCCAGTTCCGAAATAATTATAAAAATACACGTCTCAACATAAACTGGGTATATCTCAGAAAACTAATGATTTAGAAGTATAGAAAACAATAGGCCTGCATTTATGTCGTAGTTACATTTTAACCACTGACCGGTGGGTTTATTATCCTCTCGACGGGGGGTGACATCTGTCGGTGCGCGCCCCTCTTTATAGCTACCCTTGATTCACCTTAACTCACCTGATATTACTTCTAATTCTTAATTTCTCATTGGATGGGTTTTGCTACTACGTAAGGGAATTGTAATCGCTTAAACACAATAGTCTATTACTTTCATAATAAATTTCTTATAAGACCTCAGAGATTTTTTGTTTTTTCTTCCTTTTGCAATCGGTTTCTCACTATGAGTAAGACTTGTGAATGAGTTATGACGTATCTTTCATCAAAGACCAGTCATTCATTATTTTACTTTGGAGCTTCTCGGGTCTCTATTTACCTACTTAAATGCTTTTCAAACGGCATGGATACGCACTACGCTTTCATGATATTTGTGTAGTTTTTTCGCATCTAGTTTCACATTACCTTCGTCTACTAGAAAAATCTTGAACTAAGAACTGCCTGCGACCGACTAACCTTCACCCCTCTCTGTCACACCAGTGTCAATGCCTGTGAGATAACATAAAAATCATATTTCTATCTACGAAACCCTGTTCCTCTAATACGACAATCAATCACCCAGTGATCTAGGCGGATTGAAAGGCTGGATTAGTTGCTGCCTCCTTATTATAGAAGTGTGCGCCTAACAATGTAATGAGACCAGAACTAGAAGTTCGTTGAATGATGTATTATGTCTTAGCCTAAAAGTAACTGATCCCCTCGTCCATTTATGTACCCTTATAGTGGGTTGGCAGCACATTTTCCTCCGTGGATTATCAAGTGGATTTCAGCAGCACTGCACATCTTTCTGTATGTACGTAACATATGCTATGAATACGACTTCAATCCTGCTTTTCTATTTTTATAAGGAATACTTGACTATGGCCTGCGGATTAGCTCCACATCACATTCTCTGATTTTCTAGTGGTGGTTTATTCTTATAATTAAATATTATTAATGAGACTTCTTATTTTTACTTAGATGCTTAATAATTTATATAAATTGAAGAAAACACGTCATATATATTATTTGCAGTCACTTTTTTATGCGAAGAAACATAACATCAAACAAAGAAAAGACTTCAAAATTATTTGTAAAGGTGAATAAGTGAAGGGCATTCTTTGATTATACGAGAACGAAGGGCTCGCTCGACACAAAGCCGTGCAGTGATCAGCTTTATCCCTTTGTTAGCGTTTTAATCAATCAGAGAGAGAGCGTTTACTCGCCGACTGTTCACATCGGCTGGCTTATGCCTGTTAGCGGTTTACGTGGTATTGACGAGAGGGAAATATTGAAAACGCGGTGCACCCTTACTTGTAAGTACTATGACTATAAAAGTCAAACTTTATTTTCGATTCGATGCAAGAAATTTAATTAAATTATGTATTACCAATATAAGTTACGATAAGTTAAAGATGTTAATTAGATTATAAATTAACGATATATTTATTACTAAAGAATATTAGTTAATTTTAATATTGTTAGTTTTATTACAACTATTTTGTAACATATAAACTAATTCAATTGTGTCAACCAAGCAATAATCAATAGTCGATAATCAGTAGGATGTTAAAACGGCAGAAGTTGGTTCGAATAAAATGGTCTTTCCTGCACCTTCAGAAGATTTTTTTATTTCATATATAGATTACACCTAATGACACCTTCCTCTAATTACGAGGAAAAATAACGGAACGAAAATTGCGACTAGAGCACAGTTTTTAACTGAAAATCTATCAATTTACAGCGACTGTAGTAGAGCCGTTCTCATTTTATGGAGACTCCTGTGTTTGTAATCAGTATGATTTTTTCTATTTCTTATTGCTGAGGTAACTTTTAAAAAATAAGTATAAAAGTTGGAAATACAACTTATATAATTCACTATTATGTTTTATCGACAACAATAGTCAAAATATATTTTTATGTAACATATCGTATTTGTAATAAAAAAATACGATTTTAATTGCTTACTATGGTTTCGTCATGGAGTCTCATAAAAACAAGCTCTTATCTACTAAAATCGTATTAAAAACGAAATGGGTGCAGCACGATGCGAACGATGAGGGGGATAGGTAGTTATGTGCGTAGGTAGGTGTTTTTTTGACTTCAATTAGGTGTATTGATCACGCACTGTTCATTCGAAAAGAATCATCAAAATTATATATATTAAATCTCTATGAAGACTTAATTCCATTAGAGTCAAATTTACTTTTAAATTGCTACGTTAAGGAGAAAATTAAGAAGACGGCCGACCTCAGTCCCTCATTATGCCGTAGTATTAAAAGGTTCCCTTGTAGAATATGTATTTTTACGAGCGCCTATGGGTTCAAGCTCTTGCATGTTTGATGCGAACAATCTCAGCCGCCCGTACCTTGCCGCGCATGACTCTGCCGCCCGCCCAGACACCTGTGTCATTCGCCCTTGGGCGGGTCTTATCTTCCGCTTTCTGGCAACTGTGTTCGCAAATATTTTTTGTTAACTTATAAATGAACAAATAAAAAACAGTTTTGAATATAGAAATTTTTATCCTACTTTTTAAAATAATATTAAAAACTTTATTTCCTATTATAATACCTATACCTAAATGCGAGTTTGTGAGGACGTATCTTTGTTATTCATGAAAAAAAAATGGTTCAATGAATTTTGATGAAATTTGATACACAGATTGTTTAATACCTGGATTAATAGATATAATATATGATACTTTTTAACTTGGAAAATTTTAGGGGTCTAGAGGGATTGTCTAAAAATATAAAAAAATGGTAAAATTTTATCATATTTCATATAAAAATGACAGAAATAGTTAATGAACATAGTTTAAAATAAAGTTTAACTTTGAATGGAGCTGCAAGCGGTAGCGACGTACCTATAGCTAGATGTCTATAGATGTATACATCTCCCGTACATGTAGATATAGATATTGCAACGGGGCGGGTGTGTAATACAGGGTGTGCAGGGGCAGGGATGGGGATGAAGGGGGTTTCTGTAATCAAGGAGAGTAGGTACGCGTCCCTAGGCACCAGCCGCGACCCCTCCCCTGCGCTTACCGCATACACCCCCTCTCTCTTGCACTCCAGTCCTGAAACCCACACGAAACCGTTATGGCTGTGTCGACGCTAGAGCCTTTATTGACTTATGATTTACCAAGTTAAGAAATCTATGTACTTAAGTATTATTGAAATGAGGTATTTGTATAATCGATATAATCTGTACATTTTATAAAATAAAATCACTGTTATTTTTATTTCTGTTTCTCCACTAACTTCTTGGAAAACACCCAACAGATTTTGATGCGGTTTTCATTAATAGAAAGAGCTATAACGAGGAAGGGCAGTTTATCTGCAAATTATATACACAATTGCATTTGTGCGAATCCGATAGTTGGTTATGAGCTTTCAGAGCCCAATAAGTTGTTGGCAACTACAAAAATATCTACTGGTATATTAATAGTCAGATAGGAAACGCAGGTTGAAAATTCGGTCGAACCTGCGAGGCTTGCCTCTGAGCATTTTTCGATTTAGTGCGTATAACTATGAGTACCAGCTCAACAGTAGGGAAAGGAAAATATTATAAGGAAACCTGGCACCTTTTAAGACTTGTGAAGCAATTCAGTCTGAAGTGGCTGGCAGCTTATATATGTAGACTATTTGATTATTATTCAACCACTAAATTTAATAAATTTGAATATCTTGATTTTAAATCACAACATTTAATAATATAAAAGACGAAAATATATATATTATTATATATGACATTTATAAGCTTTCTAAATGTATAATAGTTTGGGGATTTGATAATCTCCTGAGCGACTAACTTTTTGACCGATCACCGTAATACTTTTTTATTGTTTCCTGTAAATATAAGCATTTAATATTACTTTACAATTTAAAATAAAACTAAAGAGTTAAAAGCATTGATGTGAGCAGATAAAAACAAAGGGAAAAGAATGTAACCACATAAACAATGAACTTTCACACTAGTTAGCCAAGTTGATTTAGCGTGGATTGCGGAATCAAAGTGTAGTTGGTTTGCGGTGGAACAGTAATTGAATTTGGTAAACAATACATTTCTCGTGTCTTTCGGGTTCATTCTGAACACGCACGCTCTCCGTACACCTGTGCAAAGATTTATATGCCACTAAGTAAACGCATTCGTTGGCAATTCTTTGGACTATTCATTATTTTCACCAAAAATGCTTGGGCCCCTGAATCCGTATCTGTATCTTATTTTCTAATAATAATAATACTTTTACAGGAATATTTACTAGGTATGTTTCTCTGCGAGCTTACAAGATTAGTTTACAAGAATATTTCTATAAAAATAATACCAAGCAATAAACGAAGTCAAATTTCACCATAAAACGCAAGAACAATTATGAATGATAAAATAAAATTAACCAATTACATTTAAGAATCTGTAGGTATATATACCAAACTACCAGTATATTACATTTTATATGATTTACAGCGTAAAAAGGCGGTGTTGAAAAGAAAATTCAAATTTGAACTTATTATAAATAGTATAGTATAGAATATAAGTTTTGTAGAAGAGGAAAAATATTCCATACATGAGATTGTTTCTAGTAATGAGGCCCACTATGGAACCTTCACAGATCGTTACCTCTACATGCAAAACAAAACGCTGAAACAGTGAATTGTTTCGGGATTGTTTTGTCCCTGTATAGGATCATTTAATATATTTACAGATAGCTTTCAACAATAGCGTATCAGTCAACAGGTTAAAAAGTTTGTGCCGCTTTTTATCCGCGAGAAAAAACAATAAAGCAATCTCTCACAAGTATCATTTTCACCCGGGACGTCGGATAAGTGTAAACTGTATGTCATAATTGAATCGCGAGGGTTAGTTTGACCCCAATGCGAGCATTAGTGTTACATTTGATTGTCATATATATGTATAAGTTCTTGTGTTGTTTGCTTTCTAATGGATTACATGTTGCTTACTTTGCACCATTGCTACAATTTCTAAACTATTCATAAATAACTTTGCTCCATTGCTACATTGCTACAATTTCTAAACTTGTTCAGTTATTTATAAAAAAAAAGTCATATATTTTTAACGAGAAAGAATACAACATGTTTGTTTACTGGTATTTATTTCAAATAGAATTATATATAAACATAAAAACAGAAGTGCTTCCTCTCAGCGGGTTGACGCAGTTTGTATTTGCTCGCGGCACCGCGGGGGTCATTACTAAACTCCATTACACTTTTTGTGCCAAGTGTTTTGGCGGTATAACAAGGGTGAAAACGACCCTAAAAAACGGATGACACGCTCTCTGCATCCTCCGCTTTTTTTACGGTTTGTGAGAAAGAAAAACATTTGTATGCTTTATTTATTATGCAATAGGAAATAATTGTAACAGTATTTTCTAACGATCTAACTTATCATTTATTAACTTACTTGATTAACAAACAAACAGATTTATATTTGATATTGCCGTGAACAGAAACTTCAATATGTATAATGTAGGTATAAAAAAACTACAAACTTGCATTTAAATTGAAAAATTTAAAAATCAATTCGTTTTTAGAAACAAATATTTTACAGGACATTCAATTTAAAAAAAAATCACATTATGTTGTTATTTCATTAAAAAAAGTGAGATATTATTAGGAAAAAAAACCTCTAAATCCAAATTATTTAATCATTTTTTTTTATTTTAATTTCCAAAATTTCATTTATTTTATTCAATTAACTCATAATTTTCTATGCCTAAATAATCACAATACATGTTTCCCGTGTAAATTTCAATACTTTAATGATAAGTAATATAAAAGTGTTCAAGATCGAACAATCTCATTAGTTCAACGAAATTACTGGAAGTGAGGCTCTTAAAGGCGAAATAGCGTCTTTTGAGAGAATTAACTAAGTGAGAGTAAGATAATGAAATGAAGTGAAAACCGAATGAGGGTTCAATGGCCCGAAAACGGCCTCCACCTTCGCGATTACATCGGCAAGAATAATAATTTAATGAGTCTTTGTGGAAACCAGCTTAACAAGCGAAGACATCGTCCCACTTAGTGTGCCAATTCAACACTTACTTTCGGATTTTTATTGCAAATGTAACTTCCACTTTTGTGAATTGTTAACCACTCAGATAAAATAAGAACTAAAGATAGAGCCTTGTGGACGACAGAGCCGATAAAACTATGCCTCGCATTATTAAAATATATATTTATTCGTGAAAAATGAAAATGATAAACTGCGTAGTGAAAGGGCGTAAAAGCCAGCCAACAAAAAATTAAAAAGCATATAAGTATGTAAACATATTTTACACATAAATAAAATTTTGGAAACCAATATTTTCAATAAAAATAAACAAAAATTGAGGTTATGACTTGGAACATAAAATCTCAATACAGTGAACGGCCTACGCACACATGTTTATAAAACCGGCTTTTCTATGTTATCCGCCAAATTCTGTCTATAGTTCTTATTTGGTCTAAGCTTCATAACATGTTGATAGGCAGCGAACTTATATCATTTCGATGATAATAGGTCAGTAGCCGAGTCGAAATCGAACACAAAACATAAAAACATAGTGTATTTGTGTGAGAAATGATGAGTTAGATTTAAATTACATAAGAACTCTTATGGCCAAATATGATGAAATAATACCAAATGTGATGAACAAACTATACCCTTAATTAAGAAAATCAATTAAACAAATATTGAACGTATACTTTTTGAACGTATACTATTTCCCCGAATTTAGTATCTATGTTCCAGGAAATCTGTTAATATATCTGGATCTGAAATATATATTAAGTTCCTACAAAGTATGGGACCAATTTTGATAATTATATCTCGATGATCTCGAAGTATTCATATCATTTCTTTTTCTCCAAACCTAAAAATCATTCGTCATTATAGTTAAAGTTTATGGAACCATTGAAAATGTTATTATTTTTCAGCACAGCGCAGCGCCTTAAAGCCATTGAAGCTTTAGCACGTAAGTGATCGCATAACATTTACATGCCCCAATACATTTGAATGCCATTGAGAAAAACGTCATCAATCTTGAGAAGGGAACGAGCGTTCAGTAGAACAGTAATGCTCACAACATATGGCATCATCGGCACCACTACTTTTAAGTGCTGCACGGAATGAATGAATAGAAATAAAACGTTACGGCTCGATGCCTCCGAATAGACCCGCGGTCCTAGTGACCCGCACTTGCCTACCCGACTGATCAAATCGAGCTAAAAGTGGGCCCAGTTGATTTAAAAAAAAACCTTTTGTAACTAAGAAAATACTCTCGACTCTCAAATCTACATTGTAATGATAACATTTTACTAAATTACCCTTATATATTTTTTAAATTACAATCAGAGACAATTAGGTAGATAAAGTCAATGAAAAGTTAAAAATGAATCAATAAATGAACTTTCAAAGAAAATACTAGTGATATTTTAATAATTAATACTCAGTTACATATTATTTGATACATCCAAGCCTTTGATCTTATCATTTTGTATTAAAATATAGGTAGGTATACTAGACCGACTCTCCCTGCTTCGCCTGAATGTAGTTTATAGAGTGAGTAATATATGTGATAGTAAGTCAATCTGGAAGAATGTACCTTTCAAATGGTGAAAGATTTTTTCAAATAGGTTCAGTAGTTCTAGAGATTAAACCTCCACATATAAGATCAGTATCATGTATAGAGCCTATAAACACGATATCTCTGAAAAACAAAGTAGGTACCTAACTTACTCCACGACCAACCCTAACAGATTTATTATTAGTATATTGAGTATTGATATTGTCAATATAACTTGCTGTTTGGCAAAAGTGGGCCTCAATAGTCTAGAACTTTTTCGAAAAATACATTTTTCGAAAACCTATCATCGTTTCGTATGAGTTAAAATAAAAGAATTACTTTTGAGGCCTATAAAATATCCAATATTATTTCTTTTATAGAAAAACCTGACAGACGAGCTGTTCGTTCAACTGATGGTAAGTGAAGTGGAGATGGCCCATAGAGAAAATATAAAAAAAAAATTAGAACTTTAAAAAAACTGGGGATAAAGATTTTTAAAACTTAATATTTCTCAAAAATAAGAGTTCTGTACTAATTTGAATAAAATATCATGTGAATGAAATGTTGCATTAGATTGGTATGGGGAAGGACATTGGTCTAGGGAGTGCTTTTAGCGTTGGGAGGCCACATGTCGCTCTCGTCTCGCTAATCTCCCGGATTTGCGATTCGATGTCCCTCTATTACCCGTCTCGCTCCCCAATACGGGTGACAATACCTCCGTCTCACACGACTCATTGAATATTATTGCTCTATGGGGATTTTGAAAATATGGAGCCGTTTAGCTAAAGCTGTACATTGTATCCATCCAGCGGAATTATTCATAGGCGACCCGTTGCATTTATCACTTAATGGTATTAGCTATTAGACCGTTTAATCGCTCGATTTGCGACTTTATAGCCGGGCCATGCGATGAGGCAGTAAGATTATATTTACTTAATAATACCTACACTAAATGATGTGAATAGATTGGAGTTGTAGGATACATTACGTTGCGCAGTCATAAACTGAGAGACAAGACGGAGATAGAAGAAAAATTCCGTTTTCGTAACTGGTTATGAAAAAGGTTACGAAAGTGGACAAAAGGGATAGTTTAATTAGATAGTTTAGTTAACCAAATAAAAATATTCCCAAGAAATGCGGTTTTCATCATCAGTTAGATATTTTTTCACGAAAGTTTAATATTTATGTATATTATAATAAAATCTAAGTAAGTTTTTTACAATGCGAAGCCGGGAGCGGGTTGCTAATTTATAATATTAGTAGGATGTATGTAGAAATTTATGTCTGAAATAAAATCTTATTATTATATTTTTTTTTAACTTATCTATGGCCCAAAATACTATGCCTGTATTTATTTTGTTAGCTTGCCCTATGTTATGTCGTTTTTAATAGAGATTTACGTGTAAGTAATTATATTCAAGCAAATTAGTGGTAGAGTGGAGCGATAATTAATTTATAATATTTACGTTATCTCCGTTTTTAATCTAGTAATTACACCCTACCAGACGGCTATTGTTTAGTAAAATAAATCAGTAAGTCAATGTCTGTTTAATAATGATCATCGCGCGCATGTCAACGCGCCATACGGTGTACAATGCGCACATGCTAACTTCCACTTAGTAACCACTATGGCGAATTAACGAAATTAATTATTGAACTTTATGACAGCGGAATAAGGTTGAGATTTAGTGTAAAGTTTACGTAGAGAGTGCATAGATATTGTGGTTTAGAGAACATTGTAGGGAGTCTAACTTGTCATTGCTTCCCTCGCAACCCTAAAATAGTTCCATTTCATCAAACCGGACGGGAGGACAGGTTAACTTTTGTTGTTCGCCAAAGCCTCATATTATACCTCAATTGTTGGCACAAATGTTAGGCATTACGGAGCACTTTATTTTATTTATTATTTCAATGCTTTTAACTTATTTCTCACTTAGATTTCGCCTATCAAAAAATAATTGGGAGTACTCAAAAAAAAAAATACAATCGGAAAAGTGTTTGTAAGTCATAACCATATTTTTCACGTATGGAATATATAATAAATTTAATATAATAAAATAAATATAAGAAAATTTTAAATGGTAGGTAATAATAATGGCTTACTTGCATAGTAAAATTCAAAGTCATATATTATACCTAAGGTAGTACATAAAATTTCAATATTTTCCAAGTAATTTAATCTTCTATTGATACAGATAGATTTATTATAAAAATTTGCTGGGAAAAATGGCAGCCTGTCAAAACAAAGAAATAAATATTGCTACTTTTCCTGGCTAATATTTATAAACCTTGCACATGAACTCACGTCCCCAGCGTCAGCAGCTGAGCATTTTTCCTACTGGGCTATAGCTTCTTACGTTAACTCACATTCATGATTAAATTATATTAAAAAAATTTAAATGAATAATGTATTGCCGACAGTTGATGCTCGTGTTGCAACCTACTTCATAAAGAGAACAAAGCCGATAAATAATAATTCTATGCAAATTTTGTACGCAATTAAACATTAATTAATTGAATATTAATTGACTTAGGTATTCACAGATTCTATTTGATTTGTGTATTATAATACAATGTATTATTATAATAATGCTTAGTTATCATAACGCGAAAAAATAAAACTAAATCCACTTGGTAACATAATGATTTGTTTGTCACGTTTGTTGTAAGATTATTTATTATATTACTCATAATATTGATATTGAATGGTCACGATATTTATAGATTGACGAAGATTAGCTTTGTCGTTTCATAGATGAACAAAGACACACGTTTAACGTTGAAACACAGGTAGATGATTAAGATGGTTTAATGAGAGCACGTCTGTAACTGTTACAGATAACGTAATTATGTAATTCGAAACATTAAACAAAAGTTTACAAAAGGTTCAAATGAAACAGATATTTCATGTGAAACCGATTTTTATACTCTACTGTCTGTCCACTGGTCGAAATTCAACCGTAGTGGTGGAAAAAACGTACTAAAGCTCGTCAATGGCTTTTCCAAATAAATTGAAAAAGAGTTCCGAAGCTTTCAATTGACTTATTAATATCTACGAATTAATTGTAGTTTTTGTAACGTGCTGATAAAATGTTTTACGAAATTTTTCAATGCGTATATTCCATAAGTAAATAAACAAATAATTATGTATTAAAATAAGATAAAAATATGGTAAAGTATTAAAATAAAATAAGATACCTATAATTTTGTTTTCCATCTTTTGATTTACTTAAGTATTAGGAAATTTTACTCATCAAAATAATTAAAAAGAGTTATAATTATTTGAACAAATAATCGTAGTAACAAATAAGTAATTAATAATATAATCAATAGTAATAGAGGTTCGCAGTGAAAAAATTTACTAAATTAATTATTACATACAAAATTTCATGCAACGTATGGAAGACATCAAAAATATAACTATTATTTCTCTCCCTGTATTGCATAAAAAATATTCCAACATATCAATATTTTGCTCTAGGATCATTTCTGAGAAATTGCAGACTGGCAAACAATTCCATCAATTCAATTATAGCGTTATTCACAACCATAGTGGGAGCTATAGAGGAGTGGAATCACCCGTCATATGGCGTAAACAACATCAAATCACTTGGTCAATGATGCCACAGTAATTACCGTTTAGTAGTTATAAAAACAAAAGGGTGCGTAACCCCGCAAACGTGTTCAAAATTAACTAAGTGCTGTGTTCTATACAATACTGGCTACACGCTCCCGGCTTCGTTCGTGTTCAAAATAAAAACTATCCTATCTTTTAAGTTGGACCAAATTACACATAGTTACGAAGTTTTATCAAAATTTGTTTAGTAGTTTAGGACTTCATTGACCTCAAACAACGTGACACGTAATTTTATATTAAACTAGCTGGTGCCCGCGACTTCGAGGAAGGCTAGCCTATAGCCTTCCTCGATAAATGGACTATCAAACACAAAAAAATAATTTCAATTCGAACCAGTAGTTCCTGAGATTAGCGCGTACAACCAAACAAACAAACTCTTCAGCTTTATATATTGGTATAGATAATTATAAGGATCATCAAGACTTTTCATGTATAACATTCCCGTCTAGAACTTGTTTCATACCTACTTTAAACAACATTATACATATATATATTCGTATAACATAAAAATATTATACATATTGCATATGCATATTATATGATGTTGCATATTTTATATCTTATATTATAACATACTTACATATATTGTAGGTTTAAGCTTACTTTAAATATATGTAAATTAGATATTTTAATTTTATTAGATTAGATATTTATTAAATTAGATGAGGAAACTAAAATCAAGTTCAAAAACGCTTTTAAATTACCCAACTAAAAACCCGTCTCGACTTCGCACTGAATTGACTAAAGGGAAGGCTAAAGTGAATAGTTATTTCTGATTTGTTGCATAAGGTCGATTGAAAGATTTGATTGTGGGTATCTTTACATAAGTATAAAACAAAGTAGCCCGCATGTCACTTTGTATGTACGTTTAGATCTTTCAAAGCACGCAACGGGTTTTAATGCGGTTTTCGCCATCAGTTAGATAATTTTTCTCATGTAAATTTGTAGGTATACTAAAACCTAATTAAGTTTTTCTGTAATTAGAAAAAAACAATATTTTACAACAAAGTCGTCGAAAAATTAATTTCACGGCTTAAATTTGAACTTCAATGCATTCTGGGCGAATCCGGAAGCGGGTCGCTACTATTTTTATATAATGATTGTGATCTGAATCACCTTCCTGAGACAATTTTATAAACAGCATCAAAATTCACTGCACAATTAAAGAGATCTTTAATTAGAAAAACAGACATCTTTGTTTTACTTGGTTGAGTAACATTGTTGTTATTGAATTCCACGAAAGTGTTTAGCTTGGCGTGTGCGGCGCGATAATATCGCCGCGTTAGTAGGCGGGGGCGCGGCGCCATCTGTCGGGCAGATGCGGCTGTGACGTCACGCGAAGCCCTTCGCCACCCGTAGGGGCTTCATCGGGCACGCGCCGTATCTTCCCGGCACAGCTGACCCATCCTGATTTACTGACTCCATATTATATGGCATTATTTACACCATCTTGATTTGATTCTTGTTAACGGTCTTTTTAACGTATAAAGCTCTTTTAAATTTTCATTTTCATTTTTTCATATAAGTTATAATTTAATTTATAATTAAGGAACTACATTGGTTACTCCTTTAATGGTGTGCAGTTGCGTATAATTTTTACCCGCAGCTTCATCTTAGAATTTATCTTAGACTTAGAAGTCTATCTTTTCCCAAATTCGAGTATTTCTATACTGGGTTCAGTGCTAACTTTAAAAATATGGTGACATTTTTTTGATGTTTTTGCTTATTTTATTAAGCTAATTTTATACCTATCGTTCTCTGGTTACTGTCTAATAGGATAAAAAACCCATTACTCTCTGTGGAGTTAGAGAAAGAAAGGTGATAAATAGAAAGTGAAATATATTTTGAATCCAACCCCTTGATGATGATATGACAAAGTTCTTGATCTACGTGTTTGAGAATGAACTAGGTATAGTTGTTGATTCGATTAATGAACATACTCGTACATACTAGATGATTTCCATTGTCATCGTTTCAAGTAATCATAGTGTGACCTTGTTGAATTTTATTACGACTATAAAATGGCGCGCAATTATTTTTATTAAATTAAGTCGTTAATAATAAAGGCATTGTGAGTAAAGGAAGACGCTTAATTAATCTAACTTAAACGTAAACGAACAATCATTAACTTTAATAAGAATAAAAAGTTTAGGTATAGACGGTGTAACTTTGATAGTAAAGACTATATAGCATTATTTATAACGGCCAAATATTCAATTCCATCCCATAAATTGTTGGCATTTCCGAAATCAACACTAAATGCACCGAAATGTGCGTGCGTAGAGATAAATTTGGGATATATTGCAGTTTTCTCACAGTGTTTTATTTTTTGCCCAATTAGTATTTCATTAGGTTGAACAATAGAATAATTAAAATTTTATTGCTAATTTATACAAAACCAAGCTTTAGTTATATATACATTGGGACTTTGACTAGAGTATTACGAATTTTTTTTGCAAAAAAAAAATTTGTATTTATTGTAATGAGGCTTTAATAAATGTTAATGATACCCAGGTTATGGTAAAAAAATGACGTAAAATGTACTGTATCGTATTGCAAGAAAAACCTAAATTATAAAACAAATTGGTTCCTGCTTTGTGCTGTTATTAAGACAGCATATAAAAAAGTACTGATCCTCCTATAACGGACAGAAAGACTTACTTTCATATTTATAATATTAGTATGGAAGTATCGACATGGATTTATAATATTAGTATGTAAGATTCGACAAAATTATTCCGTATAACAGATATTTACGAAACAATTTTGAAAGGTAGATAGAATGATACATTTAATTTTTGAATTCATTTCTTAATTTACATTATAAAAAATAAGTTATAAGCCCTAATAATCTTACATTCTTCTATACTTTACCTATAGAGCATAGCAAATTATAGGTAATTTTAGGTAATGAGAATGCCTTGAGGAGCACGCGCAATGACTGTCTACTCCAAGCAACTAGTACAAGGGCATGATGATCAACTTAATTATTAAAGATAGCGTCAAGGGCAGGTAATTCACATCTGTTCTAGGTCGTAGAAAAACATATATTCCGTACTAATCTCCAATGAAGGATCTCGTTTGATTGAGTATATATAAAAAATGCATTGTTCTAGTCCATAGAACATAATTATAGTTGTTATGACGCTCGACGCTGACGCTTGCAGTGCTAAGTGAATTTGCTTCGAGCGTTATCAGCTTGCCGCAAAGTGTATTATTAAAGCGAGCTATAGATTAATGTACCTATATCAATTTTACAACTGTGAAATGGCAGGCAGGCACACTGCGTTTCGTTTTTTGGGCAACCCGTCTAGCGGCAGTAACCATCTTATAGATTCTATAATATAGATGGTCTTCTATAATATAGAAGACCATCGTGAAATAAAAGCTCTTGTGTTTCGATGAGTGAGTAACGGATGCCAGAGTATTTCCCTATCTCTTCACAATTCCTTACATCCTACTGTAGTCGGCAGCGCACTTGCATAAATAAGTGTCGTCGGAACCATAAACATGGGTCCAGTTTTTTTGAATCATATTACATGTTTTGCTGGCCATATAGGTATGAAACACTTTTAAGTTGTTTTGGTGTGAGCTTTATGGAAGCATAACTAAATGCACACCATTGCCGACGGCATGCATACGAGATTCAATTTCAGCCACCGGAATGCCGAGTGAGAGTCAAACCTCGATGCGTTAAGCTACATTTTGACTGCCCGCAGCATTAACTTGAAAAGTTCCTACTTGCTTTTAACTATAAATCCATTTATTTGTGAAAAAGTACAAATTTGTTTTGTCATTACATTACAGGTTTAATTTATTAAATTTAATAGCATTACCTACTTTGCATATTTTAAAATAAGATGCACAGTAAAAAAATAAGGCAAATCAAATAATAAAAATACATGAGAACGGCATTAACAAAAGTATTTAGATAAAGTAAACAAAAAATATATCAATTGTCATAACCTATCCTATTTGTTTTTTATATTTTCTGTGCTATAATCAATTATAAATAGCAAACTAAAACTAAACAGAAATAAAAATCGTAGGTACCTGATAGGCTATTCGCTCACACCGCATTTTAAACTCGTCATTATAATTTATAGTTTTTTTTTTTTTTTTTTTTTTTTTTTAATTTAAAGATTTAATTAGATTTTTTAATAAGGTGTTAGTATTAAATATTTAATTTTTAAAAGGGCCGCAATCAAAACTGTACCTTTATGTTGCCGCTTTCTTTTTAAATAATCTCATTAATTTAACGAACGCAAAACGCGTTTACTTAAACAATGACCGGACTGGGGCGTGGTAATGTGAAATCCGACTCTTTAGTACCACCAAAACAATACAAATTCGTATATGTCTTTATTCACACAAAAACATTTTACTTACACAATTATATAACTGTTGTCACTACTGCAGCGGGCGAAGAGTCGGAAGAATCATTTGTTAATAAAATATTAGCATGGGTTCTGTAAAGAATTCGGTTCTTTGCTGAACCCATGCTAATATTTCGGTATTCAGCAAAGAATGCTAGAATCCATACACTGCCCTGGATTGTCCCTTATCCTTTATCCTACTGAGTAGGTACACTTGCATCCTTGCTGCTCTTTATAGGTGACGGCATCCATAAGCCACTAAGTTGACCGTCTACTTGCTGCCATTTTTTACAATCACAATATAGTTTGACCTTCAAAGGTTAGGAAATGACATCTTAGCTTTAAAACAGCCGCACGTTTGCTGTTTGTTTTTCGGGGTATGAACAAAATATGCTTAGGCTAATTCCCTTACCCTCAGCTTGTATCTTATCCATTATCCAAAAGTTGTAGGAATCTATAGATGTGGTCTCGTATCTAGCACATATTAACACAAAAGACGCGGTCACTACGCAATCCCGTCTTTTGTTTTTTATCCAATCTGACTGCGGTTATGATTAACAAACATATCGCTTGAAGGGACCAGTTATAAATTTATATATAAAACAAATAGAAGCGAGTGCGCTTATTAATAATATTTACCTAACAAATAAGCCGCCCCCTCTATTGGTCCCTTACAGAAAGGGCTTGCAGTGGAGCGCAAACAAGCAGATCAAAGAGTCGGAGTGGCTTCGAGTGCGGATTCAAGTGTCCATTTGGATAATGTGTGTCATTTTGAACAGAAACATCGAACATTTGTAGATAAAACCTGCTGTTAACTAAACGCTAGTGCCGATTGCATTGAAATCTAAACTAATATAATAAAGTTGAAAAATTTGTTTGTTAGTTTGGTGGAATGGGCTAAATTCTGGAAAGCCAGTCCAATATTTTTTTTTCCATTTGATAGCCCAATTCTTAAGGAAGGTTAGAGAAAACTCAGGAAGTTCGAAGTGAAAACAAATGATTCAGTCGATTTAAAATTCAGTCTATTTGGGATTCAGGCGTATTCATATTTCAGGCAATTTATAATTTGGTTGTAATGGACCGGACGTGAGTGAGTATACGATGCGTTGGGTCAAGGACTGAGGGCAGTTCGACAAGAAACGACCATTACCAAAAAGTGCCGAAACATGATGTCAATCTAACACGGCGGGTGAAGCCGCGGAGCACAGCTTGTATTCATTAAAGCTAATGATTATTTTGATTTATTTATTGAATTTTTACAATTAAATTGAATATCGACAATGTCGCGGGCACCAGCTAAGTAAATAAACTAAATTTTCACATTGAAATAGAATGGTGCTTGTAAAACAAAAAAAATGCCAGGAATTGCGACCTATATTTTGTCTAGACAATTTTTATTTAGATAAAAATTTACAAAAATTGTTTATAAATGCAGAAATTTTCTTTGGCCATTATGTTTTCTCTCTTTGCCAAATATTCATATTATAATGCTATTGACATAGCGTGATCATTAATACAGACGAGGGCCCACTTATTAATTTTAATAAGTGGGGTGAGTCGCGTTTTGAAGGGGCGACAACAGTTTGGCGAGTTGTTTTATTAGTTTTGATTTTATTGCTTAGAAGGCAACTATATCTTTAGAGGTTTAATAACAGACGTAGTCGTGTTTGATGCGACATCTTTCTGGCAAGGATGTCCATAAATACATCATCCATTTTGTAGGAGTTATCTAACTTTTTATTTTATGTTAGACTAGCTGTGCCTCACGGTTTCACTCGCCGGTTAATTTAAATTGACAATGCATTTATTGGCTCTTTTTGGCGAAATTAGGCTGTCAAACCCGAAAAGATGTTTTAAACCCTACCAGTAATGTCAGAGTATTTTATATGTAATATCGTCACTTGATGGTAGATGGCTACCGTCGTCTACAACACAAGCAACGCCACAGGTACTGCATGTGCGCAGTGTGCGCTGCCGACCACAGAATTAATAGGTAGGCGCATATTAGTGCGCCTAGTTTATTTGGTATAGCAAGCAAGTGTCGAATTGTACAATTGCCAAGTTGTATATTTCACCTACAATTTAATGCCAGGAAAGAGAGAACAAGAAAGTGTTGGGGTGTTGTAGGCACATAAAGCAATGCGAACGGCTTATCGGGGACATCGAATAGCCCCCCCATGGGTAAGTACCATAAAAGTGTCTCGGCCGCTGGCGCGTGCCGCATGCGGCGCATCTCTAAATTACATTTTAATCTAATTACTGAACGATATAATTTTTCGGTTCTGTCATAATCAGATAACGCGAACATTATCGAATTAAAGCGTCGTTTTCTAGCGGGCGGGATAGCTCGGCTGCTATGCGTCAATTATTCATGCTAATGTTTTAATATTGTTAGGTTTTATGCTTGATTTTATATTCGCGTTTGCTATGGGCTTGCAGTTCAGAATGCTTTGTTTATAACTAATGTAATTTGTCACTTTATTTGTAACATTTGTGTAGGGATTGGTTAAAAATGTTCATTAATTTTCCATAAACGTCCTAATATATCTTCGTATTATTATAAAAAGGTTGTCAGATAGTTTGACGGTCCACCAACGGTCTGATGGTAGCTACCGTCGCCTATAACGCAAGCAAGTCTACGGGTGAATAGTAGAATTAAGGATGAGGTCAAAAGATTAGGAAGGGGGATAAGGAAATAGGCTCTGGCCACCCTTACTAACTCACCGAAACAGCAACAGATGCTCTTCTTTCACGGTGACTCAACTATGACCAGACCAGAGTCAACTATGACAAGTTCATTTATAAAGATGGCTCTGCCAGGAATCGAACCCGGGATCCCCGAGATAAAGCGTTAAAGCAAGCAATTTAACCACTCTACCAAGGGGCTCATCAAAGACATGAGACCACACTCATCACTCATCCTTGTAATTCTCTGGGCGTATTTGTTTTAATCGTGTTGTTACTTATACCTTCAATTTGGCGCCAAAGTACTGCCATAGTGATTATTATTATAATAAAAAAATTGCCCGAAAATTGGGGAAAAAAAAGAATACTTGGCTGCATTCTAGGGAAACCTTTAGAGATTAGGTAATCATTATAGATTTGCACAGTTATATTGAACAATATTCCATACTATATAAATAATTTTACAAATAAGGGTCACACGAACATTTCAATTGTAAATGTTTACAGTAGGATCTGATGGACCATACGATAACAATTTTCCCATAGTAACCTGATATGGGCCGCGGGCGGCCGGCGCAGCCGCAACGCCACGCGTCTCGTTCTGCTCTCGCTATCAACTTAAATTACAACTATCAATAGGAAATAAGTTTACATAAATATCTGTACATTGTCTTTTTAGAAAAGCCAGGAGACTCAAGACAAAAAGGACAAAGAGGCATGGAAGAATTTCAAAGATATTGGACATCGGTACAAAAATACATTAAAAAACGATCCACGATCTTATCTCGGTTCAAAATCTGTATTGTTTACAAAATAAAAATATCAAGAAAAACAAAAAAGAAAATTGGAATTGCTGGCGTAATGTGTTTTATTTTTTGCGAGTTCAATAAATAATAAGCGAGTGTCTTGCATCGCATTCTGTTTTCGGTTATTCACATTATAGTAAGTTGAGACAACAAATTTTCCCAAATAGCTACTATTACTATACTATTACTATTATTATTATTATACTATTACTATACTATTACTTATTTCACTTGCTTGTACTGATATTTTGTTCCAAACATTCTTACTGTCGTTCAAATAATAGTAGTTGATATAGATAAGAAAAGGTTATGTGACGTGTGTCAAAGACAAGCCGGAACTGAAAACAGTGGTGCCATTGATGGTACTGTTTTATTATACTGGGATTTCGTGGTAAAAGACGAATTCTTGATAAGAGCTCTTATCAAAAATTGTCTCCCAGATATGTCCTTGTTAATATTGATGTGACAAAAATATTATTTTTTATATCCTAAATATACTAACCGGTACCCGTGACTTTTTCTGCGTTAAAAAAATGCCGTCCAAAATGCTTCACAGATGTGAAGAATCGAAACTATTTTGTATAGAAAATATTCATGAAATTTTTATTTAACAGTCAAACTTTTCATTGCTATATACCTATATGTATATATATCCAGCTTAAATTAACGGTTAGGTAGGTATAAACACACAGTATATAGTCTCCATTTTATATACGAGCTATACTGTGGAGTTGGTATCGTATAACCGAGTGAGTTACAAGTTCCGCCAAATGTGAAATGACCAAAGTTTGGCCAACGTGTGGCCAAATGTTGGCGTCGCTGCGCCGACAGCCAGTCTCAACCTCCGCAAAAGATTCACATCAATAAAAGATATAACGCCTTGAAGAAATATGTAAAGCGATATAACGCCTGACAATTTTATTCCTGTTATACATTTGTAAGACGTTGAATTTTCATATTTAGATAGCTGGTATCCTTGGCTTCGCCCGCGTGGAATGTAGTCTATGTCCATCCTGAAATTTTCTATTCTAACTATTGGGTAAGGATTTTTAAATTTGATGAGTAGTTTCGTAGATTACCTCCTATATATACAAAAATACAAACTTTACCTCTATAATATTACAAATGCAAAATTAATGACAAATATTTTTTCCTTAGATGGAGTGAACAAGTTACCTAGTAGGGCTTCTGAATTCTCCTGTCCAATTATTTCCGTTTGAATATGCCGCTGTCGCATCCGATCAACAGATTTGCAAGGGAGAAGCACCACTAGTGCCGCCAGTACTTACGCGAATTCGCGAACATGCACAGTAACCCTCAATTACAGCGACGCGCACGCGCCGGTACCCTAGGGACTACGCACGCGGCCCAAGACTACAATTTAGAAGAAAATTGTAATGGGAATTCGCAACTACGTATATTTTAATATTATAAAGGGTGGCAGGCAAGATGACGGTCCACTTGATGCTATGTTAGAGTTGCAGGTGTACTGCCGACCCAGCAAGAATTTGTTTACAGCATGCTTGAAGAAGCCCATGTGGTAGCTATAGACGGAAACACACCAGAAAGGAGCTTGTTACAAAGACAGCGCGCCCGCGCATTAAATAATTACTATGCAACCGGACATTGAAAACCCGTATCTTATCAAAAAATGCCAAGGAATACATATATATAAGGATATAAAAAGAGTAGACATCAAAGCGAGAACTTAGCCAAAGGCGTTATTTTCGTAGCTGAATTTGACTTTAATAGAGTAAAATTAAAACTTAGATAAAAATACAGTTCATAACAGACTATATTTAAAAAAAATTTGAATAGGGCAGGTTTATAAAAAAAATCAATTTTCTTAGAAAAAAAAAATTAGTCAAAAATCCTTTCTTGTCACAGTGACAAATATTTTCACTAAATATATTACAATAAAAAAACCTAAATTTAGAAAAGTTTACTACTCTGTAGATGAGTCAAAAAAAGATTAGGCATGGAAATTTGGAAAATTTTAATTGAACTTAAGATGTCTGATGTAGGTAAATGTATAAATAAATAAATGAAATTAAAAATGCACATTAAAAACTACTAGCAAAATTTTTTTTAGTTATCTAATCAGTAATAAATCTAAAGGCGTAAACCATTTTCGAAAATAGGTACTTATCCTATCTTAATTATTATTACAAGTCTGGTCGACCGAGCTTCACTTGGGCCAATGAACAGATTGTGTATCCGTATCCGTACTAATATTATAAATACAAAAGTTTGTATGGATTGGATGTTTGTTACTCTTTCACGCAAAAACTACTGAACCGTTCACTATTAAATTTTGCATAGGTGTACACGTTGTCTGGGACACCAGAAAGGACATAGGGTATATTTTATAAAGTTATACAAAACGAGGAATTCTTGTATGCCACGACGATATCGCAAATGGCTCTGACGATTTTGACGAAAATCTAGTTTTTTAGATCTAGAAATCGATCTGTCACAGGGAAAATCTTCGAGAAAATTAGTAAAACTAATGGTAGTTTTTTTAATGGAACGGTTACAACAATAATACCTATTGCTCGTTTTAGAATAATTTGAATTATTAATTATTAATTCAAGTATTCTTAATTTTTTTTTCTATAAGGTTGCATATACTTTCTTTCTTACATGTAAAAACTTTAAACCTTTTATTGGCTCGGTCCCCAGTCTAGTTATATAAAAATCAAAAACAACACAATCAATCAAGACGGTTTTAGATTTTTTTTTTTAAATATAATATGTACTGACTCATATTGTAGGTTCAACGGATAAGTATTGTTCACATGAAAGTTTATTAAAATAGTTTTATGTAAATGAAGATTATTCTGTATCAATAAAATACTTCAATGTATGCATTACATAAGACTATACTGTGAAAACATGTGCTGTGTTCTCTTGTAGCAGTCCATATCTTTATCCTGTCTTAACCACCCATCTAGACAGCGCACTCCATGCGCACTCAAGTTAACCGGAATCCTCTGCTTTTAAAGGCAAGGACTAATTACCATCGATAGAGAGCACCTTATTATGAACTTTGCCATAAATACCTAAAACTAAGTTTTTGAAAAAAAAAAATATTTCACAAAAAAATAACAAATCTTTTTTAAATTATACATAGTTAATTATTTGATTTTTTAAAGTCAAGCAGCATACTTCAAACATACACCGTCCCGGCCTAAGTTGAGAGGTCTTCCCCTGTCACTCTATGACATAAAATGAATAGAAGTCTCATGTGAGCCGTATGAGCTGTAACCTGTGAGCTATACAAGCGCTTGGGATAAGGATAGACACGTTAGCTCAGCCAGATTTATGTCCTCGTAAAGTTTGCGCACGTTGCGACGCTTGTTGCCCCACCAAGGCGTGCAGGGACCTTGTATAATTTATCGCGCGGGCAATAGTATGCGCGGGTCACGCTTGACCCAAGCCAAGACCGGATTGACTTACCGATTTATTGCCCCCATATTCATGAGAATCTTTACGACTGTAGTTTAAGTCGTTTCTGTATTGACATTTGAAATTAGTCTCAGAAAGTGTTAGTTATATTTGTATAACAGGCGATTTCATAATCTTATAGGCACTTACTTCAACGTAACATTATCATTAGAATTTTTATTGAGTTGTTGTTAAGTAAATTAAATGTAATTGATATATAATACGTAATCTATATACGTAATTATACGTAATTATTACTATTAAGTTACTGCTTACTCATGAATAAAACAACTTAAATGTGTGATGAAAATATCTTGGTTTCCACTTTCCCTTTTCCTGGCTTAACAGGAATATTTGCTGGTGGCAATAGAGCTATTAGAAGAACTACTAAATCCACATCTTCCCCAACAACAGCACCTTGCACGACTTAACTCTCTGTTAACTTACACAGCCTGTAGCTCCTAAAGTATTGATTGTAGAGTAAAAATGAAATATCAAAATTTATAGAAAATTTCGTCCCGGGACATGGGACACAACGTCCAAATGTTTCGAAAGTGCCTATTTCAAAATTATATAGAAACTTTTCGCTGCTATTCGTAGAGATATTCAGCAAAAACCTGAAAAAAGGTTTATTATGATTTGAACAAACAAATTGCCCCCACAGGTGAATTTTATCTAGTATTTTTTAAAATTTGTACTGTACTTACTATAAATACGGTTAGTACGGTGCCGTAGTTTATACGGTGCAAGCCAAAAAAGTTGTTAAGAGACAATGACTAGATATCATTTACTAAAATTAAAAATACTGCGTGCAACGCCCAAACAAATCGCTCATTACCACACCCTCTTACAGAAGAATACTGTGAAATAACAGCATGTGTGCTGTTGTGTTTCGATGAGTGAGTAAGAGCCATTTCCGTCTCCCTTCCTAATTCCTTATCTTACTACTATTGTCGGCAGCGCACTTGCAGCACTTGTGACGTTGCTGGTTAATACAACAATAACAATTAATAATTAAGAATGTTAATAGTTATCTGACGACCTTTACATAAAGATAACAGGCATGTTTGTAGAACCCAAAAAAGGTACCATATACTTATATGGTAGAAATAATATATAATATACCTTTCAAGTTCGCTGAGGTACTCATATAGAAATGTAATAGATGCACCTGAAACCTCAACTATTTATAATATTATAAATTCTCGATAATTTTTCTATCCCTAAGCAATACAAATTCCCAATTCAATTCAAATATCCCACTGGGAAAGCAAGTTTGACCAATATATAATAATTAATGACACTAATCAAGAGCCTACTTTTAAAAAATAGCAACGACACATGCTCATGCAATTTGAGCGGCACAACAACTGAGTTTTTTTTATCAACTATTTACACGAATCGAAATTTCATACTGAAAACATTATTAGGTATCAGTGAAAGAATTTTGACGAGAATATGTATTTAAATTTACTTTCATAGTTATGAATAAATCGGGGGATACAATTCGATACAATTCAATAGAATCAATTGGAAAAATAAAATATAACCGAATTGGTCCAGTTAGCCGTTCTAGAAGTTTAGCGGTTAGAAAATATTTAGTGATTCAAAATAGATAAAAGAATAAGGGCCTCTTTCACAAACTACAGTTAAAGTGTTGAATAGTTACTTTTAGAAATCATTTTCTGTTATATTGAATTATGCACTCGGTTTACTGCATCATTCGATAGCCGATTTTTTTTTATTATTTTCTATTTATTGTTTGGGACGTTAGACAAACAAAGGTATATCAGCTCCATTATCCCCGGTTACCGGTGACGTTAAATGACAGTTTGGCCTACTTGACGTTTGTGAAAGAGGCGCTTAATAGACTAAATTTAGTTGAAATCTTTATTTATTGATATAGGTTTAGGTACAATCAATGTTATTTAATATAATTGGGTACAATTAATTAAAAGTTGATAAGTTGGCGACAGTATATAAAGCAATAATTTTTTTTATAATACATTATCGACAAGAACTTTTTTCTTAATTTACCTTATGTAGTTGGATCTATACAATACATTATTATAATAAAATTGTAACAAGCCATGTGTCTAAATGTAGACATTTAATGAAATATTTGAATGATTTTATTGAATTGTGAGTGAAAATTTAAGGTAAAATTTTAAAAAATTGTTTACATTATATGTTAACGAGGTCAAAAATATAGTATTTAAATTTTTCATCTGTTTGTCTGTTCACTATAATCTCAGAAACGGCTTAACCGATTTGAATGTGGTTTTCACTTGTACATTTACGCAAGCTTCCAGTAACATTCAGTGTTTGTTTCATTCCAATCGGTTCACAAACAAAAAAGTTATACCGAATAACGAAATACCAAGCGTACGAGAACCATTCGTACGAAGTTGCGGACACAGTTAGTGAGAAAATATTTCTATTGATGCAATTTTTCCGAACATTTTTTAGTAAAAAAAAAATTTTTTGCCTCTAGTGACGTTCGAAAGCTTAGACAGCTTAAATTCTAGAACGTCGTCGCATTATAGTAATGTCTAATTTGACTGAAGCGTAACAGCGGGAAGATAAATAAAGAAGCACTGTTTCAGCAATTAGACATTGCTTACCTGCACAGAGTGCTTGCAGAGTAAACCGTTCGATATTATTCGCATAGGAAATATTGTGAAAATTTTCCTGGCAATCGATCGCTGGGTGTGACTGCTCTGTATGAGGATTGGTCGGTAGGCGTGGTGGGTCTTATCGTTTTTGTAGCGTTGGCCAATAGCGCTACGCCAGTGATAAGAGGGTTGGGGGTTGCATTGTGGGGTGACGACAGTATGCCGACCGTAGCGGCAGGAGCCGGTTGTATTGAGCATGCTGGGTGCTATGATGTACCCGGGTGTGGACGATGCCGACCTCGAGAACATGCGCGTACCGCCGATACAACTCGAACATCTACCAGAAGTGTTCCTATGTATGTAATTCGTTGTGCACTGTGTTTATCAATAGTTGTGTGTGTGTGGGTGTGTGTTTGTTTGTTTAAGATACGTAAATTCGAATAAGTTTTGTTGTCAATATAACAAATCGTCAATATTTTGCCGTTTTAAAAATAGCACCACGTCCCGGTTCTACACGGGCGCTAAATATTTAGCCTATGTTTAGGACCTAAAGCGTCCTATGAAAAGAGTTTTTTGAATACCTTATTACGAAAAAAAAAAAATTACTTTTTAATAATTTAATTAGGATATATTAAATGCGTAAACTTTCATGAAAAAAATAGAAGGGAATTTTATGTGTTTTCAGTGACAACACAAATGCGCGGATAGTGACGTTATTTGTACTAAGTACATACAATTATTATAAGCTTTTACAAAAACTTCAAATATGAAAATTAATATTTGAATTTCCAATTAACACTAAATCTTACTAATCTCTAAATAAAGAAAAATATTTTATACTAGCTGCGTGCTCGCTACTTCGTATGCGGTTTTCCGATTGGAATGAAACAAACATTTGTTACGGGACGCTTACTACATACAATATTAGTGAAAATTGCATTAAAATAGCTGTTTCTGAGATTAGCGTGGACAGACAAAAAAAATCTAACAAACTATTTTTATGTAACATTTATGTAGAAATGGTTTTTTTTTGAAAAATATTAATATATTTTGTAAATTATGTTTGTTTGCGATTTTCTATACGTATAGATTTTCACAGTAGTTATATACAAAACATTTTAAAATCAAGTGAAGGATTTAGAGAAAACGAAGTAGGTAGATACCGTCTCAACAGTGAAAGTAAAAATAAAAGTGTAGGTACTGTACCTATTCGTAAATGTTCCAGGGGACCTAGTGCGAGTTTTACTCTATCAAACGCATCGAAAGCGTAAACGTCAATTTGTGTGGGAATGAAGTAGTGCTACACATTAGCCAACAGGTAGCGCTGCTTCATTCCCATACAAATGGACATTTACGCGTTCAACGCGTTTGATAGAACTCGCACTAGGCCCTCAGAACTTTGCAACGAAACTAAAGGAATTTGCTGTAAAGTTTATCAACGTATAACTTACATGCAAGTTAAGCTAAGCTAAGCTAAGCTGAAATATGGTTTGTGTGCAGCCAGTATACCGAAGTGCGGCGGCTGTCACGAGATGATTGTGGACCAGTACGTGTTGAAAGTGTCTGACCGCACATGGCACGCCGGCTGCCTGCGCTGCGTTGAGTGCAGAGCCATGCTCACTGGAAAATGTTTTGCTAGAAACAACCAGCTCTACTGTACTGACGATTTTTTCAAGTAAGTTTCTTTATTTTTTAACCCCAAGTGCCAAAAGTATTAAATATTAATTATTCGTAAACTACAATATCAAATGAAAAATTGTTACATACAGCCTTAAATAATATGTGAAGTGAAATTACTGATACACTGTTAGCTTTGTAATGAGTGTCATTTTGAAAATAAAACTAAAATCGATGGAAATGAGAGCTCACTTGGTGATTTTTTTCTATCGAGAAAATTTCATTATATTATGTTTTCTGTTACAGTCGTCATTTTCATTTGTAATGTATTTATCTATTTAAAAAAATTTAATTAAATTAGACTTTGTTTACTTAGATAAAATTCAAATCTAGGATTGGCTATTTCTCTTTATACCCGCTCTTAAGGTGACAAAATCGTTTTAGTTTGCCAAAATTGTAAGTAGGTGCCAAAGGGAACATCCAAGGGGAAATAATGATAGGATTAGCTTATTAACCTATATTTTATATTATTTTTAATATTAATATTAAATAAATGGGATACTAATATTATTAAAGCGAATGTTTGTTAGTATTTCTAAATATTTTACTGTTAGGTAATATAATTTGTAATATTTACTCGTTCATGCAAAAATTTCTTAAGGGATTTTGATAAAAACTTATGAACTCACAATAACATAGTTTACTATATTAGTTTTTGCCCGCGACTTCATCCGCGCCCTAAACAACACGGGATCGATCAACTGTTGTAGTTACTATACATGAAGTTTGCCTGAAAATATCATCAAAATAGGTTGAGCGGTTTTGGAGTCCTTAGGGAACATACATCGATTTTTATACATAGAGATACTTCAGAATAACACTTAGCGCCTCTTTCACCAACGTCAAGTAGGCCAAACTGTCATTTAAAGTGTCCGGTAACCGAGGATAATGGAGCTGTAGTACCTTTGTTTGTATACAGTAAACGTCCCAAACATTAAATAGAAAATAATAAAAAAAAATCGGCTTGATTTATGTACTAAACCTAGTGAATAATTTAATAAAATATAAAATTATTTCTAAAAGTAACACTTTAATCGACACTTTACTTGTAGTTGGTGAAAGAGGCGTTTAGGATGTTCACAAATTCAAATCCTACCCATTCGTTGTTATTATAATTATTAATACTAGCTGGCGCCCGCGACTTCGTCCGCGTTGAAAAAGAAAAAGTAGCCTATCCTGTGTCCTTTACGTCTAAATGTTTATCTACCAAATAGATAAAACAAAATAATACCACATCAGATTATGGCTCTGGAGGCCGATTGCTGATATATTTGGAAAAAAAAATTACCAAGTTTCATGAAAATCAGTTAATTCGTTTGAGTTATGGAGGAACATACATACAATACCTACACTTACAGATTTATTATTAGTATTGATATTGATTGATGATAAATCAATTTCTTTTCAATATATCTTCTACTACTGATGGTACTACACTGTATATCTTCATTGTCTAACCAAAATCCATTATATGCAAAAAATATACTATTGAGTTATTGGACAGAAAAAATATCCTGAATTTTTCTAAATGAAACTTTATTTAAAAAAAACATAATAATAGGTACTTAGGACCTAATAATAGGTATAGGGTGACCCAGAAATTGCTCGTATTCCTCTCGGGACACGATACCGATACTATGACTACATTGGTGTAATTTATAATAATTACGCCGAGAAACTTATTAAGAACAATATATATTAATCGAAAAAGATGAAAATAAAATATAGCAGACTTTGGTTTGATAACGACGATAATATGTAGTTGTGTAATGAAAATCTATGCGTCTTAAATGAGCTGTTGTGTGATGATGGTTTAACAATATTCTCAGCACAGAAATATGACAATGTTATGATGATAATGTTGTTGTGATTGCGGCTGTTGTCCTAGGCGGTTTGGCACAAAGTGCGCGGGTTGCGGCCAGGGCATCCCGCCGACGCAAGTGGTCCGACGGGCGCAGTCTCATGTCTATCACCTTCGATGTTTCTCTTGTGCTGCGTGTGCTCGCACCCTCAACACGGGAGACGAGTTCTACCTTATGGAAGACGGGAAACTTGTATGTAAACCTGATTATGAGGCCGCGAGAGCTAAAGGTGAGCCTTAACATTTTACAATGAAATATACAATGAAATGAAAGTACCTACATATATTGACAGAGTAACCTTAATACTAATTATAGCAATTATAATTATAGTCAACCGGCAGTAACAACCCCCTTACAGAAGACCACTATTAAATAATAGCATGTGTGCTGTTGTGTTTCGGTGAATGAGTAAAGGATGCCGTAACACATTTTCCTATCCCTTCCCAATCCCTATCCTTAATCACTATGATCGACATCGCACTTGCAGCACTTGTGCGTTGTTTGTGTTATAGGTGACGGTTGCCACCTACCATCAAGTGGACTGTCAGCCACTTCGAGCTTAACATAAAAAAAATTGAAATAAGCACTTTGTTTTCTTAGCTATTATTAATGTGCCCTATAGATACAAATCTTTCGGAAGAAATTTTCTATGAATAACTGTAAAAACTATATGGAAATATTTTACCTACTTAGTGTATTATTAATAGAATTAGTGACTACTTCTTTCTATTAAGAAGAGATTGAAATCTATATTCACTAATCAGCTTTATGATTACTGGCGTTAGTATCATATAATATATACCATATCTCCATTTGGTATACCTAATATGCCTTCTCTCTCACTTGCAAAATCCTCTCTAACTCTTTATAGATAATGGGTATTAGTGTCGATAGTTTAGGCAAAAAAGTAATTATGCTCTGGTTCACAAGTAATCAATTGTTTGAGCTATTATTGTAGTGCAATCAATGTATAAGAAGATTTGCTATAATATGAAAGAATTCACAATGATAGATCTTTTACGTTTTGCAAATGAAAAATAACAATTATATCTTGTCCTGCTTTCTTTGATGTTTTCTGTACATGCTAGGTATCCTTTCGATTCAATTGCTAATGTCAAGCTAATGTCAGTTCTTATTGTAGGAGGCGAGGGCTCACTAGACGGTGATTCAGCCAGCAAACGACCTCGGACTACAATAACAGCGAAACAGTTGGAGACACTGAAAAGTGCTTACAGCAGTAGTCCTAAACCAGCTCGCCATGTGCGGGAACAGTTAGCGCAAGATACTGGACTCGATATGCGAGTTGTACAAGTTTGGTTCCAAAATAGGTAAGCTCTCAAAAGTAAATCTCTATTTTTTGGCATTACGTCTTTTTTGACTCAATAGTGAGAGGCAATACAGAAAAGTAATGTTAACACAATCGAGGGATACAGTATGATTGTAATATACTTAACTTACAAATTAATGACAAAATTTAGGGACTTCTAAATTTTTTTTATTTATTTACGTAGCTATGAATTTTAGTTAGCGTTTTGGATATAAATCCAAAATTTATTTACACATCTCGACAGCTAAAATATCAAAGAATTTTTTGGTACATATATTATACATATATACATATATTCGAATATAATAATGCAATTTAATATAATATTAAATATATATTATTATATATTTATAGAATATAATTTTTTGGATATACACGTATTTACAGAAAGTACCTACACGTATTTTCAGTAGTTTTCTTACTATACTAGCGAGTATAGTTATTCTGTGAACAAAGTAAGGCGCGCGCTTTTAAATACAAATCAATTATTTCCTCTTGTGTCGTTTGATCGTGTAAAGATATTCTAGATTTGAGATATAATTGTATGAGATTACATTTTATGTATTATAACTTTTTTTTTAAAGAACCAACCCCTTGATCGAGTGGTTAACGCTATGTCTCAGGGGTTCCGCGTTCGAGTCTCGGCCGAGGCATGGCATCTTTGAAAATTAACTTTTCATAGTTGGCTAAGGAGAAAGTCGTGGCTCAGAAATATCCGAGAGTGGACTGGGATTGCCTCGGTAGAGCAGCTATTCCAATTGGCTCTTGACAGGGACCGGTTCAGAAAGTTGACGGCTAACCTTCAGGACTGAAGAGGCACATGGAGAGAGAGAGAGTTGGCTGTTAGTCTGGATCTGACAAGTAGAGGCAGGGCCACATTACATTTGGTGACACTACATTTGGCAGTCATTTGGGCAGATAATCGCGGCATTAACCATCCCCGTACAGAAGATCACCGTAAAATACAGCATGTGTGCTGTTGTCTTTCGGTGAGTGAGTAAGGCCCAGAAAATTAAGTGAAATGAACAAAAATAAAATTAATCATGTATTTTGGAATTTTTTTATCTTCCTGAAAATCTCGATCTTTTCACGAATATACTCTTTGCTTGACTTGGTCAATTTATAAACCAAAACCCCGTTATATTTTACGTAAAAATGCTTCTTAAATCCGACTAGACGTAATCTTTGTTTTTTGTTTTGTTAAGGCTTGACGAATAACTGTTGCGAACAACGCCTTTACCGTATAAAAAGATTAAACCGCGAATTCAAATCTGCAATCAATTTTGCATACACACTTAGAGCGAGAAAGCGAGTTAACTTGACTGATTTTGAAATGGTCTGTGACTTAACGAGACTTGAGTGGAGATTAAGTTTTTACGAGTGAAATAAAAAGCGAAACGTGTCAAACAAAAATAAAATTATTTTTATACCTACACATATTTTGCCGAAACCGTAACTAATTATAATATACCCACTTTCTGTGAGCGCAGATTTTTTTCGCTGCATTGAAAGAATGTCCTCATAATTTTGATAATTAATTTACAATGACGTAATCCAACTTAATAATTTTTTTATCTATGGTCGTATATTTTTTTTATCTAACTAGCTGACGGTTCAAATTGATATTAGGTGACTACCGTTGTCTGTAACGCAAACAACGCCACGTGCATGCAAGGATAGTGCTCAATTCGCAATACCTATAATGTGAATGTGGATAATTATCATACACTACAAGGCGGGGATTTCCCCTTCTGTCGGTGACGAATAGGAATTATTCGGCACCGACAGACAAACAGTTACTTTTGCATGGATAAATCAATCTATTTATAACTACGAAACGTAATGTGCCTTGCAACTACTAAAAAATAAAAATACATATTGTCATATAACAGAAAAAGTTAGACGAGAGAAGATTGCACGCATATCTAGGAGCACATGGAACATCAAGGTTTCAAGTGTTCTGCTTACCTTAATATCATAAAAGATAAAGAAATAGAACAAGGACACTGAATTTGATGCCAAATAAAGTTTTTGTTCTGTTTTAATTCGATATATTGAAAGGTGCATTTTCAATTTGTGGATCTGCTGACTGCATGTAACACGGTGACGGGGAAAATCTATTTGTGTTTCATAGTGTATTCTTGAATGACCTTTTGACGTCTGCTAGTATGTTCGTATTGTCGAATGTGGTATTGTAGTAGCGAACGATATCGTGTTATGTTTTGTTGCGCACCAACGGCTGTAGTCACGGCACCGGTTACGCCCTGCACATTGGCCTCGCCTCGTAAATCCACAAATGTTATCACAATGGTCGACTTCTTTACTTCGCATTAAGCATTTAATGCATAGTTTGTATTTGTGTTCATAGAGTCCATTTATCTACTATACAATCAAAACTACCTAATTGTATATGGCTTTAAATGAATATACAGGGCGTCCCAAGACTATGTTACTTAAGAAGAATTATTATTTTTTGAATCACATTTTTTAAACATAAGAAGAATCACCATTCTTTCGATTAGCATCATAAAAATACGGGTGATATAAAGGACGTTTTAAAGCGCTTGGTCCGAAAAATATTTACAAGAATTAAACTAGTTTCATTTAGGTTTTGCTGAGAAAATTAAAAATAAAACTAGAAATATTTAGCAAATATCTTCAACTTTGCGGTTTTACTTTGTAATTTATAAATGACTAGCTGGTGCCCGCGACTTCGTCCGCGTTGAAAAATTAAAAAAATAAGCAATATAACGCTTGACAACTTGTTGCTATAACACTGGCCAGGCGTTAGTTTTTTATTTTATTTTAGATGATCCCTCGGGAATAGTAGTTTTTTTCTGGATGAATGGTACCCTATGTCCTTTCTGGTGTCCCAGACAACGTGTATGGAAAATTTCATGGTGATCGGTCCAGTAGTTTTTGCGTGAAAGCGTAACAAACAAACAAACAATCACATTCACATTAGTAAGGATTTTGATATATTTTTTGAAAATTTAGTTACAAAGAATATCCTAGCTTTCCGGAAAATTTCCGAACTTATTTGATCTGGAAATTGCTCGCAGAAATATTATATTATTTCGATGGGAAATAGCCATAATATGATTTGATACTTAGCACGTAGGCATTGCTTAATTTGCACTACTTCATAACAATAATCTCAATTGCCTACACTTTTTCGGTTTACTGGAACTACAGATAAAATATGAATGTTCAATCAAAGATAATAATTTGATAATAGAAATAAATATTACGTAGCGGCCAAGTAACCGTACAATATCTACGTCATATTTCTTGAAATTGGCCACTGAATTTTATCAATACGATAATTCCCATAGGTACTTATTTAGGTCATTTTTATTTACTTCGTATACGCAAAGGTACAATGTAGGTACAATGTAGACAAAGGTACATTTTAAATACTGAACCGATTTTCATGCTGTTTTCACCAATGGATAGAGTGGTTCTCGAGGACGGTTTTAGTATATAATTTACAAAGTTACGCGGGCGAAGTCGCGGGCAGCAGTTAGTTGATTATAAATAGGCATTCGTCGTGTTAACAAAAACACAAGTTGAGTTGAGGTCATAGGAGTATAGTTATGGAAAAAAGGTAATTTAAGGGCGCAGCACCAATAATCCGTGGCAGCTATATCGCAGCACGCTCTCCCAGCGGACTGGGCGGAGGCACTTTAATTAATCAACCTCTTTGTTGAAAGCCCGCCGACTCCCCGTTGCTGCACTAATGGCAACACACGCAAAACATTGCCTCGGCCCCGGCTGTTTTATTTAAGCTAAACAAATACGTACACTCGCATTAATTGAAAACCAACCGAGCGCGACAACATTACAAATCTATTTGAACAATTACATTATTTTATGTTGAAGAATTTTTTGTTTCGTTTGATTTGTAGTCAAGGTGTAGTTAGGAACAGTAAAGAATGAATTTCTCATATACCACATACATTTTTTGTAGAAGAATTAACTTTACTCTTTAACCGACGTTCAACGAAGTTTGACGTGTGTGTCTGTATCTGTCTGTTAATCGTATCTCCCAAAAGGATGGACCTATTTTGATCCTATTTTTATTGTTTGAAAGCTGACGTGATCGAAATTGTTCTTAGTTATAATTTATGAAAATCTGTTCAGGCTTTTAAATACCATCAGCCCATTTCGTAATTAACGTAAGGATTTCACTAACTTCCACAGGTTCGATTGATGTGAAATTTGGTATACTGTTACTTCGGTAGTATTTCCATGACATGGTAACCTTAATCTGATGCTACAGCATCAAGTAGTTTGCGGAACATCCAACTCCTCAACAACTATAGCTCATAAGAATGGCTCGGGCTCATAAGAAAGTCTGGGATTAGCTTATTAATTTCGAGTTTGGGATTATAAAAAAATCTAGAATTAGTAAATTTAATTAATTTTAAGTAAGTATATTAGGTCGCCTGCTTTCCGTTACTTATTGTAATTGTTTTTATCAACAGACGAGCTAAAGAAAAGAGGCTAAAGAAGGACGCTGGACGAACTCGGTGGTCACAATACTTCAGATCAATGAAAGGCTCCGGAGGTGGATCGCCGCGGCACGACCGTTTACTAGACAAGGACGAACTCAAAATTGATCTTGATTCTTTTAGTCATCACGGTATGTAATGTGGTAGTAATTCATTATCCTTAGCCTTTATTACTTCATTTGAAGAATGCCCGGTAGGTATGTTTCATACACGTAGCGGGATGACCTTCTGCATACCTACTTACTTATAAGATAGTAAGCACTCATTGATTGTAATCAGAAGGAAAAACCCTATCAATAGTTTTCCCTAATTATTTGTTTTTATTTTTGTCAGTTAAAATTGATATCCAAAGGATTTAAATGAATGAACGTAGTTTTTTAGTTAGCAGTTTTATTTAGAATTAGCAGCTATCAAAAAGCAGTTACTAGTTGTATATATTAGAAGAACTTGTATATATTTGGATTGACTATATAACGTTAATTTCTCACAAATAAAATTAATGAAATTAATAATGATGATAATTAATTATGAAGTCCATAAAATTAAATTTGTCATTATTGTAGGTAGGTAAAATCACAAATTCCTAGAAAGATGAAAACAGCCTCTTAATCGATTTATTGAAAATACCCATTACATTGTAACATTTTTATGGATTTTCAGAATTAAGTAATGACAGCTACAGCACAGTGGCGCTGGGGGGTGAGGAAGGGTCTCCCGCGGGTGGGGGTGGTGCGGGGGCTACGGGAGGGGCGAGGTACGCCGCTACTCCCCCTTACTTACGGGCACATTCACCACCACATCCTCACTACCATTACCCGCCGGATCATCTTGTCTATACTAATATTGGTAAGCTATTGCATTGTTCTTTTGATAAGTAAGTACATAATTATAGTTGTAACGAAACCACTGTACCGCTCCTTAAGAAAAAAACCTTATCAAACTTTCTTATAATAAATAAATAAATAAATAAATAAATAAATAAATAAATAAATAAATAAATAAATAATAATCTTTATCAATTTTTATTGATTTGTTGAATTTGTCTCCGCCCCGAATACTTAGCAGAATAACGAAAAAAATGTGAATAAAATTAATTTTATCATACTTTTTGTATGGAACGGGTTTTTATTCTGAGGCGGTACGAAGATCGTCGGTTCAGCTAATAATCATCAAACATAAATTCACAGGTCAAGCTATGAGCGGCGGAGGAGTAGGCAACGCAGGCGCTGGCGGCACTTCAGACCTGAGCAGTTCTTCATCACCGGCAGCCAGTGGGTACCCGGACTTCCCCCCGTCTCCGGATTCGTGGTTCGGAGAGACTCATCACTGCTCGCCGCGAGGCTTCCCCTAGCGGCGGCCACCGCCGGCGCACGCGCATCTCGCGCCCCCGCCGCACCCGCCCTACTTACCCCACCTCGCCCCACAGCCACTCGAGCTCGTTGTCAAAAGGGAACTATGATTTCACAGGATTTCTTTTATTCAATGACTTCTATAAGGTACTATAGAGTCGCTGAGTGGAATTTGAGCGTTTAATTACGGGTCATCATCATCACATAGCGTAAAGCTTGGTTGCGAACTTTAGCGTAAAGCTTTAGCGTAAAGCTTTAGCGTAAAGCTTTAGCGTAAAGCTTTAGCGTAAAGCTTTAGCGTAAGCTTGTTCCGGTCACCAAGTCTAGTAGATATTACATCAACTGTGTAGCTCGTCCAAAAGCAGAAATCCCGTTCATTTTTACGCTAACTGTAAATTTTTAATTTTTTTTAACAGTCAAAATTCAGCATAAGGCAAAGAAATGTTACATGTGTATTAATGACAAATTTTAACCCTTTTAAATTCGATGGGCACACACAAACACCTAGTCAACTACAAAGAGCTGTGATTAACAATTTACCAATTGAGGGATATAATTATAATTTTATCAGTTATTCAGTAAAAAAATAATTAAAATTATATGTAAAAAATAGTTTTGTTTTCAGTACTTTAAGGTTAAATCAACTAATGATTATATAGACTCACTTACATAATCGGATTGTCGATGATTAGAGCTATATATCAATCTATCAGAAATGGTAGGTCTTATAACTTTTTGTTGTAAATAGAAAAAAAAATAATGTAGATATTTTACGCTGTGTATTTCATAATACATAATTAAAAGAACATTAACAGATTTAAACGCCTTATTGTATAGGAAGATATTGTAAATATATTTGAAGATATTAATAAATTTATTGTATAATAATATAATGTGAATTTATTAATTAAGCTACAGTAATTTTAGATTTTAATTATAAATTTAGGTGATATTTGTAATAGAGTATTTTATTAAAATAATTACAATATTGTTCCAAATATTTATTGTTTGATCGCCGATATCACGATTTTGTACATAGCTGTGTAAGTAAATGTATAAACAATTAAGTCCACTTGTGCAAATTAATTCTAGTCGAGAGATGAATGGTATTATACTTAAACATCAATGAACCCGAAGTTTTATTTACAGTGTCGACGAATACGTATTAGGTATTAAAATAGCAACTACAGTTATTTACAATTCAGTTGTGGCCACTCCCCAATATTGCTGCATCCGACCTTCAAGATCCAGCGAGTCTTGAGAATGCGCAGTTTTTTCTTGAATAACAGCAAAATCATATTCTAAATGGTAAGGCATTAGTCGCTGCAGAGAGCCAAAGTATGCAGCATTTGGACCACCATTTGGAAGTTTTCCGGAACCAAAGCGTAAGTCTGGCTTTAGATTAGAACCAAAAGATCTGGCGCTACCGAAATGCTTTGACAGGAAAGGTATTTTAGACGGTTTCCCTGTCAAATGCAATTGAGGGCTGCTACCAGAAAGACCTTTCAAGTTTCTTAAACTGCCTACGTTCGATCTGATTCCTTTTGATAAATTATCTAATTCCTTATCGAATAACATCTGAGTATTTTGCTCCAACATGTACTCCCAACATTTAAACTGTTCTTCATTGGTGGACAAATCCTCATTTCTATGATCGTCTTTGTCTTCCTCGACTCTTACTCGAATAGCTCTTGCGACTCCTCCACGGCAACTTCTTCTTTCCGAAGCTCTATTTTGGGAGCGAACGCTTGCGTAAAGTGGGTGGTTTATAGCTTCGCTAATAGGACGATCGCTCTGACCACTTGGAGAAGAGCGATCACTAAAAGATTTTGGTGGAGTAGCTGAATGGCAACAAGCCTCTACACGAGAACAGCAACAATCAGATCTGCATACGGACTTATTGCTACTAATAGTTTGTCTTAATTCTCGCATTAGCATGTCTACATCAGTTCTTCCTAGATCAAAGCGTATTATTAATACAGATATACATTCTTCCATTCCATAGCTTTGGGCCAAATCTTGCAATCTTTTTGCAGCAAGAACTGGGTTGCGCTCTGCTCTCACCTCTGAGACAACAGTTTCGGTACTTACAGAGTCCCAAAAATTCCCATTTCCCAATACCAAAAATTCATCATCTTCTTTAATAACTGTTTGAATTACGTCGGGATCCGGAACTGTATTCGGATAACGAGTGGAATATCCAAGTCGCTTATTATTTTCTGTGCCTAAACGTAAAGGACCACTACGTCTGCTTAAAACAGCCTTAGTATTACCAACATTAGCAAGTCGCAAACTATAACGTTTAGAAGTTTGAGCAAATCCATTCTCTGGTGTGCTTAAAGGCGACAAGTGGCACATTATTAAACAAGCACCTTTTCGTTGCCCTTTCTCCTTTAATTCCCTGTGAGCAGATAACACTACATATTTCATGTATTCGTTAACAGTTTCTTTTATAGATTTTTCTTCTAACAAAAGACCAGGTAAGCTTGCCTGTAATATTTTTGGTACTTCGATATCCGTCTCACCATCAATAATAGCAAAAAGACCTTCTTTATTACAGAAAGATGGAAGACGTATTTGGGCACAACACAATTGAAGAGATTTATTAGGACACTCAGAAAACCCTGCAGTCCATGGAGTTGTTCCGTTTAATTCTTCATGATAACCACTTTTTTGATTCCACGATAGAGAGTTCTGTCCAGTGACGTCCACCAAACTCAATGGTCGCTGGTATCTATAGGCGTTAAATTGTGAAGGATCAACTTGTAATTTCTTATTGCATGATATGTCAAGAAATTTCAATTGTTTAGGAGCAAGAAGTCTTAAATCAATACTGTTCAGTTCATTATGAGCAAAGTCTAAGATTTTCACTGATGCACTACATGCGAACATTGGCACTTTTTGCAATCTATTAGAATGTGCCCGGACAACTCTAATATTGTTTAATTGCGGTAAATTTTCAGGAAGTTTCAAAAATGAATTTCCCGATAGCATCAGTTCCTCAATATTTGGCCAAAAGTTAATACACGTATCGGGAAGACTTGTCAAACAATTGTAAGCAATGTGCAGTATTTTCAGGCCACGAAATGCTATTATAACGTCAGCTACATCATCTGTCAAACAGTTGGCAGATAAATAAAGTCTCTCTAAGCAGTGTGACGATTGACCTCTTGCAGGCGGCAAACAATTAAGTCTATTATTGGATAAATTTAAAACACAAAGTCTGTCGCAAACAGAAAAGAAATTGTCTGGTAGTGACTGGATACAATTATCGTGTAAGAGTAGTTCTTTTAAAGGCGCTCTCAATCTGGGCATAGATGGAATGTTTGAAATTTTATTGTGAGCGAGGTGTAAACTGCTGAGGCTGGAGAGTTCACTGCAAAATAAATGTTCTGGAAGCGACGACAATTGATTGTTGCTCGCGTGAAGCGTGGTAAGATCCGAGCAACCACTGAGCCATTGCGGCAGTGACGTTAGCTTGTTGTGCGATACGTCAATTTCTACCAAGTTTATGGGAGGAACTGTGGTCGTCAACCTTTCTAACTCTGCAACAAGTACACAATTTACATTTAGTACTTAGTTATGAATTATTAGGACGCAATATCTAATATGTATGTGTTACGTTCGTGACTCAGTAAATGGCGTTATAAAATGATGAGATTTGATCGGAATTATTTTATGTAAAATAAGGCCACATAGGTTTAACATTGCATTAGCATTTTGGTGTTTTGGACTAACCCATAAGTAACTTTCTTCGGTTCTGAACACAAGCAAAAAAAACACAATAATATGGTTTTCTATAAGGGGTTGGTTGATAAATGTATTATTATAATATTACTTGTATTTATCTAATTAATATCTTCGCTAATTAATGTATCATCAATTAATATCTTACTATTCCTTTATGACAACTTACGATTGTGTGGTGCTTTGAGCGTACGCAACGAAGCACCGTGCAATGCCAGGTGCTGTAATGAGTTATGTGCTGCATACAACTCTCGTAGACCTCGTAGCGCCGACACTACTAGTACTTCGACAGCATTGAACGATACATCCAGAGAAACTAAGTGCTGAAATTTAAAATGACTGATTATTAATCGTGTTATACTTTTGTTGTTTATACTCGTGATTTTCTTACTATTATTGTTTATCCAATTGAACAAACTCTTTATAGAAACTAAATAGAGAGAATAATTCTTCAATGGACACTTATATAAATAAATATACTTAATTATTTCTAAACAAAAATGAACGTCAATTTATATGACTGACCATAAAAAAAAAATACTTACTTCATAATTTCCTAGAATAATGCTTCCTTTCAATCTGTTGTGTCGAAGATCAACGCTGGTAAGCGGAGCACGATATTCGGACTTCTTTTCATCTTCCGAGTCCATCTGAAGTGCTTTGTTCTGAAAATGTATCGTATTTTTAATTTGACTTATTGTTTGCCAATAGTAGCGTCTGGCTATTCGTACAGATATTAGTTACTTTAATTAACAAAAAATAAAACCGCGCATCACTCTTTACGTAATTTTTGCTTGTTTGGCGCCGACTCAAAATTACTTAGGTAAATTAAAATAAGAAGATTATTTTATGCTTTTCAGTTTTTTCGGCGGTTTTATTTTTTGTTAAAAAGTTTTATTTTATATTTTTTTGTGGCTATTATCTAATATTTACTACATGCTTAATTTTTAATTTTCCCACCCTTAGGGTAGGATTTTTTTTTCCAAAATTATACGAGACCAACTTCGAGGTATCCATTAAAAAAAGAATTATCAAAATCGGACTACTCTGTAAAAAGTTATGCGTGGTTATACGCTACAATCGGTGAGTGAACAATCAATCATACCCTGTTTTCCTACCCTTAGGGTTGGAATTTTTTTTCCAAATTAAAATGGGACCCCCTCGGGGGTGCACCCTTTCCATTAAAAAAAGAATTATCAAAATCAGACCACCCTGTCAAAAGTTATGCGTGATCATACATAAAATAAAATAAAATAAAAAAATATACGCGTCGAATTGAGAACCTCCTCCGTTTTTGTTTTTTCGTTTTCGTCGGTTGAAAATATATCCTCACACCTAGGATAGGCCTATGTAAAATATATTTATACACAAATATAGTGATTCATTTTCTTTAATCTAATAAAACAAATGCAGTTCTACAACTTAACTCTTAAGTAACAAGAAGTTGTTCAAATATATTAAGTTACCTACCCCAAAATTTGTGATAAGATTATTGGAAGCTACTATATTTCGTAGCCGCGGAAGATTCAGCACACAATCTATTGATTGCAGCTCGTTGTGGTGCATTAACAGCTCTTCTAACCTGAAAAGAAATATCAATAAAAATTATTTCAAAAATTAGCAAACAGACACCCCTGTGACTTACGCTTGCATTTTGTGTTCATTGCCATATTTACATAATAATTGCTTTTGCTTGGGCCATGTCATTCCAATGTAGAAGAAAAGAAAAATTAATGAGTCTATAGACTAACGAACTGTTAAACTAATTTATACGGAGATGTTTATCACGGAAGCACCTAACGCTACCGGGTGCAACATACGAATGAAACAATACTACTCTATCAAACTGCATGGTAATTTTCTTAGTGAAGCAAGTGTGTGTACACATACATATAGATTTTGGATCCTACACTGTCTATAAAAATAATAGGTAAAATATTCATGACAATTCGCCCGAGATAAATGCGGGCGACTTGTCCATTAACTCTACCAATATTGTTAAAATTTTATATTCATTAGTAGAGTTGACATTTTAGCAATTTCTCTTTAAATTACTGTTCGGTTTATGTTTTCTAAAATTCCTATATTTTGAGAACACTATACATCTTAGACATCTTCTTAGACGCTATCTTAGACATAGCATATAATAGCAAATATTAGGCTAATAAAGATAAGTATTCTCTTACAACACCTAATATAGGGAGTTACCATAATCATAATAATATAAATAAAAAATATTTTAAAGCTAAAAGATGAGAAACGTTTACGTTAAACTTGATGGCGGGGTGCCTACCGTCGCCTACCAATGTATACTGACATGCCTTATGCACGGCGGCCCTATATTTCTTTCGAAATGTACCTAGATATATAAATTGTTTAAAAAGTACAAGTTTAGTTGATAGAATTTTTCATCTATACTAATATATTATAATATTATAAAGAGGAACGATTTGATTGTTTGTTTGTTTGTTTTGAATAGGCTCGGAAACTACTGGACCGATTTGAAATATTCTTTTACTATTAGAAGCCGACATTATCCCTGATGAACATAGGCTACTTTTTACCGCGGGAAAATGCTTCATTCCTACGGGAAAACGGGTAATAAGACAACGGGTAGTGAGAATTATCCTTCCGTACTTATATTTTTCACATAACTTCTAAACGACTGAACCGATTGGGTTGAAATTTTATATGGATATTTCCATGGTTTCCTGGATGATTTAAAAATACAATTGGACCCGGTAGGTGGCGTTGCTGTCGGTATGTCAACTACTAAACGACTTGACAGATTGGGTTGAAATTTTGTATGTGTATTTCCATGGTTTCACAGACGTATTATATTTTATAAAATTACGCGGACGAAGTATAAATAAAATTGAAGTCACTTTCCGCGCAACGGACTTTGATGCGGTTTTCACTAGCAGTTAAATAATTTTTCACGGAAGGTAAACCATAGGTTATAAATAATATAACATAATTAGGTTTTTTTAAGCAATATTTTGCATCCAAGTCGCCGAAACTATTAACCCAACGGATTTAGATACGGTTTCACTGATTGAAAGAGGTTCATTGATTTTATTTTTTTAAAGCCCACCACAAAGAAGAACAGTTAGTACCTACATGGCTATTTAATAATGCACATGAATCTAAAACAGTAGCATTGTTGTTATTGCATAATTTTCGTTTAACACAATAGGGTTTCGCAGTTTCTTAGCTCCAAATGGCGACTGGCCATACGTGGCCATATGTTAATCTTGCCCCAGTAACTCGCCAACCGTGACTGACGAAATTAAAAGTTTTACGTTTAATGTTTAAAGACTATCTAATTACTAGTCCCATGTTATTTCTTAATGTATTATAATGACTGTGCATAGCGCAATGTTTTTAAATAATATAATTAATTGGTTTCATGTATACTTTCCATCTTGATTTTTTTTTTCAAAATGTAAGGATACGAGGTTTAACATTAAATACATGTAGTAAATACGTGTGTACGTAATGAAAGCTAGAATGTGGTTACTTTTGCTTCCATAGTAGAAGGCAATTCAGAAAACTGAAGATAACAAAATCGGGGGATCAGTTTGATGCTGTACTCGTAGCTGTAGTTACACCAAACTTGATCAAAGATTTTTTTGATATTTATGGTATACTAGCTTGTGCCCGCGACTTCGTCCGCGTTGAACGATTAAAGGTACCCTATGTCCTTTCTGGTGTCCCAGACAACGTGTATGCAAAATTTCATGGTGATTTTTGCGTGAAAGCGTAACAAACAAACAAACTCACATTCACATTTATAATATTAAGTAAGGACTAGATTTCTTTGGATACATATACGACACAACCCTCCATTTTTTTATTTCATTAATTCGATGGTACAGTTGAAATAATTAACTAAAATTATATTAGTACTAAAGAATGGTCAATTGCTAGTATCTACAGAGGTTTTTGAGTAGCATCAAGTAGCATACATAGGCACATTAATTCCTTGAATACAGTTGCTAGGATTTATAATAAGACGTTTAAAGGTGCAGTATTGTCTTATAGAAAAGTACATACATATATGTTTTTTAAACACGCGGAAAACATTAAAAAATAATTATTTTCTAAAACACAGATGGTTTGGTTTTTGAGCGCAGTTTACTCAAAAGTTGACAAGATTGTACTTAGGCTCATTTAGAATTCACAAATAGAAAATTAGGGTCAAAAATGGGTCAGCACGTCTGACGACAGTAAGGGGCAGGCCTTCACCGAAGACTACCATGAAATAATAGCGCGTGTTTTGGTGAATGAGATAAGATATGGCCTTCTTCTTTACCGTTCTAAGGTCGGTAGCTTTTGCAGCACCTGTGGCGTTGCATATGTTGTTAGGCGACGATGGCCACCTACCCATTCACTAGACCGTCTGCCTGAAGACTTTTACATTAAAAAAAAAATCAACTTACAATTTGTAAAATATATATAAATTGTATACAAAAGTTTATTCCCACGAATCCTCACTAAATTCTCTTCATGTTACTTGTATGAAATAAAACTTCAAAATGGGACGTATTTACAAAACACTGTGACGTCAAAACTAGCATAGCTGCGGTTGTAACTCTTCAAACAACTTAAACTAGCGACTGTGTTAAAATACGCGGTTGAACTGACCACGGTGTGTGCGCAAGCAACGCACCAATGACCCCACGTCTTTTAGGTAGAAGAAGCAACGCAATACCTTCGCGATCCACTATCGATGGTACATAGACATTATTGTTTTCATATCTTTTAACGTTATCTACGCAAATAATGGAACTACCAACAATAAAAAAGGAACAACAGCGTTAGCCGTGTATTCGTGTACAGTCGGCAACATAATTGCTTACATCTTAGATCCATTTCAACTGAAATTGAAACTGTTTTCTCTTCTCGATAATTTGCTCAATAATGTTGTATACAAACTTAAATGTATACAGACTATATTTCAAAAAAGTTTGAAACCAGCAGATTTATCCAAAAAGTTCCATTTTCTGAGAAAAAAATTGCAAAAAAATCCTTTCTCGTCATAGTAATAAAACCACGACAGCTACATTGTTTTTAGATTTGTTAATTAACTTAATTTTTCATTTGTTTCTTCTTTTCTTCAACAAAAGTTGCTCTGTCTGCTTAACGCCTTAATGTTTAAAGATTAGTTAGGGGAAACTCACTATTGTGTTGTGTATGTAAGTGTACTTATATTCATACGTATTTATATTTAATTGATTGTTGAATATATAATGTGCGGAAATCGCAAAGGACGATTGTAGGTATCTCCGTTATTAAACTCCTTAAATGTTTTTGATAACAATCAAAATAATAAAGCAATTATAAAATTTAACTTAATTATTGTTTTTAAGCATACAAAAATTTTACTAACATCCTTCGGAATTCGTATTTCAATGAATTCTTGTAAGTATATAGGTGAATATTGAATATATTATCTTTATAAAAGGTACCCGGTCAAATGCTTTTTTAATAAAAAGATAATTTAATTTAATTATTTGATTAGTTTTTGAAAAAAATTTCAATACCACTCTATTCACATGAACATGTAGATAATATTCTAGGGATTATTATTATTATTATTCGCTAGTGGCTATTCCTGTCTGCTAGAGAACCAGTATCACTACGTCCATTGCTGAAATATTGTGATCGCCACGTAAACTAAAGCTCTCTACCTATACCTACCACGTTGAGAAACTGTAGTACTTTTTTGATAGAGGCATTCTTCACATCTTCACAAGCCATTGTGTGGCTTCCTAGGATGTGACTGCGCTTGTGCATCAACGGGCCACACTCGCACAGGATATGCATTGGTGTTTCCTCTGCCTCATGGCAGAAGCGACACTCTCCTGTACTAGTGAGACCCATTAGTTTAAGGTGCCTATTGAGGCGGCAGTGCCCCGTTAGTGCCCTAGTTAGCATGCACAAATTGCTCCTACTAAGCGACATAGCCTGGTTTGTCACGTTTCGACTATAGGCTTTTATGAGCGCTTTGGAATGGTTCAACCCTGGCAAGTTAGTCCAGCGTTTGTAAGATTTAGTAAAGCACTGGTTCCATATGGTCCAGTGAGCTAGGCTGTTTGGTAGTCCACACATAGGTTCAGGACCTATTAGCCTACCTTTTGCGCCTGCTCGAGCCAGTTCGTCGGCAAGTTCATTGCCTTCGACCCCCATATGGCCAGGTACCCATCTTAGGACCACTTTATTCTTGCGCCCTAAAATATTTAAGTAGTCTACACAGTTTCGCACCAGCTTTGAGACAATAGAGTCCGAGTCCAGTGCTTGAAGTGCAGCCTGACTATCTGAGTGAATGTAAATTACACGGTTGACGTAGTTTCTTTGCAGGTTGATTTCCGCGCATTCTAGGATGGCGAAGACCTCTGCTTGGAAGATGCTGGCGTATTGTCCCAGGTTTACACTGGTCCTGTAATTCTGGTCCCCGCCATACACTCCACAACCTACGTCAGGTCCTGATTTGGACCCATCGGTATACCAAGAAAGGCTACCTTCCTCCCAAGAGATCTTGTTATTTGACCAGTTTTCTCTTGAGAGTAACTCCACAGTGTAAGATTTTTCTTCTATGTACTGTGGTAACAATGTGTCAGTAGGCATGCCTAGGATAGGATCCCTTAGTACTGAGTCTTCTAGAGCTCTCAGTACCTCGGACAGCCAATTGTGTTTACCCCGATTCATCATTCTGTGCATACTGGTTTTCGCCTCCTTCTCTAAAAATAGATGCAGAGGCGGTAAGCCCAGGATTGCCTCCAGGGATGCTCCGGGGGAACTCGACATGGCTCCTGTTATCATCAGACATGCCAAACGCTGTAAGCCATTAAGCTTATCAATAATCGTCTTCTGGTTGGCTTTTCTGTACCATACTATAGAGGCGTATGCAATCATCGGCCTCACAATAGCAGTGTACAGCCAATGGGTGAGCTTGGGACACGGACCCCAGCTCTTCCCTACCATTCGACGACTGATACATAAGGCTGCCTTAGCCTTATTTATCACATTTCCAATGTGTGCATTCCACGTTAGTCTCTGGTCGAATGTGACTCCCAGATATTTGACCTCTGAGGAAAATTCAACTCGTTTGCCATTTACTAGAGGTGGCTTTAATTTGTCTAGCAACCTCTTTCTGGTAAACGGTACTATAGCGGTTTTGTCACCGTTAACTGACAATTCATTTGCTGTGCACCACTCGCAAATGACGTTTAGAGCTTTCTATAGTATGGCCGAAATAGTGCTTTGGCAGAAGCCTCTTATGATCACCACTAGGTCATCAGCATAACCAAGGGTATCGATCTTGTGCTCTGCCAGCCTGTACAGAAGCTGATCAACTGCAAGAGTCCAAAGCAGTGGCGATAGAACTCCGCCCTGCGGGCACCCTCTTGTAGTTGCTACGGTAAACGAGGTATCATGTAGTTCGACCTTCGCTTTACGTTTGGATAGCATGGCCTTTACCCACCTAACTGTAGTCGGGTCCACATTTTTGTTTTGTAGTCCCCTCACTAAAGTGTTGGTGGGAGTATTGTCGAAAGCGCCTTCTATATCCAAAAATGCGCACAGAGCTATCTGCTTATCTTCCAGAGCCCTTTCCGCCCTGTCAGCTAGTTGTAACAGGGCCGTCTCAGTGGACCTTCCCTTCTGATAGGCGTGCTGGGTGCAATGAATGGGTTTCGAGGCCAGGGCTTTGTCCCTTATGTATCTGTCTAGAATTCTATATTCTAGGGATGACAGCCCACATCTTAACTTATGGATACTTTTTTACTAGGGTCGTCAGAGAGGCTGACAGTAAATTTGATAGTTAGGCGATTACAGACATCTATTAATATAAGCTGGAAGCTGGAAGATGGAGGAGGGGAAATGGAAATAGGCTCTGGCATCCCTTACTCACTCGCCGAAACACAACAGCAGATATCTGTGTGGTCATCTGTGAGGGGGTTGTTACTGCCACCGGGGTTACCCCATTTATACCCTGCCACTATATCAATCGGGTATATATTCATTGTTCAAACATTACGGTAACTTAAGCAAGAGATGAAAATATATGCGGACAACTCATTCAATAACAGAATGGGGTACATAAATAAATAAAATAAAATAAAAAGTAGGGTAGTATCTACTGTCTATTAGCTAATAGCATTGCAAAGCACTTGAAGTAACCGTGGTATGCTTCGGCGAACAGATGTAGATTGTTCTACTATACTCATCAACATCAACTCGCCGCGCATACGCAAGCACTCAGTACCTACAAATGTTAGTACACAACGGAAATGAATTGTATATATCTAAGCCTTGAGATTGATAGATGATTGGAGCATTATTTAATTACGTACACGCCTTAAATAAGGTTGCCAGTCAGTAGTCTAAAATGTGCAAAATTAAATGAATAAGAAAATAAATAAAAATATAATGTAAAATAAATAAAGTGAATGAAAATTATTAAGAATTGTATCAAATATTGTTAAGAATTAAAATGTTAGACAAATGTTTCTTTTGTGGTGAGTTTACCATAGCCCCTCTAGATTGGTCATAAGGTCTTAAGCAGTAGATAAGTGTACAATAGGAGAAATAACAAGAAGCCAAGATCTTGCAGACGAGCAAGCGTTACGCACCGTCGACCGAGCGTTACCGAATATTATATCTATACGATGAAAAGGTATGTGCTGATTGCTTGACTCATTACTTTGGACACCTTGCTTATGCACGACTCATGCTTCAATTTTGTCTACATCTAACTTCCTCACAATTTACAATGAGTTTTAAGCGTGACACCATTTTAGTTTACCCGGTTAGCCAGATTACAAAACTAGAAATACTTTTTTAATATTTATTTTAATGCAATTAAACTTACTTTTAGTTTTAATTAAATGTATCTACTTTAAATTGTGCTGTTTCGTGTCATTCCTACACACAGCCCCTGATTTACTAAATAAACTGGATGAATTTTAGTTTTAGGTATTTGTTTACCTATCAAAATTATTAGAATCAAATTAATCCACCTTTTTTTGGACAGTTGAAATTTTGATTTCATTTTTAAATTAATGGTGTGGTGTGGTCATTTTTTTTAAAAACAGTATTATAAAATGTGGCATAGGTACTTATTAACCATATCGATTTTACTTCCCAATGCTTTATGCAAGTGTGTCTGTTATTTTCATATGTCACAAAAGTAATTATTCGCTATACTATTTTCTACATTGAAGACAAAATATCCAATACCTATATGGTTGTGTATTCAACAGAAAAACTACATCTTGTTCAGCGCCATCTATTAGATACAGTGTGTAATGACGGATAGACGATATATATTTTCCATAGAATAAGCAAACCCCGATCAATTTAAATTGTTATGGTTATACTAGCTATTGTTTAACCACAGAACAGTATTATGCCTACAATAGAAACCCATACAATATGTTTATTCTAATTAAAGTGTAATCGGTGACAAGGTAGCCAACAGTTGAGTGTGACGTCAAAATTGGCGCTTTGTCTTGTTTTGTCATGTTGTTATTTTGTTACATTATGTAGGCGTAGTTAATCAGAAGTGGACACAATACGGTCAATAATTATGAACTGGGCAGCCGGTCAGGAGGCATTAGATTTTGTAAGAATGTGGTTCCAGAAGAGAACCGTGATGTGTCATCACATGTGCTAGCAATTGAGAAGGAATACCAGAGTCCAATCACTAATTCCCTTAATATTTAACTTATCAAGGTTAGCTGCGCTCCTGCAGCCCTGGGAATGGTCTGGGAATGAAAAATTTAAACTGGCACTTTAATTTATTGCCTAAGTATTAAAGCAATAAAAAGATTTTAAAAAACCACTTAATTTATGAAACTACCTTAAAGCCTTTAGCCTTGAGGTGAAAGTAACTTTCATGATAATGCTTAGATTGATGTGATTAAAAAAAAAATTAGACACTTACTGTATCAAGTGGCATATTTCATTTGGAAGTTCTGTTATTTTGTTGTCGCTGATGTCCAGATGTGTGAGTGTGTGTAGGGTCCACAATGGCGGCGGCAATGTGTTGAGCGTGTTGGAGCACAAACGCAACACTCGCAAAGAAAACTCGTCGGTGGAATGCTGCGCTAGCGCAGCGGCTAATGATGCACGCCCACCACCGCTCAGATCCAACACGTTTGGTGGCTGCGTACTCTGTGTACCCTGAAAAATAAATTGATTAATAAGATTAAACAAGCTATAATAAAAAATTATAAACTAACCCCCGACTTTCTATTGAGCGCAAACACGCTATATCTACTAAAGAGTTGGGTATTCCGCAGAGTACTTGATACTGCACATCAATTCAAGGTCATGGAAATATCACCTAAGTAACTGTATACCAAATTTCACATCAATCGTGTTCGATTGATGTGAAATTTGGTGGAAGTGGAACTTAGTGGGATCCCTTCGTTAACAAGGAAATGGGCTGATGGTCTTCAAACGCCTAAACAGATATTAATTAATTATAGCTAAGAATGATTCCGATAACGTCAGTTTTTAAACAAATAACTCTTATTAACAATAAAAATAAACCGACTTCAAACCGTCTCATGGTCTTTCAAATAAAAAAAGAATCATCAAAATCGGTTCACCCAGTAGAAAGTTATGAGGTAACAAACATTAAAAAAAATACAGTCGAATTGAGAAACTTTGGAATTGAGTATTCGGTTGAAAAACCAAAACCGGATCAAAATCCGCTCTGCCGTTTTCATGTAAGAAAAAGTTATAGATATTACCTACTGGGAAAATATCCTGTAATTTGGTAATGGGGTTTCATACATAGTTAAATTTGAAAGTATTAAAATATCGCGCATTTCCCAAATACTTTTCATATTTACCTATTTATGAAATCTATAAAATTTATACTTAATCTAAATTTGAAGTTTTCACAGGAAATTACTAAAATTAAAAATACTTTTACTAACTACCAAGTTCTCCAGTGTTTTAAAAAAAAAAACAAAGGCCTACTGGTTTTTAAATAAAACATCTAGGCTCACGCTTTTCTGCTATGTGCTGGGGTCTTTCCTTTGTCATAAATTACCTAACAGTTACTTCTAACGTTCAGTCCACATTACAGCTATACTTACCACCGCATTATTTTTTTCTTTTAAAAGAGTAGGTTCAAGACTATCCAGAAATACGTCATCATCTTGTTGAATAAATAACTCCAGGCTGTCAATTTCTACGTTTTCCGCCTTCATTTTAATCGTATGTATAAATTACTAAGGGCTTTAGAATTCGTATGACAAGAATATAACAATATAGTTTAGTTGTAAACTTCCTATTTTTCTGCAATATTATGTACCTAGCTTTCATTTTCAATTCATCTGTCTTTTAAAGGCAATCGTAAGACATTGTTTCGATCCATAACCACAACGAGGCCGACGAACTCTTGTAAGCATTGTTATTCTCCGTCCAATGATTTCTGAGACTTCCACTTGATTATTCTGATCACGAATTTCATTCCTTGCTTATATGGTATTTAAACGTCTTCCATCAGCTATAACTTTGACGAACATTTTTAATGAAAAAAAAAAAATTTTTTTCTTTGGGTAGTTTCACTTATATATTTTTTATTTAGCTAAAGCTATCACTTTCACTAGTAATGTAAAACACTATAATAACCGATGCACTTTAAATAAATATATTAATTTTACTATTTTGTTGTATGTTTTGTACTATGTTGCAAGGAAATTCTTGTGACAATTTTAAAAAAGTACGAAGATCTGTCTGATCTATTCTAGTGACTTTTAACTTATGACGAAAGAAACGGACCGCTATCACCGTCGTCGCAAGCGCATACATCTCGACCGTGACATTTCAGGGTGGTGTGCGCACAAATTTCTAATTAACACACTTTTTATACATTTACAGTGTTATTAATATTTGTCTACATTAATATAATATGAAGAGAAAATATTTTATTTTGACGTGAATATGTTTTTTTAAGGTGCTTCCATAGTGGGAGGCAATTTAGATTCCCCTCCCTTATCCCTTAACCTTATTCCTTCTATGGTCGGCAGCGCACTTGTAGCACTTATGGCGTTGCTTTTGTTATAGGCGACGTTAGCCACATACCATCAAGTGGACCGTCAGCCTGTCTGTTGACCTTAACATAAAAAAAAATTCAGAAAACTGATTATTAAAAAATCGGGGGATAGAGTTTGATGCTGTAGCAACATATCTATCATTTACATTCCAAATTTAATTGCACCACCCGATAACTAAAGGATCAAATATTTTTTGGTGTTCATGGTATTTTCGAATTTGTTGGACATATACATATAATAAGCTCAAACAAAATATTATTCGTAACGTACATGTATCAAGTTAAACACGCGGCCGTGTCCACGACTCAGCGACACTTCATTGATCCATGGATTAACTCAAAAACTAGGTACTGAGCAGATTTCAAAAATTATTTCACCTTTTCATAAGATATATTTCATAAGCTAAAATAATTAGGGACCCTTACAAAGTATCAAAAATGTTCCTTTAAAAGGCGTAAGCTGTGAAACTATTGATGATACATAAAATATCTGCAAAATAGTTCGCAAAGCAATATTGTCTATTATATAGTTAAGTAACAATAACCGTTTTTTGTTCAAATTAATCAATCAAAACATGAGTAGAATCGAAATTTGACGGGCATTCATATCATGTTATTAATCCTTATCCAACTAAACAGTTTTATAATGAATGTTGACTACGTAGTTACAGGTAAATTCCGAATTTTAATCGCTTTTTAAAATTCGATAACCGAAATTTAAGACAGATTTTTTGCATACCAGATTTTACTATAAACCAATTTACCAAACTACGCGAATGATTTCCCCTGATTTTTTTTTAAAACACATTAAAATAACAAAATAACATTTTTATTTCAAAATATGTTTTCTTTGTTGTGTAATAAATGTTTTTTTTGTTCACTATTAAAATAATTAAAATAATATATTATTAAAATAATATAAAATGGCAAAAGAAAAGATAAAAACTTTTCGCAACCCTACATTATATCGAGAGTTATTGAAACTATATCAAAAGCCTAAGATTTCTAACAATTTATCATCGCTGCAGTTTATTGTAAACGCTCGTTAGCTCGAGAAGTGTACCGGAATTAAATTCCTAATCTGAGTCTGCATATCGGTGCATTGTGACGGAACTAAATATAGAGAACACAAAACATTCCCTTTATAAAGCACTGAACATATCTACAGCATAAATTAGGTATTTCATTTCATGCATGTACAGAACCATCAATTATAATTTATTTGCGATTTCAGTCACTTAAGATTGTGTTATAATAAAAATGTTATAAATTATAAATTTTGTAGAGTTCGAATTAACTGGTTCACTTTAATTGAACCAAATACAAAAGCATAGATGGTTTAATGATTAAAATATTTATTTTTAAGAATAGATGGATTTGTATTTGATAATGTAAATTATGAAATAAAATAAGATGAAAATTACTCACTTCCTTTAACCAACAAAACCATAGATTTCTTTCCCAAACTGTGCTGAATCCTAGGAATATGTGGTTCACGCCGGTGTTTCCTGACAAGATGCTGCCGTGACATCGAGGCTTAACACAGAGAACCAATCTCTGAAGTTTTGATTGACACAGTTCAATATTACCACCACTTAATTCGATGATTTCCCAGGACGAGGCTCCTAAAATTAAAAATTAAAAAAACACTTTTAGTCACACTTAAAAAAATAAGTAATAATTTATGTAACGAATTTAATTTAAGTAAACACACCATACATATGCAAGCGCGAACCAATAATGTGAGCTGGACGTGGTTTCCATTGTGGAAAAACGTGACCTTTGAGCACGTGGAGAGTACCAGATCGTAAAACACCAGAGGTTGTTCTAGCAGGCCCTGTGCACCATCGCAATGAATGCCTTAACTCAGGATCCACCGCTAAACGTAACCTTCTTGCAGCAGATTTCCAACCATGTGCCGCCAAAAACTGCTCTTGAATCCTAAGAGGATATTCATCGGCTTCGAGACGACGACAATTGTCTCCGCCGTATTGGATCCATAGAGTTAACTCTTCGTTCAAGCCGAGTTGTTTGTTGATCTCTTCGGCTGTTGTATTGAGCGCTACCTTCACTAATTTACTCGATGAGACCATAGAGAATGGTTGGAAGCCTTCAAATACTCGAATCCAGCCATAATCGTTTGTGGAGCGAGGATGGAAACCGCGTGTAGATGCAAGCCGGCGAAGAGACTTGCGGCGGATGTGGGGCGATGAGGCGTGTAGGCCATCGTCGCAGACCATGACGCGTAACAGCAGGTGGACGAGAGGTATGGAGTCCGAGGCCGCAATGCCGACGGGCCGGACTCCGCGCCTGCCTGTTGCATTACAATTACATCGGTGATGTGGTGGGGGTGGGAAACATTTGCTACTTGCTGTCGTTCGGGAACACCGGAGAATAATAATGAGCTACTATTGTATATCTATAGGACGATTTTCTGAGGTGTTTTTATTGATATTTCTCTGTAATAAATGTTGTAAATTGTAATGAATTTTAATTTTCTAATAAAGGTAATAATAAGTATTACTGACATAAATAAGACATAAGGAGCGAAGTTGCGCTGCGCCGGCGACGGTTGGTTCCGCATTGTTAAACACCCCACCTGATGACTCACCTGCTATATCGAAACGCCATGAACCCTTACACCAGAAAAGTTTAAACAGTGTTCATTTTCAAGGAGTTCCATAACAATGATAAAAATATCATAATAAAAGTTTATTTCAGACTATTTCTTCATGATGTTTTTTTTAGTAATGCCATTACATTTAAGCATGTTGCATTAGCTGCACTAGCTGTTGCACGCGACTTCGTGCGTGTAACACTATGTAACTAACTGTAGCCTACTCGCTGATAAAGTATCTTCGGTTTGAGTTTATTAATTACAAACAAAAATACAAATATTTTCTCTTTATAATATTAGTAGGTATAGAAAATTTTAAATTATTAAGTCCTATGACTTTCTTTGTCCAGTGTTTTTGTATAAGACAGTCAAATCTAAAATATATTGATCTCCATATCAATAAAATAATCAATAAAATGAAAAATGAAATAACATTTTATTTATCCAAATATTTAATTACAACAAGCGAAAGCAAATACATTTAAATATAAGTGGATTACATCCAGGGATGATTTTTGTATAAACGTTTATTTTCACACATACACGTAGCTTTACATTGATCGATGGATTTGCATACATTCGTTAGCTGTCGAAGCTCTTTGCAATTAGAAAAAATATCTGTTTTAGGACATGAATTAGTGCATAGCGCATTAGACGAACAATGTTTCGGACAATCGGCGCAAGGAGCTCCAACTTTGTAAGGATATTGAACTATGTTGTCGTAGTTGCCACTGAAAGTTATCATAGAACTAATTTAGCATCGGCAGAATAAAAGTTTAGCAATATATCGTCGTTGTCAAACCAAATCTGCTATGTGCAAGAAGTATACTTTTGAAATATTTACAAAAATAGCTTTCCTGAAAAAATTTATATGGTTTATTATAAAAAAAAGTATTTTATTTGAAACTTAGGATTGTTATACGTAAGCTTATTTGTCTTTTAAAAATGAAAATTTAATAATTTATTCATTATTTTGATAATAGGTTAAAATTTTGCACATAACAGATCCTAGCCAAAAAAAAACTTTTATTTTATTTATTTTTATGATAATGGAGTAAATTTGGCAAATAACATAATTGTGCTAGCTGCTGCACATAGCATATTTTAAGTTCGGTACTTTGTAGTTTTTCTTATACGACAAATAAGACAGATAAGAAAATTTTGGAATCTCAAAATAGTGCAGATTTTGGTTTGACAACGGCGTTATAAGTATTAAATAACTAGTCTCACCCCGGGCAATAATGGCACACATAGTTATAAAACTGTCCCCACGGTCCTCCACGACAAAAAGCAACACCGCATCCAACTTTGTGACTCGTGGCCCAAACCATTTGAGTGTAATGGCCTACATCTTTCAGGTTACGTATTGGTCTCCCATATGTAAAGTTACGGTATTCTAAGAACCAACTTTTCATTACGAAGAACCTGAAATAATATGAAAGGTAACACAATATGGATTTGGATGAAATTTGGCACACAGATAGTTTATAGGTGTAACATATAGGATACTTTTTCTCCCAAAAAATTGTTAGTTAAGTACACACATACACACACACATACATATATATATATATATATATATATATATATATATATATATATATATATATATATATATATATATATATATATATATATATATATATATATATATATATATATATATATATATGTGTGTGTGTGTGTGTATATATATATATATATATATATACTACAAAATACTACAATATACTTCAAAATACTCAATAAACTTATAACATAACTGGCTGATACATACAGAAAAAAATCTAAAAATCGTCAATTTAGTTTCAGTATCAGGTCCTATAAACACGATTTCTCTGAAAACTAAGTAACTTACTCCATGACCAATCCTTACAAATTTATTATTAGTAGGCATTGATTGATGATAAAAGCAATGATAAGAACAGACAAGATTCTTTGCATGTATTTTCATACACTAAGCTCTATTCCATTCAGACGATATAAAATGTAATTAATGTACATTATAGGCGATTTAAGAATGTGATAACAGCTGCTATTTTAATCTATGACGCTCAATGCGTTTGCGTATTCCGGTTTTAACTATTTGTTGAAAAGTTTTTAAAACATTGTTGTTTTAGATTGACACTGATTACTGATTTGATTACGCTGATTATGTTTAACTATATAATTTCTTGGACGAGCCCCTTGGTTGAGTGGTTAAGGTGCTTACATTAACGCTCTGTCTCAGGGGTCCCGGGTTTGATTCTCGGCACGATCAACTTATGAAATGAACTTTTCATAGTTGACTGGTCTTGTTTTTGTAAGTAGTGGCAATGTGCGTTTCACAGTCATTTGGGAAGCTCGTCTGATGAAAGAAAGAAAGAAAGAAAGAAAGAAAGAAAGAAAGAAAGAAAGAAAGAAAGAAAGAAAGAAAGAAAGAAAGAAAGAAAGAAAGAAAGGAAGAAAGAAAGAGAGAAAGAGAAAGAAACTTGCAACACACTTGCACCATGTTTGGCATTATTTCTGTTATAGGCGTCGGTAGCCATCTACCATCAAGTGGACTGTCAGCCTGTCTGCCGACCCTAACATAAACATAACATAACGTGTTAATTTTTTTTTAAGGTATCAATTTACCAGCAAGGTCTTTACCGATTATTTTTTCACGATATATTTCACGATTGCTAGTCGTGATGCATGCAAAGGGCCTTATTTTAACATTCAAACCAAAATTAATAAGATGCCACGAATTCACCATTAACTACAACTAGCAGCATTATGTGCGTTTTTTTAACTCGTAATGATTTTTTGAAGTCGAGATGAGGAAACGTTTATTTATGAAGAAAAAACGAAACAGTGAAGCAATAATAAATCACTCCATACATTTGTTTTAACATCCTTGAAGTTCTTCACATTGTTAAACAATAGTTCTTATTTAGACATTGCTATTCAAAATATATAAATTGTATTATGCTATTATAAATTACACATACCTATAAGCATAGTAATTGCTGTAAGGTACCTACTGTTATTACGATGCTTATCGACTGTAGCTCGAAATTAATATAGTTAAAATTAATGTAAGTTAATTAATGCAATCATATGAATATGGAAAAAGTCAATTTTAATTTATTTTCCCACAGTAATAATGAACAAAATATTAAAACGCTCTAAAACTACAATTTTTGGATAATTAAGACCCAAAATAAATATTAAAATAAAAAGATTTCAACATAATGCCTATATAAATTTGCCTTCCCATAAAAGTATTGAAAACAATTTTGAATAGGTAGGTACCATCTATATGCGAGATATTTTTATAATATTTTAATTTATATATGTACCTACTAGAACCTGTAACACCAGACATTGTCAAGACAATCCTATCTTTGGCGACCAAATAGATAGATGTTATGCAGAAACGTTACAGGCGTAACGTGATCGTTACACTGAAGCGTCACACATCGACCTTGAAATTAAACTCATTTGCAAAAAAGTTTCACTACAAAAAAGTATACATTCTTGACCAAGCCACGGCGACAGCCGAGAGTTCTGCATAATGGGTTATTCATCGCTAGGTACGCTAGGTATACCATAAAATTTGAGACATTATATTATAATTATCGTAAATTTATCGCTACCATAAATTTTAAGACATTGATAAGTTGTAATTACCACGGTGTTTTCTGTGAAGAGGCAAAAAGGTTTTGCCCGCAATTTCCCAGATCTCGAACGGCGTTTTCATTTGGATCGTTATGCTGAAGGTATATGCATTTATCTGCATATTTTTGCGCCAACTTCGCTGCACCAGGATGCCAAGACTAAAATATTAAACATTCCAACAATTAATATTACGTTAATCGAATTATTAAAATTAGAAAAAGTACCTTCCTAATAATAGAAGACTTTTTTTTTTTTTCAATTTACTTAGTAATTTATCATTATCATATCATTGATCGAGTGGCGCCGATCTGACTCATGGGTCCCGGATTCCTGGCAGGACCAACTTTGCAAATGAACTTTTCAAAATTGGCTTTGGTCTAGAAGTAGATATGCAGGGTTTCGCCCCTGTCCGTTGTTTGGTTATCCAATAACACAAGCCATAGTGCTTACTTTTGGGGCCATACAATTAGGAATTTATTTATTTATCACATACTTAGTAATAGTAATACTCATATATAGTGGACGTCATTATGTGCCAAATAATAAAATATATTGACCATGGGTTTGTGTGATTTTTCACACAAATAATCTAGTCGCTGGGTAAAACTAACTTCGTTCCGTAACGCATTCCGCAAAACATCGCGTGCACTGTTGTGTTGTGAGAGAAGCTGGCTTTTCACTGTGAAATATAATAATATAGGTACTTATTATATCCCAAAATATAAATTATTTTCCGCGATCGGACTTTCAAATTGTAAGATATTTTAAATCAGTTTGCGGTCGTAGTTAGATAACTCAGGCGACAGGAGGCAAAATATATTTGAAAATATCGCTTCAAGAGATATCGAAAAAGTATTATATATAGTTGGAGAAAAATAGGCAAAAAGGGCTGAACGGAGTTGGATGAAATTTGACACACAGAGAGTTTACATCACACACAACTGGATTAACATATACAATAATTTTGCGTATGAACTAAAAGAAACTCACCATCAATAACATATTAGAGGCTGTTGGTTGCACTTTAGATCGGAAGAAATTATGATAGAGTACTATCTTACGTCGAACTATAGCACGCCGAGGGTTCAACGCATCATCCGGTATTTTGCTTGAAGGAAAAAGCTCTGAAATTTATCATGGAACTAAATATACTATTTTGTATTTAATATATGAAGACTTAGAGCCTCACATTTAAAGTTTGTATACTTTTATATATATATATTTTTAGGTAGATATTAAAACTTTAGATTAATTTGTAAAATTTATTACAAAAGTTTAAACATGAGCGTGGATTTTTAGTTATAGGTTGGACAAAATTGAATTAATTGAATAAAATTACTAATTGAAAATTATATCGGTCAAAAAAGTGAAAAATAAAAACATTTGAATACTTACGGTTATTCCCCCATGGTTTCGAACTTTCCAAAACAACTATTACATAAAATAGTGTCAATATATGAAACCACATTTTACATTGGACTAGCATTCTAGAAAAAAATTATTGACAAAATAAACTGTATGTAAGGCGTTAGTTCAGGTTTCAGACTGTTAAGTAAGTACCAATCACCTTATCGGTGACTATGAATAATTCATAAGGAAATTTTAATTTATTTAGCTTATGCAGACTTTGATCTTGCGACATAATTTATATTTTTATTGACTAAACAAACAAAATCTTCATCTACCTTTACATACATAATAATAAAACCGTAAACGAGGCGTGTCTGTACATTAAATATAAAAAAAAATTGTAGGTACTTATTACCGTTAATTAGTTTACCGAGGAAAAAAAAATAGTTTTTAGAACTTTTGTCTGTTTGTCTTTGCATTTGTGTACGCATTGGCTTCGCGCGGATTTTTCAGAAAATTGAGTATCACATTATAAAACAAAGTCCTCCGCCGCGTCTGTCTGTTTGCGATAAACTCAAAAACTACTGCACCGATTTTCATGCTGTTTTCACCAATGGATAGAGTGGTTCTCGAGGAAGGTTTTAGTATATAATTTACAAAGTTACGCGGGCAAAGTCGCGGGCAGCAGCTAGTAATATATATAGTAAACTTTCGTCCTTTAGAGCTGTTTCTATTAGTGAAAATGCGTAATTTTAATGCGTAAAATCCGTTGCGTAATTAAAAAAATCTAAGGTACATACAGAGAGACAGTAGGCGGGAAATGACTTTGTTTTAAACTGTGCCAAGAAGTCGCCTCTGTCTGTTTGTAAATCACCCAACGGATTTGGATACGGTTTTCACTAATGGAAACAGCGATAAACGTGAAAGGTTTGTGTATATAATTTGCAGAAAAAGACTGCATCCGTGCGACGCCGGGGGCGGGTCGTTAGTTAATCGTAAAATTATTAATGTTTCAATTTGAATTTACAAATTACGTCCTATGTAAACACTGTATCACGGATATTATGGTAAAAAGGTTTAACTTGAGTCCTCTATATTGAAATGTTGAATCCCAACTAAATATTTTATAGTATTAAATCACTTATTGGCTATATCACAATAACATTTGTCTCACACGATTCGCACAACGTTGTAATTGAAAGAGTACCACTCCTCTGAGCAATGTCTCGTTCGCTAATAACGCTATTTGATACAATCCATATTCGAAACAAAAACATTCATGCCTAATTTGTTTGTAGCATTGAATCGGTTATTAATAATGACCTTTTCGAATACAAACACACTTTAATACCTATTATTATCAAATCATCTTTCAAATCTGAAATTACCATTGACGAAACACGTTTATAATTATATAACGTGTCTATATTATTATAATTAAGTATTGTGAGAGAATTCTGAGAGATTATTTTATATAAATTTATATAAGTACCTATATTTATATAAATGAGCCCAGGGTCCAATAGGGAACCCAAATAACTGTGAAATGTATCTAGTGTGCTACTTTCCAGATCCATACCAGAGTCAACTTTGAAAAGTTCATTTTCAAAGTTGACCCAACCAGAAATCGAACCCGGGGCCCCTAAGACAGAGCGAAATGGCACACACACTAATTAACCCACTCATCCAACGTGCTCATTGTATGGTACTTATTACAACTTTTTATGAGTATAATTATATAATTTTGTGCACATATACAATTGTACATAGACGTATTGTTGTGTTTACTTGAGTAAGATACCTATTTTATGTAAACAAAGATACGTGAAAAATTAACGAAAAATGCACCTTAAACTTACTACTTATAAATTAAATTAAATTATAATAATAATGAAAAAACATACCTACCCAAAATAATGTATTTCTAAATAAAGTTTTTGTACTTTAACACTGTGACGTAGTCATAAATGTTTGAAAATCCACGTATTTGTGGTTATAAACTTTATTTACACAAAATCCTCTCTTTTTATAATATTAGGTATAGTATAGACTAGGAGACTAATGTAAGGAAGACTAATATTTGAATTTGACATGACAAAAAATTAAATGGCACGTCACATTTTACATTCATAAGTATTTTACGACCTATTAGAAATCGTATAGCTATATGGTGAATTGGCGCCTTGACGCTTGATTTTAGCAGATTGTTCTCAATTATAGTGTATGCATGATAAGTAAGAATGAAATATTTGCTTGTTTAAATCGCATTAAATATAATATCGAGCAATTTAACAGGAATGTTCGTAGTAACATATTATATACCTAGTTACGAGTATAAATAATGTTTATGACATAACGTTCAATTGGTTTTGTATAACTGAATTGTTATGTACTACACTCTTCGTAAGTAATTGAAAATTGTATGGATTTTGTAATTTCATTCTAATATATCGCTGCTTAAAAACTAAAGGGCCATAAAACAAAAATATCCATTTTTTTTTATTGTATGTTGCAAAAAGACATGGTTGTTTTATTCCATTTTTAGTATATTTTGATCATTTTTATATAGCTATTCAAAAGTAAAATTGCTTATATCTCTTCTAGTATTCAGTTTATTATAAAAGTACTTAAAACATTTAATGCTACTTAAAAATACACTTCTAACGATGTATAATATGCATATATTTGATATTATAAGAAGAAAATAGACAAAACATAATTTAATTTTTTTCGATTAGCTCTCCTGTAAAAAGTGTAAGCTCTGTGACATCGTAATTCCTAAACGGATTTTCCAGTTTTTATTCTTCCAAATCTGACGTGTTCGAAATTGTTCTTACTCATATAAAATCTATTCAGGCGTTTGAAGACCATCAGCCCATTTCCTAGTTAACGAAGGGATTTTAATGTTCGATTGTTATGTTCAATTTGGTATATATTATCTACTATTAGTACAGTGATATTTCCATGACATGGTAATCTTGACCTTATACTGAAGCATTAAGTAGTCTGTGGGACATCCAACTCCTCAGCAACTTACAGCGAGTAAATAAATAATAAAAAAACCTAATCGTTAATTTTATTCAATCATTTCATTTAAACAAACTAAACATTGAAATAAAGCACACACATAATTCAAGCATATTTTTAACCTAAAATTAATTATATAGGCAACTGAAAAAAACTTAACGTAAAATTAGAAATTAACAAAATCCAATTCCCTATCCAACCTGAAAATAAGTACCAAAGTTTCTTGATCAGTTTCCCAGTTCGCTTTGGAAGAATCCGGATTGATAGCATGTGGTAGAGGCAATGTTAGCTGATACTGTGATGATGTGATTTTCACCGAAGTTTTGTCTACAGAGAGATCAACATTCTCTTTTTTATCACCTGGCATCTTGACCCTTACGATGAGATTCTCGCAACTAGCAGATGCAGGTGTTTTAGCTCCGATCTATAAAAGAAATCAAACTAATAAAGTTAAAGAATATTAAAACTATAAAGTAGGCTCTGACTTATGTGTCACAGTTCCGATTCCTGATAAGGTCATCTTTGAAAATTAACTTCTCAAAGTTGGTCTTAATCTACTTAGATTTTTATTTCAAGGCATTTTGGTGACCTGTAAAAAGACGTCTTCAGCAGAAACTGATTGCTGATACTTCATTGTGTACTCCGGTATCTTGCGGCCACTCAAACCAGCCGCACCAATGAAACTCAACTCTTCCGCTTCGCGTGCCTCTTGATCTTCAAATTCCTCTATAGTTTTCGGTGCTTTAGTGGTTTTCTTTTCAGGTGGGATTTTATCTCTAGTTGACGTTATTTCATATTCTACAAAGTTCATATTATACATTAGCACATTTCAACATTACCTACAGTTCTTACCTACGTCTAAGAGTCATTTGGTAAAGTGTCTTTGTTCTAGCGTACCTATCATAGTGTTGATACGCAAGAATAAAGACAAGAGCTCATAAGTACAAATAATTATCTTATATTTTCCATAGCCTATATATTATATAGTTTATCGGAAATTAATAACATTAATTTTCGACATTCTCACAAGAAAATTTACCTACCTACAGTTTGAAATAGATACCTACTAAGTACCAATACAAGGTATCCCATATAATATCCCATGCATGTTCCCAGTGGTAAGGCCAGGGTTGGATTTTGAATTATGTACATCCGTTTTTTAAGGCGTTTTTATGCTAATTTAGTTAGGAATGGTCATATTTTTATAAAAATATAGTTTTTATGTATAGGAAATCCATTTACAATTAATTTTATAAACATTTTAAAACATAACCTCAATACCAGGTTTGTTTGAACTATCAGCATCGGCATCACTTAAAAACATGGAATACCTACTGGTTGTAGCAGAACGATTGTTCGCTTATTACAAAATAAACATAAGAACTTAACCCAAATTAATTTGTTAAGTATATTATTATGATTCTTTCTTAGTAGCCACGATTTATTTAAATGAGGTCAAACACAGTCATCATAGTCGTAAAAGGCAGTGCACATATTGCAATGCCAATATTATATTGCACTTATCTATTTAGTAGGTAAATTGACTGAAAGAAAATATTTTATACCACTTGCAGGCAAGTCATCTCCTTGCAGAATATCTGGTTCTGGTGGTTTTAATAACTCCACTAGCTTGTCCATATGAGCAGGCGTGAATTCCATCTTGATGACTAAGTACCTCACTTCCCGATAAACTTATACCAAATGTTTCTTATATCCCTCAAAGACGTTACGATCAAAATGGTAAATTTTAATTTGTACAATCAGTAGGTAGGTACCAAATTCGATAAAAAAATTAATTTATTAAAATGAATCTATGTGTAAAATCGTCCAGTTGTTAGTACAATGACATTAACAACAGTTTGTTTATCAATAATTCTTGTTACTAGGTAACCAGTGTGTACCGTGATTTCATGAATGAGAGGGATGCCAGAGTCCATTTGCCTATCCCTACTATGGTCGGCAGCGCACTTACAACACAGTCATGTGGCGTTGCTAAGTTATAAGCGACGGTAGCCACCTACCATCAAGTGGACCGTCAGCCTGTCTTCACATATTTTCTACATGTGTCTTCTCGGATGGACATGCTTATTTCTTTATAGTCACCATTAGAGCTAGAAAAAAAAAAGGAAAGTACGTAGTGGGAGTCAACAGTTTATGCTATTTATGTATATGACTCAACCAACATTATCTAAAATTTGTGCAAGTCATGTTTTGTGAATATGACCAATCTACAAATAATATGCAATAACTAAGCATTTTTAGAAGTTTGCAATAAAGTATTATAAGAACAGAATCTTTGTTTCTACTCAATAAGTTCTAAAAAAAGGGACTTAAAAAAACTAGATGCAGCATTAGTTCTGGATACAAACTTCATAGAAATGATTCATAGGAAAAATTTATGCATTAATTTTGAAATTACTATAATATTGTTATTTGAAGTTTATATTAACACAATCTTAAATCTTAATCTGAATTTCTGGAATAGAAATAATTTTTCTTATTGTTCTTCAATTAAGGCTACATTAAAATTTATTTTTAAAATGATATAGAAAAATTGTGGATATTAAAAAAATATTTGATAACCAGCAAAATTAAATTTTACAGGAATATTATTTAATATTGTTAACAAAATAAATTCATCAAATTAGTAGTAGTATACATTTAATTAAGATACATATTAGTTTCAATTATTATGACTACAAAAAATCAATTTGTTATATCGATTACAGAAAATAGTAAAAAAAAACTAAGGAAAACCATCATCATCTTCCTCTGCCATCTCTTTAGCAAGCTCCAAATCTTGCTGCTCCCGCTCACGGCGTTCTTCCGCACTTTCTAACTCTTTGCCGTAGGACTTCGGTGGATATCTCATTGCTTTCACACTCTGATTGTGTAACTCCAAGCAAAACGATATACGCTGGTGGAAAGCCAGCTGAGGTTCTCTAGTGCAATAAAGGTCTGAACTTTCCTTGTTACTCATATATCCCTTTTCGGGGTCAATTGTGGCCTCAATAACTCCATCCCGAATAGCTTTGGCCACTATGAACTCAGCATCTTCAGCGGAATCCAAACCTAGCTTTCTAGCAATGTCTTTAGGAGAAATGCGGGAATATGACAAACCTATCGAACGGATTGCTGTCTTAATGACATTTTGTCTCAGCCGAAGGATCAATGTGAATGTATGATCCTTCCTGAAACCAGGTCCATAGTTCTCCAACACTTCTCCAAATCTCTGCAAATTACCAAGTCTCACCGCTTGAGTGAGTTGAAAATATGATGCCAATGACTTCCTCAGCGGTGCCTGTCGGAATATTGCACGTTCGGGTATGTCACCGAGGAGTAATTCCACCACAATAGCCAATTTCTGGACAGTTTGACGAAAACCAACAGCGGCAGTTTGCGGAGCTTTCCTCAGTGCCTGCACTAGATGTTTGTGTGCATCACTGTATTCTAAGCGAGCAGCCTTTATTCTACCGAGATAATATAAGAATCTGGCCCATTCATTGTTACTAGCATTCTCAGGATACACAGACTTGCTCACCAGTTTATCAGCTTGGTCGTACAAAGAGTAATGTAAGTAATTGCGAAGAAGACAATTGATGAGTACAGCTTGCCCTTCATAGTCATTGCGAAGAGTCGAAGTACGCAAACGAGCATGCAAAAAGCCTCTAATAAGATCCAGCTTGTTGGTTAGCTCAAATACTCGTGAATGGTAAAAATAACATTTGGAAGCAATCAAATCTAAAGTCCTTCTGTTGTGTGTTGTTACTTTGTTCATAAGCTGTTGAGAACATTCGGATGCTTCATCCAATTTATTTGTATCTAACAAACGGAGCAAAACTAAGAGATGAATGTATACGTCTACTTCTGGTGCTGGTGTCTTCAAAGCACTTCTGGAGCGAGGAGCTTCGATTTCTACCGCTCCTGGGGAAGGCTGTTCCACAAATACGAGTAAAGCTTCTTTATCTGCTGCCGATGGATGAAGCTGATTGATAATCGCTCGTAAAACGTTGCCATTTAACTTCCTTCTAGTATTTGGAAGGGATCTTAAAACTCGCATGGCGAACCGAGGTTCCTTGGAAGTAACGGCTTTATCGATTTGCTTAGCATGTTCCCTCAAATCTTGTACGGTCAAGACATCGGCATCTTTCTTCACTTCACTCATTTCCACGTCGCCTGGGCAAGCGCATGCTGTAGGACTTTCAGCACTTTTCATTTCCACATCTTGATCAGTTGGGGCCATTTTTTTACTTCCAAAATTAAACAATGCGAAGACACTTAAATTTATTTAGCTTGCTCAACTCAACAAACCAAAATCTGCAAAAGGCATAAACGTCATCTGCCAAAAAAATGCTGAGTCTGCCGCGTCTGCCGAGCTAGCCGAGTCGAGCATATCAAGTCCAAAAAATCATAAACACAGAATAAAACAGAGTAGTTTAAATACAAGTTTTAATCGGTTTTAATTAAACAATAATTTGGTTTTGTTATTAACCACATCATTTCCAATAAAAATAAATAATAATATTAATTTACAATTTTATTACTAGAATATTATAAAAAGTGCAGATATAGAGTAAAAAATTCTTTGTTCTATGATCATCGTAATTTGTAAACCACAATAAAATATTTTATAATTTTTAATAAATTCATCCAAAATAAATAAATAAGGAAGCTATATTTGATAACTTCTAAATAAAAGTAAATTTTGTAGTTCCATATAAAAATATATATGTATATTTTGTGCATTATGTTATTTCAGCAATGTTACCATTTTTTGTATTTTTTGACTACTATCAAGGAAAATGTGAAATAAACATTGTCTATATTGGTACAATACTAAAGGTGGACTGCTCTGTATTTTCTTTTTTTTTTACTAATACCACGGACGTAACGTCTTACGTAGCTTAAGTAGAGGTTTATGAATAATACTAACTTTTTTCTAATCTAACAATAAAGGTGGAAATAAACTACCGGACGCGTCCCGATAGCGGCGGCTGATGGACGCGGCTGACATGCACAATCGTATACATCCAGTGCGCCAGATTTCTATCGGATTTCCGAACGCTCAAGGACGGTCCAAAATTGGTCAGATAGTTTGTACAGCTTAGTGTATTTGTACTATCACTACTATCAGCCGCGACCGTCGGCCGCGGCTGTCCAATAGTTTGTTTGCACCTTTATTGTTAGATTAGAAAAAGTTTAAATTTATGTACTTTTTACAACAGAGAAGGAATGGAAAAGTGAATCTAGAAAAGGTACATAGTTAAATCCTTGGCAAAATTATATCTAAGTACTTATTTATTAAAAATATTCTATGTTTATCTGATAAGTCAACATTATATGTTCATTCGTGTTTCTGAATTAGTTGAAGGTAGTTAAAAAAATAAGATTTAAGATTTTTTTAAATATTGTATGATAATTTACAAATACAGTTCACTTTTAAAGAACATATGTGGCAATACTTGTAAGTAAACTACACCGCCATAGACTACAGACAGACTACAGAGAATACAGAGCAGAGATAGACAAGACAAGGCAAAACTACTATACTAGCAATGCCCGTAGTTGCTTAACCAATTTACTCTCTGCAGAGAATACTGATAAAAAGCTTTTAATCACTAATGTTACACTCGAATATATTTGGATTGTTTCCATCATCTTATAAGAAGATTTTTGTGTGCCATTCATAAGTTGCGAAGGCGCTTTGGCTGAAGGGGACCCGGTTGATTCTTTACATAAAATTTCAATGTGTTCTGGAAATGGTTTGCAAAGAGGACGTGGTATCATGGTTTAAAGAATTGGAAAGCTATAAACGCATAGATGCAATGTGCACATTATTAAATATGTGTTTGCCATTCGAACTTCGTTTCATTGGCACATATCTCGAGGAACTTGGTAAGCGTGACTTTCAGGAGTTGCGTGGTGCCGAGCTTAGAGCCAACAATCCTACAGACTTGGCCGCGGATATAGGAGGAGCCAACACAGATCCAAGAACTCGGCGGAAAATGGCCTTATACGTTTCATTACTGCGTTCGTGTAATTTCGCTTGTGCTACTACGTTGTACAACGCCATGGTTAGTTTGGAACAGAGTGGCCTATTGAAAGGCTTGTATGGTGATCTCCTTGAAGAGATTTTACTATTGTACACAATGGCGTTACATCATCCGGCCTTTACTTTCGATCAAAAGTCACATTTCGGCGAGATTTTAGAAAAACTAAAGGTCGAAGATCAGAGGGTGCAATATCAGGAGCAGCAGGAGCATGTTAACGTAGCGCCTGTGAGTGGTTGCCTTACCCAAACTAGTATCACTCCCAACATGTCAGTTCCACCGCCTAATTTGTCTAGCTTGGGACCGCCACCTGGTATCATGTTTGTTAAAAATCCTGGGGTGCAGGTCAGTGTTACATACATTGTTTACAAACAAACATCTGCATTAATCCTGCTCAAAATACATACACTGCAATTTATGGGGACATTTAAATGACATTAGTATTGCAATGACGTGCAAGTAGCTAGCAATGATTAGTATTGGCTGTATTTTGGTTGTAATCTTTATTTATTGGCTGTTGTTTCAAATTTATTTTAACCAATAGATTGCAGTGTCTGTAGCAGGTACAATACACATATTATATTAGTGTGTGGTATTCATACTTTTGTTTTGCAAATTCATTAGAAACTATATAATGACCTCAGTTATAACAGATCAGTTACAATTATATAGCCAAGTCCTCGCTATAATGCCGAATCGCTATAACAAATTAATATTGCTTATAACGACCATCTGTCCTAGAAGGTCGCTATAACCGATTTTCACTGTACATTATTGCATGTTGTTAGAATTACGTAGTTTCTTATCATATTATTTTTCAATATCCACCATTCATGAAAAAATTAACATTACATTTTATTTTACCATTACATTTTAATTTGATGCAGGGGTAATTATAATAATAATAATAAATAAATATCTTCACACATTCCACACAGCACCATCTAGTTCCAAAGTAAGCAAGTAATGCTTGTATTATGGATACCAGACAGATGATATAATACATAGATTACTTTTTTTTTGTAAATACATACATATTATAAACACAAAACATCCATGACTCAGGTACAAAGGTAAAATGTTCACATAAAACATTTGCCCCTAGCGGGATTCGAACCCGCGACCGTTTGGTTAACAGCTAGGGTTACTAGCCACTAGACCAAACGTGTCGTCGAATTTAAAATGTATTTTGATTAATTTAACACTTTAATATCTCCTGTATTGATTTATGTGTTTGGTTTTAGCCCTTTATATAGCTGTATTTTCATATAAAATGTTTTTACAGTTAGAGATGAGATAACTAAGAATACTTATATATTTGTTAAGATAAAATACAAAGATATTTGCATAGTTATTAAAAATTTATATAAGTGAATGCATTCCCGGTGATGTCTAATGCATGCCTTCGTCAACACTTATTCAGCTTTTTAGAAGTTTTAGATAGTGGTAGATAACACTGCATCCTGTAGTCATAAACAGCCCATTAGTTACCAGTAAGAAAACCTTTACAGAAAATGAGCTCTTTGGTCAAGTTGTTAAAATGCTTAAGTGTCAGCGCATACAATTTAAAAATTTATATGAATACCTATCTCCACCATTAAGTGCACATATTATTTCTATTGCAAGAAAAAAAAAAGCGCCCCTTCATCCCCTTACTAACGTACACTAAATTGTGGAGATATGGGGTAATATGCCATGTAAAGTAACGTGCTAGTATTGTGCCGAACTTACTCTCTGTCTCAGGGGTCCCGAGTTCGATTCCTGTCAGAACCAACATTGGCAATGAACTTTTTATAGTTGACTCCGGTCTGGATCTGGCAAGTAGTGGCAGGGCACACTGCATTTCGCAGTCATTTGGACAACCTGTGGTGGCAGTAATCACCCCCTTATGGAAGATCACTGTGAAATAACAGCATGTATGCTGTTGTGTTTCTGTGAATGAGTAAGGGATGCCAGAGCCCATTTCCCTATTCCTTCCTAATCTCTTACCCTTAATCCTACTATAGTCAACAGCACACTTGTAGCACCAGTGATGTTGCTTGTGTTATAGGAGGTGATAGCCAGCTACCTACCATCAAGTGAACTGGCAGCCTTTCTGACTAACTTTCATATAAAAATAAAAATAAAATAAAATTTTATAAAAATAAATAAATAAGACTACTGTCCAATAACAGTACTCTCAGTTACAGAGTTACAGTGAGTGAATGAAAAGGCCAGACCTATCTCCTATCTCATCAAAAGCACATTTGCATCCTGCCAATCTATACATATAAAATTGTAAAATTTTTGTATTTAATTATTACAGCCTCCAAATACTGAACCAGTTCAAGAATTAAGTTCTCCACCAGTGATTAGTAATGCGGGAGTGGTGTCTATCTTAGAAGGAATGCACCCACCAACTGGTATACCAGTTCCACAATACAATATGGGAGAATATATAGGCCCACATCCTTGGACAACAAATATTATAGTATCACCACTCAATCAACCTTTAGAGGTAAGCTATTTTTCGTATAATTCTCACAAGACATGAAAATGTTATTAGGTACCTATACCTAACTTTGTTTTTATTATACTATTTTATCATCAGCTTTATCAACAATTATGTAAACTAGTTCTTTTGATTGTTCTTCACTCCCGGGATTGCAATAGTAGTATAATATTATAACAACTACAAATTCTAAATTTTACTTTAAAACAGTCTTCCCTTTTTATGAAATACAGTGTGAAGATATACTATGTAGAGATATAGATTACAGCTTGTTAACATAAATATGTATACACAATTGCAGGTGTTACCAGGTAATTACCAGGTGGGCGGGGGAGTAGGGGGCGTGGCGCCTGCGTCGCCTCTGGTGTCGTCGCCGGGGGAGAGTCGCGCTGGCTCGCCTCGGTCGCGTCGCCGGCTCTCGCGCGACCGTTCGCCGCCTCTGCACCCGACCGTCGTCCCGCCGCACGATCAGCCCCCGTTGCCACATTTGGCGGCAACCTTTGAAAACCTCAATATCAATGAGGTATTTATTATAAACCGATATTCCACACTTAGCTTTGAGCCACACTAAAAGGAGTCAAATTTGCATACAAAAACTATATGTGCACTAGTTAGTTGGAAAATGAAAAATATTACACCTGAGAAAATATATGAGTATTTAAAACGGCCGACATCTTTATTGAAGTGGTGACTGTGGCGCCGCCAACACATGTTATATTAATTAATTATTATATGTTATCACTAAACATTATAAAACAACAATGTCCTCCGCCGCGTCTGTCTGTCTGTTCGTGATAAACTCAAAAACTAACTGCACCGATTTTCATGCTGTTTTTACTAATGGATAGAGTTGTTCTCGAGGAAGGTTTTGGTATATAGTTTGCATACGTGCGAAGCTGGGAACAGGCCGCTAGTAAATTATATATTATTAATTATTATAATCTTTATTAACACATAGGTGGCAACACACGTTATTCGAAAAATTCTGTTTCGAGATACTAAGGAAATTTGGAAGAAAAGATGTCTTGGTGCTTCCCGAAAGCTGCCAATACGAGAAGGAACTCCTTCTCGAAGTTGGCTGCAATTGGAATTCAACACTTAGTTAGTTTATCAAAATGTAGTAAGTTAGGAGACGAAATGTTTAATTTACAGATGCGACACAGCATAGGAGAGGAGAGGCTTCGCGAAATGACCGCCGTACAACAGTACAGATCGCTGGAGAAACTGAACGGCATTCGGAGACGGCCGTACGCACATCCCGCGCGCAGCTCATCCGACAGCGGCTCGAGCGCTCCGTCCTCTCCCCCCGGCACACCCGCCCCGCCGCCTAGGCGCAGCACACCCGCTCCGCCTCCGCCAGCCCCCCCTGCCCCGCCCGCCCCTCACTTGCAGTACGCGCTGCCGTACTCCCGACCCTACCCGTATCCGACACCGCCGCCCGCGTTCCGCCCCCCTCCGCCGCCGTTCGCGAACGGCGAGCCGTCGCCGTACAACGCGCCATCGCCGTACGCCGGCTTCGTGCCGGTACTGTTCGCGCCGCCTAAATTGTCGTGTTGGAACTGCGGCGCGGCCGGACACGCAGGCCACGAGTGCAAGGAGCCCAGTATGGAGGAGATGACGCGCGCGGGCGGCTACCAACTGGACTTTGGCGGTGCGCCGCCGGACGCCGGCGACAAGTAAGCGCTCCTCCGCCTTTGTTTTTTAGTGTACCAAAGTGTCCGGTTCCATTGTAAATAATAAATAAAGCGGGCGCGTGATTCGCGCTTCGAGTCGCGAGCAGCGCACGTTGACGTGTAAACCGACTCGGATAGCGCACGTTGACGTGCAAACAGACTCGAGCACCTCACCTTGACGTGCAAACAGACTTGGGCAGCCCAAGTTGACGTGCAAACCGACTGGGGCAGCGCACGTTGACGTGCAAACCGACTCGGGCAGCGCACTTTGACGTGCGCAACACCACTCAGTGAGTTTTAAGTATAATTGCACTTTTGATTTTTTCAATGTAGTTCACACATTCCAGTTTACAGTTTTTGAACAGTGTATTCGGATACACGTGACTGTATGTAATGATCTCTCAATTTCAAAATGTATTTATAAAAATATCATTATGAAATCAACTATGCAAACTATTTTGGACATAATTATGATATATAAAATAGTTTGTTTAACATAATATTATGATGATATTTTTATGAATGTGTCCAGAGTATCACAAATTTCACTAGTAAATTTCTGGCAGGAATTATGTTGAAATTAAGAGATCACAAGGGCCGGAGCACGTTTGAGGACGATACGACAAAGTGATTAAAATTTTTCATAGATTTTTGAACCTTAATGGCTTTTAATAGAATTCAAATTTCATTGTGTAATGGCTAATACAATTTGAATGATATAGCACTTAAGGTACAAAATTCTATGAAAAATTTGAATTACTTTGACGTGCCGCCCTCCAATTTGCGCCGGCTCTACATGCCTTGGATGGGAAGTGACCTTGTGCTATAAATATTATAGTGATATAGTAGATGTTTCAAATTATAATTAATATTTTATTATGAGATATTATTAGTCCCTTGACAGTGAGATGCCAATAAGTTGACAGTACTTAGCGACATATTTTTGAATACTAACAAAATAATATTGCTAGTCATATTTAATGTAAATATAATATTGAAATACTGCATGCGTAAAATGCGAAAAAAGAAAGAAAAAAACACATCTTAGTTCTGACTGTATGTATTTTTAAATTAAAAGTGCAATTATTCATAAGACAGCCATTTTGTGTGTACTGAAAATGATAGGGAATTCCATACTTATTGTAGTTTTGTTTAATAACAGCAGAGTATGTGTGGAGTATAGACTCCAAATTAATATTTTAATTTATAATTTTTTAGTAATATTTTCCAAAATAATTATACGTTTTAGACTATTTATATGTTTTTATATTATTTTAGATAAATTACCTTGTTATGAATTACTAGCGACCCGCTTCCGGCTTCGCCCAGGAAAGAATTTAATTAGGTTTTATTATGTGTATAAAAATTCGGCGAGTTAGCGGCCATACAGACGGACGCGGAAAGCAACTTCAAATTATAATATATGTAACAATGATAATTGTTAAATTTATTATTTATTTTCTTTAAAATCACCAAATATCAGTTTTATTTATTTTACATTTTGTTTTCTTCAAATTGACTGTTGTTGAGTCTTAGTCAAATAATTGAGAAATCGACACCGAGAAAGTCTATTAGAAAAAAATTACAGTCTCATGAAATTGCTACAATACATGAAATAGAATAATTTTATGTACTTTGGACTAAAAATGATGATAATTCTGTGCCATAATATCAAATATAAGGTATAATTTTTGAAAAATTTTACGTATTTCATTCTTTCTTATTGCAATTCATTGTTGCTACGGAATGATTTATTTTAATTTTTGTCCATTATTTATATTGTTAAGCTTAGACTAAACATTTTCGCGTAAAAAATAAAAATATTCAAATATGCGTACAATTTTTTAGCATGTTCAATGACACAAAATTGTGAAAATAATTTTACTTTTTTACATGTTTGGTTTTTACTTTCAATAACGCTTGCATGACGTAGGGCATTTCAAAAGTTTTATCCGATTTTACTGACAAATTTTGAAAATAATTCGTTTTACTTAACAAACGCATGAACCCACCGCAGCATTCAAGCAGATGCTTACTCGCTCTTTTTTGGGCTTTTTAGGGCTTTTAATAGATTTAATTTTGAATGCAGAAATTTATGATTGAAATTGATCATATTTTATTAAATTGTTATTTAATAATCAAGCTTTTTTTAGAAGAAAATTTAAACAATTTCATAATTTATCCTTTGGAAATCTGCCAGATTTAGGACGAGCTCCTATCTGCAAAAGATTTGCCTTTATTATTGCGGACGCGGGTTGCGGACGTCTAAATCGATGCGGAAGTTCCGAACACGCGGATGTGAGTATCCGCAATAACCCTGGTATAGATTACAAATGATTTTCACTAGATTTTAGTGAAATCCTAGATTGGGACTTATTCTATCTATTCCGACTAATAGTTGAATAGTGCAGAGGATTGTAGGTATATTGGATGTCTAAAATGTCTAAAATAAAATCTATTTTTAGCCAATTTAACTAATTGCTACTGGTAGATTTGTTATTATGCTTAAAAACGGTTGCACAAAATGTATTTTCAATAAATTGTTATTGACATATTCCAATAACAAACAGTGGATAGTTGAGATCAGTGTCATATATGAAGACGTGAGTGGATGAAGGTCGCATTTTTGGGTTTTTTCGTTTTTTTGCGTTGATGAAGGTAATATTATGTCCATATGAATATGAATAATTGCAGACCTTAAGATCGTCGATTTAAGACATTTTTGGAAAATAAAAAGTTGAGAAAGGTGTTATGTACAGTTAATTTTAAAAAGCAAAAAGTGCAGAAAAGTTTACTTTTGTTAATGGAAGAGGGAGGGAGCTATGTTCACTTTTTTTAAATTAAATAATAGAAGTGTTTAGTTGCTATCATACCATTAATATTTTAGGTTGTTGACACAACTTTGCATCATAATTTAGTACAAAAATCAATTCCGTGGCGACTTATCTCAAAATTAATAGTAAAACTTTAACTTCGATTTATTCAAAATTGGAATTATGCGACATACCACCTTCATCCACTCACGTCTTCATATGTAAGTCGGTGTGTATTGACCGACATCAGTTGCGGCGAATTTTGTATCAAAATAAGTTAATTTTATCTCTTATGTTTAGTACACGCAATAAGTACAAGTTACATGTAAAGATAAAGTTAGTGCAATCAATATTGAATATTAATATTACGTATTCTGCTGTTTATTTAGATACCAACCTTGATTTATCATATTATTAAGCCGTCTACTCAAAAAAAAAAAAAAAATGATATTAACGGTGGAGTTCCCTAAACATTTCTGTCGTTTGATAATTTTTATTAAAAATAATTTAATATTGTGCTGTTTGACTATTAAATTCATTGTATATTTAAAAAAAGAAATGAAGGATTTTTTGTATAAAATGATGTACTGAATGGTTTCCTTTGACCCAAGACTGATTTCTAATGCTAACAAGCGAAATTCGGCTTCTAAAAATTGTCAAAAAAAAATAAATTTATATAAAACAGTGTTGGATATTAGTGAGGCCTCGAGTTTAGTATTCAGTACTCATTTGTGTTACGGTTATAAAAAGTATTTAATGATTATGACATCAATAAGCATTGTGAAGATTATATTATTATAATTATATATATATATATTCGTTGTTAATACAGACTGACCACTCACTTGCTTGTATATAAAGTTATCAGAGTCATTTTATAAAGATATCACTATTGAACAAGATAGAATTATTTTGATCAAGCTCACGAGAATGCAAATGCTCTTTGAAAAATTGTTTATTATAGTCAATGTAAATATTAATCTATAAATTGCATACGCGAGAGAGTTGAGACGTCACATTTGATGTGCGCTAATTTTGTAAATAGTTCAGTTTATATATTATTAGTTGATAATGTTTAGAGGTTGACTATACCTATATTTGTAAATTTATTTGTAATACGTGTGTCCCTATAGAAGTACGATTGTTTTTCAATCATCACTGTCACAAAGTACTATTTTTTTTTTTTTGCATTTCTATGTCCCCCGTGAACAGTTCAAACTTGATGGGCTGTCTCAGATAAAGTAAGAACTAAAGATAGATCCATCTGGACGGCAAAGCGAAGCCGGTAAAATTACGCCTCGTTGCGTGCATACACGGTTAAGCGCACACAAAATGCCGAATTACGTATTGAAAGGGTGTAAACCAGTCTCAATATTTAAAAAAAATGGTATAGAATCATATTTCACCCATAAGTTAACTTGAAAAACCAATATTTTCAATAAAAATAAATAAAAAAGAGTTTTTATGGCAACACCGGCCTACGCACTACACTACATGTTTATAACCCTCAACTTTCTATTAAGCTCAAACACGCTATATCTTGTGTAAGTTGCTAAGGAGTTGGGTATCCCTGAGACTACTTGATGCTGCAGCATCAGGTCAAGGTTACCATGTCATGGAAATACCACCGAAGTAACGGTATACCAAATTTCACTTCAATTGAACACGTAGAAGTTAGTGAAATCCCTTCATAAACTAGGGAATGGGCTGATCATTCCGTTCACGTTAGCTTTCAAACAAATAATAATTCGGATCAAAATCGGTCCATCCGTTTGGGAGTTACGATTACACAGACAACCACGTCAAACTAATTATAACACCCCGTTTTAGCGTCGGGGATTAAAAAACCGGCTACACCATTATGTCCACATAATTGTGTATTTAGTTTTTATTTGGTCTGAGCGGGCTGTATATGATTTTACGAAGAAATATAGCTCGATTCAGATGTGTCACGCGTATGGTGGTGGTGCCGAGTTTGTTGATAATGGGCGATCTTTTGTACACAGCTCGCACAATTTGGCCCACACGTGGGAATTTTGTTGCTATGAATTCTCTTTGACGTCCTTGATGTAGGCTCTTTACGAGGTCATAATCATCGACCCATACGCACTCTACTAGACTTGGTGACCGGAACAAAATTGTTTCACAAATTACCGTAAGACTTAAACGCTAAAGTTCGCGACCAAAAAGGCTTACGCGTTCTTCGCTTCATTCCTACGGAGAATTAATTTTTGCGTTCCGCTCAGCGAGTCTATAAAGTCATTGGTTATGTAATAATATACTGTTCAGAAGAAAATAAAAAAAAAAATCAGAAAACTAACAATTATCTAATCGTATTCTACATATCAGCTTAATGAAATTTTCCGGTAAACTTAGTGATTAAAATTGCAAAGAAAAACGCGAAGAGGATTCATTTGTTTATAAACCCTTGGAGTTCATTCTGAACAGATGGGAATATTGTAAATTAAAATTATTACATAATAAGTATCACTCCTTATGAAGGTTGTATGTCCATGTAACGTAATTAATTTTTGTGGTATTTATTAATTACTTTATTGCGAGATATTTTTGTAGGAACGGGAGCCTAGAACTTGTTTATAGTAAAATTAATGTTTACAAACAGCCCGTCTTAGCATCGCACATCACATTGTGAGCATAATTAATTTATGATTTAGTGGAAATGAATAGTAGATATGTAATTAACGATATTGCGTTGTGTGTCTCAAGTAAATAATTTCATATTGTCTCGTTAACTTATAAATTTCTCCTTCAGATTCCATTAGGTTTGAATCGTGCAACTATGAATAGGAAACACCCAAACCCTCAATTTTGTGTGAAATTTACAAATAGAAATGGAGGGTGCATTAAATTAAGTCCAGATGTTCTTTTATCTTCTTTATTTTATAAATTTATATTTTAACGTACTCTATGGTAAACTTTAGCGTACGTGCGCACTTAGCGACCAAGTCGCTGCGGCCAATGAGATCTTACTATAATTATTGATCGGCCAATGAGAGAAGAGTTAGTGGGGTCGATGAGGCCAATGAGAGGCCAAATAGGCGGAGTCGCTAAGTGCGCATGTACGCTTGATGATCATTTTTATATAAAAATGTAAGTTCAGTGAATAAAAAATTGTTTTACGATAAAAAAAAAAATGTCCTATGATAATATGCTTAATAATACCCAGCGCCACATCACGTGACTGCTTTCACGGAGAGGTGAGGTGGGAAAATATTGTATATAAATGTCTTTATCACCGAGACATTAATAACATGAACTATTCATCAAATATAAGTCAAAATAGTAAATAAAGTTTAGTGTAAAGCTCTTGACAGTTCTCACACAATGTGGCAATGTAAGTTTTAGTTAGATCAACCTGTATTTGCTTATACTAAGTGTGTTGATTATTCCTACCAGTTTACATTTAACATTATCCACAGATTCTATTAGTTTTGTTAATGATATCTGAGAAAAAAAAATAATGAAGTCACAAATACACGGGGATCAAAAAATATCCGGAAGTTGTAAATGGTATTTGTATTATATTTTATTTAATCAAGTAATCACTAATCACCGTCGGCTGTAACTTTTGGAAAGGTTTTTGCAATCTCCGTAGCGTATAATATTTATCTCGTTTATGGTCACGAAACATTTTACCTGCATAGTTTACATCATCTTTTGGAAAACGAAAAAGTCCCATGGGGGTAATTCTAGGAATAATAATTCCGTCTCATTTTTCGTCAAAAAATCGCAAACAACCTGCGATGTGCGCGCGCAAACCTTTCTTGACTTTTTTGTTGATGTTTTTGCGCAACCGGGCTAAAACTTTATTTCTAACTGTAAACTCTGGTGATAAACCATTATTATTCAAAAAATATCTATAGTCAATTTTCTTGGCCGTGTAGCTAGAACATCAAATGTAAAGGGCTATTTATTTATTCTCTAACATTCCAATCAAGGCACAGCATTTAATTTCGTTTTTACCACTAAATTCAATACAAATTCTTTGGTCGACAATAATTTTCACTTTGAACATTCTTAAAAAGATCATTGCTCTCAATAACATAATTGACCGAAAATTGATAAATATGTGTACTAAGCTAAGAAAAATAAAATAGATTTACAATGACAGTGTTTAAACGGAAAAATTCAAATATTCTGGGTATTTTTTGATCAGCCTCGTACGAATTGACAAAAATGGATTTAAAAGTTTGCTCATAGTTCGTTGGCCCTACGGATGTCACCTTGACTTAATCTATTAGGATTCTGCTTGAGGGCTTACTTTATGTTTTCGGGGTCAAGAAATCCGAAAATCGTGATCGCCCTTGAAATCCGCATCAAAGTGGCCCAAAATTGGGAAAAATGGCACCCAAAATTGAAAACTATTGCGAGATATTGCACCATTCGAAAGAGCGGAATAAAAAGCCAAAAGCCAGTGGTAAGTCCTCAAGCAGAATACTAATAGATTAAGACAAGGTCGAGTAGTTTACAGACCGTAGGGCCAACGGATTATAATGCCAAATTGACTTCATTTGATTTTTTTGTTAAAGCTTTAGCTTAACAGTCGTGGCACACTTATATATGAATCCCACATATATTACAGAAATTTATGAAATCTAGGAGTTGTATTTTACAATGTCGAGCCCATTTAGAAAATGATTTTTAAAACTTAGGAAATTATAAAAATATTCAGTAATTTGGATTGGCATTTAGAAATGCGCAACTCACAGAATTAGGTACTACAAAACCCTTCTTGAAAAGGCATTTACGGAGACCTTGTCGGGTTTTAGGCGATTTGATTGATTTTCTAAATACATCTTTCACAAATATTGAAGTTAGACCTAAAATACCATTGCTTTTACTTTTTTTGGATTGATTTAAAAAAGATAATTCATTATCAGTTTACCCACCGCAGCAACATATCTTTCCGATATTTATAATATTTCTGATCACTGTTTAAGAAGAATTAGTACCGGTAATCTGGGTTGAATAGCAACGGCGGGGTGGATTTCAAGAGAGAAAAAAAACATAAAAATCGTCCTTTTTATCGTACCTATTCATAAATAAAAAAAATAATACGATAGAAAAGGTGGTATGAGGTATGATTCTTTTTTCTCGAGTGTTGCAATAAACCCCGCAGTTGCTATTCACCCCATATTATACATATTTTGCATTTCCTATAAATTCTATTTAACGAAGGATTATATTACATTTCCGATACGTATTAACATGCATGTATTTGATTGTTTCGGTCGATTGAAGCGCAGTGTCATATTTCTTAGGCTCAACTTCGTCATACAATAACTGTATTTGTGTTGTATATTATTTTAATTTTTCTTCAAATGAATGTAGTATGTTTGCAACATAATTATTTGAATATAACGCGTTAGTTGTCCAGTTTTATTTCATACCTAGTGAAAGTATAAGGATATTTTTTTACTTTGTACAAAATGTTATAAATGTGATAAATGATTTTTCGACATAATTAGAAATTGTGATTTAGTAAGGTGTGTAGTTAATAATAAAAATAAGAGAACTCGCTTTACTAAATTTATTGTACTCTTCTATAACTGTCTATAAAGTTGTTTTTTTCCCACAGTTTTTATATTTGGGTACTTATATGTAAATGTAAGCTGTTGTATACTAATAAAGATCAGGAAATATTTCAGGGAAATGAATGTTTCGGCCCAGTATTGTAAGACCTCTGTATCCCACCAATGCTGTGAATCATTTGCTTCCTGACAAATAAACAACCAAAATCTTTACATTTGTTTAATTTAAACCTTTACCCGGACATTTAATAATAATACATATATAACATAACCTTATAGTTTTAACATCAAGTCATGGTGACACCGAATGTGAGCGACAGGCATACTTTTCGTTCAAGTCAACGCGGTCATATTGTGACCAAAGGCACTTGCAGTGTAACGATCTTTCTATGGGGAGCGGCTCAATGGAATGACTGAGTGTTTGGCATTGGATTTTTTTTTGTGAAAGAAGTTTGAACATTATATTTCGTCACCAACAAACGTGTGACTGATGATGATGACAAAGAATTCCAACTAGTTCTACTGCACAGTATGACAGATTGGATAAGATCTGAGTTGACGTTTCATGGTCACATTTTAATATTTGTAAGAAGTTCCACCGAAACTTGACCTACGATAACCCACGCATGCAGTTGACGAATATTTATAAGAATTTTAAATGAAATGAAAATTATAAGGAACAACGCAGTACAATGTTATTAGCAAGGAAATTGAAGCAGGACTTCAATGCCCCTTATTTGCTATTTGCCTTTGGAGTCTATAGGAGATATACATACACACATCGCCTTTTATATAGATATATCTAAAGTTAGTAGAATATAGATTAGGCGATCTTTGGGTAAAATTACAAAAAAAACTTGGTTCGCACTAAACTGTTTTATTTTTCTTACACTTTCACAAAGTGAGAGTTTGCCAGTTTTGTCGGACAGATAGAAACTTTACGTTTAAATCAAAACTTACTTTCGAGTTGCAGGACACGTACTGGATAAAAGATGTGCGAAAGAATAATATTTGTTCACAGTTTTGCAAATACTCGAAATCTCTATTTGCAAATAGTAGGTAACTATTTATTTAGGAGCTACTTTTACAGTTTTCACTGCGAATTTATCTATGTTGAGATTAAATGCATAACTTACATCTCAACATAGATCTCTTAAAGTTTTTAAGTAAGTAAATATTTGACCTAAAATTAATATTTTCTTATAGACGGTCCAATTTAATGGTAGGTGGCTATGGCTATCGTCGCTTAGGTAGATATAACAAGCAACGTCACAGGTGATGCAAGTGCGCTACCGACTTCAGTAGGAGTGAGGATAAGGTATTAGAAAAGGATGAAAAATGGGCTCTGGCATCCCTAACTGACCGAAACACAGAAGCATACGTGCTGTTATTTCACAGTGGTCTTCTGTAAAACGGTGGGTTACTACCGCCAGAAATCCGAAAAAACACGTAAAATAGTGTGCTCTGCTACTACTTTCTAGATCCAGACCAGAGCCAACTTTGCCAAAATTTATATGTCGAACGCCTTGTGTTAAAGCTAACGAAATCACAGAGTAGAAAAAAAACAAGGTGCTTGGTATTTGTAATTACATATTAAAATACTTTTTGATAATTTGGTTGGATGCAAAGAAGAAAATTAAGAATTTTGAGTTCGGACATAGCCACGCAAAAGTTTATATTGAGTAAAGCTCAATCCGTTTTGCAGTCATAAACATAACAATATAACAGTCATAACAGCTTTTAAACTAAAAAAAAAAGTTAAATTCGCATTTTTATTTTTCTCACTTCGACAGTAGGTATGTACTAGCCTACGATATCATTAGAAATATACTGAAGTAAACAACTTTTAATCAAAATTGTTATACCTACTTGGTAAAATTAATTTTTGATTCTTTTGATAATGTTTAAAATAGTTTTACTTTTTAAGATGAGTAAGGGCCTTTTCACCATTTGTAAAGTAGGCTAACCGTCATTTAAAGTCACATGTCACCGGACACTTGTAGTTGGTGAAAGAAGCGCTAAATGTTATAACTTTTCAAATAAAACATGAAAGAAAACATAGCCAATGTATTAATTGCACTTTACATGAAGATTACATTTAGAAATTTTTAACGACCTCGGTGCCACCAGTGTACACATAAAACACTGGTTAACTGTGCTGGTTATAGCATAAGTTAACAACTGCCAAGAGGAACGTATCTACTAGCCATGACACGATAAATTAAAAATTTAATTAAACTACGAAGGGGTCGCTACGGCTTAATAAACGTTCACACTTGACGTAACTCATTAACTGTTATTGTCAACTGTTGTTTTTGCGTAAAAAAACACAATACATACTGCGTTTATGGAGTTAATGAGGATAACTGTTTCGTTAGGTTTTTTGTTATCGGAATTATCATTTGGAGAGCGTTTATTTAGCTGGTGAATTTGTTGTTTTGGTTTTTTCTCTTGAATCTTACTACTTAGGTAATATAATATTAAACTATGTTAACTCTTTCACCCAAAAACGGCTTAACGGATTTGGATGAATTTTGGCCCACAGATAGTTTATTACCTGCATTAAAATATATATAGAATACTTTTTATTCCAAAAAAAAAGTTATGTTCTCGAATGATCGTTTAAAAATATATAAAATTGGGCGACAGCTGACGCCACCGCTGCAACAGCGATAAAGATGTCAGATATTTTCTCAGGCACACAGATAGTTTATTACATGGATTAATAGGATACTTTTTACCCTGGAAAAATGTTAAGTTCCTGTGGGATCGTCTAAAAATATAAAAAAAATCGATGGCGGCGCCACCGGCGTCACAGCAATACCTACTATCCAATGCGGGCGAAGTCACGGGCAGAAATTCGTGAAATTTGTAAAAGGCAATATTCTGTTAGAGCTAACATTTACGTGCGCAAATCCTAAACATATGAGTTGGAAATGTTCTACGTTTTGAATGTTTGACATAACTTATTTGCTGGTTTACAAAAAGGGGAAAATGCTACCAGAAATTGTGCAACGGTTTCTTTGTCATCGTACGTTAATTTGGTCATACTAACTAGATTAGCAAAACTGCATTCTGCTACACAATGGATGTGCTTTAACAAGTACAGAAAGTTCTCTTCGCCAATATTCTCAAACAAATATGTGCTATAAGTTATATGAAAATAAGTTACTTTTTCGATCGTAACTGCGTCGCGTGCATGTCGTTATAGTTACCAAACTAGAAATCTCCAGTGGGAGCCTATTTTAACCTAAACACTTTTAGTACCTACGTTAGTTTACTATGATAACTGTCCCTTAAAATATGTATAAAAAGTAAATGCAATTTTTAACTGAAATAATAATAATAGGTCTTGCCCCGCTACCGGTGGACTACTAGTTTTAAGTTTTTATATAATATTGTTTCTGTATAATTAATAATTACGAGTACGAGTATATTAAGAATGAAATACACATCATAAACAAAGTCCTCCGCCTGTCTGTCTGTTCGCGATAAACTCTAAAACTACTGCACCGATTTTCATGCTGTCTTCAACAATGGATAGAGTGGTTCTCGAGGAAGGTTTTAGTATATAATTTACAAATTTAGTTATAAATAAAAATGAAACACTAAATGTATTGCTAAGCGCGTTAAGCGCAAAACTTTAATTTTGTCTTCACTCATGGATAGAGGGATAATCAGGGAAGATTTATACGTAAAAAAAAATGCACCCGGGCGAAGCCGGGAGCGGGTAAATTTAGATATTATTATATAATAATAATATCTAAATTTTCAATTTTTGAGTTAACATAATAAGTATTGCGTATTCCTGAAATGATTTAATAAGGCATTCTGACAGTACGAGTATATTTCTGTGCCACGAATATGAATTCTAAAAAAAATTCTTCATAATTATTAATTAAATAAATAAAGATTAAAAGTTTTCTAACTGATTGGTTAGAGTTTTTCTTGAATGCCAACAAACAAGTGTAGGTATTTACGCGAGAACAGTTTTTCACTTACCATTGGAGTTCCCTGGGAAACTTTATGAAATGGAAATTGCAAGTGCAATCTTCCGTATACACTTGCGACTGTGAATTGAGGCATTTAGATGTGCATAAAAATATTTGCAAATATGTTGAATTTTTTTAAAATAATTTTGTGACAAATAATTTTACGATAAGAAAGCGCATGCGGACTTACGGTCAAACTGATGGTAGGTGGCTACCGTGGCCTGTAAGAGCAGGACGAAGGAGCTGTAAACGACTTTTTATTAAAGGTAAGGAACAAGGCAAGCCATGGATTTTGGCATCAAAACTCATACAGTTATTTATCACTGCATTACGTTCCAATGAGGCTTGTTATTTTAAAATAACAAGCCTATTTGTTAAGTGCCTAGGTATTAATACCTAGGCACTTACGTGAAAGTGAAAATAATAATTGTGAACCACTATTATATCTTGGTTTAAGAGCGCCAATGTCTATTATAATTTCACTGTCAAACCACAGCAATTTGGTATGAATATAGTTAGAAAAATAACTTTTAACTTTCAGCTTTCATACGGTTCATGCAGCTTCATGCTTTTATGCTAAAGCTATAACAATTTCAAAGATTTTTTTTCACAAAAAGGCTATTACTTGATTCACAAAAAGGCATAAAAAATTAGACATTTTGCATGTCATAATCATTTTTTAGGAGCATTCCGTCATGCTAACATCAGGTTAATTTTTTTTTAAAGGGGCTTGTGCACCAAAGATTTTTATATATTTTTACAGGTGCTTTTGGTTGCCGTAAATTTTAGTGTTGGTTGTAAGACATTCATTTTACGCTAAAATTACTTGTTTAATATTTCAACAATATTTTCTCTTATTAGAAAAAATAGCTTTACTAAGTAAATATTTCTCTCCAAGTTATTTAAAAGAATTATAATAGACTTATAGAATAGAATCAGTGGGATCTAATTGCATTGTATATCTACTCCCTATACTAATAAAGCCTTCCAAATATAGTGGACCAGATGAACACAAAAGGACTGACATATATAACACACATCAGTGGCTACAAAATGTCGATACTTTGTTTGCTGTGGATGCAGTTCCCATGTTTCTACCGCTCGAACTGTTCTCACTGATTTTCATTTCTGTATACTAAAAATGAATATTAGGTATACCTTCAAGCGTATTTATTTACAACTGTAATACGTATTTATATTATTCACGGTTGGATAATAACCTTGTAAGAAGAATGAAATCTGTAGTTTACCTACAACTTCTTAAAGAAGTTAAATTTAGACTTGGGTGGAATTCCGTCACTCGTGCTACATATTATATTTTATTAATAAAAATAGAAAAAAAAAGTACTTAAGCATTAATACTTTCCAGATTCCTTTCACTACGTTAGATATGAGGATGTAACGAGTCATTCGGCGTATATTTTAGAAAAAAAAAAGCATTCAACCTGTCAGAAAGCTCCCAAACTTAGTGTATTTTGGCTCAAATTAATGGTATTGTTACGACCGAACATTCTCGAAGCGTTTGTTTATCATAAACAAACAGCGTGTTGTTGTTTATCATGAGACCTGGGCGTATGGAAATTTCCATACGTATGAGGAAGCCCTCCTGTCTCAGAGAAAACTGTTCCTTATGTTCGCGACATAAGGTTCACATTCCCTTAAGCCAGAAAGTTGTTTACGATGTTTGTTTTTTATGACTTGTTTACTTGTGTACGAGCTTGTTTACCTTAAAGTTTCTAGTGTTTTCCAAAAACATCGCGGCTGACTGCGCGTGTATAAATACGGGTGCCATCGCTCGAGTGGGACAGTTCTGCGACAACAAGCGATACGAAAACAACTCTTGGAAGCTTTTGCGAAGATATTTGCGACAGTGCATTATTGACACATAGAGTGAATTATTTACGACTTTAGGCAAGTTTTACGGTTTAATTGGAAAAGCTCTCATATTTTGGAAGTCATCTTGGTCTGCGTAATAAATCGTGTTCTTACAACCCTAAACGGCATTTTAACTCACCCCGCACGTAACAACTGGTGTCAGAAGCGGAATGCCGTTAATGCCACGGGACGAAGGAACTCGTACTCCACGGACCAGGAGGCAAGTGGAGATGGATGCTGCGAGACAACGAGCACATGAGGAGCCGGAGGAAGGCACCGATGCTGATTTGCTTCCTACGGCAGTACCTACATCGAGCCCGTCGATGGACCTCGCTGCGCTGCTAGCTGCTGTACAGAGCATACAAGCCAGTCAGGAAGCCGCTCGCCGTGAACAGGAAGCTGCTGTACAGAGCATACAGGCCAGTCAGGAAGCTGCTGTGCAGAGCATACAAGCCAGTCAGGAAGCCGCTCGCCGTGAACAGGAAGCCGCTCGCCGTGAACAGGAATCTGCTAGCCAAATGCTGCTTTCGAAATTGGACACAAGCCTTGAAGTCATCTGCGATAAAGTTAAAAAGGTGGAGTCCGAAGTTAAAGGGGTCTCAGTGAAAGTCGAAGGCCTGGAAGAGAGACTCGACCAAACCGACACTCGCCACCAGGCGCTCGCCGAGAAAGTGCAGAAGTTGGTGACGAGGGAGGCAGTCTTCACTGCGCCGGTACCTACACAAGGTAGGCTGGACTTGCCACGGTTTGATGGCACATCTTCCTGGACAGCCTATAAGTACCAGTTCGAAACCCTCTCTAACTGCAGCGGCTGGACTGAGGATCAAGCATTCATGGCGTTGACTCTAGCCTTAAGAGGAGACGCCCAACTGATTCTGGAGCGACTCCCTACAGAAGGAAGATCTCTACAAGCCCTACTGGAAGCTCTAGAGACACGGTATGGTGACAAGCATTTGGAGCACGTGTATAGGGCTCAACTGCGAGATCGCATGCAGAGGCCCACGGAAACACTCCAGCAGTGGGCAGACGAAATCGAGAGATTAGTTCGTCGTGCCTATAGATCAACACCGAATGCAGTAGAAATAATTCTGCTCCAAGCCTTTGTGGACGGGATAAGAGATGGCGAAGTTCGCGCAGCGGTGCGATTGGGTCACCATCAGACCCTGAATAGTGCACTGGCACATGCTCTAGAAGTGGAAGCTGTGCGGCGTGACACAAGGCCATTCAAGGTCAGGAAGCTGGTAGCCGAGGAGCGAAAGCCTCGATATGGCCCGACCTGCTATGGCTGCGGTGAAAGAGGCCACATAAGGCTGGACTGCCCAAGGAAGAAAAGAAAGAAGGTCTCGGAGATGGAGACCCAAGTTGACGAAAGGCAATTAAAACTAAGCGTCGCCAGGGCCGCGGGGCAGGCACCGGCTGGGAGAAAGAAAGCCCCTGCTATTACTGTCAGACAAGATTCTAACGGAAAAGGTCATGGTAATGCTGACGCTCTATCGAGAAGACCATGTCCTGAAAACTGTAAACACTGCAGGAAACAAGAGTCTCAGGAATCAGTAAAAATTATCCGTACCCAAGGATTAGACGACGACTGGTCTGGAGAAAATATGAGGAAGGCGCAAGAAGAAGATGACGACCTGCGATTGATCTTAGATTGGATAAAAAAAGGAGTGAAACCTGAGTGGGCGGATGTATCAGCTTCCAGTCCTGTTACAAAAAGCTATTGGGCTCAATGGGATAGTTTGACCCTGGAAGGCGGAATCTTGTGCAGGAAATGGGAGTCTAATACCGGACATCAGGTTACGGTACAGGTTGTAGTCCCTCGAAGCAAGGTGTCTCCTCTACTACGTCATATCCATGATGGGGTGTCTGGTGGTCATCTTGGAGTGAAGAAAACCCTTTTGAAAGTGCGACAGCGGTTCTACTGGGTCCATTGCCGGGAAGACGTAGAAGATTGGTGTCGTAAATGCAACGCATGCGCTTCAGTCAAGGGACCACAGACAAGAAGTAGGGGAAAACTGAAGCTCTACAATGTAGGAGCACCATGGGAACGTATCGCTATAGACGTGGCCGGACCATTTCCTGAAACTGAGGATGGCAACAAATACATCGTTGTAGTGCAAGACTATTTCAGCAAATGGCCGGAAGTATTTGCGACCCCTAACCAAGAAGCTAAAACTGTTGCCAAGAAGCTAGTTCAGGATGTAATCTGTCGGTATGGCGTACCTCTGGAAATACACTCCGATCAGGGGAGAAATTTCGAATCAGCCCTATTTCAAGAAATGTGCAACCTTCTCGGTATACATAAGACCCGTACGACATCAGCTCATCCTCAGTCTGACGGAATGGTCGAAAGGTTTAACCAAACATTGGAAAATAATTTGGCTAAAGTAGTCGACTCACATCAGAGAGACTGGGACCAGTACATTCCTCTTTTCTTGCTGTCTTATCGCTCCGCTGTACACGATAGTACTGGTTTCACCCCTGCCAGAGTGAATTTTGGACGAGAAATAAGACTACCATTCGATGCAATAACAGGGTCTCCGCCGAATAGCCCAAGACTTGTGACGGATTATGTCAGTGATCTTCGAGAACAGCTGGATGAAGTGCACAAGCTAGTTCGCGAGTGCAGTCTCAAGACCGGTGAAAAAATGAAAACCCGTTATGATAGGAGATCAAACATCAACGGTTTTGAAGAGGGAACTCTCGTATGGCTTCATAATCCCTTCAGGAAAAAGGGCAAAAGCCCAAAGTTGCAAGCACGATGGGAAGGACCTTACAATGTGGTTACAAAAATCAACGACGTCACCTATCGAATCAAAAAGGGGCAAAGAGGAAAACCGAAGGTCGTACACATTGACCGTTTGACAAAGTATCACGGCACGAATGATGATCGGGACGATCATAACTAAGAGGAGGGTAATGTTACGACCGAACATTCTCGAAGCGTTTGTTTATCATAAACAAACAGCGTGTTGTTGTTTATCATGAGACCTGGGCGTATGGAAATTTCCATACGTATGAGGAAGCCCTCCTGTCTCAGAGAAAACTGTTCCTTATGTTCGCGACATAAGGTTCACATTCCCTTAAGCCAGAAAGTTGTTTACGATGTTTGTTTTTTTATGACTTGTTTACTTGTGTACGAGCTTGTTTACCTTAAAGTTTCTAGTGTTTTCCAAAAACATCGCGGCTGACTGCGCGTGTATAAATACGGGTGCCATCGCTCGAGTGGGACAGTTCTGCGACAACAAGCGATACGAAAACAACTCTTGGAAGCTTTTGCGAAGATATTTGCGACAGTGCATTATTGACACATAGAGTGAATTATTTACGACTTTAGGCAAGTTTTACGGTTTAATTGGAAAAGCTCTCATATTTTGGAAGTCATCTTGGTCTGCGTAATAAATCGTGTTCTTACAACCCTAAACGGCATTTTAACTCACCCCGCACGTAACAGTATGGTATATTTTTAGAAACCGCTCGTGGAGCCCTTTTATTTGATGTACCCCTCGACAGATTTCTAAATTTTTTTTTTCATATAATTATTTGATAACGTCAAGGGACCGACCAAATCAAGGCAACTGTCAAAATGGCAGTGTACATATGTGCGATGTGCCACTCAGGCCAAGACCTCTGCCACGTGGCACTCCGCCACGAGTGATTAGACCAATATAAGATATGCTTTGATACTTGCTAAGAAAATAAGTTATAATAAAGTTAGTTATAATAGGATCTACTGTAATTTCATTTTCAACCATTAAATTAGATGCTATTATACTATTTAAGCCAACCGCACACCACAAAAGCTATTTTTAAATAGCTGAAAGGTTAATAGGCTAGGTTCCCCCTATGCTGTACCAACAGATTTACCGGGCCGTTGAAACTGCCGGAAAGGCCAGTGGCCGTACTATACAAAGTTGTTCACATTATGCCGGCTCTGGCGAGAACGCCGAACTCGACATTTTTACCAGGGCGGAACACTGCCGCTGGCAGAACACCCGTACGTACCGGAGTAACGTGAACGAGTTTGAAACGAGTTCGCACCACCGCTCGCCCGCCACTTTTTACTTTAACGAAGAATATTTAATTCTAAAACCAAGCTTAAATTATGCAAGATCCGGTTTACGTGCGGGCGCCGATTTCCGAGACAGTCCGTTTCTGCCGAACCTAGCCTAAAGGCAGCTGCATACGTGACGGGTTTTTATCCGGACGGGACGGGACGGGACAATTTTTAAATATCCGCTGCGTATGCACAGTCGCCCCGTTCGCTTCGGTATCCATCTACCCGTGTTCACAACACTTAGCACGTTAGCTTCGCGGAAATTTCACGGTGCGTATGCATTTAACTCCCGTCCGGGGTTACAAAATTCCACGTTCCGTCTCCGCCCCGTTCACGTCGGAACCCCGTTACGTATGCAGCGACCTTAAATTGCTAGAATATTTCCGTGTTCTTTTTTTCAAATGCGACTGTTAAAAAGTAGCGTTTTAGCATTTCTCGTTCATTCTTTATTAAATTTTTCTTGAGATACTCTGATCACTAAATTTATTCGAGATTCATGTATCTACTCGTATTTTTCTACATCGTGACTTCCTTTCTCATTCAACGATATGCTAAAATATTAGATTTTATAATTTTTATTGACGGACAAGTGGTTGTCTCTATAAGCCAAGCAACGCCACAGGTGCTACAAGTGTGCTGCAGACCTAGTAGGATTAAGGATAGGGATTAGGAATAGGGAACTGGTCTCACCGAAACACAACAGCACACACATGCTACCTTATGGTGTTCCGTAAGGGAATGGAATGCCCAAATGACTGCGAATGCAGCGTGCCCTACAACTACTTTCTAAATCCAGACCAGAGCCAACTTTGTCAACTTCATTTCCAAAGTTGACCCTGCCGGGAATCAAATCCGGGACCCCTGAGACAGTTAAGGCACACTCTTACCACTCATCCAACGGCTCGTCAAAATTTATTATTAGGTATATCTTATAAGGTTATTTGTTTTACTTACTTTATATCATTAAACAAGTATATGTAAGTATTTAAATATTCTTAAATTACATAGATGTGGTGATTAATTTATATTAGCAATGTGATAAAATTGTTAACCAACCAATTTAAAGTTCTTTGTGGTTTAAATTAAGTATATGACTAAAACCGTTGTAAAATATAAAATTAAACTCAACTGTTATAACAATGATGAACTGATTGAAATATAAACACATTTAATAATGTCCAATTTCCTTTGTGAGTGCAAAATTAAATTGATCAAATTATTTTAATAGTAATTTTCATTGCTGATAGATAAATTGACAGAAAATACATATAGATACAAAACGATTTCAAAACGTACCTATAGCCATTTCTTTCGGAAAGGGGTAATAAGCGTCGTTATATATTCCGTCAACGCAGTTACCAAGAATCAGTATTCCTGTATACCTTTTTGCGGAATGTTCGTTAGTTGGCATGGAAACAAAAGAACGCCGCCATTCAAGACACGTTCGACACCAAATGGAATATTTATATAATAAAGTAAGTAAGTAACCGACATTCGATGTAGGAAACAATTGATTCAGTTCAGTGTAAATGTTACTTTAGCTTGAGCTTTCGAATGCTATATCAATCAGCAATAAATGTACTCGTACAATGCGTATATTTTTAATAAAAAAATGTTTTATTCGGAAACGGTTTTCAGTTTATTTTGTTAACCAAATTGAATCTATCGAAACGAATATGTCGAAAAGAGTAACATAAAGATAAATTTTAACAATAAACGTAACAATAAATTTTGCAATATAATAATGATATTTTATCTTTTAATTGCTTACTTATTATAATGAATGCATTTTATTTTAAGTATAATAAATGTCCAACGCATAATATACACAATTAAGTGACAGTAAGACCGACTACCGTAATCTACCATATTAAATTTAATATAGTATTAAAAATCTCGAATAAAAGTTGCGAGTCCCAGGAATTGGCGTTTTTAAAAAGGTCAATTTTTAACGAGGAAATTTTTAAATATAAATATCATGTTTCGCCCCAACCTAGTCCCAATTAATATTTTATTTACCCAATGGAACAAATAATAATTATAACATTGAGATGGTCCCGTTTTGTTCCCTTTGTAATAATGATTATGAGTCTATCTATGGTTATTTCACGAATGAGCGCTATCGCCTCTCAGAGAAGATAACACAATGTAATATATTGTCAGAGCTCGTAACAAGCTCTTACGGGAACAGTAAGTAATTACTGTTACCGCCTGTTATGAAATATATGAATATTGTACACATTTCGTTTGGTTATATGACGTTTGAGAGTCGGCCAAAACTTCTAACCGTTACCAGACGCAACGCGGTGATCGTTTATCTCAATCTAATTTTTCAATGATACGTGCTCAAGCTGTCTCAATTGTGAGTACTTAGCAGAAATAATCAAAAATACATTAAAAAAATATTATGTCAATATATATTATAAAGAAATAAATTTGCTGTGCGCCCCTTTTCCTCTGCTAACTACTTAACCTCCAAGCGGATTTTGATATGCCTTTTCATTATTAGACAAAGCGATAAAGGTTTGTGTAAATAATCTGCAGAAAAAATGCATTCGTGTGAAGCAAGGCGCGGGTCGCTAGGATAATAATAAAATAAATTATTACATGTCGAACGTGACTACGCCTGGCAGGATCATTGTCAATTTTTTATTAGTGATTAAAAGTAGTTAGTTGCAAACAATATAGATTAGTCTGTACTCCGTTTAGAAGTTAAGCCTTTTACAGTATTCTGTCTGACCATCTTTATATCTCGAGAACTACATTAGGCAACCGAGACTTGGTTACCAAAAATCAGAATTAGGTCTATCTTTGTGTTTCGAGAAACTACATCGTATGTAGTCAAGATCTGATTACTTAAAAAAAGTTTTTTCACACTCTATTACAGTATCAATTAAGTGAATTATCGGTTTAGCTAACGATGACACAATTTAAACGTGATAATATTCAATCAAGAACAGGATAAGCACGTATGCTTGTTGGTCTCGCCTGTATGAGTCTTCTAAGAGTATTATTCTGTTCTGTGGTGAGATTATAGCTTAAATTCCTGTTGAACGTGGTTTAGTTACTAATATACAAAAAACTAGCTGTTACGCGCGACTTCGTCCGCGTAACTATAAAATATTACTTGCCGATAATTAGCTTTCTATAGGTGTTATAATTTTTAAAATCGTTCTAGTAGTTTTTAATTACAAACTAAAATACAAATATAATTACAAATCTATAAAATCCAATATAATACACAAAAATTTGTGGTGAATCTGTACTCGTTAATCAATTTATAAACGCCAATGTAACGATATAAATCTTCTAATATTAATTCCCATTTAAAGAATTGTAAAATTATTAGAATTAAAAGTACCCTTACCCAAGAGCTAAACACCTGCAAAAGTTGAAAGGGAAAATAAAAGGCCGCTAATTTTCGTTGGACCCTCGTCAAAATACTAATCATCTCTAAAAAGCCTTTCATCCAAATCGCGGGATTACACGAAAGCACGTTGAATACGTATACCTTTATCTCACATGTAGGGCCGGATGTAAGCCTTAACGAAGTTTTTTATGTCCACCGCTCTTCCATTTTTGTTCTTTTATCTGCGGATACGTCTACGGATCTGGGTCTTTAAGATTTATGAATGCGTCGACTTAAAAATCTCTTAAAATTCGTTGCAACAATTTATCTTGATTTATCTCGTTTATAATCTAGTCTCGGCGTTTAAGAAATAAAGTGTATAATATGAAAATGGATCTTTATTCTTAGGCAGTTATTTTCGTTTCTCAGTTATTTGGGCTGCCTTTTTAGGGCAGTGCCCCGTGAAATAACAGCATATGTGCTGTTTTGTTTCGGCGACGGAGTAAGGGATTTCAGAACCCATTTCTCTATCCCTTCCTAGTCCTTTATTCTTAATTAATCCTAATAATGCATTCTGAGTTAAAATTAAATTATTTAGCTTCATAATTTATTATTTGCAGAAAAAAATTTCATCCTCGCGAAGCCGGGGGCGGGTCGCTAGTTTTTAATATTTAAAAGTACACAACTCACCGCTTATTTGAAACTCGGTGTTATTATTTTTCATGGAATGTTTTTTAAAACCCACTCCTCTATTATTGGTTTCACTTAAGTGTAAAAATGAAACGACAAAGTTTTTTTTTATACATTTTTATTCAATCTTTTATGTAATCATCAGAGTTGTACAACTAAATAATCACAGTTGAAACAAAACATAACTAGGTATTCAATTATATTGTAAATTTAATGTCTAAAATAAAATTATATTACGTGCACCGACGGCGTCATTAGCGGCGCGGTTTCGCACCTTTCGTATTTTGTACTGGGATTGTGTGCTCTGCTGTCTATATTAGAGTGTACGTGCATATTTCTTTTACAAAACTGTGTCAGGGGTACAGTCGGCCGCATAAGTCGATTAACACATTCAAAGTGCAAAACAACTGAACACTCAACTTACTTACTCACTTACTTACTTACTGAAGCTTTTTACGATCGTTTGTACGTGAAGTTTATTTTGTTCTCTAGTCGTGACAACGACTTATGGCGCGTTGAGTGTTACGTTGTTTTGCAGTTTTGAATGTGTTAATCGACTTATGCGGCCGAGTGTACATTTAAAACATAGGAATAAGCGTGTACTACACGCATTTGTCTGAACGCTAAGTGTATCCGGGTGGGTACGTCATTATTCACGGCAAGTGCTGAGCGGGACGGCTACGCGACCCAGACGACGTCGCAACGCCGTTCCGCCGTCGGATATGTGCCGAAGCTTTATCAACTTGCTTTCATTAGTAGCGGCATCAGTAGCATACAAGAGCTAATAGCCACTTACGAGGAATTTAATGCGAGGAACAAGAAAGCTTAGGTACACGCTTAAAGAGACACCGCAGAGCTTATAAAACGGATTAGTATTGCGCAAGGAACGCAACTATTGTCATAAAAGTAAAATCCTCCTTTAAAATATTTCAAAAAACTTACACTTATAAATTTATTGTAAAAGACTGAAATACAAAATCGGACCGAAAACACTATAGTAATTCGTTCGTTATTTTTGTATGATTACTGGCAGTGTGATGATATTTGATCAATTAAATGAATCAATTAAGTGACATTCGAAGTTGAGACTAATTATATGTATATCAATAGTCTACCTACGCGAATAATAATTAACGAGAATTGCTTTAATATTGATGTATTTGAGTATTTGTTTTGAGTGCAACTAAGGGTGACCTTACAGTTAGGGTATTTCAAATCTAAATATAATTAAACAAACGAATCTACAAAATCTTAGGCTTTCGAACATAATTATCATAAAAATCAGTCATTTTAAACGCAATTCAGTATATTCTAAAATTTACACAGACCTCAAATCGGCATCGAGGCGCGACAGTCGCTAGAACGTACAAATATAAAAATTATTCTACTAATAAAAATTCTTAGAAATTAAAATTTTAAAATTAGTGACTTCCAACTAGCCCCGGCCACTGTCTCACGTCAAGTCCGATTCGATTCTATTCTAGCACAACACTCTTAATAAGTTATTGATATTTCCCTAGGTGCGACTAAATTCATATGTAAATATACGAATAAATAAAGTGCAAACACTTAACTCTACCGTCATTAGCATCTATAAACACTATTAAATTGGCACAGACCCATTCATATCGCCGCACACAAGCATGCGCCCGCTCGTATACACACAGTCTCTCTCACTCGCTCTTGCGCACACGCATGCAAACTCCACAGAACCCATCACTGTTACCAATAGACTGCAGACGCTCCATGTCTACTCTCTAATCAAATAGCGCTACACTGAGACGTTAGGAGAGGAACACCGTTACTGTACATTTCACTTAATATTTAGAGCTGAATTATTTCAAATATTTAGCTAAAATAGTAAGGGCAAGGGTTCAGTGTTAACTTCATTGTATGTACATCGCCCAGTTCGATATTACCACCTTAAAAATGAGCATTACAAACTCGATGTCCGAACGGACTCATTCGCCTAGATTTATTACTATTCAATTATTATAAAATATAACATAGTTCTTTATTTTAGTATGCCTAGGTTAAATTACATTTAAGAATTTTGTGCCGACAGGTCGAGCGTTGGGTGACGTCTGTTAAAGCCGTGGACTTACAAAATACTAGTATAAATTATTCACATTTATAGCAATACTATCTACAAACACCCACGATTCTGGAACCACCCACGGTGACCGGCTCGGCAAAAATCCGCTTAAACCACTAACTTCCAATAAAATACTGACTCATAATAATATGGCTAATTCGAATAAAAACTTATATATCAAATATTTGGTGGAGATATACGTTTTAATCTTTATAAAAAACGACGCAATTAAATATCTTAAACATATACTTAAGATAAACCTCAGACAAAATAAGAGCTAAAGAAAGAGCTCTGTGGACGGCGGAGTGAAGCCGGTAAAACTATGTCTTCGGCCTCTACACACGCACACAAATGCAATCAAACTAAGCCTCGCCTTTTTAAAATATTAACTGGTGAAAACACTGAATTGCGCAGTGAAAGGGTTTAAAAACTAGAGCTTCACTATGTTGTCCGCAAAATTTTTTCTATAGCTCTTATTTAGTCTGAGAGGTAAACATGTATTCATAAATAAAATTGTATAAAATCCGATAAGAAGAATTGTTAAGTCAAGGCAAGGCTACGACGTAGTGTCGACTCGCATGTTATGTACAAAATTAAATAGTTAGTTGCTGTAGGAGTGTCCCGAGATTATAGCTTAACGTGGCTTAGCATCGAGGATAGTGAGAGACAATTGACTAAAGTAGTGCTACATTCTGCACTCAGCTTGTTCAGGAGTGAAATGTCTACAGTTGCTCGTCGAGATCCGGTCCATATATGTCAGCAAGCTTGTCGAATCGCGGGCCCCACGCACCCAGGTAATCATACTCGTGTGTCTCATCGTCTGTACCTGTTAAAATATTGTAGGTTTTGGTTTAAATTTTCCCACAAACATAAATAAATAAACATATTTGTCAATTTGTCAATAAAAACTGCAAAAGTGATATTGATTTATCTAAAACCAAATAACAGTATTTTTTTATAAGTATACGATTTTATAATAAACTTCCCTAGATAATTAAATAAATTTAAAAGTGTAATCAAAACCACACTGTTCGAAAGGTTATTATAAAATCGCTGATTATTTAAGATAATGAAGCCTGGTTTTAAAAGCTTCTGAGCTCATATTATGTTTAGAGCCTCTTTCACCAACTACAAGTAAAGTGTTGATTAGTTACTTTTAGAAATAATTTTATGTTTTATTGAATCATGCACTCAGTTTACGCCGATAGGCGAATTTTTTTATTATTTTCTTTTTAATGTTTGGGACTTTTTACCTTACATACAAAGGTATATCAGCTCCATTATCCCCGGTTACCGGTAACTTTAAATGACAGTTAGCCTGCTTGACAGATGGTGAAACAGGCCCTTATAATATTAATTATAATTGCAATTTTTATATATATTTTATTTTAAAGATGGCAAAAAGAATGGTATCCTGAGATTCTTCTCAGCATCGTCATCACATAGACTATTTTTTCCGAAACCCTGGTAAAAATATATTTAAAATTCAAAAGTTTTTTTTCAAACATTTAATATATAAATGACTGTTTCACTGTTTCACACATTATTTTAACTGTACGAGATCCAATTGGGTACTGTTTTATGCACCTCGGTCATGACGTCAGGACGTCATGATTTTTGGAATATCACGTGTCGTGCGTGTCACGTGTATCGGACTGTTGTGATTATATATATCGCCTTATTATTAAAAATGTGTTCGTCCAAAGTTTAATTGAACTTAGTCTTAATATTTAGTCGTATTTAGTAAAAATTAATGACCAAGAAAACTTATAACTTATAAAAAAAACTTGAAAATCTCACGCCATCAGAAAATGATACTCGTCACGTCAGTTGTCTCAAGACGATAAATCGTTACATCATGTACATAAAAGGTCGTACATAATACGTCGAGGTAAATAAAACAGTATACATATTATGCGATTAATTTGTAACCACCGACATATAAACTCAATATTAAATCTAATGTCAATGATTTTGTATTTATAATTAAAATTAAAATAAACATACATTCTAAGTCATAAATCATTAGGCGTCATTTAGAACACTTAATTAGAGGGTTAAATTTTGCAGCTAAGGCTGTTAAGGACGAAAAAGACGTCTGTGTTAATAAACCTTTTGAATTTTGTTGACATTGAATAAATGGGATGCGATATTCAAATAATATTTATATATTTTTTTATTTTTATTTCTTTTGATCAAAATGATTACTTTTAAATTGTCAAGTAAATTTATTCATCAGATTGGCAAGATCACTCAATGTGTGAAATCAAACAGCCCACTCAAAAGGCGGACGTCGAAGGTTCAGTGTGATTACATTATACTTTTTAAGGAGCCAACAAATAAATAGCTTATTTTTAGTAAGACAACAGTTGTTTCTTTACACTCAAGATAACTATGATAATTTCGCTAATTTCTTAGGAAAGAGTGTGAGGACAAGTCGCGTATCTCAATTTCAAATGGGCAATAAGATATGAAATAAAAATATAAATATCTCAATGTGGGACATTTAAATAAAGTTGCTCTTTTTAAAATCACTTATGCAATTTTAAATAAACAAACTAAATACAATATCAATTGCATTTAGTGAGTGAATAATTAAAAAACTACACTATTTACCAGATGCAAGCGAGGACAATGACCCAGCGGTGCTACCACCACCCTCATAAGCGTAGTTACGTAGATCATCGAAGGGCGGTGCATTTGGGTCGCTATCGGCCCGTCGCTTATGATCTTCAATAAACAGGCCCACATTCGTTTCTCCAGGCATTGCAACTCCTACTCCGGGCGCCACTCCAACTCCAACTCCCACACTCATTGGGCCAACCCCTAGACCAACTCCCATCAGTGGATCTGTTAAGAGAATCACAAAAAATAAAATATCAGAAAATGTAAGTTCGTTCATTGCAAAGCAGCAAGCAAGCATTGCAAGCAAGGCATATCATGTCAAGATTTGGTAATCAGTACATGAATCATGCAGCAATGGTTCAAGTACTGCCCTCAATTAGTCAAGGTTTTGGGTTCATCTTGGGCCTGCGTACGAGGGTTGTGCACAGTTTGCGCAAAGTGGTGTAAAAACAATCCACACCCCATCCTCGACTCGTTACAGAACCGGGGCAGCCTCAGCCATATCCGAAAAGAATTATTGTATTGAACACGCAAGGCGCTGTACTGTTTCCTCGAATAATTTGCTCTTTTTTGTGTGATCTCTTAAAGTTTCAGTGGTATACTAGTGAGTTTTAAGTGACCATCACACTTTCATACACAAAGTGACAAGGTTTATCGCAAGTACCTACACAAAATGAGAACATTATGTGAATGGTTCAAAGAAAATGTTTTCTGAATACTAAGCAGTATTAAAATATGAACACATATTTTCTTCTGATCCTGATATGGTTTGGTTACCCCTACATTTGTTATTTGTAGAAGCTCTCTTAGAATAATATAATAATTACTAAAAGATAATGCACATCATTCATATTTCATAAGCTCTCAGCGCTCTAGAAATTAAGTGTTTTGTGACAGACATTTTAAGATGATATTAAATACACGATGCCACGAATTCGCCGGGTCGCCGACCTCGCCTTTGGTTATTTCGAAGATATTTATTAGGCGGGTCCTCTTTGTCAACGTCTAGACTTGCTGCTTCGCTGTCTACTTGTCATCTAATATCTATCTCTTTTTTATTGTATCACTTGAGTGATTTCATTATGAAATTTAAGTGGGTTTTAGTGGAAAAAAAAAACAAAAAGAAAAAAAAAACCAGAAAGACAAAAATTGCAGTGCTCAGTGAAGAGTGAAGATTCCTTTAAATTATTTAAATTTCAAACAAATATAGTTTTCAATTGTAGTAGATATTTTATAAGAATAAAATGATAATCTTATAAGATTATCATTTATAAAATAATTTGTATTTTTTATTATTAAAATAAATAATAAAAGATATTATTAAATTAGTTTAATTTTAATATATATTTTAGCAATCTTAGATTTTTTAACGCCCGACGCAAAAACTGGGTGTTATAAATTTGACGTGTGTGTGTTTGTTTGTGTAAGTTTAATTAAGCCTAACGTAAAAATTATTATTGAAAATATCTATTGATTTTCTTCTATTTTGCGTCGCATTTAGGTATAAAGTCTTATATAATTTTCTCCACTCGTAATGAAAGCCATAAAGAGAAGTGTTGACCTTGCTTAAAGCGTAAGGCAAAAGTAGCTTAAGAGGTTCAACCTTACAATTCTATTTAAAGAATTTAATGCGATTTATTAATTTAATAGAAAAGCTTCGCTATTATAAATATCTATACATATATGTAGTTAAATCGTAATTTGTTTATCAGCATAGCATGCACTATGCTAATCTCAGAAATTTGGCACTGTTTATTGTTTATTACATTACCATTAGGATACTTTTTAACAAAAAAAAATTGTTAGATTCCTATGGGCACAGCTAGTAATCATATTTAAGCAACATCTAAAACCGGGAGCGCTCCACTCGCACGCCTCAACGAAGCGTGGTCGGGTTCAGCCGAGTATGCAATAAAGAAAATATTTGAAGGTACTTACAAGGTAGCTTAGTAGGAGCGTGATCGGGTAGTGGTCCTCCAATAGGTATTTGTAGTGGCGTAATGTCGAATGCTGTCATGTCATCTTCACCACCGCCTTCGTCGTCATAATTGATGATGTTTTCACGCACGTCATCATCGGGTCCTGGGTATTTAATGTGAGCTTCGCGTCTTCTGTTGTACACCACGAATACTAGGACCAAAACTGTAGAACACAAGATATTCGGTTAATACCTTCGGTTAGTTTTAATCGGTTAAAAGATCTAAAAAAAAATCACTCGCCTACCTCAAGTAGGTATACGCATATTTTATGATAAATGAAAATATTATACTTCGCTTACGAATGAATTAAGTTTTATATTACTTTAGTAAGTATTCACAACGTCTAAAATTTATTTACATCTTATGAACTTTCTTATAAATTATTTTCTGGCAATTTCTTTTTCTTCTAGTTAAAGGCTCTTAGAATTTAAATCAGTAACGGCCTTTTTCACCATCTGTCAAGTAGGCTAACTGTCATTTAAAGTCACCGGTAACCGGGGATAATGGGACCTTTGTTTGTACAGTAAAAGTCTCAAATTTTAAAAAGAAAATAATAAAAAAAAATCGCCTATCGAAGGATGCTAAACCGAGTGCATAGTTTAATAAAACATAAAATTATTTCTAAAAGTAACTAATCAACACTTTACTTGTAGTTGGTGAAAGAGGCCCTAAGTATATTAAAAGAAGTGACGTTTTTTGATATCGATTTTTTTCAAAAAAATAAATAAATACATCTCATTTGAATCAGTTATTGGACATTTAAAATATTGTATCATCGTACTAGATATTTATTTTTAATTTGAAATAAAAAATTTGCATTAAAATTATAATTTGAAATACACATTTTTGTATTCCCATATTGCATAATTGTTTTAAAATATTTACACAATATTCATGGAAGAATTCCAATTAAATTTGTAATGCTACACAAACATTTGTTTGCGTACAAACAAATTTCAAACCGCAGGCTACTGAAAATTCTCGTTTGAGCTCTGATGAATTAGTTAATAATTTTGATCTTAATTGATTGATATTGTTAGTGTTCAAACATGCCGAGCGTGGAGAACTAGCTGGTTTGATTGGCAAAATTATTTTATGGGAAGATAATTATATAGTAACTCAATGGGTATTTTCAAACATTTCAAAAGGTTTTCTTTGTCTAATCAAACGAATTATTATTTTATATACTAGAGAAACTGTATGTTAGACACTGAAATTGACGATTTTTTAAAAATTCTTAATGAAAATTTGTAAAGATTACATGTGTTTTTTTAAATACAATTCTATTTATTTCATATTCTATTTTGTATTTTATATTCTATTTTATATTTTTATTACTTAATATCATCAATGATTTAAATAAATCAAAATTCATAACAGGAAAGGCTAATTTAGAAAATGGTTCAACAGCAAAAATAAACTTTTTAAAATGTATTGGTATGGACAGCGAAACAAAAAGAAATTTTTTGTTCGATGCAACCTCAATATCTAACAAAAGCTGTCAAACAAAAGCTTTAGCGCGCTTTTACATTTTCCACGCGTTTTTATTATCTATGTATCGAGTATGTGCAGTTAATATACACAGTGAATGGATGATTGACTTTTTATTATATATTTTTTTGTAAACGCAGAAAATTACGATGCTTTTAAACAATATTAACATTTTTGTATCGACGACCATTTCTTTACGCATTTAGTCCCCGATACTTACAATGTAAAATTTAACTTTGATTATTTTTAAACAATTTGTTAATTTTCAGACTATTTTTTATACACATATTAACTTTAATTATATAGTGGACATAAGGTAATATGTTTTATTAAACTCATTAATATCAACTTTGTTTCAATTTTTGAACTTATTTTGAGTAAAAAATGAAATACTGCAATATTAGTTTGTAAAACAAATGAGGCTTTGAGATTGAGAGTCATGATTAGTGACTAAAACTTTGAGTATGAACTCGTAACTTTCATAAAACTTTTACTAAATGCAATATTTTAGAGAAATTCTTTAATTTTGACACAATCAATTTTAATCATTGTTGCGAAATAAGACATTTAATGCGAAACATTATATATTAACCAAGTTGTTATAATTATTGGATTTGAGCGGCCGTGCTCTTGACAATAATGTAAAGTGACTCCGCATTTATCAGCAAAACGTTCGCTTTGACTTTGCAACTTACTGGGAGTGTACTATAAGTCAAAATAACTTGCACCCTTAAAGCCGCAGCTACTTTGTACAAAACGAGAGCGATACAGCGCTTTAAAACTTTAATTTTATACTTGTAACTCTTGGTAAGGGCACAGCTTTGTATTAAGAGCTCACTTTCCAACTCGAGCAGCTTACCAATTCCATACTACGTAATTACATGATTACTCTATAGTTATTAGTGGTAGCAATACATGAAAAAAACATGTAATTTCTGTTATATATCTATATCTATAATTAATTTCTAAAATGTGCAGAATTTGTGACATTTTCACGGGTTGATTTTCCATTAAAAAATCCTAGCTAATAATATAGGTACATTTAAATTTGGGTTGTAAATAGCTACTACCACGTATAAATGTTTTTCTAAAATATTGGAATTGCTGGCTATGTTTTATTATTTTGCGAGTTGAATAAGTGGCGCGAATGTGTTGCGTCTCATTCTGTCTTCGGTTATTCGCATTATAGTAAGTTGAGACAACAAATTCTCCCAAATACCTATTACTGATTTCACTCGCTCGTACAGCGAGTCCTTTATTTCGATTAAACCTCAATTTTATTTAAATTCCTTTTCTATATATCTAACTACATAAATTTATGTTTCATTAAGAAGTTGTAAAAAGTTTGTCGTCTTAACCCCCGGGGTTTGCAAAAGACAGTGGATGAGAATAGAGTTCAAGACGTTTCAGAGAATTTTTTTCGGGTTAAATTGAAAAAGTTGGCGTTTAGAGAAAGTAATTATGGGAAAACAAGACTACCCAGATATTAATTGAATTCATTATTTTGCCGTAAAAAAATAAACTTTTTATGACAAGCTAGCTGATTGCCCTGGATTCGTACAGACGCCTTTTACTAAACAACAATTATTTCCTTTTAATCTACATGTAATGCCTAATGTAATTACAGGATTATATCAACTGATGTACCCGAGAGGCCTTTTTGAGGTCTTTAAGCTTAACTATATTATATTAAATAAAAAAAAAGGAATAATTTTCTGAACAATAGACAGGCGGAGTTAGATGTAAATATTAGACTTGATTTTCTATTATAAAAAAAAGTTTTATTGATTTAAATCACTCAGTTATTAAGTATTAAAAATATTTCAAAACTTAGGTTAGATGAAATTGAAAGTTCTGGCAATACTACAGTTGTAGCTAACACTAATGACTCGGAATGCGTAATGATAACAAGGCTATGCAAACATTTATTTTTAATTTTAATGAAATGGGGAAACAAATGATCGCAAGTTAACATGCAAACAAAAGATAAATGGTGCTCACCTAAAAGCAAAAATAAACAGACAATGATAGCTATAATGAAATCTCTTGACGGTGTGATGATTCCTGAAGCGAGTAGTTCCAGCTCGCAATCGTGGCCGGTGTAGCCGAACGAACAAATGCAGTCGTAGCGTCTGGCCGGTTCCCTATCCACGCATGACCCTCCGTTCAGGCAAGGGTTGTGCAGGCACTCATTCACGTTGACACAAGTACCGGCTCTTCTAGTAGACCCAGGTGGACACCTAAACAATGTTCTCGCTCTTTTACCTTTCCGTCGCGGAAGGTTCGCTGCGCGCACTGAGCCCCCGGAAATAGCATGCACTAACATATAAGCTAAATGACAGCTATACTTATTTAAATACACATATACTGCTAGGAATTCTATATTCTATATGTGAATGGATGTGTGGTGCGGATGTAGGTGTGCGATGATTCAATGGGCTAGATGAACACGCAGAAAGCGTGGCTAAAATGTGCTCACTCATTATAATGAGAAGGCAGACGAGGATGGCTGCAAGGGCGCCCATGCTGAGTTTGAGCGTGCGGCCCTCTTGAACGAGTTCGCAGTTCTCGCCCCAAAATCCTTCTGGACAGTGGCATCGGTAGCCCGGCTCGCGATTCACGCAGGAGCCACCGTTGCGACACGGGAAGTAGAGACATTCGTTCTTGTCTACGCATCCTTTCCCGTCCGATGATAATATCAAACCCTCACCGCAACTATGTATCAGTTTCAATATATCAGGCATTGTACATATAAAGTTATTATTATACTTATATAAATACTAAGAAAAGCGGTTACACAAACGGACATAAAATAAAAAAAAAGAGTTAATTTTTTCGTTAATAGAGGAAAAATAATTTGAATATTAGTAATATAAAATTATATAAACGATAGATTTCGGAATCAGTGCGCGCTAAAAAATAAAATACAAACTGGAAAAATAGTTGTTGTTTAGATTACCAGTCGGAAATAGGAATTGAATGTGTCGAATTAGATGAGAAAATACTGTTAGAAGATACTTAAAATTCTTAAAGACACTGTCAAAACAAATTAAAAATGAGACTGTGAATTTGGATCATCCTATGTTCCGTTCAGGTTTTCTTGTAACAACTCATAAAAATGATTTAGCTCTCCATTATAAATAAGAATCCATCTGGAGGCCGTAAATTTTTTTATAAGTAATCTTTAAAAAAAATCAAAGTATACTCACGTGCATTCATATTCGTTCCATAAATCGACGCAGACGAATGGTTCTGTGCAATGAACATTAATACACGGACTGTTAGATGGACAGTTTCTATCTAGGTTTCTGGCCATTGTAGCTTGCCCCCACTGAGTACCGTTCATTGCTGGCGGTAATGGTAAATGTTTGCCCTCTAATCTAATATCATCTAAGCAACCTTTCTGGAAGTCCGCATATACTTCAAAAGTTCTAACTCCGGTGTACTCTGCTTTTCCACCAGCGTATACTCCTTCTTGTTTATCTACCAGTAACCACTGGTGCCCTTCGAACATGAACGTTTCGTTGTACCTTCTTCCTTCGCCGCCATCAATTTCTAGTGTAGCTGCACTTCCATATCGACTCACTCGAGCAATATGCCACTGCCCGTCGTCAACAGCAACAGAATTAAGCCAAACGTCACGTTCTTCGGTACGTAATGAGTTGAGGTTGTATCGGAAATGAAGTCGTGCATCTTTTACTTCAAGTATACCGTATTCCCGATTGTGTTGATCACTAACCCTAAATAGTTCGCCATGTGGCTCTCGAGTCCTAAATCGAAGTTGAATTTGTGTACTAAATCGGTCAGGTTCAAAACTCAAAGCGAATTTAACGTAACTTTGTGGTCGGAAACTCGTAGGAGTGGTAGGTAGATTGCATGATGGTCCTGTCCACCCGGGCTGACATTGACACCTAGCTTCTGAGAAACTTCCAACACAAGTGCCGTGTTCCCAACACCTCGAGGTCGTATCAGCTTGTATACACACTTCTTCTGTCTGTGGACAACCAGCTACAGAATTTCTTGACAAACCTGGATGAGCCAAGTCGTATAGCTTGCTATTATGAATCAGATTTCTTATACATCCATCGAAACCTTTGCCAATTGGCATATATTGCCAATGGTAGTGCGTAGGATCAAAATGTTCTATGTACAAACCACCAATTTGAAGTGGAGAATTTACATTTAAATATTCGTTGAATGGAGGTATAGTTCCGGTAGCTTGACAAGAAGTATCGTTAAATTCTGGCGGAGTGCCATCTTCCAATTCATGAATATCGGCAGACTTACAGAAGTCTACGATCATTCTAACATTTTCAGTGTCCCAGAAAATATCTATTCTGTGCCATTCACCATCATCGAGAACTTTTTTGGTTTTCACTCTAAGTTCTAATGTCCCAGATCCAAAATCAATTAATAGTCTTGGATGACCACGTTCTAATTCCACTGATATAAAATCTGATACCATTATTTCTTCAGGTTCCGGTGGCACAATAGGTCCATTATACAAAAGAACGCCTTCTGATTTTCGAGTGATGAATTCGAAGCTTAAATGAGAACTATCGCACATTTCTAATGCCGGATACCATGCCCAGCCTGTGCCTCTAAAACTCCTAGAAGTTTGTTGACATCTTGGCCCTGTATAACCTGGAGGACATGAACACGTGAGACCATATTTTCCTTCTATACATCTACCACCGTTATAACAAGGTGAATTCCGACAAGTTTCAGTTTGACTGAAATTTCTGGCACCACATGTACATTCAGCAATTACATCCACTCTAACACCGACGATAGCAGTTCTGTTAGAGTTTACCATGTAGGGTAAATTACTGATATCCAAAACATTTGTACAAGATCCTTCGCACATTTGATTTTCATAGAGACATTCGTCAATACCAACCATAGTAATATTTATTCCCACATCTCTTTCAATTTCTTCTCTATGCATTAATACTATACCATTTAATCTAATAGGTTTATAATAATGCGCACCATGAGCTGAGAAACGAATGTCAGTTACTGGTGGATGTTTCTTTCGGAGCTGTACACTAAAAATATCAATGTTTTCACGTTCTGTATTTAATAAATCAGCCAATTTATCCTTGAATAAGTCCAGTTTGTTTCTGTATATTAGACTTAACTTATAATCCCACACTTGAATAAAGTCTTCATCTGATATACCTGTAACTCGTATTGAGCCGGAATTCATTATAGCTTCATGTGATATTTCTTTAACATAAACTGTAACATTAGCAGGTACGTCTGTTTGTGTGTGTTTTCTATCATACACTTTGAACTTTAGATGATATCGGCCTTCTCTTGTTTTATGTTTCATTTGAATCATACCAGTTTCTTCATTAAGTGTAAAGTTCGGATGTTCAGTACTTTCCCAGAAGAATTTTTTATCTGGCAAGTCCCAATCGTCGAGGTCATAAACGTACACTCTTCCGATTTCTGTGTCAGGTGCTTGTCCCTGGTAGTTATATACGAGAATTTCTTTAGAGCCAGGTTGCATTTTATTATCATTAACATCACCTATTACAACAGTGAGTGTGCTAGTACCAGTCATAGCTGGATTACCATGATCTTTGATGATAATGGGGATATGATACTCTTTTTGTTGCTCTCTGTCAAAGGATCGTAAAGAAGAGACAATAGCCATACCATCTCCGTTTGCACCTTTCTGATCTTGTTCAACTTTGAACGACGCTCTAATAACATCGTCAGCACCAGGATCTAATCTAAATTGGAAGGGAGGCCCATTACTTTTTGACCTATCATCGTCATCAGTTGCTAATATTTCTGCCACTTTTTTAGGTGCAATATGTTCTGTAAGAACGGGTCTATAATCTTTTAGGAAAGTTGGTGCATTGTCATTAATATCTTGAACAATGACAGTGAGAGTCGCAGTTGCTGTTCTTGGTGGTACTCCGTCATCAATTGCTAATATTTTGACTTGATGTCGAGGGGTATCTTCTCTATCTAATGACCTCTGTATACTAACTGTACCTTCTTGATTTATAGAAAATTGTCGTTTTCTATCGGACGATCTGTCAATTGCATATGAAACTTTACTTTTCCCTCCTTGGTCGGGATCTGTTGCTTTAAATGTTTCTAAACTTTTGCCAACCTCTGCATTTTCATAAACAGATACTTCTATATTAGCCCGTTCAAATTGTGGCTTATTGTCATTTATATCTCTTAACTTAACTACTACCCATGAATAGGCCACATGGTACTTGTCGTTGTCGTTATCTTCCCCTTTGTCATTCACTTGTATTCTAAATCTGAAGCCATTACTTTGTAATTGGTCTTCGTAATCTAAAGGTTGAACTATTTTTAACGAACCTGTACCGTCATTATTTCTTACCATAGTAAATTTGTCAGCACCATATCCACTATTTTCAATTACTTTGTACTGGAATTTGTTAGTTTCGTCTTCATCATGAACTGTTACAGTGAGTATTGGCATTTCAGGCAAATTGGTTCCATCTGTTTCATCAACTTCTGTAAACCATTCATCTTTAGTAAACTGTGGTGGCATATCATTAATATCTTTGACTCTGATAGATGCCGTTCCTGTTCCTTTTAACCCCCCTCCATCGGAAGCTACTATTTGTATAGAGTAATCTGGAGTTCTCTCTCGATCTAGACAACAAACTGCCGTTTTAATAACACCAGTTTCTGGTTCAATTTCAAAAATAGGTGACCCTGTTTCTTCTTCAATGACATTCTTTTCAATAGAATACCAGAGCTTAGCATTATTACTTTCGGCCGGGTCGTCATAGTCGATTGCCGTCATTGTCATAACAACCATTCCAGCTGTGCCATTTTCTGTTACATTACCAAAGTAAACCCCTTGAGGGAAAATAGGAGCATTATCGTTAATGTCTTTAAGATTTACTTGAACATCTGCGTAACCTACAAGGCCTTCACCGCCCTCATCTTGTGCAAATACTGTGAACCTCCATTGAGGTCTCCCATTGGGTTGATCGCGGTCCAAGGGCTGTAATAAATAAAAAAATAGTATTTATTATTAAAGTGTATGTTTTGTAGTCTAAATTTATGTACAAGTTACCTCTAAAAAAACATTAATATTCAAGAGACGTTTTGGTTAACCAGTCACAGAAATATTTTCGGTAAAGTTATGATGCAAATGGAACGCAATAAACCTATGATTGCATTGTGCATGTAAAGCACGTTCGCCGTTCTCTGTAGGCTATCTGCTCCCAAATCTATATTCTCTTGTAACTACATATACAAATCTAGATAGTCAGATTATTACTTCAGTTTTATGTTTATTCCGTTAGTTGTGTCTTATTAAAATGGTATCGATAATAAACATAATATTTAAAAAAAATCTTACTTTAAGAACAAATATTTCGCCTGTAGTTCGATTGATGTCAAATTTGCTATTTGCTGGATTATCTGGGTCAATGCCTTGACCAGTTAGAAAGTACACAATATTCTGTTGTCTATCTTTATCGCCGTCAGTCGCAGTCACCTGTTGTAAACAATATTAAGTTAATTTCTCATAAAATAAGTAATTTGAACACGTTCAATATCTATAAGAGGCACTGAGCATGGCAAATTGAATTATTTATAATTTAATCAAAATAATCAGAATCAATCTACAATTAAAGAAACAATATGTCTTACATAAGCTCCATGAATGTAGGTACATTATATGCTCATTTCACTTACTGGATATTGAGTGTTGAATACCCTTGAATGCCCACTTAGTTCTAACATACATATTTATGCTCGTATGTATAGTAAGTTATAACATAGTAGATAAGTTATTTAAAAAAGTAATGTATCTAAGTCTTATAAGAAACAATACATCAAACGATAGAAACTTGGGCGTTGCCTGATAAATTATCGGGTCACAAGTAGATAAGAAAGTTTTATGTTTGTTGATATTAACTGTCTGGGGCGCCTGCGAGGATGTCCCATATTATTATCGATCTTTTCTTTGAAAAACAAATATTCTGTAGGTATATATTTACCTATTAATAGACTGCATAAAACTTTTTATGGTAGTATAGTAAATTGTATTCTAGATATATATGTTACTGAGTTATATGCTTAAGAAAAACTCTTTAAGAATTTATTTAGGAATTTTTGTTTACTTTGAGAACATTTTGAAAATCCCTTGTGTATGTGGCTGCGTTGAAGTATAATACTTCAATTGTAAGCAGTTAAAGCCTTAGGGCCTCCTTCACCAACTACAAGTGAAGTGTTGATTAGTTATTATACTTTTCAAGTAACGCTAATTGGCCAGTAAATGTTACGAGTATCTTGTGTCAATTTCTTTGAAATTACCCTTGAGTAATGCTACTCGAAAAGGGTCAAACTCGTACGCTTTCTTAGCGGTGACTTTAAATGGCGGTTAGCCTATTTGACACTTTACTCAAAGATGATGTAAGAGGCCCTTATACAGATAAATTGTTCAGTAACTTAATGTCGAAAACATATTATTATAAAGGTGTGTGTGTTCCGTAATTTTTTTATAAAGGTATGTGAACCCACACAAATGCCCCACATTGTTGGCACTGAAGCTAATGCCGGTGTTAAAATATGGCGACGGAAGCCACGCCAACTTTTCTCTTTTTACAATTCTCGCAACGAAAACCATAAAAGTTTTAAGGTGCCTTTTAAAATGAGTGTAACTGGCGACACGAAGAAAATGGAAAACAATTTCTTAATAAAAATCCATGAGGCATACTAAAACTTTCTGTAATGAGTTAAAACGTTAGAAAAACGCTCTCGTATTTAGCTAACAGAAAATATCCAGTTAAAGAGAGAATTTTCACTTAAATGATGACACCGGATTGACATTTATTTGGGACGCCATTCGCAGGGAAACTGTTCCCTTGAAAATTACTATTGAGTAGGTATATATACTTAGGGGTACCCCCAATTACGTCGGACTGGCCGGAGCCAGAGATGAAGAGGGTCGACGTTTGCGTAATTACTCGGATCATTTGCGAATCTCATGCCAATTATAAAAAAGCTTGTCACTACAAGCGACGACATTAAGAGCTCCAGGCTTCGAGTTCTGATCGAGTGGAGAAGTCAACGTTAAGTTCATTTTGAAGGCTTTCTTCATCAATCCTCGCAAATTGTCAAGCAAATTATGAATCATCATTTTTTTAGTGTAATAAAGGTAAACGGAAGACCCTTAATTTTGAAAACCCTTTTAAAATGACAACCTGTTGATTTTTATAGACTAGGCAGCTAAAAATCTATTATTGGTAACGCCCACGTTTACCGACCTTTATGAATATTTAAAAGTGCTGTGAGCCCAAAAATAAAAGGGGAGGTAATTTTTGAAAATTAAACATCGTCCAATATTAAATAAATTTTTGGTACATTAATGGAGGGGATTAAATAAATTTTAAGGAAGTTATTTTGTAATAAATATTTATACAAGCAGAGCCCAAGTTTCGAGACTTTAATTAAAGAAACTCCATTTGATATTTGGAGAAACATTTTGTGTACTTAAACTAAAAAAAGAAGTATTACCTACGAAAACATTCACTTAATGGCGTATTCTTGATTTTATATAGCGACAGGGCAATTTCTCTCAGTGTCCAGTCAATTTGTTCAAACGCAGTGAAAACCTTTTAAGGATTTATTACAAACATTATATCTTTCTCGTCTGTTAGGAATAAACCAATCATGTCATGAGTACGCCATTAAACTGAATTTATACAATAACATGCAATTATGTAGCTAAGTAGCTATAAAACAAAAAATGAACTCTATCCAATAAATACATATAAATAATCCATTATTACTTATATGTATCTATGGAAATGTTTTGACATTACCTTATAAATGTAAGCACTTACATCGTATAATTTCAATACTCTGGGATTTAAGCAAATTTGAAACAAACCAAGGAGGTGTTAAATTAAATGTGAATCACAGTATGAAAAACAAATTTAAAAAAATAAACATCTATTAAATGCCATAAAGCATTAGACCAGCGCCACCACGTCTATAAATTCTATAAAGTACTTTTCACACTGAGTAAGTAGTTAATAACGTTGCACTTAGTTAGTTTTTGGTAGTTGACATAGATACCGCAAACATGTTGTTATCATACGAACCGCTCGTAAATTTTATGACATTTTCGGATAAAATGTCACAGAGCAAAATACACTCAGCTAAATGTTAAGTTTATAAAGTTTGCAATTACGATAGAATAGATAATATTATCATTATATTAAAATACCAAACATCTAAGCAAGATATTCCTTAGACTGAACGTGTATTTACATTTTTACAGTTAACAAGAATGAATCAGTGAAAAATCGTGAATGTGCTACACATCTCGTAGCAACGTAGCCAAATGGCGTCCACGTTGCATTTGCACATAGCCAGGCGTAGTACAATAATCTAGATTCTAGAGTCTACTTAGAGTCAACATATTATTGTAATGCTCGCTCACAGTTGACGTCCGACTATATTATATCGGTGTCATGGCATGGCATGGACATTGTCCATACCATTGGACATGTTTCATGGACGTTATAGAACTCATTCGTCTTACTTCTATGATGTTGAAACTTTTTTGCTAGTCGTGTGCTGGTCTAGCGCTGTGACTGTATAATTTTGGATTTTTTAAAATTAATATAATAAAAAAAACAAAACAAAACAAAAACCTGTATGAGAGGATGAGGGTAGGGGCCTGTTTCCTCAAGCGCTTGTGTAACGTATGCACTCCGAGTGAAGCGTGGCGGCAGATCATTGACGTCGAGAACGCGTACAAATACACGCGTTGAGTTTTCGTTGCGTCCGTCGGACGCCACCAGCGTCAACTCGTACTGCGCAAACGCAACAGTCACTAACACCATGCTCATGCAGTATAATACACACACGTTCACACTTTATAGAATACATTTGCTATTAAGACAAGGAATAACCTGAGCGGAACTTAATTACCTATGAATTGAGGTGCAATATTGCACAACAAATTTTTATAGCATCTCGGACGAACATATTTAAAATAGGAAGGTATTTCCTAAATACTAAATGTAAAATATGAAAAAATAAATATGGTTTTTTTTGGCAGTAAGTAATTTATTATTTTTTTCTCGCAAAATAGATTTTTTTGTATAAATCTGCCCTATACAAACTTTTTTAAATATAGTCTATTATGCACTGTATTTATATCAAAGTTTTAATTATACTCAGAAATCAAATTAGGCAACGGAAATAAAGCTTTTCTGCTTTAAGTTCTCTCCTTAAATTTACTAAATCCAAATGCAATTTAATTAAATTTAACCACTTATATTGTACGTGTATTAACATTTTTCCCTACACATTAATTTTAATTTAACATACACCTACGTTTAATTAAAACTTCCTAGCGCCGCAATACTGAGATTCAATTGAAAAAATGAATTCAATTTAAACACGAGTCAAATGAATTCATGTAATTCATGTGTTTTCCATAAATGTCACTTTTTGCCGCAGATAAGTTACAGTAAAATTTCACTTGCGCTGTTTTAACGGATGTTACGATATTGTAATAAATCACTATACGGTATTTACGGTCGATGCGGTTTAAACTGTTCCCTTATTAGATTTCGTTTGTGAAAGGCAATTAAATATTAAACTCGTAGCCGGTGTAAAAACGTTCGAAAAAGCTTCGCCTCGAGATTAATGTAAGTTTTATAGCCTACAGCTTTACTTTTCTTGTCGCTTGTCGTAATTAAAAAGTTGGCAACGCAACCGAACTACGTAACCGTTTAAATGTCCACCGGTAAAAGTTCTACTTATCATTGCCGTATTGAAAATGTGAAAAAGTTGTAAATGAATTTGAAACTATTTATAAATTGACTATTTTATAATTTATTTATAAATAATTTATATATATTTTTAAATGTTCTCTTATAATACAAGACGATGGACGCGATGACTCAAAAACTGACATTTTAAAGGACTTAAAATATTCCGTTTATAAAAAAAAACGCAGAGTAGTGGCATTAGCTTGTCACCACTAGTTCTGCTACTTATCTCGCTGGAAATTTTTTAGTAACTGGCATAAATTTTAACATGAACTATGTATTTGACTAAATAAATCACGTACGCCAAATTAAAGCAAAAATTTGTCTGAACAACAAACACATTTTGTGGATCTGAAAACACCTGAAATAAAGAAATGGAGTGCGGATAAAAATCGAAATAAAAAAAACAACAACACCTACAAAAATCGAACACTGGCAACAAGAGTACAACTATAAAAACAAAAACAAAAAACTACACAACACAAAGGAACGTCCATGCCATGCAAACGGGAATAAGAACACAGCCGGGTCGCTGGCCAAGTCCGATTCTTTTTTGAAGTAGTTCTATTCATTTTCAATTGAAATCGATTTATGATTCAATAAAGAATCGAATGTGGCGTTTTATCGTCTCGAAGCGGACCTGTAGCACGCGTTTGGGTAGATTGCGGTCGTCTTCTTCGGTGATTTGTGTGCGGTAGGTTGGTCGTTCGAACACTGGAGGGTTGTCGTTCACATCCTTCACGTGGATTACCACCGTTGTATAGTTCTCCTTTAGGTTGTCCGATGCAGCTAACTTCAGCTCGTACTGTTGCCGACCAATATAAAGAAAACCCTCGTTTATTACAATCCTAACAGCCTATACATCAAAATTATGTTTTATACTGTAAGATTTTCTGAACGCGTACGTAACTGAGTATGTAAAGGGGTGTGTTTTATTAGCTTTGTTCCGTCTTTATTGTTAATTTGATAAATTCTAAGACTAAAGTGTTCTTTTATCGCACGCAAACTTATTACGAATAGTAAAGTATTATTATATACTTAGTTATATCCTTATCTGTCATAGAGAAAGTATATACAAGAGAAGCGGTGAGCGTACACCCGATAAGGACGGAAACATAGTACCACATAGTACATACCGTAGAGAAAAATCATAAAAATATCATCGAAAACAGTTGTAAAATTTATAACAAGACATAAATTAGATGTTTACTGAACATGCATGCAACAATTATTGCATTTAACCAAAAAATAAAGCACTTACATATGAAAGGTTATGTTTTCAACATTTCGCTCTGATCGACTTTTACAACCTAAAATGCTACAGTTCACCATTATCACCACTTTCAGCAACACGTACCACACCTAACACAATACCCAGGAACTTTGAAAAATGCTTGAAATAGGAAAATCGGCAAAAAACAAAGTGCTCCAAGAGATTTGTGTGCCACACTTTCAAGTGTGGCAAACAATAAAAACGCATACGCAAAGAGAGACAAAAAATCAATAATGTGTCTCGCTCCCTCTAAGGTAATAAAGCATAAATGTGTCTCGTTTTCACGACTATTATTATTTTAATGACTACTCTAGTCTTTATACTTTCTCTATGTTATCTGTGTAGTAACACTAATGTGTGGTTATGTATTAATATTTTTGTGTTGGCAACACTGGTTCTCTTCTCAGCCATCTGTGCATTTGCAATAAAGTTCGATTGTGTGCAAATACATAAATATATTAAAGTGACAAAGAATCTTTTACATACAAAGAAAGAGTAGAGCCTTATAGTTTACATTGAGTACTTTAAAATCAGAGCCTTACGAGTCGCCCCGAGCACGTACTCACCGTTTTAAGCTAACGTAAGCGATGTAGCCGCCAGATATTTTTTTTTCTATTAATTTTTACTTTTAAATTTAATATTTAATTTTAAGATATTTAATTTTGACTTTTAAATAATTATGAATTACATTAGAAAGTTTTATCTACTAATTTTTTCCGTGAACTTTCCAAGAAATATTCCAAATGACCAAAACTTGGAAGAACTAATTAATCAGGAAGGCGTATTCGGATAGCGACTTTTTTATACAACCGGACATATTATAACAGACTTGATTTCTTTAATGTTTCTTTGAAATGTTTGACAAATAGAAGTACATAACTATGAAATTCTCAAGGTTGGCAAAGTAATAATGTAATAGAAGAAAAAACCTGGAAGTTAACATATTACGAGTATGTTAAGACGATATTTTTTAATTGAAAATTGATTAGATATTGTTTATACTTAATAAGTAATAAAAAAACGTATACACCTAGTGGTAAACCACAAAACGCTATGTTGTTACCCATCATTGAAAGTAGAGAGAAGAGGCGACAGGGTTAGGGCAAGTTCGTTGCCCAAGGGGATTATTGGTGTCATCTGTCAGTGTCGCTTGGTAATTTCCTTAGCATCAAGTGAAAACGTACGTTTCAAAAGTCGTTTCTTGCATAAACTGAGTGTATTTTGTTTACAATTTCACTGTAAACAAAATACTTCACTTCCTTCTCTTGTTGATATTCTTTTAATACAATTGTTATGTTTTCATGAAAGATGATCCATAGAAAGTAGTTGGTTTTCATTCGAAACGCCGATGCGTTAGCTGGTAAAGTCTTTTAATTTTTAAATCATTTAAGAACGGAAAAACATTAATCGATCATATAAATTTTGTATATTTTTCTGTAATATTCCCTTATTTCTATCACATAGCCGTTAGGAATCGATGGAATAGTAAATCTAAAATATAACTAACTAAATACAGATAACTGGTTTGTTTCCATTAAGGTTTTGTTGAGAATCTGCGCATTAATAGCATTACGCGGGCTTCAGTAGCGCTTAAACGGGTATTAAAGTTTCAATTTTTATCTCGAGAAAAGTTCGACTGTACTCTCTCGATGCTACAACAAAGAGTTCTCCGCTGATAGCTGAACAGGCTGAACACTAACGCAGCAACGGCTCCGCCGGGATGCTTTGAAAGTGAAATTCGCTGACGAACAAAGAAAGTAAAACACTTTGTTTCACTCTAAACATAATTTATTTCAACGTTAAATTATGTTTTAAAAGCGCTCCTATTCCTCCTTTTAGCCTCCTTTCACCTTCTGTTTAATTAGAACAAGTCAAAAAGAATTCAAGGTACAAAAACTGGAATATTGATACAACAAAATGTTACCTCGCTTTGTAAATACAAAAATCCTTTTTCATTCTAGACAATATTTAAGTTGCAGAGAAAGAACAGTTAGGTATTAATATTTTATAAAAATCGGACACATAACACATATTTATAGATTTACCCTAAAACGCATATCGACGACCTATACGCAAAATATGTCCTAAACATAATTCGACTCAATTCGTCGAAGACTTGAATAGAAAATTGAGTAGACCGTTCAATAGAAAATGCATTATTTTCAATATCTTCTTTACATAGTATAATTTGAATTCACTTTTTGGGTCTGTCTGCGTCTGTGAAACCGCTAACTCCTTCTAAATCACGCAACAAATTTTGCTGCGGTTTTCACCATCAGTTAGATAATTTTCTTCTAAAACCACTATCTGTTACGGTTGACATACAATAACCGTTTCTTAAGTGCAATAGGGCTGCAACGATAAGTTGCTAATTAGCTTTGAACAAACCCGTTTTCATTCTGTACACGAACTCTCAGTTATAAACTGATATTACAATCAGTTAGTACGACAAGAACATATGAAGTTGAGTTTAAAAATATGTTACATTCTTAAGAATAACGGTACGTCGGACACCTTTATTTCAGCGATTTCTCCTTGGAGAGAAAACTAGAAAATGTCTACGCGGGACGAGTAAACGATTGTGTATGTAGGTGGAGCCGGAGTGCAGCCGAAATGCGCGTGGTATAAACGTGGAGGACATCGTTTAGTAAATGGCTTCCCTCCCACGGCCACCGGTTCCATTAGTGTCGAGGACAACACTCCTGTAGGTGTGAAATAAAAACAAAACTGACATTTTACCCTACTTCCTCGTAAATATTACGTACGATATCGATTCGCTTCAACGTAGGTATATTTCCCCGGATGTCTATCGCACTTATATCTCCAATGGGACCATTCGTTATTATTAAAGCGATTGCTCATTTTTGAAATATTACCTTCAGATATTTCCGTTTGAATATCAATTTATAACTTGTGTTTTGTTTCTTTACTTTATAATAAAATCGGAAAACAAATGAAATTACTGCACAATATGAGCCGAGGGTCGACGGTGCGTCTGACGGATCCTATTGTAAAAGTATAGGGGAGGCTTATGACCAGTGTAGGTACTGCAGCTAGATGAGATGACGATGAGCCAATAGAAACTTGAGGGCATAAGACTACGAATGGAGAATGACAGGATAAATTAAAAAATTTAGAAAATTTTACGATAAGACATATGCGTTGAAATTCATGGCTTTCTAACTAAGTACCTACGTTTCTATAAATATGTAAATACTATTTTATGACAATAGTTTGTTAGAGATATGCATTTATTTCTCTTCACAAAAATATTTTATGGTTTCGATCATATACACCATCATTCCGTATTCATATCTTAATTGATCTGAATCTTATCAGAATCAGAATTTAAATGATTTCTTACATAGAAACACAAATACTCTGCAAGGTTATGGAGAGAGTACTGAACAGTAAGCTGATAGCATATCTTGAAGCTAATGACCTACTCAGTGATCGTCAATATGGCTTTCGCCAAGGACGTTCAACTGGGGATCTTCTTGTGTATGTCACGCACTACTGGGGTGAAGCCATCGAGAGACATGGCGAGGCTCTCGCTGTGTCTCTTGATATATCAAAGGCTTTTGACAGGGTTTGGCATGCAAGTTTGCTAAGCAAGCTTCCAACATACGGCATCCCCTCTGGCCTCTGTAGCTGGATTTCTGATTTCCTGAGTGAAAGGTCGATTCGAGTAGTCATTGATGGCTGCTCCTCAGATCTCATGGCTATTAATGCCGGTGTTCCTCAGGGATCTGTTCTCTCTGCGACTCTTTTCCTGCTACACATAAATGATCTGCTTCTTCCAGGAGTAGTTGCGTACGCAGATGATAGCACAGTCATGGAGAGATATCTGTCCACTGCAGGGGCTAGTCGCGATGAAATTAATTCTGAGAGGGAGGCAATGGTTGAGCGAATTGATTCTACCTTGGGTCTTATATCCCAGTGGGGTGACAGGAACCTGGTTAGTTTTAACGCCACCAAAACGCAAGCGTGTTTGTTTTCAGCTAAAAGGAGCCCTTTCGACTTGGCTCCAACCTTCCGAGGTGCATCTGTACCTGTTGCCAATAATCTCGAACTTCTTGGCATGAGGTTGAGCTCTAATCTCAACTTCGGCACATCTATTGAGTCCAAAGCCCAAACAGCAGCCAAAAAGCTGAGCATCCTAAACAAGGTGAAGCGATACTTTACGCCTGGACAGCTCTTATCTTTGTATAAGGCGCAAGTCCGATCTTGCATGGAGTATTGCTCTCACCTCTGGGATGGCTCAGCCAAATACCAACTTGCCGCACTCGACTCAGTGGAACGCAGAGCTAGGAGACTCATAGGCAAAAGTACTCTTTTAAAATCTAAGATGCACAGCCTGGCACATAGACGCAAAATTGCCAGTCTATGTGTTTTTTATAAGATGTACTTCGGAGAGTGTGCTCAGGAGTTACATGAGCTCATACCGCCTTCCCCTTTCTTCCATCGGACACACAGACGTACGGCTGATTACCATCCTCATCTTGTCGAAATCCCTCATTTTCGGACCAAACGCTTTGAAACATCCTTTATAATGCGCACTGCCAAGGTTTGGAACTCCCTGCCGGCGTCTGTATTTCCGAGCCTATATAACCCTAATCTATTCAAAGTTCGAGTGAATAGGCATCTTCTGGGTGAGCTCGCTCCATCTTAGGCCTCATCCATGCTACTCAGCTGGTTGTTGGCCAAGAGCAAACCCATCTCTAATAAAAAAAAAAAAAAAAAACTTACATGTACAGTCAATGTTGAAACAAATAATAAAATTTGCTTAAATTACGACTTCCGTGTGATTCTGTTAGGCAATTCGTCAATCACTTCGACGTTCTCTTTTACGAGTAAGTATTGAATTTGTTCAATTGGATGATTTAAATTGTAAATAGGTACTCTGTCTTCATTATACATTACGTTCATTGTTTACTTAATGTTTAGCTAAAAATAAATAATTTGACACAGACAAACATAATGTTGAGTTGCATTTCTTGCAACTACACTGTGCCGATACGGAAAGATGCGTAGTACTTGTTAGGATAAATGTAACTCATTTTTTATATTATAAGTAAAGTATACTCACTTATTATCACGCATACATTGTGTATTATTCAACAAGACACAAAAATATTGTCTAGAAAATGTATACTGCGTTAATACCAGTGTAGAATAGTCGACCATATTTGCAGTTTATTCGTCGAGTAAGGAGAGCCTAGTTGAGTAAAACAGGAATACCAGGCTAAGAGAAAATTCAAATTGAACTGGAAAAGTCATGTATAGCCATAAAATGCTATAATATAAATAATTTTAAATAGATTTTTAGATAAATATTAATGACGAAGTCAATAACGAAAAGGGATTAACTCTCAAAATTTATGAGTATGTGTTTATTTAATAAAAAAATAATATTAATATCCTCAATACAAGGGATTTGTGTAAACGTGTCTTTATTTTTAAAAATATACCTTAAAGAATATTTTATGTTTTTTTTTTGTTTTTACGTAGGTAATTCATAGACGCTTAAAATTATTTGAAATAAATTTCTACCATACTTTTTTATTTTTTGTCTTGAAAGTTTAATACTGAAACAGTACTCGTTTTGTATGCTTTTAATAAAATTACGGTTGTAATGGCTTTAAGAACATTACCATAAATTCGTTAGAAAAAAATACAACCCTTTTATTCAATATCATTAACTAGTAAAATTGCCTTGATTTATATGGGCTATTTGTGACAAGCGCAATTAGTAGAACAGGTTCATCATTTAATCGGAAAACAATCACTGGGAACCACTATACGCGCGATCATAATGGGAAAAGACAATTTATGTATGTGTCGCTGCTACCTATCAGAGTGAATTCTGTTTGACGGGGTCGGTTTCGTTTCAAGTGATATTGTATGTTGAAAACGTGCTTGCATGTGAAAGATCTCGCAGTATTTTAACGAACCAGGGCGGCATGTTTTCCTGTATTGCAACTTTGTTATACACGAACTGAACGTTCATATTTGATTGATCAATTCAATTAACAAAAAATCACTGCAAACTATACATGCAACATCTGTATTAATAAAACACGTAGGTGCATACGTACATTTCAAATTTAATTTTGTCTAGATAATGGAGATATTGGAGAATATTCATTTGTCGTTTTATGTCGTATGCCCGCCGTGGTTTAGCAGTAGTGCGGATATACAGACAGACAGACAGACGCAGAAAGCGACTTCAATTTAACCTATGCATAAGGATAACCAAGCTCGATTACCTACGTATGCGAAATGTTGGCAAAAGGTCTCAATAGTAAATTTCTAAGATTTGAACTTGGTATTCAACAAGATAAATAAATTTCTAACTACGAGTAGCTATATACACGAACAATTCAAGAAACGTAGGTATCTAACTTAGAAATCAAACAAAGATTTCTCTTTTAGACATTAGTTGTTTGAACGTTTAAAAAAACAAGATTTCTAAAAAGTTAAAATTGTAGCTTTCTTCTTTGCGAAACGTCATATTTTCTATTGAACGTTCCAAGTAAACAATCCTTTCAGATGCGAGGAAAGTAAATATGATATGAAAATAATACTAGAGATTCAGTACTGGGGGGGTCACCCGTGTTTACTTACCCGTTTCCTAGTTTCATAGTCGAGTGCGCCCGCCACGTAGATGGCGCCAGTCATGTTCTTGACAGCGAACGCGCCGCCTATGTTCCCGCTCGTGATCTCGTATCGAATACGCGACGCTGCAACAAAATAAACACACATTTAACTTATACGTGCTTCAGAACCTTTACGTTAAAGAAGGCCAACGTAAATAAATTTCTCAGTTATTTCACATTGTATGCTTTTAATTTTAAAGTAAATGTGTATGTGTGATTTTTAAAGTTTGAAGATATTTTAATAAAACTTCATATTTTTTCTTATATAAAAGTTATAAACATAAGTATAAACTTTAAAAATTTTCATTTTCGTAGTTGGTTCTGCTGGGAATCGAACCCAGTAGCCCCCAACTCAGAGCGCTCAAGCCACCACCTTAATCACTAGACCAATTGTCTGGGTGCACTTCAGCTTTCAACATTACTCAAACTGTATGAAATAACTCATATTTACGGAATTATTGACGTAGGTTCAAATCCTAGTCAGGCTTTCACCTTGGAGTATTCAATTATGCATGTTAAGTCCATATTATGTCCAGTTAATCCCCAGCGCAAACCTAGCGCAGTGAATACAATATATAAAAAAAATATAAATACTACAAAATAAATATATTTTAACCTTTGTATTATTAAAATTCATTTTATGTAAACGGATAATCTTAAAGTCAAACTACGAGTACAAAGAGAATAGGTTATACCAGTTGTTTTTGAATAAAGGTAGAGCTTTTAGTTTATATCTCACGAACGCAGTTTGTCATTTATAATTGAACTTTCTGATCAAGGCTTAAGAGAAAATTGCGGAATTCAAACATTGTTTGACTATGCAAACTGGTTTAATTTATTATGTTGACACAGGTATTTTCAATTTTCTCTGCAGACAGTCTTACGTCAACGTATTAAAATCGAAATTGAACCTTATTAACGCCGGTCATGAGAGCAAAGTTTAAACTACCGTATATCACAGTTTGGATGATTTCGGTGACTGCGGGCAAACCGCACGTTTTCCGTTTATCTTGGTAAAATAGTAATTGGATTTCCATTACTGGCAATGGTCAGGGGTTGTAGATAAGAGCGGTGCAAGTTTGAAGGGACCGGGTCCGGTCATGATTGTCAGAAGATTACTTTCATTTTGGGGCTCCCGTTGTAATCTCGGGCCGTACCATTTTGTATGCCCTAGTTAGGAGTAGTTGGACGACGCGTATTATCTCATTACGGTCACAAAGGCAGCGGTGTATGTAAGTAGTTCGCGGGCGTAATGTAGGTTCGTGAGGCGCACATGTTACGTTAATCGCTGGACTGTATGGCCCGTCGAACGAGATTGTCTTCAAAATGTAATGTGCATTATGTTACCGTTTAGAACTAATGGCTATTTCACAGATAAAAATACTTTTTATCCTCATATATCTATCACAATATAAACCTCAATCTCTCGTGTGAATTTGATTGATTCTAGTAATACTAAGAAGAAAATATTATTACAAATACTGTCTGACCGTGACGTGATCGGAAAAGTTCTAAGCTATAATTTATGAAGCTCTGTTCAGGTGTCTGGAGACCAACGGCCTAGTTGACGAAGGGAATTCACTAACTCCCATAGGTTCGATTGATGTGAAATTTTGTATACTGCTGACATGTAACCTTGATCTGATGCTGCAACATCTAGTAGTCTGCAGCATAACCAACTCCTCGGCAACTTACAGCAGACATAGCGTGTTGGGGCTCAATAGAAAGTCGGGGGTTAGTTTGTAATTTTAATTATAGCTTATGCATTTCACTTCGACTGATTTTACTCCTCAATAATGTAGCAAGCAAGATTAAGCTCTTGCGGGGATTAGAGCTTGTTGTAGTGGTTGTGCAGTATTATGATTGCATAGAAATTCCAAAATTCATTGATTATGTTACTACCACCACACTATTCCGCTTACAAGACAACGTTATTTTGTCTACTCTTTAGGAACCTAAACTTAGTGGCTAACCGCGGAACTTGCTTCAGATACTTCCATACAAAGTTTATAGTTTCGAAACAGTGTGGTTTCAGCTATACTCTGTAAAGATGTTTTACCGTATAAAGGATATAAATACGCTGTTTTATAGTTGAAATTTCTGATTTTATAAAGAAAATAAAAAAATATCTACGGTGCAGAGCGAGAACTATCAATGCACTCTGTATTTTTGTATTTTCGTATTTCACAAATCAAACTCTGGAAAGTCAATCAGATTATTAAGAGACTGTAGATCTAGGTAAAAATCGTAAAAAGAGTCCTATAATTTGTCGCACAGTGACTGGAACTTACATACAATACTTTGCAAACAGTCTCCCTGGGAACTAGATTAATAATTTTTGATAACAAATATTGGGAATTCGATGACGTTTTGCGCAATTTTCATTAGATTCATAAACCACACACATTAATGTGTAACTTAATAATCGTAAACAAATGTAATTCAAAGAGCTTAACGGCAATAATGTAAAGCAGATTTTACATAATATATGACTGTTTCATGTTCACCACATATTTGGTTCAATAAGAAACTCATATCGCTGCGTAACACAAGCCATAATATCTGTAATTTAGTTAATATTATTAACTGTAAGTTGCGTGTATGTTGTCGTACGTGCGTGTTGTAATGTACTGAGGCGTTCACTGGTGTCGTTACTATGAGGGTAGGTATATACTTACGTAGACATTGTACTATATGGTGAGTATAAAGCACTATAGGTATGTATGTAGACGTTGGGTGCCTAATCGTCGCTACAAGCCGGTTAATGAACGCATGCCGTATCCTCCAACTAATTGCCCAATAAAGAAGAGCACCCTTTGCTTCCGTCTGAGCCAGAATTTAATTTTATAAAACACGACTGCGGGCACAGAGGTGAACACAGCCAGCCGTATATCATTTTCTCTATTACCCGCTCGACCGTAAAAAGGATAAGAAAGAACGCGTTATTGATCATTTCGAATTGGAAAATTTTGCATTCGTTCCCGTACCTCACTGTTTGTTTTTGTATACAAAAGCTACAATACCGATTTTGTTTACATAAAATCTGTTGATTGAATGCTGCGATTCTGACTATGTAAATTATTGATTAGTACATATAGGTGTCGCTTAGTGCTATGGGTAAAGCTAAAAGCTACTCGCTTTTATACGAGATAGGGAAATGGACTCATGGAAATGGGCAATGGGTCCACAAGGATAGTGACTGATCATAGTGAACAGATGTATTGCATACGCTCGCACGACACAGTGATGTGACGTCATAACAAAAATTACCGGACATGATTTATACGATCCGGAAAATGTTAAATAAAATTTGTTTCATGAATAAACGAAAATGTTTTAACAAAGCAAATCGGACACAGGAAATAATTGACAAGCTATTGAACACAAGGCTATCGTAGTAAACAATAGTGGTCTTTCATAGTTATGAAAATTAATAAATATAGACAATTTTATTGGATACAATGTCCCACTAACGATATGTCAGGGTATACAAGCATAATAGTATCTCCCTTATGCCCTATTTAAGCATTGACGAGGGTTAGATGTCTGTGATAAAACAAAGACTTTGTTCAAGAATACTAAAGGCTCTTGAAATGTGAATTCATCATTTAATTAAGAGCTATAATTGTATTTATCAACATACTATTTTATAAACTAGTTTTTACCTGGACTTCGTCTGAGCCTATTTTGTATTTATTCTTTATTGCGAATACATTTAAGTCGGAAGTGAATTTATTTATTTATATTTTTAAATGTTCTTTTGGGACCACTAAGTACTTTTTTTCTAGATGAAAGGTACCCTCAGTACTTTTCTATGTCCTTGACAACGTGTATGCAAAATTTCAAAATGATTGGTCTAGTAGTTAAGGCGTGAAAGCGTAACAAACAATCAAACTCAAGTGAGTTCTAATTTTTCACATTAATAACATTAGATAGGAATAAATATTTTCTTTGTGATTTATTTGTGTGTTCATAATGCACGTTGATATCAATCCTCTATTTGAAGTATGTAGGTATTTTTTAATTACCTCTATCCGAAATTCAGTTATTGTTTTTATTTTATTAAAAAATTGCTTTAACACAATATGTAGTCTTAACAACCATAGAAATACTGGGCGTAGAAATTTTAGAATAGAGCAAGTGTCAACACAAAGTGAAGAAGTATCATTTATCTATACTTACTAATATTATAAAGCTGAAAAGTATGTGAAAAATTCTTTTTGAATTGGATAGTTCATTTACCGTGGAAGGCTTTATTTTGAATGCGGACGAAGTCGCGGTCACCAGCTAGTGAATTAATAAAAGTATGATATCAGAACAGGCTAATAAATTTTTATTGCCTACGTATTTGGAAAGAGCACCGCTATCTGCAAATAGTGCACCTCCACTTGCCTCACTCGTAATTGCCAAGTATTTTATTGCAAAATCTCAGAAGTTTTATATCCTCGAGTTCACGACTTCAAAAGGCACGTATAATTCTTAAGTGTGGCTTATTGAAAACTTAATAGGTATTCCTTAGTAAAGCGATGTTAAGTCAAACTGATTTTTACAGTTTGTATTTTTTAATATTAATTGATGTTATAAATACAACTAGCGACACGCTCCGTTTTCGCACAGGTGCGATTTTTTTCTGCAATTTACCTATATACATACCTTCCTTTTTTATCGCTTATTCAATTAGTGAAAAAATTATCAAAATCCGTTGGCCGTTTTAAAATAAGTTAGCACAGAAACAGACAGAAGCGGACTGCTTCTTTATTGTGATAATGTCAGTCTTTTGAGATAGCCTATTGACATGTCTTATACCATTCGGTTTAAGCCCGTCACACACGTAGCTATAATATATATTAATATAAATTATAGCAAGGTATATTACGATATATTTTCTATATTAATATTGGACTGACCACACACGTAGCTATAATAATATATTTCTATGACGTCACCAACGTATACCGTAATATATATTATAGCTACGTTTGTGACGGGCTTTACAGTTAAACGTTTTTTTAAGCAATCTCAAAAACCAGCAAGTGCCATTTAGAATAAGCCAAGATAATTAAAAAAAATCTTAACTATAATAATTTCGAGGTACCTAGTAGTATATAATTATAACTTTCGCATAAGTTATATAAAATTGATATGTTGAAAATATATTTAATTATGGTCTTCATTCTAAAATCGTATTTTGAAATAACTCTTTTAACCATAGTAATGATTTTAATATAAGTATATTTTACTATAAGTATAAAGAGAAAATAATTTAAAGCAACGTTCATTAAAATGAAGACAAATTGTTAATAATATATAATTATAACGACTTTCTTTATACTAATACGATCGGAAAATTAAATAAAGTAATAAGAGAAACTCAAATGTTTTCTACACAGATAAAATAAAGTAGCTTTAATTTTCTCGTTCCTTAGCTTCGGATTAAACAAACAACTTTCCGACGCTCAATGATTGAAAGTTACCAACGTAAAAACGTCACAAAAGCGACCTGTGTTCGAGGTAAACCACCGGTGACTTTTAATTGTAATTTGCCAGATGAAATGAATGGGTGTAATAAATTTGACCGAAAGCAAGTCAAAATATACGATTTTTCTTTCATTGAATGGAGTATTCAATAAAGCGGGGAGTGGAGGGCCAAGCGGTAAATCACCGGGAAGGGAACGCGGGGCGTCTACTTCGAGTACCACTCTTCGCGCTCACTTCAAAAGTAGACTCGTGTACCCATTACTGTAATTTATTTAAAGAGTAAAACCTTTTGTTCTTGTTAAACGCGGTACGGTTTTGTCTGAATTCCTTTGATATTTTTATTTAGAGAGCGGCCTCCTTCTACGAAGATATTCCTTAAAGAAGACGAACATGAAATATCAGCACGTTGCTATTTCCTTATAATAATCTTTTCAAACTCTTCATCACATTTTCTCTCATTTTCATTACATATCTATCTTAAAACTTTCATATAAATAACTAATAAAATTTCCAAGCGTATTACATCATTTTCAATACCGTTTTATTATTAGATACGATAACAAAGCCTAGTAGTATATTTTTGTTTAATGAATTTATAGCGCTACGACCTAATCAACACATTTATTTCACCCCAAGTTAAATAAAATTTGGTAAACCAAATTATATTGAATTAAACATGAATATTGTACAGAAGGTGTTATAAAGGATAATGAACCCTTTCATCCAATGTAAGTTATGGGATTTTGATGCTAAATTCCGCTTAGCATAGAACCTCTACGCGCCTAGTCATAATTCAACACAGCTCAGTTAATAGTATTAAATTCGTGTTCAGAGTTTGATATTAGCTGGAAAATATTAAACGGGCCGAGCAAAAATATGCCATAAATATTAATTTCTTACCAAATTGAAGGCGATCCTAAAACGCATTGTGGTCGCTTAACGCCTACACAGATAAGCGTTGATATAAAAAAAGGAAAGACGTAGGGATTTGCTGAGATATTTTCACGGACTTAGGAATCAGGGGAGTCGTTTCGGGGACGGAAATTGCAAGGAGATGTTTTGTGCGAGGTAAGTTTCGTTAGGATTGAGCCTTCGGTCGAATGTCGTCGACAATAAGCAACGTGACCTCTAAACCCCTCTTGGGCCCCCTCATTTCTCTATGGAAAATGTAAGAACTGGGTCTCATGATCACTACCGCACACACTCCACTCAACGCACACGTCCGACAACAATCGCTCATTCCGACAAAGATAAAGTATTCGTGTCATGAGTGTCGTTATAAGTCTCTTACATTTGCTCCCCAGTTTTAATTCTTTATAAAACTCAGAAGTCCTTTGTTTCTGACAAATTTCTAACCAAATTTTGCGTATGAAATTGTATTAAAATTGAAAAAGATTTCTTTTATGTTAAAGTCGGTAGGCAGACTGATCTTCTTGGTGGTACTCGTATGTGGCTGCCTTCGCGCATTAAAGCTACGCTACGCTATTGATGCTGCTGATTTAGGCGGTAAGTTGGCTATGGTCTCTTTACTCACTCATCGAAATATTATATGTTGTTGTCTTTTGAAGAGAATGGTTATATTGCCACCAGAGAGGATGTCCAATTTATGACTGCGAAATGAAGTATGCCACTACTAAATAAGATCAAGTAACCGATATATACATATATATCGGGTACTTTACGGCATGACAATGTTAACTTGAATTTATTTCTTAATAAAGCAGTAACGAGCTTTATCTCATTAAGAGTCGTATTACAAAATGTTACCCAACAAGAAATCGACACTTGATTTTGTTTGATGTTACATATTTATTTACCAAGAACGACAACGATATACTCGTATGAAGTTTGGGACGATATTTTTTCTTAAATTTACTTAATACTTAAGAACATTATTTTCTTCATTGAAATTAGTTAAAATATTATAATGATATAGCAAATATGAAATAAGTATGTGTTATGTAAGCATGTTGAGAATATATTAGATATAAATCGAGTTGGAAAAACGAAACAAATAGACAAATGTTCGTTCATACAAGTAATGTTGTGGCATAAACGAGTATTTTTCATAAGCACAATATGTGTCCTCAAAAAAAAGAGCGTTGCTTAGGCTCTAACATAAAAGTTGTAGAGCACAGGCTGATGTTCGCATTTCATTAGAACGAGAAATGAATGCGGAAAACGAGGGACGTTTTTATATTAGAATAAAACAGGCCTGTGTAAGCGTTTAATAAACTCGAAGGATAAACGCGCGGAGTGCGCTCGTTATAAATTGGTAGACGGATGAAGCTGGCTCCGAATCTGGAAGACGCAGAGGATCATCTATCACCATTTATCCGAGTCCAAACAGACAATAAAAGATTGTCTTGGGCTCATTACGGGAGTATCGAGGCGGCTCGCGAGCGGGCGGCGGGCAGCGGGTGCCACCACGGCTAGTTAACTTGCGATTACCCCACCGTCCCACAGATTTACGACTTGACCAAAATTTATTGACAACACACTCCCCACGCTTAAACGTTGTTTTTCCCAAGATACAACAACACAGTCCCTCCATTGAAGATCGTTGTTTGATTAAAAATCTGTAACGCTAAATTATGAACGCTAAATCAGATAATAGGTTCATTTATAGCTTCTTGTAAATCTAATCACGAAGGATAAGACCTTTGGACTCATGCCAGGCGCCAGTGAAAAATTTTCGGCGCATGTTTGCACCAAGTTATATAACAACGCATTGATCAAACACACACTTTTTGCTATTATACAACTGTAATAAAATCCTTTATTGCCTGCGATTTCATGTAAAATATAGTAGTCTCGCATTTGTGACGATTAGATACTAAGTTGTTAGATTAAGGGCCTCTTTCACAAACTTTAAGTAAAGTGTTGATTAGTTACTTTTAGAAATCATTTTCTGTTATATAGAATTATGCACTCGGTTTACTGCATCATTCGATAGCCGATTTTTTTTATTATTTTCTATTTAATGTTTGGGACGTTTACCGTACAAACAAAGGTATATCAGCTCCATTATCCCCGGTTACCGGTGACATTAAATGACAGTTTGGCCTACTTGACGTTTGAGAAACAGGCGCTTAGAGAGAAATTATTATTTAAAACTTTATTTGAACTTTGTGTAGAAACTAATAAAAATAAAATAAATATTGTAAACCTATTAACACCGTGAGTTATTTTCACAGTATCGCGACATGTCCATTAATTAATGGTTAACAAAAAACAAAACAAACGAAATTGTTTAGTTTAAATGACATTCAAATCTGCCGCCCTAGGCTCCAGCCTACTCAGCCTTCTGGTAAATCCGCCACTGGAAGGAGATATGTTTATTACTCATAATTGTGATAGGAGCAATCTTCACAAAAGCTTCTCTTCTTTTATACACGATACGAGTATATGCAGAATGCGAACAATTTATTTGAGTAATCTCAAGGGCTCTGTATGAGAGCTAACAAATTTCAGTGGAGTTGGAGCATCATTCAAACTTGTTAAAATTCGGAAGACAGGATTAGCAAGTTTCATGTAAACAAGGGCTGTTATCGGGCGATCGGATGGCGCGCTGTTTGGGCCTTCCATACATAATGCATGAGTGCTGTCTCCGAATCTTTCCAGGAAAGAGTCTTGCAAAAAATTCGCTCGCTAAGTATCGAAAAATAATAGCAGTAATATTCTTATACTTATGTATACTCGTAGGCATTTCACACATTAATATGTATAAAATATATGTAGGTACTTGTAAGAAATTTTATGTGAATATTTATGAATTTTGTTGTCAATCACGATTCCTTTTTACGTCTAACGGCATTGAATAAGACTTGGCATATTAATCTTGACATAGTATATTTTTTTTGCGTATGTCTGTTTGTTTTTTAATAAAGGCGCCGAAATTAACATGGTTTGTGTAGGCTAAACCGTATAAAAAATGATGCACGTAAGAATTTTAGTTCTTCTAAAATCCCAAAGAAAAGTCCGCAATGGCATAACTTATATTTCTCTCTGTTTCATTTGACTCACAGTAATCATTTCTTTCATCTACATATCGCTGCTTAAAAACTAAAGGGCCACAAACCAAAATTGTACTTTTTACAGGGGAGCTAATCGAAAAATTTAAATTATTTTTTGTCTATTTTTTTCTTATTAGATATATATCAAATATATGCATAATATACATCGTTAGAAGGATATTTTTAAGTAGCATTAAATGTTTTAAGTACTTTTATAATAAACTTAATACTAGAAGAGATATAAGCATATACTAAGTTACTTTTGAAAATATAACAAATGATCAAAATATACTAAATATGTAATAAAACAACCATAAGTCTTTTTGCAACATACAATATGAAGGATTGTGATTGTATTTTTGCAATAAAAACATTTTGGGATTTTTTTTTGTTTTATGGCCCTTTAGTTTTTAAGCAGCGATATTATAAATCCGTCATCTCAGTTTATCCGCCAACTTTGGCCAACTTAGCTACTTCTAAACCACCAAATCGATTTTAATACGATTTTCGCTTATGGAAAGTGGGATAACGAGGAAGATATATAAAAAGATTTATCTCGGGCGAAGCCGGGAGCGGGTCGCTAGTTAAAACTGGATAAAAGCGGGTTTTAATATTTTAGTGTTATTTTTGTTTTAAATATTGCATTAACGGGACCGCAGATAACAGCTTAACAAAACTTCAGTTCTAAACTTATTCAGCTACAACTACTAAATATTGCATTGGCAAACTTCTTGACTAGAAAGAAATTAAAGCAATTTTATACTTCGTTTTATAGTTCGTGCAACTTGACACTAAGACCAAGAAAAAAACTGTGCAAGACTTATACAAAAAGTAGGTCGCTAAAGTCTGATTAAAATCTTTTTAGATAAAAGTTGAAGAAGCGCCTTTGCGACAAAGGCAATGGATGTTTTAATACATTTTATTTCGAATTAAAAAAGTTTGATTTCTGTGAAGAGGTATCTCTTTGTAGTAAAACCTTTTTATGAATCAAACTTGTAAAGTATCAAATAAGAGTTTTCCACAAATAAATGTCTACATCAATAAATAAAACAGGCAATTTAACTGCGAAGCGTTAGTGCAATATCTTAACATTGGTTCGACCTTAAAGTCACCGATATTTTAAGATATTCGAGGAAAGAAATTATATTCCGAACGCTTCTTCACATTTTATGGGACCTCATGAAAGCGTGAGATGTTATATCTTTTGGTTTATCGATTCTACTCGCTATTAGGTATTTTACTTCGGCGGATTTTATAGTACGAAGGATAAGAGGAAATGTTGTGACACAAACATAAAAAATAGACGACGGAGCCCTACTATAAAGTATCAATTTCCAATTCTTTATGTAGGTACTTTATAGTAGTTCCCTAGTTCATAGTTCCGTTATTTTAGACAACTCAACTAGTGGTAAAGTTTATATCCATTCAACTTACTTTATTATTCGTATATTTTCCTAACACTTTATATTATATAATGACTAGCTGTCGCACGCGACTTTGTCCGCGTAACTTGGTAAAATATATATGTTACTCGCTGATAATATTGCTTTCTATAGAAAGCTATATTATACACACCTACATATATAGGTGAAGTATATTTCACCTATAGATGAAAGAATTTTTAAAATCGGTCCAGTAGTTTTTGAGTTTATTCATTACAAACATACAAATCTTCTCACTTTATAATATTAGTAAGTATAATATTATAATATTCTCTCTTTATGATATAGTAATACATAATGATATCGAATATATGATCTCATAGCAAGGAATAATCATTACATGAAAAAAAAAAAAGTAAAATTTGTGTTATACTTAAAGGAAGTAATTATATAGACCCTTAATATACATATACTTGCGTCCGTTTTCTATGTCCATATAGTAATGCTAATGTTTATTGAAATATCTTTCCTCAGATACTCGCGGGCTAAATTAATAAAAAGTAGTACTGAAATGACTCTGAACGGATCCGTTTAATGCGCGTGTAATTCGAGGGCTTCTACTTGAATTCTGTGTACCGCGGCGCACTTTTATGCCTTCAACATACGAATGAGGCCACCAGCCGACCAGATGGATTAGCTCTACTAAACCAGGTACAATGGTAATTTATATTTTTTATGTCCCGGAAGATTCGGGTTACTCTCTAGGGGGTAACTTTGGCTCAAAACAAAAAAAGTCTGAACCAAGTAAATACTTGTACAACCAACAAAAAATAAGCGCCACTAACACCTTCTAACATCTCTAAAGCGAACTTTTTTATTTACTGTCATATCTGCAAAGAAGCGGGAAATTTAAACTGATTTTTTTTCTTTTAAACCAAAGTTGGGTAACTTTGGCTTAAAACAAAAAAAACCTAGTTTTTTGACCTAGAGCTTAAGTAACTCGAATCTACGGTATGTGTATGTGTGATGGACAGAAGAACCGCAGCGGTGTATATTTATATATACGACGTGTGGAGTTTTCATATATTATTTATTAAAATATCCATTAAGTAGTGGTTGCATCTGCAATACGTTCTACAGTCTTAAAACTAGGCAAACGGTCTGGTAGCTATTACGACACCACAGAAGAGAATACTAACAACTATGAGCATGCAGTATGTAACACATTCTCGCATTATAAGCTGTTACCGTAATCGAAACCGTCGTCGGCAACACTAACACACATTTACTTGAATAAAAGAATATTATATTGCAATATAAATCATATGGAGAATGTAAAAACCACTGGTGCTCGGGTGAGTAGGTCCTAAATCACGAGAGATCGTGCATAGGGGTCTATTTAAATTCGAGCGAGATGTGTGAAGGAAGGCTCGCGTGATTTATGTAAGCGCTGGGGGTCGGTGCCTTTGTAAAAGTTTAAATATGAGCAGGCGTCGGGTTAGGGCGTCTGTTGGGCCTGATGTTCGCGTATGTGTTATCAGACGGCCACGCTAATGCTCACGCGGCGCTGACACGGGACGTGACTCCATTACTCACAGCCGATCACGACAGATCCCGCACCGACATACGCACGTCATCGGCCCGACAGCCGGCCTCTTAATAAATTTGATGAACTCATTATTAACCCACTTCAGCGATCTTATGTTTTTTATAGAAAAAATAAATAATCTTTATTACCGTTTAATGTAAGATATTGTATTCCTATAGGTTGAGCAAAATTTTGTACCGAGTTATCACCTTTTATCGAACACTCCGTTTATTTAGTTTGGATGCTAATATATTGCTAATAATGTCATACTTTTCTTCACTATAAATGCCAGTTATGTATGAATTATATAACTGGTATCCTAATCAATACTAATAATAAATCTGTAACTGTATGTACTCGTACTATACATACATATATAAAACTTAAACGAATTAACTGATTATTTTGAAACTTACTAGATAAACATTAAGACGTACAGGACACAGGATAGGCTACTTTTTTCTTTTTTAACGCGGACGAAGTCTATGGCGTCAGCTAGTAAATTATAAATGTGAAAGTTTGTATGTTACTAAATCAAGCAAAAACGGCTGAAAGGATTTAAATAATATTTTGTGCCCAGATAGTTAAAATCTGTATTAACATATAGGATACTTTTTATCCTGGAAAAAGCTTAGGTTCCTGTGGAATTTTCAAAAAACACATACGAAGTTGCGGGCACAGTTATTTATCAATACTAATAATAAATCTGTAGGTGTAGGTATTGTATGTATGTATGTTCCTTCATAACTCTTAAACGAACTAACTGATTTTTATGAAAGTTGGTACATAAACATTTAGACGTACAGGACACAGGATAGCCTATTTTTTTCTTTTTCAACGCTTACGAAGTCGCGGGCGCCAGCTAGTATTACTTACATAAAATCTAAGCCTCTGGTATACATGTCCGACTGAGAAGTGAACTTGTGTCACCAAATAGTTCAGTGTAATTTTAAGTTGCAAGCATAAAGCCGGGTCTCCTGCGACACTGTTTTGTGTTTTCTAACACCTAACATCAAACATCTAACAAAATATGGGCGTGGCCTAACAGTTTTGTTAGCTCAAACAATCAAACATGTTATCCGAAGCGGACGGAAAACATCCCCGTGTTCGCCTGTGGGGGAGGGCAATTTCATTTCATCTTTGCTTGCGAACATTGAGGTTATGCATTTCGTATTTCCTGATGTTGATGTTGATGTAGAAGTTTGCTAAAGGCGTGTCTCCTGCTCCTAAAAATAACAAAACAAACTAACAAAACATGTTAACTAAACCTGTTAGCAAAACATTTCAGTCTCCTGCGACTTTTAAACACGAACTTCAAACATCTACATGTTTGGTTGTTTGAGCTAACAAAACAGTTAGGCCACGCCCATATTTTGTTAGATGTTTGATGTTAGGTGTTAGAAAACACAAAATAGTGTCGCAGGAGACCCGGCTTAACAGGTTAAGTTAACATGTTTTGTTAGTTTGTTTTGTTATTTTTAGGAGCAGGAGACTCGCCTTAATATGCACAAGCACATAGAAATGCATCGAGAGTCAATTTCGACCGCCCGCTAACCATGTCGGAATAAACAATTGTTTTTTACATATACATTTTCAAAGGGCTCGACGAGCGGCAAGCGCGAGTGGCACGTCGCCTCTTTGAATAATTCACGACTATGGAAGTGTTGAGGCGTGTACACAAACACGGTAATATTCGTTTAATATTTATATTATTACCATACCCGCATAAGCAATGCCGATAATATAAACACTCCTCTCGAACGATAGTAAACATTTTTTTATTACTGCGCCACACACTCATTTGATTACGTAGCGTAGACGTACCCCCCCCCCCCCCCCACAAGTGTCTACACAGTACTTATTCAAAACACGAATCTGAAAATTTACTCGTGCAAATAAACATTACAATTTCACAATACAATGGAGGTCTACGGGAACACTCGTCACTCGCGAAGCTCCTGTTTATTCTACCGCATTTCAGTTCTTGTACGTTTATTCTGTCTCGTCAGGAAAGTGAATTAAATTTATCTCCCTAAAAAGTCATTTTCTGAATAAACAATTTTATTGAGTTACAGATGTTTGTGAGTATGATGTTACCAGTATTATGACAGAAAACACTGAAGTCGTTTAAAGTACTTTAAAAACAATACATTCACAGTTGTCTAAAGGGGTAATCTTCTTCTTACACCACTACTGTCTCTTATTAAAAGCTGTATTCGACGTCCGACTTCAGCGTAAATGTTTTAATTTTAATTTTTTATGTTAAGGTCGCACAGACAGGCTGACGATCCACTTGATGGTAGGTGGCTACCGTCGCCTACCATCAAGTGAATAACACAAGCAACGACATAGCGACCATAGAAGGATAAGGATAAGGGATAAGGAAGTGATAGGGTAATGGGCTCTGTCATACCTATTCACTCACCGAAACACAACAGCACATATGCTGCTATTTCACGGTGTCATTCTGTAAGGAAATAATAGTATGTTTGCTGTTGTGTGAGTAAGGGATGCCAGAGCCCATTTCCCCATTCCAATCCCATATCCTTAAACCCACTATGGTCGGCAGTGCACTTGCAGCACCTGCGGCGTTGGTTGTGTTATAGGCGACGGTAGCCATCTACCATCAAGTTTATCGTCAGCCTGTCTGTCGACCTACAAAACAATAGAAAAAAAAACAAAATAATAACATGTCTGCTCCACGTCAAACTGTTTTTATATGATGAAAGTTTTTCCTATCGTGCTAATCGAGGGGATTTATTCACCGGTGGAATACTGAATTTTTCGTTCAAATCCTTTTAGCTGTTGCGGTACGGTTGAGTAATGCAAAACATACATTCACTAGTAAATTCACCGATTTCGTAACATTTTCTTTGTTTGAAAACAGTGTTGATTATATAAATATATTAAGAAAAGATAGAAAACTTCCTACAAAGTCGATTCGTTACTTGTGTAAACAGATGTTGTCGTGCTAAAAATCCATTAAAACATGAATTCGACATCTCGACTATTTGATTTCTTCGTATTCCATCGCTGGGCCAAGTAAAGCAATTTATATAATACTAAATATTGCACGCCACTTCATTCGCGTAACTTTAAAATATATAGCCTACTAGCTGGTGCCCGTAACTTCGTCCGCGTTGAAAAAGAAAAAAGTAGCCTATCCTGTGTCCTGTACGTCTAAATGTTTATCCACCAAGTTTTATGAAAATCAGTTAACTCGTTTAAGAGTTATGGAGGAACATACATATATACAGAAAAAAATTCTAAAAATCGTCAAATTAGTTTCAGTATCATGTATAAAGCCTATAAACACGATCTCTGAAAACAAAGTAACTTACTCCATGACCAACCCTTACAGATTTATTATTATATATTAGTAATGATTGATGTTACTCGCTGATAATATTCTATTGGTGAAAGAATTTTTTAAGTGGGCCCAGTAGTTTTTGAGTTTATTCATTACACACATTCCAAAATATAAATCTCTCTTTATAATATTTAGTATAGATTTGTATTGTTTTGACTAGATCAATAAGTTTGCATTTTGTAGCAGAATTTTTTTGATAAAATTTTTCATTGCCCAAATGTGTTGTTGGCGTATTGGTTTTTCAATTTTTTATCGGCCGTTCCGGCTCGAAACTTGTAAAATATCTTACTTCACTGGGGAGGCTTGTGTCCGAATTTATATGCCCATAAATTGCCCGCTTGAAACAATGTGAATGGCCTAAATGCAGCCACGAGCTTTACGCATATCGGCCTTTGGGGAACACAATTGTTTCTCATATAATAGTATCGATAGAGCGTACGTGTCCAGTTTCTCATCCTATAGTGAACTGACAATCATATTATGGTTAATGAGATAAAAAATTATGGTACTAAGTAGGACCGTAGGACATCCACTGCTGGACATTGAGCTCGCTTATAATCTGCGGCTATTATCAGATTGTCTTTCCACCTTGTGGGTGGACGTCCTACGCTGCGCTTGCCAGGCTGTGGTCTCCACTCAAGAACCTTTCCGCCCCAGCGGCCGTTTGCTTTCCGTACTATGTGTCCAGTCTACTAATGATCTGCTGGCCTATGTCAGTAGCTTTTGTTCGTCTACGGATCTCCTCGTTCCTGATTCGATATCGCAGTGTACCTTCGAGCATATATAGCTCGTTTTTAAATTACAATCTAATAAAACCATAAAAGTGTATTAAATAATTTACTTATACTTTAATTTTATATCTTCTAAGAGTTACGAATTGTTAAAAATATAGCACACAACACAATAAATTGTCAATATGAGAATAAATTGTAATTATTGAAATTAATTTTAGTCATTAAGTGTAAGACAATTTAATAACAATTGCAATTACAGTATCTAAGAAGATCGTTAATTCATCGTTATTGCAGCCAGATGTTTCAATAAAATGATTAAGATGTTGAAAATTCGTCGTGTAGATACCAACTATACTTTTGAAAGCGAAAATGCCGTAGTCACTATGTATAAATTATGTAATATCTTTAAAAAATGTATTTCTGTTTTATATATGATTGCATATCTATTTTAAAAATTGTCATCGTCGCCTGTAAAGAAAATTTTTCAAACTTTTCTTTATCATGTCATACTTAATTGACAGTGTACATGTAGTCTCCCTGTCGTTTACAGACGATGGTGGCCACTCACTTATTAACAAATAAATTGTCAAAATGTCTATAAAACATTTTTTTGAAAATATTTACGTGAGTCGAGTGGTCCCTGAACTCTTTTTAATAAAAAAATATACAATTAGTTTGGATTAAGTGGAAGAGCAAAGGACGGCCGTTTTAAGTGAATTAGAAAAAAACGAAATACAAGGAAACTTTGGCAAGAAAAGCTGAAAATAAGTAACGATGGCGGAACAACAGTAAATTAAAGTGAATACGTAGTAAAGGTTCTTAGAGGCAAGCTTAAAATCAAGCTTCACTTGAAGCTTGATTGCTCTATACTGGAATACAGACATAAAGTCAAAGTAAAATACCAAAAACGTATCAAGATTTCTATCACGTACGTATTTTAAAAGTAAAGGCTCGTGTAGGGTTTTAAAGGTAAGATTAGGTAAATTTCGGTACGTACATCGGCTTTACATTTCAAGCAGTTCGAACAAATAAGTGGACAAACAATCGTCTCTCCATATTTTTACCAATAAATTCGCTTAAATTTCTTTTTATATTTTCAAGAAAGTTTTTCATTGTTTGTATGTGTTTGCACTACACCTGTACTACTTTGTGAAGAATTTCTTGTTTTTGTTCACTTTGAGAATGTCGACGCAAACATTATCTTTCCGTAAACAAATTTGTTATTGTGAGAATATTCTTCTTTATTATAATATAATACTAGAGCTGTGCCCAACTCTTCGGCTTTATAATTATAGATTTATTACTATTTATCTATAATATTTACTAGCAGCCCGCTCTCGGCTTCGTCCAGGAAAAACCTAATTAGCTTTAGAAAAACAAAAATTCCATGAAAAATTAACTAATAGACGGTAAAAACCGCATCAAAATCCGATGCCTAGTTTATTAGTTAAGGCGAGGCCCTAATATTAAAAAAGCAGAAGTAACCTTGTCTTTTTGTCAAGTTACTTAGAGAAGTAGATAATTCAAATTTCACACTAGTCACGTGACCACCGTGCTGTTTGTTTCACACCGAGGAACTCAAGAAAAAGTTCAAATGTGAAAAAAAATATTGATAGAAATGAAATCGTATAGAAAAGTGTTTCGACAATTTCTTTTGAATATCGGATGTTACGCTAAATTATTTAAATAACAGGAAAATGTAAAAATATCTATAAAGGAAAAAAATGAAAGAACACCCACGATGTTCATGTGTATTGAAATGTGAAATTGTATAGCAAATACTTTTTATTTTTATTCAAATAAAAGAATTTAAGCAATTATGAAAACCAATACTTATTACGATGAAAATAATATGATTTTAAAGGATAAATTTAAATGATTACAAATTTTTAACTAATTATAGATAAACATCTAATATATATATATTTTTAAAAAAGAATAAGTAATTATTAACTGAGCTGTTATCAGTTAAAACAATACCTACACGTTCGTATATTAATTGATAACTTACTAAAAAAGCAAAACGTATTTAAAAAATACATTTATGCACAAAGGCGCATTAAATTTGAAAAAATGTGCGACAAGAGAGATTATTCCATTTTGCTGCTTGCATGTGAAGTTTATAATTAAAAAAAAGAAAAAGGCATTATTCCTATTTGAGATAGATATTCGTTTTAAAATTGTTTTGAAGAGTAACTAAAAGTTTTTATACCGTCTAAATCTGTTAAAGTCTATTAGTTTCTTTCTGATTATTTCTGTACTTATCAATCTATATGAGTTAGTGAGTTATAATACTTTTTTTTTAGCATCTCATGTTATGTGATGCACGACAGAAAATTCATATTATCACATACTCACTTGTTACGTAATCGGCTAACTACTCCAAAAGCGGATCAATATGTGGCGGATTCAATTTCGTAGCCAAAAACTGTTAAATGTGCGTGAAATTTCCTTGTTCAATCAATTGTGTGTTATATAGAGTGGAAAAAGCGATGATGTATTTTATGAAGGACTTATTTATACTTTTTGCTTGATTCCACTATTTCGAATAGAAATTTTTAATCGCAAGGTAATTTAAAGCATCATTATTTTGATTTTGATGATTTGTTATTTTTGCAAATTTTTTATAGCAGGAAGGGATAAAACGTTTACCAGTTGGGATGTTCAAATTGAATGATTGTTAGTGTTATCCTGCTTCCTACTAAAATTATAAATGCGAATGTTTGTGAAGATGAATGTATGGATGTTTCTTACTATTTCACGCAAAAACGGCTAAACGGATTTGGACGAAATTTGTCTAACAGACTCGCTGATAATGTGGCTTTCTATATGTGAAATTTTTTTTAAAATTGGTCCAGTATTTTTGAGTTTATTCATTACAAACAAAATACAAAAATACAAATCTTACTTACAAATGGCGCCACTGTAGCAACGGCGACATTGAAGATATTCATTATTACTCATATATTTTTCATATTCATACGCGGACAAAGTCGCGGGCACTAGTAAATAAATATTGTTTCTCTTTATGTACCAAAAAGTCATTATAAATTTAGGTTTATTTCTTATTCTCTGGAACAAACCTTTCTATTACTCGCACTTTTGTCGGCTTTTTCTGTTTATATGTACATATTTCATTCGTTTTTTTGTTATTTCTGGTACACTCACTTTTTACGAAGCAAGATGTATGTAATTTTTTTTTATGTTAAGGTCGACAGACAGGCTGACGGTCCACTTGATGGTAGGTGGCTATCATCGCCTATAACACAAGCAACGCTACAGGTGCTGCAAGTGTGCTGCGGACCATGGAAGGATTAAGGGTAATGGATAAGGAAGGGATGGGGTAATGGGCTCTGGCATCCCTTACTCACTCACATAATGCTGTTATTTCACAGTGATATTCTGTAAGGTGGTGGTTACTGCCGCCAGACGGGCTGCCCAAATGACTGCGAAACGCAGTGTGCCCTACCACTACTAAATATTCTTGCGACGCTTCTCTTCAATCATTATGACAGTTATGACTTAGGCCGCTTGGGGTAATGCTAATCTACATATTAGGTGGCCATCTATCTAATAGACTGTTAAGCTATCCGTTAGTCAGTAATACAATAATTTAAAAAAAAATGTTTTATACCTTTCTAATTTTTAGTCTTTTTCATAATTTTATTTGAAAACCTTAACTTTAAAATATTAAATGCGAGTATCTACAATGAAAAATAATAATTGTTCTCAATTTTTCGTAGATGACTCTTTTATATTATAGCAAAGAATAAAAGGTTTCTTTGAGTGAATATAATTGTAATACAAAAAGATCGTTCCGCTATTTGTGTCTGATGTGAAAACAAATATAATCAAAGGAATATTCTCATTAATTGTGACCCAAGTAATATTGTTGCCACGACGAAAAATGAAATAGAACATTTCGGTGTTGTTGGGAAGAGCCAAAGCCATAAAAATAATGAAAAATTAAACCAATTTTAGGTAACCCTACTTCATTTTTTAATGAGTAAGTATAGTATTTTTTTACATTACTTACCAATTCATTTCTTTAGTATGAAATTTTTATTATTTATTTTTTTACAGTCGAATAGACGATTTCATCAATTTCAAATTCACCAAATTCATCAATTTGGAATTTCTTTTATTTGAAGAATATAAAATTTTAAAATATCTCATGATATCGTTTCATAAGGTCACATTTTATAAGAATTGTGACCTTACAAGTTGATTACAGAACAATACAACAATTGTTGCTGTAAGTACTAAGTATTTGAATACTATTTGAATGTACAATCTATACCTACCAATATATAAAGCTGAAGAGTTTGTTTGTTTGGTTGTAAGCGCTAATCTCAGGAATTACTGCTTCGAAATGTAAAATTCTTTTTGTGTTGGATAGTCCATTTCTCGAGGAAGGCTTTAGGCTATTTAGTGTGATCTAAAAAGCTAAAAAAAAAATACCCTTATTTAGATTAACGCCATCTATCGTTCAGTGACAGAACTATTAAGACAAACAGCTTTGACTCAACAAGTCGGCTACTCACCGCGAGAGGGCGCGATTATGAAAGGCTTTAGGCTATATACATCGAAATACTACAATGGAATTTGCGTCACAAATGCCAAAGCGGCACATAAAAAGAACGCCTATGACAGAATCATGGCGGACTCTTGCCTTCACGCGTCAATGGTAAAAGGTAGTAACGATCAACTTCTACTATTTCATTTTAAACTCTAATGGGTTGACGTAAAGTCACATTTTCTTTAAATTACGTACTTATTATTATGATTTTGTTTTGTTTTAAATGACAGTTCATGCTCTACGCATATGTCACTTTTAAATGTTCCATAAAATTCGTAGTGTTTTGTATGGCACGCGGGTTCCATGTTGTAGTAGTTTGGTGGCTATATAACATTTTGAACGCGGACGAAGTCGGGGGCAAAAGCTAGTTGTACTATATAAATAAAAATTGAGTAAGTAATAACTATCTTAATATACACCTAATATCAAATTACAAGGATTTTAAATATAACCATTATTAAAACTTACATTCGTAGTACCCTTTTAAGTAAAAGTTTGACATAGGAATTAAACTCCGCAAAAGTAGAAATGAACCACGTCCAAACTTTCGTCTAAGAAAAATACTTTTGGGATAAAGATATTTCTACGCAATTTAACAAAATTTATATATAAAAAAAACGTATACCTACTGACGAACTGACATACGTACAGTTATTCGATTTATATTGTTCCAAAATTAGTTTTAATTTAGTAACACCCAAAATAAAAATAAAAAGAAATGAATAAAAGGCAGAACAAGAAATACTAAATATTTTTTCATTTCGTATGGTCACTGGCCATTGACTATTGCTCCGCTCGCGCTCGTGGCATTGTTTTGTATTATCCCATAGGAATAAATTGTTGCTTGGCTAATAATCCTTACTAATATTATAAATGTGAATGTGAGTTTGTTTGTTTGTTACGCTTTCACGCAAAAACTACTGAACCGATCACCATGAAATTTTTCATACACGTTTTCTGGGATACCAGAAAGGACATAGGGTAAATTTCATCGTTCAACGCGGACGAAGTCGCGGGCAGCAGCTAGTATGTTCATATGGATATGATCCGTTTGATTACATTATATCAAGTTTCATATTATAAATCCATGACTCGACTCTTTTATTTGTTTATTCGATAGTCTTTGATAACAATAGAATCCAAACATTTATACTTTTATGTTTTTCTATTCATAAGAGCTATTAAAGAATATGTTCATTTATATGAAATATATAAAGAATGTACTATAATATTTTAGCGTCTGTTAGTTAAATGTTAGTATATTAGATGTAATGCGGGCCTGAAATAGAAGTGCGGTCAAAAACTTCTAACAGAATTAATGTTGAAGTCGTGTTTGATAACAAGCTTGTCCGCTTGATTGTACGTTGTTCCTTTTTAATTAGTTTCCGTGTCTACAAGATGCGAGCGCAGCATCTCACAAAGAAATTAGCAAGGAGCCACCCGCTAGCCTGTACCAGACAGATTTCATAAAAAAGGTTTAACAACAAAAGGCACTTATTTTGCGAAACGAAACGTTACCTCTTAAAAACCTTTCTATTAAAATTCGTAATCAATCCAGCCTTTTGTTACATTATTATTAAAGAGATAATGGAAAGAGATAATTGAATTTTATATCATCTCGTCATCATCATCATCTCAGCCGTGGGAGGTCCACTGCTGGAAGTACTTTTGGAAGCAGTCCTTCCAAAAGGACCGTGTTACACAGATAATTCAGTCATACATTTAATTAAACGTACATATTTTAGGGGAAATATTAATGCAATATCTTTAAAAAACCTTGAGATAAATCATGATGAACATGAACTCACGAGAAAAAATATATGAAAATATAAACATGTATCACTATACAATATCTAGTTAAACACAGCAATTTGTGTAGACACTAAATTTGTAAGTAAACAAAAACGGGGTTGAGTTGGTTCAATTCAGCCAAAGTCCATTTTCCTAGGTGATCTCAACCTAGGCGTAGATCCTAGTTGACAAGAGGCGTGTGAAATACTACGCTCACACCATGATGTAAGTAATATATTTTATTGCATGGCAACACAAACGAAAATCATAAATAAATTAAAGGACAATGCTAAAAAAACAGCCCCGGCGCAAACGAAATATAACTGAAAATATAGGTAAATATGAGGTAATTAAATACTGCATAGGGACATCATCGAAATTGATGGCTAAATGTGTGAAATTGCTATTTTCCATACTAAATGAGCATTGTCCTTTATAATCAACTATAAAAGAGCAGGCTAAGCGTCTCTTTCTCAAACGTCAAGTAGGCTAAACCGTCAGTTAAAGTCACCTGTCACCGGGAATAATTTAGCTGATATACCTTTGTTTGTACGGTAAACGTCCCAAATATTAAATAGAAAATAATAAAAAAAATCGAATGACGCAGTAAACCGAGTGCATAATTCAATAAAACAGAAAATGATTTCTAAAAGTAACTAATCAACACTTTAATTTTAGTTTGTGAAAGAGGCCCTAAGTAATGCATAATACAGCATAATGTTCAAATCGTCATAGTCGTTAATGCCTGAGGCGATCATGTAATTATAAACCGAAATTATTACTGTTAAAAACGATTATATTATTGGTAATGATAATAGTGCAGCTACTTTTGAAACAAACAAAAATTTACATTCAACTCAGGCACACGAACGCCACAAACAGCCGGAATAGTGGAGCAGCATGCGGCGAAAGACAATTTGGACCACCTGGTTCCAAGCAAGTTATTTCAGTCGGCTATACAACTGGTAATTAATAAACTTTCCATATATTATGTAGATAGACTGAATATGAGTTTATAATATTTCATAATAATGAAATGCACAAATTGCATGGGTTTAGAATTTTAAGTTGGATATTTTAAATTTGTTGTAACAAAATTTCAATGTATGTATATAGTGTAGTTTCTAAATATTATACCATTAATTTCTGTAAGTACAATTCAATTAATTCGAATGCAATAATGCTTGTAAAAAAATACCTTGTTGAAAAAAATAATTTGTTGTTGATAAAAAAAAACAGATATTTGGGTGGCAATCTTCATAGTGTAATCCGATATTAATTCATGTGTAAACACGAAATTAATTTTTGCATAAAACTAAGTATAGAAGTTCAAATAATATATAGTTATAATATATGAAAAATCAAGGCCTCAACGTAGCGTAACACCCGAGTTCGGCTTTTTGCTGAGAAACGCGAATGTAGCTGAATTTTTAAATTAAAAAGCGGGGGGTACGTGCTCAGAACTCGCTATAAATGCCCGATCAATGCTAGGAACTTTACTACCGAGCATTTAGGTCAGAGCTAGAAACAATTTTGTGGTTTGGCTTTGCCTGCTGCGCTTCAGTCAGCCATCACTGACTAACAAAGCTAGTCAATGTTACAAAGTAACAAACTTCGAATAATGACGTTACTCATCACTATTCGAAGATTCTATTGTCTATAATTTTTTTATATAGGTACCTACTTACTTGACTATTAAAATTTAAGTATACTCTTAAAGGCTTTGTGGCATTGTGTCAAAATTACATTTAGTTATTTCTGTTTGAAGCTTCTTTTTTATTTTTTATTAAGTATGAAACGCCATTTTGAGTTTCATTTTCCATTTTAAAGAAAAAAAGGTAAAGCATTAAAATATCGAGACAGACCTAAAAACTCATTAAATTATATCAATACTTTTTAAATCTTAAGGATACGTTCAAAACAGGATTTTTGTTAATAATTTTCAATTTTTTAAATTTATATAACGTCAAAGTAAAGTCACTACAAAGAAAAAGAACAAGCGGAGAATAATTTAAATATGCACAGTGATTATGATTAATATCCTCATTATATAAACAAGCTCACAAAATCAGCTCTGTCTCTATAATATTATATATAATATTATAAGGTATTATTAGTATCCTGTACTACTAGTGTAAATAATGTTTTAAAATTAAATTATTGAACCACTTTGGTTTTTTTCTCATTAATATTTACAATTGTTTGAAATTCCTGAATATTCTTTATAGTTTCTTTCACAGTTTCACAAGCTCAAGCTTTGGATATTGCATTGGAAATATGGAAATCGTAGAATATGTAAATGTAATATTATCCTTGGTTCTTACATTTTTAAAAGTTTTCAATATTGTTTCACGTTGTGTTTAATATATTTTGCCAAAGGGTGTTAATTTGAGTAGCTATACAAATTTATGTTAAATATTTGTTTATTTTTCGCGTTATAAATACTCATATATGTTTTCAGATGTTATGTTTTTAATTTTCCAATGGGTACGAAGACCAAGGAACAAAATTTGCAATTTTATACATATACTTAACGCAAATTACGTCAGCAGCTCAGAGAAATATATGTGCAGGTGTTAGAATTGAATGAGACATCTATGCACATTCTTACTTGATGCGAGTCACTGATGCGTAAACGTAACATACATTTAACTTAGCATATGTCTTAAATCCAGAGAATATTAAATCAATCGTACCAAGTACTGGTACAAAATAGGTCAGACATGGTCATAGTGATACTGGTTCGGTATACCTCCGTAACCTCATATATAAAAGAAAAACAAGTTGTAAATTAGCATGCGCAAAATATACCTACTTAGTTTTCATGCAGTGTGAACAAACGCGAGTTCAGCTCGAAACTTCATATAAAGGCGAGCTCTTGTTGATTTATTGAGCACTTAAACCAATGACCCACGTAGGTGTTAAGTGTTTTAAAATGTACTGTACAGACATTTGATTTATAATAATGTCATAAAATAGTATTATTACAATTCCACATTTCAGGAAATGCAACTATTAACGGAAACGCTTTTTAACTACCAAAAATACCTACAATTAATAGTCAAATATAATATTTCAGCTGCTTACTCGTAACTTACACTACGAGTAAATATTTAAATATCTCAATTCATGTCTTAAGGGTGTAGGTAGGGAAAATTTCATACAAAACCGAGTATCTGTATTCAGTTTTCACATTGTCCCGTACATGGTCCATTGAACCAGGACGATGGGCGGACGCAAGAGAGTCGTACCAAAGAAACGAAAGCAGACAATGTAGCGGGGGCAGGCCGGGGTCGGGATGCAAATTAATACGCGACTCTGGATCGGGCACATGAATATGCATGGGTGGTCCGGTTGGCCCGGAATAATATCAGAGAGGGCTTGCCCGAGCGGAGAGCCCAGCTCGGTTGGCCACCTACAGATGAGTATGATCACACTACTAATGAAAAGACAGTACAAAACCATCAAGTATTTTCGTAACTTAACGGAAGCTTCTATATTAGATTGGTACCTATAAAGTGCTTCTTTTGAAATAGTCCATTAAACTAAGTCTACACAAAAAAGTCATATATTGGTTATGGTAACTTAAAAGGAAAACTATATCGATACCCTCTGTTACCAAGCCATAAGTTTGTAAGCCATGTATCGCTTGCTTGTAGAAACCAAACTGAATGGTATTCTTCGAGAAGCAGTATCTTGGCATTGGCTGTATTATGTAAATGAATTTTTCTTTTAAATAGAAAATAGCTTAAAGAAACTTATTTTTCTCGAGACTTGGTCTGAATTAAAAATGGTCTAATGGAATTTGTCTGAGAACAGTGCGAGTGTTGAAACTTTTTCTTTTAACCTACGACTGACTAAATATCTACAAAAAATCTCATTTTGATAATTTAAAAATTGATTAATATATTATGCCAACTGTGTCAACGTGTTATGGAATTTTGTTAACAATTTCAACAATTTTTTTCTTCTTTAATAATATACCTAAATGTACGGTTCAGCCCACAATTGCAAAAAAAGAGTCATTAATCTTGTTCGCGGTTTAGAGCAAATATTTTTTTTGCCAAAATTAAATATTATCGTCAAAAAAAATGGTCCTAGTAAACATTTTGAACATAATGTCATGTTAAATTCTTTAGGTTTACTCCTAAATGACCGCCTCTAACTTATGATCTAAACTCAAAAACTACTGCACCGATTTTCATACTGTTTTTACCAATGGATAGAGTGGTTCTCAAGGAAGGTTTTAATATATAATTTACAAAGTTAAGCGGGCGAAGTCGCGGGCAGCAGCTAGTTATCAATAAAATGACATTTATTTCTTTTTGAAATTTAGACGTAGCCGTTGAAGCGTCGTGTTTGTATAATGTAGTAGCCAGTGAGTTGAAAATTGTACTGTGCTGGTGATTCGCGCATTACTGGATTACTTCCTGCTAACTTTATTTCGTCCACTTAATACAAACAGGGATTCGGGGTCTGGTAGCCATCGGAATACGGTTTATCAACTTAAGAGTGATATACAATTGGATTATTAACTACTTTCATGGTTTATATTGAATGTGGGTTTTTAACACATAAAATCGATTAATGATTTCGTGTTGAGTTTTAATTCATTTTCATTTATTGGCGAGCACTGATTCTGCGTGATGAAAATTGGTAAATGCAAATCGATTTGTAATCAATGAGTGTGTCGACTTTACATGTATATTTTTATTTTGCCTTTTTTGTATTAAAAATACGAATAGACTTTTTTTGGTATAAATTAAATTTTAACTTGAAAATTACATATAAAAACCTTTCTCGTTTATTGCTCTTTTCATTTGTGACAACCGTTTCAAAAATTCAAAATTCCGGTGGATGGTTTGAGAGAAGTTAGCAGAGAAATAGATTGAGTGATTTAATTTTATATAGTGTAGATATATACTGGAACATAGAAAATAAAAAGCTGTATGATTTTATCGCAACAGATTACAGATAACATAATATCCATCGTCGCTCCATCATCGGCCTGGTGTTTCCTGCACGGCTAGATGCTGACCAAGAGCAAAAACCATTATATTCATTAAAAAAATAATAATCACGCAACTTATTATAAACAATAGATTTTTTTGTAAAAAATAATGTTCGGCCATAATTGATTTTAAAATTGTTTCAATGTATACCGATTAAGTTATAATAGTAAGGGCCTCTTTCACCATCTGTCAAGTAGGCTAACCGTCATTTAAAGTCACCGGTCACCGGGGATACTGGAGCTGATATACATTTATTTGTACGGTAAAAGTCCCAAACCTTAAAAATAAAATAATTAAAAAGTCGCTTATCGTAGGATGCAGTAAACCGAGTGCATAATTTGATAAAACATAAAATTATTTCTAAAAGTAACTAATCAACACTTTACTTGTAGTTGGTGAAAGAGGCCCTTATTTTCCCATTTGAAATCTCATTTTATTCCATTAGTTAAAATTTCCATTTCTGTTCGTTGTTAATTGCCCGAGTGGATTCAAATTACTCATTTCAACCTTTTATATATTGTATGCCTGTATAATATATAACAGTAGATTATTAAAATACTTGAATATAAATAAACGTTTACAGCTTGAAGTGGTATTAAGTTAGGTATTAGCATAGATTAGCTATTTGCTGGTAGCCTGTGTCAGAACTCAGAATACTGAGAAGCATCGTGTGGTGTGGTGCAGTACGATAAGAACCAGAATACAGATATATGAACCGAGTGACGTAAGCACAGAAATATTACCCAGCAATAGGTATAGGACGGAAATCCCATTCCAGCAAATTGTCTGGAAATCCAGTCATAATATCTCTCATAAAAGCGATGGTAATGTAGGTACCGATCTAAAGGAAACAACTTTCTAACTCGACTCATTCAACATTCAGTTAGAATGGGTTCAGTGTGGAACTCGAAGCACTTGTATGTAATTTTTGGCGGAAATTGGCATCTTTCCATTTGGGGTGTAACTAAAATATTAATGTACTGAAAGTTAAAAAGCGGAGAGAGGGTTGAATCAATTTGTTAAGATCGTGTGCCAAGAGATATGAATATAGAGCTATGCCAAGCTCTAATTTAATCAATTGTTTAAAATGTTACAACTTTGTAAAAAAGCGGAGACTAAGTCGAATTATGACTAGTCGTAGTGCAAAGTAGACATGTATTATGTATTTAGATCTACTGCGTTATAAGTTAGAAGAGAGGAAGGCAAAGAATTTATAGGAATAATTAAGATTAAAAAAAGAGCTCGCCCGCTGAACTGTAAATTGTATATAAGTTCGATAATAATAAGCACAAGAAACAAGTATGGTATTCCAATTTATAATATTACCAACATCACGATTAAAGCTAAATTCTTCAAATACCTTCAGTTCTTCTATAAAAATTTACAACAAATTACCAGAAAATTTAAAAAAAGAAAAAAATGATATCATATTTATAAAAAAATTAAAAAACATTCTAAATAATAAATGTTACTACAACTCAAATGAATATTTTTTAGATGATATTATCATTTAAACATTAATAATATAAATGTAAATATAATTTAATTTTAATTTAAATAAAATAAAATTCTTATATATATTTATATAAATAAATAATTATATGCTTATATATATACGCTTCCTCTCTCCTAGTCCCTAAGTTGCATGCCCAACAGGGTCCATAACATTGGTCTTTATTTTTATATAACATCTTTGTACATTATGGTTTCGCAATAAATAATTGAATTGAATTGAATAAACTAGGGACTATACTAATAAATAAAATTAAAGTGTTAAATTTTATAGCAAAAATAAGTATTTATCGTATAAATTACAACACTAAAAGTGTTTAATCAGGCAGGATAGGACGAAAATTCTCAGTTACTTAATTGGGTGGAATCGCTGAAAATGCATATTCTGGGAAACGAAGCACTATTCGGTGTAGCGTCAGCAAATAAATGTTGGCGTGTCTTCTCTCGGTCACGTACAGTCTGAGTAACAAGTCATATTCCCAACACCTTTGCAGTATTTTATGTTAGGAGTTTCACTACAAGCGTCTAGTAATTAAAGCGACACTACTACGTTGTTGCGTTGTCTACACATTTTTGTTACTATACTTGGTTTACTAAACTTCTCTTATGTTTTCCATTAAAATTATCCGTAATTCCTAAACAATGCAGACAAATTTACTATCTACCAGTTTCATAGGTTCATAGGATCACTTGGAGAATTATTAATTACATGGACTTAAATCGTAAAATAAGTCCCTTCGTAAACGACTTTCGGAGTGACGACACTCCTGAGAGAACAAACGAATATACAGTTTATATTATTGCGCGACTAACTCCGATATAGTTAAAACTAGCTGGTGTCCGCAACTTCGTACGCACTGTAGTTCGTTCATTGATAACAGGAACCTAACATTTTTTCAATACACCAGTGAAAACCGCATTCAAGTGGGTTAAGTCGTTTCTAAGATTGGCGTGCACCCAAATTCACAGACAAACAAACAATTTATTATTGTTTTTTTTTTAAATATATTTAATGTAGACACCGCTTTTTTTTTAATATTTATGTTTTTTTTTTAATATATTTAAGTTTCCGATTTTATTACATGTATAGAAGAAAGAGGTATAGATAATGTAAGAAAATCGTGAAAGTTTAACACAAGAGATACTCGTATTCCATTGTAAACAATAACAGAATAATTTAATTCATAAGAAAAACTGACGCAACATGCCTTAAGCTAATTAGATAATCTGACCAAGGCAAATAACACATATTAGCGCCTGTTTCTCAAACGTCAAGTAGGCCAAACTGTCATTTAAAGTCACCGGTAACCGGGAATAATGGAGCTAATATACCTTTGTTTATACGGTAAACGTCCCAAACATTAAATAGAAAATAATAAAAAAAATCGGCTATCGAATGATGCAGTAAACCGAGTGGATAATTTAATATAACAGAAAATGATTTCTAAAAATAACTAATCAACACTTTACTTGAAGTTTGTGAAAGAGGCCCTTAATGTAATAGCTAATAATAAATTTCGAGCGTTGAATTAAAATAGCTTCTAGTCTATTGCATCTTTACATAACGAGACAAGGGCATAACTGCACTTTTTGTAATTTTACAGGAGATACATTTAAAGTTAATTTTTTTTGCATTCAATATCGCATTCTTCTGCTTATATTGCTTTTAAACAATACTTCATCAAGTAAGCCCCATAGTCTTGTAAATATTTTTTAATTTAATAATGTTTTTAAGAAATTTCTGCACATATTTAGTTTCTCATTTCAATTTTTTTTGTAAGTTATGCCTTTGTCTTACCGAAGGTGCGAGTTGTTAGCTTAATACCAAATTTTCCGTTACTTTAGAGGTCGCTGGAAGTTCGTAGAATACAATGGTGTGTTGTATCATAATTAACTATGAGCTTCGGTTTGGGATCATATTCCATCTCTTTGTGTATAAAGATAGACTATCAATAATAACTAATCTTGAAATTGTATTGTTGTGATATATACTGCAAAATATTTACGAAGTAAATTCATCAAGACCCACAAAGTATGACGAAAGCAAATCAATAAAATTATTATCAAGCAGTCAAGCAGGCAAATCTCGCTGTAGTCTTTTTTAGTAGTATAATATAGGTAGTATAACATATAACTATCGATTCTCAACTTTGGTGGGGAACACATATTGATAAACTTGCTGCAAAACTGAGCGCAGAACTTACGCCTTCGATTTGGTTCATCAGCATATCGCGAGGATATTCCATTTTCATTTTAAAATCAAATGAGTTTATTTTAGCACTAGGAGTTTTCATTAAACTCGGTTGAGTTACCGGTATATAATTATATTCTATAAACTAATTTTCAGAAAAAAAAAACAGCTACCGTCCTGAAGACCATTCTCACGTCCCTGAATTTAGATTCGCGTCTGAATTTAGATTGGCGTTCGACCCTTTGAAAATTTTTCCCCAGAATTTCTGCCCCAGCTCTGCCTGTGACTTCGTAATTGTTGAAAAATAAAAATATAGGAGTTGTGACGCCTGACATCTTTATAGCTGTGACGAGTCGGTGACGTCGCCACAGTGGCGTCGAATTTTTTATATTTTTAAACGATCCCTCGGAAACATAACAATTTTTACAAGTTTAAAAGTACGCTATATTTTATGTAAGCTATTAGTGCGTCAATTTTCATCCAAATCCATTCAGCCGTTTCTGCGTTATTTAGAAACTAACATCCAAGCATACAAACATACAAACTTTCGCCTTTATAATATTATTAGATTATTTACCATAAAAGATACAGCAAATTAATATAAAATATAGATAGATCATGAATTAAAAAAATCTCTCGTTTCACAGTTCAGTTCAATAGTAAGCTAGGAGGTCAGTAAGCGGTATGGATTAGTCCACCGGGATACCATAGCCGTTGGCGGAAATGGATAATTTCACGACGGCGTGTCAATTACGCGGCAACGGTGAAATTAGTCATATAACCGATTGGGTCACACCGGTCGGCGGCCGCTACTTCAATAACCGTATATCTCTAGAATAGCCTAACGTAATCTTCTCTTATTACCGCTTAGGATAATTGAACCAAAAATACGAATTAAAACGAGTGTTTATTTAACGCTAGGTTTTAGTTAGAAAAGGGAATTTATACCTCATGTTTGAGTCACTCATAAGTGATTCAATATGTGTCATCATCATCTCAGCCGCAAGACGTCCACTGCTGGACATAGGCCTTCCCCAAAATGTGTATATAGTATATATGTATACGCTAGAACTAATTTCTAAACATTTAACGTATGTACATTATATGAACAGTAATTATTTATCTAGTCTAGTGGCTTGAATTTTCAACTGCCGAAAGGACAGTCGCAGGTTTCGAGTTCGGTTCAGATCAGATTTTTTATATTTTTATTTCAAGCTCATGTTTAGACTAGAAACGGTAAAACAATCCTCACTTGTTTGGTGGACTTACGTCTTAGATTAAGGCCTGTTCCTTGTAGTTTGACGTAAATATATATAATACTAGCCGACCCAGCCAATATTTGTACCGCTTCAGAATCAATAAATAAACTTCGATACAAAATATATGAGAAAATGAAAATTCTTCATAACTTTTCCCTGCATATTTCCGATGTTTTAATAGTTTCTACGCTATTCGGGGCGAAGACAAATTCAACAAACGTTCTCGAGTCAAGAAACGTGTGAAGAAAACTATGGCGTACACAGACTACAATTGTTAAAATATACTGTCTTTAAAAACTTAACTAGAAAAGGTACCTAGATATATTTTCTTGAGTGGGTATAAGTTTTACTAATATTTCCGTTAGCTAATTTTATTTTCTTTGACTATAAAAAAAGAATAAAAAATATCTCGATATCAGGGCTCTCTCTTAACATAAGTTCTTCTACGAAAAATTTCAATATTAGCGAAGTAATTTTTCTAAATTAAATTAATTAAGATCTTCAGATGTCTGTCGGCTTGCTATATAAAAAGAGAACAGATATTATTTATTTTTTCAATTTAGTAGTTCACAGGGCGCTTTAGACTGTTAGGTTTCAATTAAAATAGCGTTCGAGGAATGCAGCCGTTTAATTAAAGCTTGTTTTTTAGCTTCGCAAGGTTGGCGTGGCGAGGTGGCCGATTTACTATTCACTATGCCCCCGCAGAGAAACTACACACTCCGATGTAAGCTTTAATTAGTTTTCATTCTGAGGGCTTGCGACCCCTCGCCTTCAAGAAATTAGAAATTTAACCTTTGTAAAAGCAAGCTTCATTGTAAATAGACAGGTAATTTAAGTGGGCGATTTCAGCTTCGTCGACTAGATTGAATTTTGCAATTTTGCATTCAATATTTTACAAAATTTAGTTATTTAATGAATTTTACAAAATTTTAAGCAATCGCAATTGGAATCGCAGTACAGTAGACTCAAACATTTGTACGCGAATTCAAATTTAAATTGAGCAAGCAAAGACAAAACGTTCTGTTTAATATTTTGAGATGAACTATGTACCTAGTTGGGTGGGTATCTGTACAAACTAGACTGTTTGCACAGAGTTTCACAAAAACTTAGATTCTGTTAGAGGACAAAGTTTGTAAAGGCTTAATTTATTTATATTTTAAAGAGCACGACAAACAGTTCGCGACTTAGTCTGCAACCCTTTTTTACATTTTTTAATCTAATGCTCATATATTTTTGTCAGGTGTTGAATTTTGAATTTTATTTTTAAATGATCGCTCAGGAACAGTATTTTTTTGCAGGAACAGTATACTCCTAGTCAACGTGTATGCAAAATTTTATGATTGTTTCAGTAGTTAAGGCGTGAAAGAGTAACAGACAAACAATCAAACAAATTCCTTTTCTCATTTATACTTATTAGTTAGAAATACAAAATAAACCTTTAAAAGAGTTTTTTAATGGTTTTGTAACAAGTCAAATAATCTTTGTTTCAAATTTCACGTTCCAAAACGGGACGATAATATTATATCTATATATGTATTTAACTCTCATATAAAACAGCTTCTTTGTAATCATTTATTGCTTTAAAAACAATTATAATCCACATCATCGCGACTACTAGTGATGGCACTGTAGCAATATAACAATACTATATCTCCTAGAAACCAAAAAATAAATTTAGCTATTAAATATAACGAAAAGGAAAGTAGGGCAGTCCAGTGTGTCGTATCAATTGTTGTTTTATAACGAATGCTGCGGCAAAAGCAGAATGGGCCCGGGTCTCGCATGAATAATTAGAAGGCAAGTCGGGCCCACTCGTCGCCATTAAAAAGAATTACTTCAGCTAATGCTTGTCTCGGCTTTTGGCGGCGAGCACTAGCAATTTGTCACGGTCCCTGGCGACGGAGATGTTTATTCAAACGAGGAGATTTTATTGCAACGACATAAATCTTCAGCAAAAGACGTGATGGAAGTGACGTGAACTCGTAACCGTAGGACAATGTCGCTTTTTCACGAACTTTTCTCCCCCGCATTTCTTTCTTGTCTTATTAATTTTCACAAATCATCTGTCGGGATAATATACACACGGAGAACAGAGAATAGATAAAATATATAAAGTAAGAATATTGCAATAATTTGGATTTTTTTTATAAAGATAAAACAAAAACACCGAAAAAAATTGACTTAAAAAAGCAAAAGGAAGCTTTTATCCTAAAAATGTTAGGTTATGTAGAATTTTCAAAAACAAAAGATTCTTCTATAAGGGGTCGAATAGACACGCTGATAAAGTTTTTGTAGTATACACAAAAAAACCAATAAATTAATGAAAATAATAATAATAAAAACTTATTCAATGCGTAAAATTCCCCTATAAACATTCAAATTTTGGTAGCGCACTGGTGTTACAGAGCCAACATTATAAAAAAAATCCTAAGTTTAAAATTTACATTTCTGTCTCACTACGACGATTAAATTGCAAAGTTAAACTTAACAAGCGGAACACCCTTACCGAATTAAAGCGCGAATTGAAATCTGTATTATAAGGGACGGAACGGTTGTATGAGAAATTATTAATTCAGCTGGCCGTCAGTAATCCGGACGAGTTCGCGGTCGGGAGACATGTCGTTATCATTTTGGACATTAATAAAACTCTATTCGGTGTTTCTAACGAGCACGCCGCAAACTTTGCCCGCGGGGAAATATTCAAATGGCGGATGCTGAGAGCGTACAGCGCATATTGACGCGGTTAATTAACGGGCGGCAGGCGTTGGCCGTTACTAACGAAAACCGCTGCCGCCACGACAATGGTCTCGCTGTCACTGCTGTCGCGATCTTCATATGGATTTTGAAGTATTATGATTTATTTATATATTTGTTGCAATAACAGAGGACAATTTATGAATATCACGCAAAACAATCTAACTATACTGTTTCAAAATAAGATTTCATATATCATATTTTTCATATAGATAGTCCAAACTATGTAGTACAATGTAGTTCAATTATAAAGTCCTTATTGTAAAAGCACAATGAAACCGGATGAACATGGAATTTACAGAAGGCAGATTAAATTCGAACCACCCACAACTCCGAGAACGCCGTAATGTAGTTTGTAGTCGTTCCATGACTGATTGTGTTGGGGATAATCCAGATTACTAATAATAGACGAACTGTTCCCCATCGACAACTTTAAAAAGAGATATTTACGGATTATGTTATGATAAGTAAACAATAAAGATATTTTTGTATGAATTAATATTTTACAGGTATATGAATTATGAATTAATTAGTATATGAAGTCAAATATTATTAAAAAAAACGATTTAAAAATTATAATTCAAAATTTGATTCGATCTTCACATTTATATGATGGTGGCTAAAAGGATTTCAAAACTTAATGTATTGAAGATATAACTAAAAACTATAGTATATTTTTATAAATAGTGAAGTATTATTTGCTACTTTAATAGCAAGTATTTACAAATAATACAGCTAGTGAGTTACTAGTTAGCTAGCTAGTAAGCCAGTAAGTGGCGAGTAAAGTAACAGTGGTCTTACTGTTCACTAAAACTATTTAAATATGCAAGGTAGAGCTGCATTCCATGTAACAGTGAACACGATTAAACTGTTATGTGCAAATTTACAAGTGACGAGTGAAAGAATAAAAGAGCAAAGGGAAAATTCAAACGAATAAAGCTAAGCATCCTCAATAGATGGAAGCTAATCACCTCTTGTGCAACTTCTGCTTGTTAAACAAAGATTGCCTTTAAGAAAAGTGGAGCGCGCTTGTTCAAAGAGTGTGTTCATGAAGCAATGTCATAGAGAATATAAATAATCCGAAAGTAATCTTGTTCAAGCGCGCTCTATCCAGACTTTCTGTGTTACCTTGGCTTCTTTGTCTCGTTAGTTTGGCTGCTAGCCTGTTTCATCCGATAATTCTAATGTGGTGAACGCGAGTCGAGTGAATAAACATTCCCCCCGGCACTCAAAGCGTCACCCACCCCCGCATTCTTGTGTGGCGTGGATAACGCGACGCCCTGCTTTCAATACGCGGAACAAATGACGTGTAAGAGATAAAGAGATATGGAGAAATTGTAACACAGAATGACGAAGAAAAATGTGTCATTAACATTACGCAGGTGATTCGAAGAAAAATGAACGTGTAAGCAATATTTTAAGATACAAGCTTTACTTTACTTAAACATACATATATTCGCAGTTAAAGTCTTTGCTGTACTTGATTTTATGTGATAGGAGTAACTCGCATACTCACAAACTTTTGCATTTATAATATTAGTAGGATTTTGAACCTGCTTAAAAATATATATATTTAGATTTTCTATAAAACCTTTTTGATTATTCCTAGTTTTAAGTTTATAAATATTAATTCTGATCTATTTGATTATACTAGATTTTACATTAGGAAAAAAGAAATAGATAAAATACAAACACAGCATTTTTATACTAAAAATATAAATAAAATAATATGAAATTATTTGAAGAAATTCTTCAATCTATGAGACATAATATAGAGCTATGCTGTGTAGCCGAGCCCCGTAGCTCGTAGCTTCGTAGCAGATCGTATCATTAACAAACGTAGCGCTACGGCGCATCCACGCTCAGTCGATTTTTCCGACATCTTTCTCTTATTGAAGCAGACAGTCGTTGATTAAAATCTTCTGAGGCATTGAAATTTTTTCGAATATTGCTTACTCGGTGAGATGTGAAATATTCATTCAATATAAACCTGTCTGTAACCGTTTGCTATACAGTCTCACGTGTAACTCCAATATTAAAAGTTACATATTAAACCAATTTGTAACAGAAATCAAAATTATTTTTCACATCGAGCCTGTTGGTTGTAAGTGATGAATTATGATTGATATTACTAAGAGTCCCGCAAAAACCAATGCATCACGCAGAGGTTCGATAGAAAAGAAATCTAAAATAAATTTCAAAGTAATGTGGCATATAGACTGTTGAAACTTTGTCACTTAGCATAACACGCGCTTAAGTTCAAAATTAAGTTACAAAGCTGTTCGGCAGGCTCGGCAACAAAATCATAATGTAATTTGTCAAGCGTCGCGGGACATTCTTGCATACTTTGTGTACCAGTGAGCATATTTTGCATGTTAGAGTAAAAGGAAAAACTTTTATTGCTCTATCGATACTTTAGATTTTAGATCATAAATAATCTCTTTCCAATTGATGTTACATCATTTCTATATTATAAATAGAGCTACGATTTATATTTTTGTGCATGTTTTATTTATCTTGACGACCTGTTGGATGAGTGGTGAGGGTGCTTGTTAACGCTCTTTCCCGGATTTGATTCCTGACAGGGTCAACTTTGGAAATGAACTTTTCTGGTCTGGATCTGAAAAGTAGTGGCAGTATACACTGCGGTCGCAGTCATTTAGGCTTACAGAAGACCGCAGTGAAATAACAGCAGGTGTGCTGTTGTGTTTCGGTGAGTGAGTAAGGGATTTCAGAGCCTATTTTCCTATCCCCCTTCCCAACCCCTTATCCAAAACCCTACTATGATCGGCAACGCACTTGCAGCACCTGTGGCATGTTAGCCACCTACCATCAAATAGACCGTCAGATTGTCTTTTGACCTTAACATAAAAAAAATATTAATGTGCTTATGACTTTTATGAACCTTTCATAAGAAAGTAATATATTTGTTCAGCTTGATGTATTTACTCAAAAAGAAATCAACTTTTATGAGATTTAGACTTAATCGGTTTGTATAAGAATCGTAATTCGTCTTACGATTTACTCAATTCAAGAACTCTTCGCAAAAAATGCCAAGATTTTCACGAGATTTGTGGTTTTTTATGAAACAAATTACATTAGAGAGAAAAAATATTTACAATTTGTCTAGTAATGCAAACATTTATAAAAGCAACATTGCAAATAATGTATTGCGATATTACTTCACATCAAACGATATTAAATAAACAACGAGTATCGTACTCTGGGCATCAATTTGGATTCAAATGCAAAACTTAGTTATGTTAAAGTAAGTTTTAACTTTCGAATTGGTATAAAAAGAATTCAATTCACAATAATCAATCAACAATAATAATTAAAATTTGATCATGGTACACATGACTGAAATTTTAATTAAAATTATTATATAACGAAAATGATTGATACCTACTGCCCGGAGCTACAATGAAAATTTGATTATTATTAAAGGTTTTATTTAAATAACAGGAATTGTCTCAAAGCATATTTACAAATAAAGAGATCACGAGCTCCGCGTTTCAAATAGCTGTAATTGTGTCGCTTTTAGCAGCGAAATATTTTGCAAATAATAATTCACTCGATTCCAAGATGAAACATAATTATGTCACGTTAACCTGTCACAAAATGAATACCTCCATTTCTCAAACATCGCAGACAGCCGGACAAAGAAAACAAATTCAAACGTTCGCTTAAAAATGAAACGCAATAGAAACAAATTTCGAAAAGCCATTTCCTAATTCTTTGCGTATTCCTCACTTCTTCCTTTGTTCTGAATGAATGATTAATGCTTTCTTATGACAGTTGTGAAGCTCCAAACTCCAGGTAGTTAAAAGCGTCCCCATTACCTCAACTTGGGCACATACCACTTGAAATTTTGATATAAATTTCACAAGTTTCGCGTAAAACGTTCTTAACTATTTCAAAACCGGTCGCTTTTGGGTGGCAAACGTAATATTATACGTTCAACCGTTTGCCAAAATGTCAAACGTTCATACTGTTGGATAGGTACTACTCGCAGGAATGCGTACTGTTGGAATGAGTGTAGCTGTACACTTCAGTTATAAGTATTATAGGTTAATGAAACCTAACACAATACACTGAATTACTTGTACGAAAGCTCACAAATTCAATAATATTCACTAACTAAGTTGGTACCTGCTTTCCGTGGTTCTGTTAGCACTATTTTAAAATAAACTCAAACATATACATACTTTACTAATTAGAAATATTAGGAGTGATAATCAAATTAAAATTAATTTAATTTGATCTATTATATATACATAATTATAATGAATTTGGCTCAACTTATTTTTAGGATTGTCTTTTTTAAATAAAAATTTTAATAAAATCATTTCAGCGGTTTAGCGTTGAAAACCTAACGACACAGAAAGTTATTTTCGTATCAATTTGTTAGTGATGAGTATCGTTTCGATACTAAGATTACACATATTTCTAAAGAACTTATAATTCGTAATAGGTATTGTTAAAAGCTAAATGTGAAATACGAGTAAAAATGGTTGTATTATAAGCGATTATAGTGTAGTGCCTATTCGATTCCTGGAAACAATGAGGGAAAGGGGTTGAAGAGGCGCCGAAGTGGGGGGAATGCTGATCATGTAGGTACGTCATGGCGAATTAGCGAGACAATCACTCAGCGTGACGTCATGGGTGAACTCGAGCTTGTCTGTGGACGCAATTAATGGGAAACCACTCTCCAGATGAGAGATCTTGTGGTCGCTCTGATCCGATGTCAGCCGTTTTGCTCCACTTTATTAATACTATACAATAAATTTCAGTACAAATTAAAATTTGATCTTTTATTGATAAAGTAGAATTTTAAAATTTAGCTATTAATAAAAATTAAAAACTCACTTGAATGCTTCTTTAAATACGCGGATAACTAAAAATTGTGCCTGGTAAAATCTTTGATTCTTAGCACACCTTTTTTTAACGTTGGAAAAATTGATAGATGCAGCGCAGAGGAGGCTTCGAGGTTATGCCGGACTCCTATTACCGGCTAAGGCCCAACGACTTTTAAACACGGCCGTAGTCCAGCAATGTTTTGATATGACCTACCTTCATCCTGTCCTTTCCCTTATCCTTTAAAGATGGGATAGCAAAATGTGATCTGGAATCCTAACTCACAGAAAATAAAACAGTTATTTCTCGGTGTATGGTGGGTGGTTACACCAGCTGATCGGACTATCTAGTTCATGATTACGTTGTGCGTTGTTCCACTAAATTACACTAGTAAAACGACATTATTAAAGACTGACAGAAATATATACCTACTGGTATATTTTCTCTATCTACTAACAGCTATGTTACATCACAAATGGGAAAAATTGTTTAAGACTAAGAAATTTGTTGATATTTGATGTATTAACTCAATAATTATGCGTGAACGGTTAAGATTGAATACATAAGCAGCTCACGTTGAAACATAACACAGGTTGCTTTTAATCCTGGTAATTCATATGAGAACTATGGCATGAGTACTGCTACCTAAAACGGTTTATAATCAGAAATGTTTATTAAACCCGAATTTTAGAAGCAGCAATGTTCCGTCACGCATTTTAGCAATTTGCAACCAGCTATTAGCGTTAATGATAATGTTCAATATGCGGGTGTCATTTGCTCATTAACATGTGCCCGTAAACTAGTTTGTTTGTCGGCGATACATTCCTGATAATTTCAATTTACGAATCACGGAGACATAAAGACAAAAAAACAAGGAATAAATAATTCAATATTGAAAAAAATATGACGGTGTGTCGTCTCGGTAACAAAAAATGGGGTGTGGCTGTGTCGTGGACACGGCCATGTGTTTTACGTGAATACGTGTTGGTTACGAGTAATATTTTCTTTAAGCGTTTTATTATTATATATCTATATATCCAACGAATTCGAATATACCATAATACCAGATATATACTGATATTGTATGTAGATAATATTAAAAATCTTAAATAAAATTTAAAGTTAAATTGTTTGTTGACTCATTAACGCTATACCGAAAACACAGCCTTCCTAAAGCGGTTAAAAGATTGATTTAGAAATAAGTGGTTTACTGGGATAGGCAGGAAGCAATTTATCAAATGTTTAAGGTGATTTATTCTGCCGGTAGCCGTGGCCAAGTGGCTTTATCAACCATTAGCAGCAGGTTGTCGGACCGGTGCATATAATCGCGTGAGTTGAAGATAAAGGCTTCAAAAGACGTCTACAATTAGTGCAAGTTATTAATGTCTCCGGTGTAGAATTAATTACAAAGCGCGCTCGCTCCCAATAGTGCACCGTTGCTCTGATTTATTACGACCATTTATAGCGACGCTCACAGATCACAGTGTCAAGTTTTACTTCGGTTAAGACTAAAGTTATTTTAATATTAGCCAACTTGTCTATACTAATTAATAAAATTGAAGTGTCTTTTTATAATGTCAAAATAACTTATTTTACGAAATATATGTCAAGGTATATACAGTAAATAAAAATAACTGTTTTTTTGTCTGTCTGTTTGTTCCGGCTAATCTCCAAAACGGGTGGACCAATTTTGACGGGACTTACACTGGCAAATACCTGATGTAATAAAGAGTAATTAAGGCTACTTTTATTTTGTGGCGACCGAAGTGGGATAAAAGATGAACACCAAATTTTACTATTTACATTTATATTATATAATTTACAATATACATTATGTACAAAAGCGAGCACACGTATTTACAATTTATACATGACGCGAGAAAAGCCCGTGCTTTCAGTAGCTGCGTCAGATGTGCACTGTTCCATATTCGTTGTAGTTCTTTTGGGTTGGCTTTAGAATCCATGGCCAAACTTTTAGAGTATTTATATGCTTAATCAGTTAAGAATGGATGTTAGTTTTGTAGAAATATAGTTTTTATGGTGAGAAAATTCATTCACAATTAATTTTATAAACATTTTAAAACATAACCTAAAATTGGTTTAGCACAATTGTTCTGCTACAACCAGTATTCCAGTACCCAATCTAACCTATCTATCAAAAGCCCAATCTATCAAAAGCCCGTGCTTTCAGTAGCTGCGTTAGATGTGCACTGTTCCATATTCGTTGTAGTTCTTTTAAATAAAGAAACAGAAAAACAAAACCAAAAAGTCTGTTTAAAGGAGGTCGCCACAATTTAAAAAAATAATATTATATTAATAAACATGTGTCCAGTACCGCGCGCACACCACGCGCACGCCGCAGAGAAGCGAGATTGGGTTCAAAGTTAGTTTCAATTTAATTTTAAAGTTTGGATATAATTTCAGCATGCATATGCTAAACATTCCTCGCGGGAAACGCCGCGGGCACCAGCTACCTGTAGATAAAGACCCAACGCTTGGCAATAGTAGGTATATAGGTCAGGTTTAGTAGACGTTATATTGCTTTATTCCCTTTTTTTACTGGAGTTATATATTTTCTTTTATTTTTAATCGCGATCGAAGCCACGGCCACCAGCTAGTATTGAATAAAGGCCTGAATTTCAATGAAATTTAGAAGAAATTGTACACTGAAAAAAAAAAAACAATTGTAACTTAGAAAAAAATTCAAGAAAGAATATTTTGAAATCCTGTAATACCAAAGTGACTTGGCACGGTGGTTACGGGTAGTATTTATTTAGATCTCAGACAGAAATGTCTTTTACGAAGACAACTTATCATTTACAAAACCTGCCCTTCAGACATTAATTAATGAATATACTCGTAATACAGCAGATATTTCTAAAGACGGAAGCTCTTATTTAATAAGCTCACAACCAAACAGCTTATTGATTCAAGCCGCTTAACGTTTCGTATTTGATTTACAACTTACATATTTTTTGTAATAATGTTCAAAAGATTTTATATTTATTATTTTCTTATTTTTGCTTGCCCTATAAAGCTTAATTTAATTTTAAACTTCATTTGTTTAAATATACTTTATTCGTAACTAACAAAGTTCAATCTATTTTTGCAAAATGTTTACCAATTTTGTAAACAAGTACATTTATATACATGTGAAATGTTATTTATATATATGTGCAACGTAATTGAATTGTGTATTTGATTATGAAAATATTAACTACATATTTGAAATATCTATGCTACTTTGTTTCAGATAAACATGCATATGGTTATTGTAGGCACCTACATTGATATGCATTTGGAATAAACAATCATTCAGTGTATTTATTCAATAAAATGTGTTTTAACTATTCCATCTGTTAACAGTAAATAAAGCTAATAGTCTAACAAATTAAAAAATATATATGTTATAGTAAAAAATATATGTACAGTATGTTACTAGCTGATGCCCGCGACTTCGTCCGCGTTGAACGATGAAAGGTACCCTATGTCCTGTCTGGTGTCCCAGACAACGTGTATGCAAAATGTCATGGTGATGGGTTTAGTAGTTTTTGCGTGAAAGCGTAACAAACAAACAAACTCACATTCACATTTATAATATTAGTAAGGATAACGCTTGAAATCTTTATCGTTGTGACGACGGTGGCGCCGACTTTTTTTATATTGTTAGACGATCCTTCGAGGCGAGAACCTAATTTTTTTCCAGGACAAAAAGTTTTATATAAACTAATGGTAATAAACTATCCGTGTACCAAATTTAATCAAAAATCGTTATTGAGCAACAAACATACAAACATAGTAAAAATCATTCGCAAATATGATATCATTAGGATTGTTGTTATTGCATCATTTTCCATTTTATTGTAAAATAATGTTCTTTTTATATATAAGGACCCGGACGAAGTCGCGGGCAAAAACACTATAGTACATGATATAAATCTTTAATGGTCTGTTTTGTTGTCTTTTCCCCCTCTCTATTCAAAAATGTTAAGGGCCTCTTTCACCATGTTAAATGAAATGATATACCTTAGTTTGTACATACGATAAGAGTCCCAAACATTAAAAAGAAAATAATAAAAAAAATCGTCAATCGAAGGATGCACTAAACAGAGTTCATAATTTAATAAAACATAAAATTATTTCTAAAAGCAACTAATCAACACTTTACTTGTAGTTGGTGAAAGAGGCCCTAAGTGTCATAAAATGTACACCTCAAATAATAATGTATGTTAAGAACAAGCAATCAATTGAGTGCACCTAGCCTCCATTCGTTAGTGTAATGACCGTGACTTAACGAGCGCGAAGGTTCTGCTTCGACATAGACACCGGCACTTACGTCCAGGCCTCCCGTTAAATGGTGCGCGTCATCTCCACGTTGGGGCTCACTACTAATTGATCAAAGTAAATTTTGTTACTACTGTACCTTTATTTTGAGTGTAATGAACTATCAACTCTAAGTGCTAGGCAATAACCTTTTAATTTAGTTTAACTGAATCGAACGAATAAGCACAAGCTTGTTTTCAACTGACGGGAACAATTTAACAGTTGCATTGTTCTTGTGATTAATGACTTCAGCAATTGAGGATAGTTGGGTGCAAGCTAACTTTCAGCTCGCTATAAAGGTTTAATCACACTGCACGCGCGAAGTCATTTTCACACCTGCAGTGTGGTTAAATCCTGTTTACAAAAGGTTTTAACGTGAAATTCATGATACAATGTTGAGAATTTATATTTTAACTAAGGTGGGTCATAGTGAAAATATTTAAGGCACTATTTTTTAAAGATGTTTATGAAAATGTAGTCGTCTGTCACCGAAGTATGATCTATTATTCATAGACTAAAGGTTCATTAGCAAATAATCAGTAACAATAATCAGTAATGAGCTGTTTTGAAATTTTTATTTCTTTTTAATAATCATTTACTGTCAACGATAACGTAAACATATAGATTGAAGAACATTTTTTTATTTTTTTTTACTTCTATTGTCACCAATCGTCACAGCCATTACGATATACATTTCATAACTCTTCAAATATGAAGTCACTTGCGACTTCACCATGATTCCTTTAAACTCACATAATATAAATATATTTCCAATGTTCGAATTGCAATAGTATCTATTCGCCATTTTAAGCTTAAACTGACACTATATCACTAAAACTGTAAAAAAACTATAACGAGTGTGTCGGTGAAGTCGGAAGTGCCTATTGTATACATAAGTCATCTTATTTTATTCATAATTTTAATTACAACTGATTACTCTTCTAGCTTTATTTGCAGGGAAAACGAGAACATAGTGCTTGTACCAGACAATTTTCTAATTTGTCGTGAACACTGCAGCAAAAACTTATTCGGATCCTGCATCCACTGATGCAGATAAGTTTATCGTTGGGCTTGATTTTCTACAGACGTAGAACAGGAGGCAGTTTAAAATTGAATCTGACTAGAATGGATTGAGCGGGGTGTATTGTGAGTCTGTTGTTGGCGCTGGGGATTTAAAATGGTAAACAATCGGGATATCGTAGGGAGCTGTTGTCAATATTTACCTAAAAAAGTTGCCTTTGGATACGTCTCGGAGGAGAATTTTACGTTTTGGTTTTGACTTTAAGCGTATATAGAACTAGTAGTTTGGTATCCCTTATTACATTTAGTATCGCTTACTGAACAGGCTGCCTTAGTCTCGCCTAAAGTTAGTCTGTGTTTTTTGTTCTTTATACTTTTTTGAAATTTGTATTGCTTGCATTCCTAGTCCTAGACGACGGATGCATATAGCAATCAAGTCGTTCAGAGCTCATTTATAAAACAAAAACATTAACATAATTATTAACAATAATAAATATTTATATATAATCTAATAATTTTTGCGAAACATCTCATCGACAGATTGCTACTAACTACACATGGGTATGAACAAGGTCTTTTTTCATTCAAAATTACTTCAATAACAGCCAATTTATATAGTGAGCACAGATGAAGCTGCTTCCTGAGAACAACAAAAGTAGACATAGAAATTATTCGTTTGCTTAATCAAATAATTTATCTATTTTTTCATTGATTCAAGCCTGCAGTGAAACTGCTTGGATTTGACAACGGAGCCGCTATACCAAACAACTACTATTTTTTTTTACCCTTATTCATTTATTTATACTGTACATAGATAAACTTTATATCTCATTTTTTATACACTTTAGTGTTTTGTTGAGTACAAGATAAATTTACCAAATTTTATCAGCTACCAAAATTCAAGGTTCAGAGAGCGCGAGTAAGCGGCGCATGTTGGAGCAACTGAGTACTACGCCAACAGTGATGATTTTCGCCGTTCATGTGATTACATATGAATAATTCTTACACGTTTACACAAACTTAAGACCCATTAAGAGGAAAGCTTTAAAAAAATGTTAACGTGGAAATTCATTCCGCTCGCAGAAACGAGAGCCCTTGAACGTTTTCCACAAGTACTCAACAACTGAGCTCCTGCGAATAGAATTAATAACTTACAAAACGAGGTCTTGCTTACTCTGCTAATCAATTAAGTGAACTCTGCTATTCAAAGAGTTGTTCCCGTTAGATATTTGGGTACTTGGGCTGTACTCTTACAGGATATTTGCTCTAAAATAATTGAGGGAATCGTCTAATTGAGGAATAATAACGTTTTAATAATGCTATTGTTTTTTCTTACCTTTCTGTGTAAATAAGAAAGTTATATATTATACCATTGACCTTTTTTCTTTAACAACACAAGTCAAGACACTTTTTCGTTTTCAGGTTTTTCATTATTATTGTTAATAAACTGTGGACGTTTCAATCTTTTAAAATAAAAATATTATATTAAGCCCAAAAAATGATTTTTAAACTCGTTTATTTGTACCTACATTGTTTTTATTGATTTCTGAAAAATTCTAATTGTGTTAATTATGAGGTACATATTTCAAATGACCGATGCTAACACTACAAGAAAGAGTATTTATATAACAGAATTTCTAATTTAAATTACATTTTCCTTTACTAAATTTCAAAACGATATATAATACTTCTGTTTACAAACAAAAAGTGAAACGACAATAAATTAGACCGAATTTTTACTGTTTGGTTTCGCGATATAAAATCAATTACATTATCGCCAAATGTGAAATGTTACGCTGAAACAAATACCCGGACACACAACGGTCTCGAAAGATTTACGATGTAGTAACAAAAGATTTTATTACACTTTCGATCTCCACAGTACCTCCCAAAGTATTCCTTAAGGTAAACTAAAAGAAAGGCGGTGCAATGTCTGGCATTCTAGTTACCTGAATGAGAATATCTTCCCTTGATTGCTGACGTTAAAGACAGTAATTGGAAGCATTTTAAGTACCAAGTTAATTATATTAACAACTTCGGGAGAAATTCCGCCTGTAATATCGTTAGGGGACGGAAGAGGAAGATTGCTAAGGCCCGAAGTTGAAACAGAGTATGGCGTGCGCCGCTGTGGCGCTTAGGATTCGCGCAGCGACATCAAATTATTGCCTAGCAAACATTTGGCACATAATGTATCGCAGAAACTGTGCGAACTCATCGATCAAATGTTGAACGCTATATTACAATATATAGTTACACATGTAACGTTCACAGCAGAACTTTCGTACGAGTACCTTAATACGTTCCCTAACTCGTTCTCGAAGCTCGAAGCGTCGACTCGATAGCAACATTCATAAGTTAGAATCGAATAGACCCGCCAATATACAAATGATTCCGACATGCGAATGAACGTTGAACTTTTTTATTAACGGCTCTTACTGAGTAACTCAAACTAAAGCTTTAAATGTAGAAAAGGATCGGCTTAAATACAAAATAGTCTAGTAGAATTGTTTTCTATACGAAATCTAGTTTCTCTCTGTGGTTAACATGATATAGTGTACTTGAGAATTATCTTGTCTGAAAATGTTGTGCTTCTTTAAAAAGTTTGTTAACAATTATTTTATTTCAATGAATATTTCATATTGAGAAAGATTTGAGAAAGATATATAATTTAACTACAATTCACATTCCAAGAAAAAAGAAAAAATGAAAAAAAAGAAAAAAACAACATAACTAAACATATACATACACTATATGTATATGTTACGGCTAAATATAGGTGTGAACATAAACTTACGTTTAGCCGACTAATCTTAAGTTTATCTTCGAGAAGCAGCTAAAGTTCGATAACATGTTAGTTTGCGTCGTGAATTTCCATCTTTAGCCGGCTAATGTGCACATTAACCGAAACGAAACGGCTAAAAATGTATTCGATGGACGCGCCGGGGCGAACATGTCGCTTGAGGGGGCGGAGGGGAGACGAATTCTCGAATTCAAAATGGCATTCTAGTTTATCATGGTCCAACAAATAGCTCCTAATTATTTTATTTTAATGACTAGATACTGTTTTAAGTCGAAATTTGAATATACTGTCGAAATAGTAAACATTATTATACCAGTTAATTTGCTTTTTTAATTTGCTTCTACATTTTTAGCCAAGGGTCCGCGGTTACACTTAAGTTTAGCCGGCTAGTGATAGAAGAAACTAACATTAACATCTCCTCGAAGATAAACCTAAGTTTAGCCGGCTAATCTTAAGTTTATGTTCACACCTATCTCTAGCCGTAACATATACATAACTAAGTAGGTATATGCATATAGACTGTAAACAAACATGAGACTCCTAAAATGAAAACTACTATGACTCCATACAGATAGGTATTTTATCGCAAATCAAGTTTGAAATCCGAAATTATTTCTATTCGTACAATTTTACGGTACCTATATACTTCTTTGTGAATAAAACTACAATAACATCTAAAAACTGTTTGTGATTACGTCGGAATAAATTGCTTTGTACGCGCACTGGATAATTTTTTTCTAGTCGGGGGTCAGGGTGACCGTGTTACACAAAACCTCCAAATTAATTACTTTAAAATATGTCAATTCGTTTAAAAGGTTCAATTGTAAAAAAAACAATCGTACTACATTTAAAAAATTGCCAATAACCGTGTGGAATTGAATATATGTATGTACTCATATGAAAAAGCCCATAAATATAATGGATGATTTTTCGGAATACGAAAAGAAATATTACTTTTTTTCCATTGCTTTCAATAGCCTAGTTATTCCAATATACAAGGCAGTATCCATTTCAATGTCTTATTGAATTGGTTCGCAGAAACTATATGCCTTGGCTTTTTTAATTTACTGATATTATCAATTGAATAGTTAGAATCTTTCTATATATTTGTATCAATATTTCACAGTAATATCAGCAATTCTTTATTAGATATTTCCTATAAGAAGAAACCACGGTTACATAGAATGTGTGCTATATAATAGCACGTGTATTTCGGTTTGTAATTGAGGAACGCCAGAGTGTATTTCTCCAACTACACTTTTAAACTTAATTTTTAATTTTAATTTATATGATTCAGAAATTTGTTGTGCAGTAATATTTTATTATTACATTTTGTACTTAATAAGTGCAATTATGAAACCCCAATTTTTATTTATTGATATCTGGCTCGAAGGACCAATGGTTATATAATTATGCAATAATGTAGGGCACTGCTTTATTAAGTTTGTTTAATTTTTTTATTGCTTTATATTTAAAATAAATCTAATCATAAGTTAAAAATAATAATAAATTGATTACATATGTACACAAACTAAAACTCAATATAAAAATGGACCCAAATCTAGAATAGTCAATTCTAGATCCCTTCATTTAACTTACATTCTAATCCATTTGATTAAAGTTGTGTTATTCTCTCCCTTTTTCCCTTGATTCCTACATGATTAATGGAGCTTCACGACCTTAACAGGCTTAACGGTTTCCGACTTGAAAGATCTACAGGCTACAGCCCAATAGTCTATCTGCTTTATATAAAACAAAAATGTATGTAACACAATATTAACAATAACTATAATTCCTTAAAACATCGTAGAAACAAAAAAGGAATAGTCATAAAACGAAGCGTGATAGTGTTACAAAGAAATATTATCTAGAGTAACTGCGCGGAGCTTGAATTAAATTTCGCGTGAAAACTGCCGAGTTACTCCGTGTTGACATTTTTAACCCCGTGGCGACAATGTTATATAATACTAGCGATCCGCCCTCGGCTTGGCACTGATGCAATGTACGTACAACACTTCCTTGTTTATCGCTTTTTCAATTAATAAAAATCGTATCAAAATCCGTTGGGTGTTTTAGAATAAGTTAGCGGAGAAACAAATATAATCGGACAACTATTTATATAACTATAGCTGTTCCTGCGACTTCGTGCATGTGATATATCTGTATTAAGTATATTTTTTTTGTTAATCGATTAATAAAACAAACACACAGGGCCTCTTTCACCAACTACAAGTAAAGTGTTGATTAGTTACTTTTAGAAATAATTTTGTTTTATTAAATTATGCACTCGGTTTACTGCATTCTTCGACAGGCGATTTTTGTTTGGGACTTACAAAAATACCCGTTGTTGGGACCGTACAAACAAAGATATATCAGCACCATCGTTAAATGACTTTAAATGGCGGTTAGCCCACTTGACAGATGGTGAAAGAGGCCCTAAGTGTTACAGTAACTTACAGGAAGCTTACATTAGTGAAAATTGCATTCAAATCGATTAAGCAATTTCAGAGATTAGCGTGCACGAACATACAGACAAAAATTCTAAAAACATTTTTACGATTTTTTTTATACACTAGCCATTGCACGCGACTTCGCGTGCGTAACTTTATAAAATATAACCTATATTACTTGCTGATAACGTAGCTTTATTTAGGTGAAAGAATTTTTAAAATCGGTCCAGTAGTTTTTGAGTTTAATCGTTACCATTCAGTCCAGTTTAGATATATATATTTATAGATATATAGGTATAAACAAATTGTACTGAACATTTCTTTCATTACTTGTAATAAACTGAGTCTAATTAACAGTAGGAAAGTTCATCGTTCATTTCAAACCCATTGATTGCAGAGTCGATAAAATAATAACTGGGTCATAGGATACATATTCATATCTTCATTTATTTTTAACGATTACTTTTAAAGTAATGGTCGGTTTTAACCGAATCCATTAGCTGTGTTAGTTTAGCAATTAATAGCAGTGAACTCTGACTATATTTTAAACAAATTGATCAGATTCAAATGTATGTGTGAGTCTAGATTTTTTTACTAAATGCTTCACTAGTGTTGTTTCCACAGTGTTGGAATTTTTTAAAATAAATTGACACCTCACTTCGTTATTGTGTAACCACAAGAGAATAACGATCGGATCCGAGATAGAATAACAAGGGAATACTGACTTAGTATATTGTAGAATATTCTTGTTAACATATTTTTGTGCCTCATGCAATGATGCTTTGAAAATAAATCATTTTATTTTTCGTAGTCTAATGATCAGGCAGGCTACTTAAAGATGAAATCAATAGATGAGATCAATACTAATAATAAATCTGTAAGGGTTGGTCATGGAGTAAGTTACTTTGTTTTCAGAGATATCGTGTTTATAGGCTCATTTTTAGAATTTTTTTTCTGTATATATGTATGTATGTATGTTCCTCGATAACTCTTAAACGAATTAACTGATTTTCATGAAACTTGGCAGATAAACATTAGACGTACGGGACACAGGATAGGCTACTTTTTTCTTTTTCAACGCGGACGAAGTCGCGGGCATATGCTAGTATTATAATAAGCACGACCACGCGAGGAATTTAACATGACGAACGCCTTTATCGCTTGAAAGGAATGTTTATCGCTAAAACTGTTTACTTCCAAGTTATTGTTTGCATATGAAATTAGGTAAAGCTGTGCTGTTTTACTAAGTATTACTGTTATTGTATGGCTGGAATATTTAAATCTAATTCATATATCTACATACAGGAGGAAAATAATTTTGCTCAATATCTATAATGTCTATTTCTATTCTAAACATATAATATATTATAATCGTAAAGGAGCCGTGTCTGTACATTAAATATTATGAAAAAAAAAAAAACATTTGTACGCGTTTTACTTACTTATGTTATCGAGGTCAAAAAATAGTTTTTAGAATTTTACTGTATTTTTCTGTGCGTTTGTGGAAGCTAATCTCAGAAACGGATTAACCTATTTCAATGCGGTTTCACTGATGTATTGATGATTAATTATTATGGGATTAAACTATTGGATACTTTTTATCCTGAAAGAAATGTTAGGTTCCTGTAAGATTTTCAAAAATCAAACTACAGCGCTTACGAAATTGCTTGCACGAACTAGTATTGAATAATATTGGAAACAAATGCGCCTTTGTCCCAATTTAAACACATCACAAAAGTACTCACAGGAAGCAAGTTTAGCGTCACAGATAAATAAGTTAATTTATTGACGTTATTCACACGAACGTTGGCCAGGTAGATACTCAGTATAGTCTCTAAAGTAGTTTGAAAGGAAATATATGGTTACTACGGTTGCTACTTCAAACTGGCACAGACTAAATCCGCTTTCGTGCATCTCTCCCGAATAAACCTAAAGGTACGTCAGGCTGCAGGTAAGAGAAAACAAACTTAGAAGTGACATAAACAAAGGCTAAAAAGACATCTTACCTTAGAATGTTGGATCAACGTCTTTTATCTTTTTTAACTCTGCATTTAAATGGGTAAGTATAATGTAATAAAGTAAGTATAATATAAATTTTGATTGAAAAATATGAATATTATAAAGACATTAAACTTTTTGTTTGTTTATGTGTCACTGTAGGTTAGCCATGTAGGCTAATTTTACAAGCTGCGATATTTCTGAGTGAAATATTGTCGGACTTTGAAATGTTTTTGAATTTGATAAATTAAAATAAATTTATAATCTTCATAATCTGAAAAATATGGATATTATAAAAAGAAAAAAAAAAAATATATATATATTTTTATATCCCGCTTTTTATAATTATTATCTATTATTATAATAAATAATAGATAGCTGCGCTATTTCTGAGTGAAATATTGTTAAGTCGGCTTTACGTGTTTTTGAATTTGAGAAATTCGTAAGAGATAAAAAAAATCTCTTGGTTACCTATTTGATTGGTATGAAAATGGTTTGGTATAAGAAAGATATTATATTGATTTTGAATGTTGAAGACGACGCACAGAAGTAAATAGGCCATGACCAAGTGATTTAAATTAGACAAGTGGATATACGAGTTAGAGCTATTAACATAAAAAAAGAAATGTACTCACATTCGTCGTGATCTTTGGCGGTGACAGTAAGGACTGTGTGTTGAATGTCCTCATTTTCGTCGACTTCGGCCTCGTACAATTCCTTGTCAAAATAGGGCGGGTTGTCATTCTTGTCCGCGATGCCAATACGGATGAATTTGGTCACTGCAACAAAAAATAAACATTTGCTACAGTGATATATCATATTAATTAGCTGAGTCCGGCATTTAGGGTCTTATTCCACATTTAGGGTTAATAACTAAATAGTTAGTAACTGAAATAAAAAATAATGAATTGTTACTTAATAATATTAAAATAAGAAATTAATATCGTCATTCGTGATTATTGTACCTTTCTATGTAATTCGTCCGCTCAACCTCGCGAAAAGTAATTTTGTGTTTGCCAGATAATATTAAAAGTTTAACTTTTTTAACACAAGTGCTCCGGATTCACATTTTTTCTATTAAAAAAAATTATAAAAGATATCATCATACCAATACTAATAATAAATCTGTAAGTGTAGGTATTGTATGTATGTATGTATGTATGTATGTATGTATGTATGTATGTATGTATGTATGTATGTATGTATGTATGTATGTATGTATGTATGTATGTATGTATGTATGTATGTATGTATGTATGTATGTATGTATGTATGTATGTATGTATGTTCCTTATAACTTATAAATGAATCAAACTGATTTTCATGAAACTTGGTAGATAAACATTTAGACGTACTGGACACAGGATAGGCTACTTTTTTCTTTTCAAGCGTACGAAGTCGCAGGCACCAGCTAGTATGAAATATATCTTTTATAATTTTTATATAATTTTTGAGACTGGAAAGAAGACTGAAGAAGAAGAAGAAGGTTCATTTGATGGTAGGCTACCGTCGCCTAAAAAACATTCAACACCAGGAGGAGGAAAGTGTAACGTCTACGTTTCTTCAGGTGGGCAAAGGGCTTTAAAGCAAAGAGAAAGTTAGGTTTATGTTAGGATTTTTATATCAAAAATTAGGTGTGTTTGCAGAGCACTCAATTGAAAAATAAAAAATTAAAAGATGGCACATTACAATCGCCTAAATTGGCACCTTAATTTGTGGGGAAAAGAGATCAATCATAGTTATCCTTGTTAAAAAAAATTGCCTACAAAACTGTTTAAATTTGAGTTTATCAAACTCAGTCTACAATGTAAAAATTTGTGAAATTTAATTCATTAGATATAGGTTATATAGTCTGCATATTATTTAATACTGGAACGTTAAACATCAAATCTTCATAGTTACTCGTATATTGAGAGAGAACTATGAATAGGCTTATGACCAGTGAAAGCGACAAACATTAAATAAAGCAATCTTTTGTTTTAGCTTAACATAAATTTATAAGGCGATGATATTGCGTTCAATATTTTGTGATTAGTGTAGTGTTACTACTTATTACAATATTACAATTTGTTTAATTACGTGATATAATTAAATCAAAGAAAATTTAGGTAAAGAAAAAAATTAAAGAAAATTTAGTAAAAAGTATAGAAATTTAGGTAATTTTAGTAAACAATAACTCTTTTTAACAAAAAAAACCGACTTCAAACCGTCTCATGGTCTTTTCTCATGGATGCATTGTCAGAACTAGACCACACGGGAATGGTACCACACGGGAAGCACCAGCTTTCAAATAAAAAAAAGAATCGTCAAAATCGTTTCACCCAGTCGAAAGTTCTGAGTAACAAACATGAAAAAAAAATACAGTCGAATTGAGAACCTCCTCCTTTTTTGGAAGTCGGTAATAATTAATAAAATTATAAATAAATAAAGAAATTTTCATTAATTCAGTAATATAGTTATGACACGAAAAAAAAATCTAGCTAAAATATCGACAGATTGATTCTCACGACAAGCGATCAAAAGGTTTTCTGTTTTTGTAAGAACTTCAATAAAAGAAAACGATCTAACCATTTCCCATTATTACGAGTAATCCCGAAGTAAAGACATTTTAAGGAAACCTTTAGACATCCAAAGACATCAAACAATGGTTTTTGTTTGGCGACAGCGTTCAGTTCGTCTGTGTAAAAGCTAAAGAAAAAGTATTTCTGTGGTCTCTTAATTGGTCGATATAAAATGAGCTCTAATCTTAGTCGGTACGCGATCACTGTTTGTGAGAAAAAAAATCAAGACGGAAATTGCTTTCGTTTGAGGCACACTCTAACAATGATAAATTAGGGCCCCGCTGGGCGAAATGTCCACTGGCTTTATTAGCAAACATTACTGACACTTCTGCCAAGTTTGCGTCTACGTGACATAAACCTTATGTCATTGCGCTAAGGCATGTATTGCTGACTAGTAGTTTCTCGGTACAAAGGAGAATCCACTTGCCCCTCTGTTTCGCGATACCTAACGACGGACTTGAGGTCATTTCCGTAATGAGTTGGTGACATAGATCTTGGAAACTAATACAAATCAAGAAGCAATTTCACAAACGAAATTTATGATACATTTTCAACGATTATTCCACAACTAGCTGTGCCTGCAACTTCGTACGGGGTTTTCGTACAACTGGTATTTCGGTATTCGGTATGACGGTATTCGGAAACAAACACTAAATATAACGGGAAGCTTGCTACAATACATAAATAAAAAAAAAAAATTCAAAGCCATCTCTGAAATCAGCGAGCACAAAAGCACGAATAAACTGATGAAAAGTCTAAAAACAATTTTCTTCATTCAGGTTTAATTTAATATTGACAGTAACATCTTATAAAAGTGCCTAAGTTTTTAATGATACAAGCAAATCGGTTGGTATTTATAAAGAAGAAAGAGAAAATTTTGTAGTATAAATATTTTCTCCTGAGCACAGAGGTTGAGAGCGGTCTCGTTATAGAGTAACTCAAATGAAAGGAAGTTTTCTTTATATAACGTTGCAAAGTTTGAGGCTCATAAAAACTAATCAGCGACTTAAAGAACGGCCTAACGATGCCGCCAAGGAGTTTTACAAATAGTCAAGCGACGTCATTTACCAGACAATTTTGTTATAGCAACATTATTTTCCAAGATATAAATCATGTTGCCATTTCATGTAAACTATACAGTACCTACACACATTTTATATTATTTGATATTATGCATTTTTTACACAATATTTTATAATTGAAACGGAATTTTTTTTATTGACTTTACTTAGTTGGTTTAAAACTTATTTATTTATTTTTCAAACAAAAAAACTTATAAAAGGTATAGGTAATACAAGGCAATTTTAAGGTATACACAGATAAATTACAAAATAGAAATTGTGACCAATGATAACATGCATCATACAATTAATATAATATAAACTTAAATAAAAATAAAATAATGAGAAATCTTTTTCTCATTATGAAAAAAATGAAAAGAAAGGAAAACCACTCAGTCAAATAGTATAGCTGTCAATTTACGCTTAATTTCCGCCGATTTACAATTAAATATATCAATATCAGCATCAATATATAAATATATTAATTTAAGGTTACGAGTTAGTTAGGGATTTGATAAAATTGTGATATAAAATACACATGAAATCGTTAAATATGGGAAAAACAAAAAAGGTTTATATATAAGGTAAAAAAAAATTGCACCGCCGGCCAAAGCCGGGAGCGGGTCGCTAGTATGTTGATAAATTCAATACGATTAGTAGTTAGTTAACAATGTTTTAATATGCACCCTTCGGCGAAACACCAATATCCGAGTCATGTAATGTTGAGAACATTCTCATAGCGTGTGTGCTGATAATGAAATTCTTTATCAAGAGGTGCACAGTGTAGTGGCGAGACGTGCTTGCGCGTCGCCCGTCCGGAAGGTTGAGAGATATCACTGCGACTCGAACTCTACGCTCCGATAAACCCGTCGGACCGTCACAGCTTCCCAGCCAAATTCTCTATAATCTTTCTCGGATCGCCTTAGAAATGTCTGGGAAAAGTACTCGCAAAATAAATTGGAATTGTTCCTTTTTCTTTCGACGCGATTGAAAAACCTTATGTGGAAATGCGACTCGATATCTATCCCTCCGTAACGCTTATCTCAAAAGTGTTGTTCTTCGGCGTTTCAGAGTCATTTATGTAACGAATGTGTTGCTTAAATAATGGAGGTAGCAGGTGATAAAACGCTTGTATCAGTAAAAAAACTACACCTTCAAAAAAAGGGTCCGCGATCGATCTTTCTCCCGTATCCGTTCGCCTATTATTTATTGTAGCACACCGGCTGTAGAATCAATTAGTAAGCGCGAAGCGTTGGTTTCATGCTCAATTTTCACATTTCACTTTTTACGCTAAACGAACTGCAACGTAATGGTTACACAAATAAAACATAAATTGTTTTGGTCAGTAGCTTCGCATGAAATATATATGCAAATGAAAGTTTTATATTATATTTTATTTTATTTATTAGGAAGCCAACACAGTACACAACAATGCCTTTTAACTAAACGACTTCTATATATAATTTTAAATTGAGTTTCAACCCATTATTCAAAATTGTTTACGTTTCTAACTGAGATAGAGGACGTAGTAAACAAACCATTGGAATAAAGTTAACTGCTGTTCTCGACTTATATTTTTGTTTTATTGCGGTTTCTTTGTCGTCTGAGGTTGCCTGCTCCGGTCCACAGACTTCTAATAGCGCAAGAATAACACGAATTTGGACAATTTTCCATGTTTAAAATACATATTTTCTTCTCAAGTAGTAAAAGTACTTGGCATATTAAGCAAAACGTTAGCAATGGACCAAAAAATCTATGTCTAAATAGACATATGATATATTATATTCAATTATTGAACTGTTGTCCTATAATAAACAAATATAATTTGTTATGACTGCCTACTGGGATTTAAGCTGTGTAATTCTGTTAAAATTAAATAATTATCTGTACGTATTGTTTTATTTATTGATTTATTTTTTATGATACGAGTATGTTTATGCAAATAAAAAAAATCCTTTAGATGCCTTATTAGTTTGTAATCATGTAACAAGGGATAGCGTTATCCCTGGTTCACTTTGTATCTTTGTTCATTTCTCTATGAATTAGCTACTATTATACGAGGCTGTTGAACGATATTAGCGCTGAATCATATTTCCTTTTGTTGATGTTAATAATGACCGCTAGATGGCGCTAGTAGTTCGTTAAAAGCACCTGGAACACAAGGTGCATCTAGCTGTCGCTCTTTATTGTGTGAGCTCGGTATAATTATGTGTTATGTATTTCACAAATATGTATAGGAATTAATTAAATAAATTGAGATCAGTCACCAGATGTAAAAGCACCGTGTTTTATTAGTGACAGTCCCACCGGTGTTCTTTATATCAACGGCGAGTACACGCGCAATTGTACAGAGGCGAATGTTTCTTCTGTATATTTGTTTATGAAGTCTGTGACCCGGGCGTGTGGGCGGGAACTCAGATCGTCGACGCCAAAGCTGTTTCCAGTCAGTGTAGAGAAAGCCGCATCGCGCCCGGGCTCCGAGTTTCCCCTGTCGCCTTACAACTTCCGAAACGGGTCAACAAAGTTTTAATGATTGAGTGTAAAATTTCTAAATTGGCTTGATTGAAGAGGTGTGCCTTAGCAAATTTGTTTTTCTAACTCCTTAATATTGCCGTAGGTATAATTAAAATATATTACCATGATCGGGTTAAACTTCAAAATTTCAACGATATTAAATATTTCCAGTAAAATAAGGAGGAAGTTAAAGTTATTATATAGTATTAAGGCTAATAAATTTGCGATTGGATTATTTCCCAAGTAAGCTCGTTTCACTGGGCGGAATTTAATCGCATATAAAAACAAATTACTTAAAATTTCCTATTATCTATTTCTAAATTTATGATTCAACAAGAATTTTTTTTAACATCACTAGTAATTTCTAATGAATCGGAACTGGAATTTAGCAGCGAAGAAATAAAACAGAATTTAGCCTAATTTAACTCCAACTTCTAACGAAGAACCACATCAAAATTAAAAGTTTTTAAAAATATCTACTTGTTATGGGAGTTCATAATCGAAAAAACCCGAACAATATAAAGAAAGTAACCAAAATATTGTGTCAAGCCACAGTGTTAGTTCTAATGAAACGCAAAAATATTTGAAGTTTCGTGGTAATTTAAAAAATGCTTTAGTTTAGAAGTTATGAGTATCATGCCACAAGAGCTTGTGACATGATACTCATAACTTCGGTACTTTCTTTATATTGTTCGCGTTTGAAATTCCATAACAAGTAGATATTATGACAACGATATTAAGGACAAGGTCTTCTTGAGGAAACAGAGCAATGTTCACCAGCCATCACGTTTATTGATTCTAATATTTGTTTTAAGCTTTGCGGATACTATCTTAAATATGGGCTCAAGTAGGTATACGTATATCAACCCCGCGTTGGACGGCCGTGGCGAGTCGCGGATGTCGTGTAACAACGTTTCCGCTACTCCGCCCATCTACGGACGCGCTAGAAAGTCGTTGGGTTTTAGCCGGCAGGAGTACGGCATAATCTCGCAACGCTCAATACACAGCCGGGTATCCATAAGGATTTCTCAACGTTTAAAAAAGGTATAATATTTTGAGATAAGCAGGTCGACGGAACACTTTATAGTAGATTGGTGGTTACCGTCACCTATTACAGAGAACAAGCAAAATATTTACTGCAATTTCCCTGGTCTTCTAGCACTTATATAGTTACAAGTGTATATATATAGTTTAAGTTTATACAGTTATAACTTATATAGTTGAACAAACGTACAAAAATACGTTCTTTAAAATTCCTCTCACGCGTCTTCGCTACGTACGCTTAGAGCCAAATAATGGATGTAAAAATAAAAAGGACAAATAAATCACGGCACTAACAACAAAAGCGATAGCTGAATATCACAAATCGCCCGTTGATTTCCCTTAGGAGTGTTACGGCATGTGTATGATCCCGGTCGTTCCCGATGCGCCATCGGACCACTTTAGATGAAGTCCCTATAGAAGTGTGACGCCTGCCTCTATCTAGATTGTCCAACACAAAGGTAAATGGAGTAACCAGACAAATTTACGAGAGTTGTATTCCCACAACATACAATCCCATACGAGTACAATGACAAACGCTCCAATACCCTGCGACTCTATATTCGTATGTTAAGAAGTGCCGTCGATACGAGACGATGTCTTCAATAACAAACTGATTCAGCCGACAACTCGCCACTAGAAATTGAAAAGTACAAATCATACTTTTTGTAATGGAAATAAGGATAACGTTTCAATGACATATTTTTATCGTATTCAGATATTTTTACGAGAAAAGATATCTTTCAACATTTTATTTGAGCGATAATTTTCAGAGAGAAATTCATAAATACCTACAAATTTATTTCATGTATTTCACTTGGAGAGTTGCTTTTGAAAATGTTTTAAGTTGCTATTTCAACAATAACATAATAATAATAAGAATGTAATGTCATATCAATGACGATTATACGTAAAATGAAATGACGTAGGAATTTCATTTTACGTATATGTAGGAATGTGCACGCTAATATCAGAAACGGCTTAGCTGATTTGTGTGAAATTTGGCACATAGATAGATTATTACCTGGACTAACATATAGTATACTTTTTATGTCGAAAAAATAAAAAGTTCCTGTTGAATTTAAATAAACTATAGCATGTACGATGTTGCGGGCATAGTTACTTTACTCGTACAATATTCAAGCCATGTACTTGCTGCGTATATTTTCAAATGTTATATTGATAGAAACAAAGGCTTCTGTTGATACTATTGAATAACATCTATAGTTTATAATATACGATTTGTAATTGATATAATACTTTAAAATAATTTAACATATTTTTACCATTTTATTTAAACATCACAATATTGATCAAATAGTTACAAACAATAACATTTCTATTGATCGAGACAACGCTTGGAGGGACAAATTAATTAATATTACTATTATTAAATTAATATCCCGACAAAATCAACATAAATTAATTGATATTATTAACAAGTAACATCATACAACGGAAGTGGAAGTTTAATAATGTGAAGCAAACGTTATCAATACTAATAATAAATCTGTAAGTGTAGGTATTGTATGTATGTATGTTCCTCTATAACTCTTAAACGAATTAACTGATTTTCATGAAACTTGGTATATAAACATTTAGACGTACAGGTCACAGGATAGGCTACTTTTTCTTTTTCAACGCGGACGATTTCGCGGGCGCCAGCTAGTTATTATCTAATAGATGTGGCCATCCATACAGTGCTAACAGCTTTGTCTGATGTCGTTTTGTGTGTCTATTTTGCGTCTAGAGGCTTCGAGTGGTGTTCAAATAAGGCTTATCTAAGAATTTTATTGACAGTGTGAAGGCGTTACTAAAAGCAAAGGAAATGCATTATATAAAATGTTCCATTTCAGTAAATACTATGACCGATAAGAACAAGATATAGGATCTAAATTGTTGAGACTAGCAGCTTTTTGGTTTTTATTTTTTTATTTATTTTCTGTATATAGTTATACATAAGTTGTTGTAAATTTAAATACATAATGTCCACATATTCAACCGACAAGCGATGTGCAAATTTAAAAAGCATCTAAAAATTAATAATAATAAATCCATGATAATTTAATAGTTATTGTATTTTTATGCTATATTTATGCGACATACTCGTAGCTTGCATCCTTTGCACTCATCATTTAGGAATTCATTAAGTGAATAATATGCCTTTTCCACCAAATTTTTTATATAAAGGTCGGCAGCAGGCTGACTGTCCACTTGATGGTATGTGGCTACTGTCGCCTACACAGGCAACGCCACAGGTGTTGCAAGTGCGCTGCCGACCACAGTAGAAAATGTCTCTGGCATCTCTTACTTACTCACTGAAACACAACAGCATAAGCGCTGTTATTTCACAGTGGTCTTCCGTAAAGGGGTGGTGGCTGCCCAAATGACTGCGAAATACACACTGCCACTACATTTCAGAACCAGACCAGAGCCAACTTTGAAAAGTTATTTCTAAAATTAAACCTGCTGGGAATCGAACTCGGGAACCCTAGAACAGAGCGTTCTTTTGTGGCCTTAACCCTAATTATTAGGGTTTATGTTGAAAATAAAATAAAAGAAAATAAAAATAAATAAATTAGGAAAACTTTTTCTGGAAGGTGAATAATTACCTCTTTAAATGTCGATGTTTCCTTATTAAGTCGTTAAATAAACCGTTCTTCGAGCACTTATATGGTTTACGCTGGCAATTATCAAACATTTATTACTTTGAGCAATTTTACTTCACGTACTCAAAAACATAGAAAGCTTTAATTAAATATAATTATTAATTGAATTACTCTAATTGGAAGCTCTTACTTATTAATTATGCAATGTATCAAAGAACGTGAGTTACTTACTCATTAGATACCTACTTTAAGTTATATGTACATGTTTAGTTACTTTAAATGCATATTTAATTTTAAGGAATATATAATTATATAAAAAAACACTATGCAACATATTGAAAATATATTGAAAATGGTTTCTATAGTCGCTAGGAGAATAATGAAAAAGGCTTATATGCACAAAGGTGCCTAAGAGTAAGACACAATTTGATTCCCGTGTACGAAAAAGAATGAGGATGTTACAAATTGCGAAAAATAGGTCAATTAAAATACTTTAAAAATAAGATTACCACAGCAAAGGAGGCCTAATCCAATTAGAGTGCGAACCGTGAACCGTGATGTCATATACAATATTAATGCCACGTACCTGCTGCGGGCAAACATAGTTTGTGTCGAAAGGGTATTCAATTACGTTTCTAAAGTCTTGTAGCTGGCTGCGGCTGTAAACAGTTTTGTCCGCGCGGGCAAATTAAATAAACAGACCACCGAGCCCTCTCGCAAGTGTGTGCTCTCTCACTACGGAATCGGACCGTACAATTACAACATTTACATTTTCAGTTTAACTTGAGTGCAATAGATTAATGATGGTTACTAAATGTAAATTAAACAGTTGTGGCTACTATGCAAACAAAGACGTTTCGTAATAACTTATGATAGAAAATACCTTTCTTGATGAAATAAATTGATTTTTGAACCCCCGTCAATCAACGAAAAAACGGGATGTTATAGGTTTAACATGTGTGTATCTATGTAGAATCGTAGCTCCCAAACAATTTACCCTAATTACGTTATAATATATGAGGATATAACGAGTTTTTAAGCGTATATTTTAGAAAAATTCATTCAGCTGATTCTCGTCAAGAAGAGCCCGAACTTGGTGTTTTGAATTTTTTGGCTAACGAAATAACTGGCTGAAATGTATAATGGTTGTAATGTAAATTGTATATTTTTAAAATCAGCCCTTTTATTTTATATCCCACTCGATAAATTTCTGAAGATATTTTTTTTATTCAAAAAATCTCCATACGCAAACGTTTCCACAGCACTGCAGTCAGGTCCTCGATCAAATAGTATTAAATAATAAGCTTACGTCATCAATGCACAATTCCCATTCCATTAAAATTTTAATATTACACAAACAAGTAAAAGGATTATTACAAGAGATTTATTACTAAGTGCTATTGAATAAATTGATATTGTAAATGGAGAGCGTTTTAATTTCATTGTTATACAGACTTATAAAAGCGCACTGAATTTTCCTGGAAATGATATAAAAGTGTTTTACCAATAAATTATTATCATCAAAAACATATTATTAGTGTTGTAATGCGTTTATCAATAAATTTTAAGTCAAATTAAGCAAAAGATACTTATTTTTGTCGCCAATGCACATTTTATAATGTTACGAACAATACCTACACAATTCCAAGCATTATGAATAATATTTCTAACCTATGTACGTATTTCATAACATAGAAGAGGTAAAGTCTCGGAAATATTCCAGGAAATTTAGAATAGCTGTACTTGTGACGAATGTACCCTTTTTCGTTTTCCGCATATCCTTATTGCTGAAAGTCGCAAAGGACTACGAATTCGTATGAAATTTTCGTTATGGAACATGTTATTGGATAAACAAATATCAATAAGTAGGTAACTTTGTAGGTACGAGGTCACATTGAGTGGAAGTTTTTTGATAAGTTTTCGTATTAACTTTCGCGTATAATTTACTGAAAAATAAAAGAAAAAATTATAATTCTGAAATGCTTTAAAATAACATTCGTCTAATAATAACTTTTAATAAGTCGATAATCAAGGTGACCCCGAACTTTATTGGGATATGGCAGCCTCTACAAGATACGCATGGAGGTTGGCTCTGTGAAATTCAAGGCACTTTATGAATTTCGGGATTATGAAGTCTATCTTAAACAATATTATCTAACATTATTAATAATCATTGTACGAATTGTCAGGAGACTTCTCACTTTGGAGCCTTAACCGCCGGTAGTTTGGGCCTTGCCCCGCTGCCTGCGGACTGCTAGTTTTAAGTTTTTTTATAATATTTATTGTCTTTGTATTGTAAAAAAAAAATAGAATTAAGAATGAAAATAAATATAATAATGTGAATTTGTAAGAAACAAATAAAATTATTATGTGAAACCAAATAAAAATGCCTTTTTATTTATGAACCAAATAAAAAGGCATTCTTTCTTTGTTCTGCCATTATAGAGCAAACGTAATTGAGACCAAATTAAACGATTGATTATATTAATATTGACATAAACACAAGGGTGTTTAAAATTATTTCATTTTTAAGTTACTTGCAGGAAATCTCACGTAGGTATACTCCGATTTATAATTCGAAGTGGGTACCTACTTGATATTGGCTACTTGAAAACTAATTTCACATACCAACAAGTAGAAGTTGAAACTCGAATACCACATATATTCCACAACTCGGATGTATTATATTATCTTATAATGATCCGCCTATGACTAAGATATGTAGGTGTATTATATTATGTATGTATGTACGTAAGCTTATGAGAACTTTGCACAAAGTGGGAATAACATCTACATACATCAATAATTCAAGGATACGTATTACGCTATAAGGAATTTTAAAGCTGCATGAGGCCATATTTTATATTTAAATGTGGCTGGGATGTTTTACAGTCCAATCTACTTAATTTTTTTGTAAGTAAAGAATTATTTTTTATTGAAAGATTTGAGGCGAGACGACGACACATAATAGTGGGTGGTTACCGTCGCTTATAAACACAAGGAACGCCATAGAGTTTGCACAGAACTTGATAGGTCAAAGGTTTAATGCGCTTCGTTGGACTGGGTTCTGAAAAGTCTTACCAAACAGAAAAGAGCCCATTTCCCTATCCCTTCCCCTTAATTCTACTATAGTCGGCAGCGCACTTGCAGCATCCGTGGCGTTGCTTGTGTTATAGGCGACCGTAGCCACCTACAATCACGTGAACCTTAACATAAAAAATACACAAACTAAGATGGTTGTTTTCGACAGATTGGGTGCGTGCGTAGTACATGAATTTTCTTTTTAACGTTGGAAAATCCTAATAAATAAATTCTTCTTCCAGACTCCAGACAAAAATAAATCCTTGAGGGTAAGCAAGATTATAACCCAACCGGTGCTGTATTGTGTTGTTCTCGTTAAGGATACTTAATAGTAGGTAAATACCGTGTACCTCACAAAGGATTATAATTTAAGGACACAAGGTAAATAACTAATTTTAATTGTACTCGTACCTACTATAAACCAAGTATTAACCTATCGCGAACTGTCTGGCTCGCAGGGATGCAATTTTCTTCAGTAAATTATATGCACAAACCTTCTTGGTTTATCGTCTTTCCAATAGTGAAAATCATATTAAAGTCCGTTAAGTGGTTCAGAAAAAGTTAGCAGAGAAACTGACAGAAGCGGACAGCGACTTTATTTTATAATTAGAGATAATGACGCAAGAACCCAAGAAGAAAAGTTACAAAATTGTAGCCCAACGAAATCATTATTGACGACACGTTTGGCTAGTAACCCTAGCTGTTAACCAAACGGTCGTGGGTTCGAATCCCGCTAGGGGCAAATGTTTATGTGTTAACATTTTACCTTTGTACCTGAGTCATGGATGTTTTGTATTTATAAATGTACGTATTTACAAAAAATAAAGTAATCTATATAGTATAACAAATGTCTGGTATCCATAATACAAGGATTAGTTGCTTACTTTGGAACGAGATGGTGCTGTGTGGAATGTGTGATGATGATTTAATACACAAACCAGTCGACCAAATAATCCATAAAAATTTAATGGGTCATAATTAGAAGCCAATTAGTTAGTTCATGGCTTCAACTAAAAGCTTTTTTCTTGATCTTGATTATTAACACGCATCATTAAGCTTTACTTTTCCAACAGCTAAGCATTACGATAAAGATCGATATGCTTAAAATAAGAAAATTTCGTTTCAAACAACCAAACTTTAACATTCTCTTCGAAATTTCAGTCTCGCTTGCTCATTTATGTTTTCAAATCTGCGCAACAAGAGTATAATTAAATTTTCATACGTAGTATGATTAAAACGGCTTTAGCTGTATGGCAGTCCTCATTAAAAAGTAAGAAAAGGAACAGAGGATAAAAATGTACGTACGAATTTTTATGTCAACAAATACACGGGATTTATTCGTGAAAAAGCAGAGAGAGAGGAGAGAGAGAGTGGTGGAAATAAATCTGTAGCAATAATCAGTCCACAAATGCTCGGTCGTTTGATAATGAGAATCACTGGACCACTGATTGGACGGATCGATGGCAGAGCACCGGGGATCCCGGGGAATCTAACGGGCACGCACTTTGCAAATAAAACCCCCATTCGTTAGTAACAATTGTTCCCAGATCGTTTTCAATAGGTGATATTATTGTGAAAGGATGTATTACTGCCCTATTGTAATATAGATGCGATTCTCTATTGCATTTACAAACACTCCGTTGGTCTCGGATTCAATTATTGTCTCATCCGATGTTTCCCGGAGCCGCGGTATCGCCAATCAGTTGAGAGCAGGTGCTTTCGCCGAATTGAATTCTAAATAAATAAATTCATGACAACTCGTATTTATTTTCTTTAGCGACAAGCAAGAGCATTGTAGCTTTTGACAGTATGTATTAGAGACAGTAGACACTAGCACAAGCTGTAGACTCAAATTGAAAACGAATTTTTTGTGTCGACTTTAAGACCCACAGCCAAATGAAAATGTCCTATCAGAAGCTGAGATGTCTTAAATCACGCGGATTCAATATTTATTTGAGAAATATATTTTAAAAGAAGGGATTAAGAATTATCTATACAAGGGAGCGCATAATAGATTAGTAAAAAGTTTCATAAATATTTGCATATTAATAAGTTTTTTGAAGAGAAAACTTTTTAGGCGTGTTGGGGCTTTTTGTATGGAAATGATCGTCTAAAAAAAATATTGCCACTATCGCCGTGGTGGCGCCACTATCGCCACAGGTGTCAGATTGTCAGATATTTTCTAAGATATTTTCCTTTTTCGCGGGCACCAGCTAGTAATTTATATAATCATCAAAAATAAATGTTTTTAGATTATTTTTGTGTAATGGTTTTTATGGCGTTGATAAAAAATAATAACTAGTTATTCTCAATGCAAAAATATATGACTCAATATAGGAATATATGCACATACATATATATAGTTTAAGTTTTCTTTGCGTACAAAACACCCCATCTACAAACTTGTGACGGCTACGAGTACCCACTGTAACAAACATGTCGAAAAGTTTGCTTAAGTTGTCTTGTACACAAACTCTGCTACACAGATGAAATTCCCAACAAACGATGGTAGGCAACCGCCTACAAAATTGTTCGCTGTTGCAGTTATTCGGCTGATAAGACGTAATTATGAGGTCGGGAACAAATTACAAAAGTCGCAGTCTAAAAATTACTGAAAAGACATCACCGCCCGAAGTAAATGTTAGCGTAATTAATCATCATTATTTAAAAGTTGATGAAATGAGAAAAGGAAACTTCAAATTTTGGAGGCTACAATAAACCTTCAGGTTCGATGCTCTCGACAAGACGACTTGCCTAATTGTTTTAAAATTTAACAATTAACGCAGCCACGATGTAATTTACATTGTTATTACGGCTTTACAAAATCAACAACAGATTTATGGTTTAATTCAAACTCAAATTCGAAATTCGAAATTGCCTTAATTTTTTATATTTAAAGACACCTTTGATTTTAAGTTTTTTATTTTAATACAGCTATTTAGTTTTTTTTACTATTAAAAACAATTATTAGAGAAACTGCTCAATATTAAAAGAAATCTGTTAAGAGAAATAAATAATTTAAAAAATATAGTTTCAACTATTAAAATTTCGACAACGAATGCATTTCTACTTTTTCTAAATTTTCAATTTGGGCTGAGTGGATATCATAATTTATACATACATAATAGTGTGACGAACCAATATAAAAAAAATAATTGAAAATTAAGTTAATATTTGTAAAACATGGGAAGAGTTTGCCACAGCCATATAAAGAAAAGTCTTATTCACAACAAAAAAGGTTTCAGCAAACAAGAAAATCACTATCCCATTTATTTGTTCCCTTTTCTTGTCAAAAACAAATAGCCTTAATCTTAGATTGGAGTGAAAATACACATCCCACCGTACATTCGTATATATTTGGAGGTGTATTTTCTCTTTGTAATAAAAACTGAAATTGGTATAATTTGACGCTAATAAATCTCCTAATTTCCGGGACTGAGAGTGGTGAATGTGAGGCATAATGCCGACAATGGCCTTAATGACTGACTGCTTTTAAAAGAATGACGGCCTGTGATGTAAAACAATAATGACAGTAACAACATTTTCGGGCACTCTAGCCACGGAAAATGAATTAATTTATTCGGCAGTAACATTTTACTTTGAGTTACATGAGTTCACGATTAAAAGATTACGTATACTCGTAGCAGACCAGAAAAGTGCTTTATCAGTTTCGATGACAAATTCCATTCATTTCAAAATTGGCTAAGGCTTAGATTTGAAATAAGGATTGATTACTGATTGACATAATTGTCACTTTGAATTTTCAAAGGAAAACAGACCTTATTATTCTGCAACATACAAAGAATCGGTTCAATCTTAAGGTGATAAAGCTCTTTATTTGTCGAGTTTACATATGTGTCGTTCATTGTAAAAGTGGTGTAACTCCCTATTTTTAAAACCATCTTTTCTTGCCTAATGGTATCACATTTAGTCATAACTTTCAATATAAAAGTGAAGTAACTCCAATAGTTGCATTAAAATCCCATAGATGAAAACAATGAATGAGTGCTTATATTTTTTTTCCTACACTATAATTCGCAAAAAGCTCGTTATTCTAAAATTTAGTTACAAGGAGATAGTTCACTTTTACAATGAACGACACATATAATGGTTGTAGAAACTTTTTTTATTAATAAAATAATAGGTATATTTTAGGTAACATGTAACATGCATAATAATTTCATAAATATAAATAATAATAATATATAAGTAAAGTGATATATCCCTGATTTTTTTCAATAACATGCTTACGTTTCAATATAATTATCGAAGATAAGGTAGTGATATAGTTTGCACTATGGTTTATTAAAATACTAGCGGCCTGTCCCCGGCTTCCTCGAGAACCACTCTATTCATTGGTGAAAACCGCATGAAAATCGGTGCAGTAGTTTTTAAGTTTATCGCGAACACAGACAGTCAGACAGACGCGGCGGAGGACTTTGTTTTATCTATGTAGTGATGTATTGAATGAAGTCTATATTTTATGCTCATTCTATTAAAAGAAAAATAAAATCCTTTTATTCAAAAATCTTGCCATTCAAAACTTATTTTCTAATACTTAAGTATCGATTTATGGACATATTATTGATATGTTAATACAATTTTAGAACATTTGCTAAGGTATGTATTAATCATGAGAAAAATATAATATATTTCATGATTCCTTTATTGTTATTGCAATGGTTTAGTAGGTAAATATTTTTACACTTGACTGTACAATTATTGTACATATTATATACTTACATATAACTTAAATTGAAAAACTTCTCTTTTACAGTTTAGATAAGGCTTAAAAGGTTTTGTTTGGTAAATTCACATAGATTTTCTATCGTAAATCCCACACGTTAAACGTTTGATTGTTTGATGTTTTATGTAAGTTTCGGTTTAATTACATACGTTAGAGAACTTGGAACTTAATAGGTAGGTCAAAGACGTTGCTGTAACTTGAACGATCCATAAAGGTAGTCATAAAAAGACCTTTTCTGTACAGAATTCCGAATGAATTCTAAGCGAATGAATGCCGTATTAAGTCTAAGTGAAACTATAATATATATAAAGAAAAAGATAAATACAAAAATTTAGCATAATATATTTATTTATATTTAGTATTTAATAAAATATTTTAATCATTTTTTGTGTACTTTTTTTATAAAAATAACAAAACTTATTATTTTGTGTCACTTATTTTAAGTGTAAAAAAAGAAAAGACAGGAAAAGTTAGTATAAAAACGGATAAAATTGCGGATGTGTTTACATCTTATACTAATATTATAAAGAGAGAATATATGTATTGTATTGTTGTATTTTGTTTATGTTGTACGAGTATTATGTTTGTATTTTGTTTGTAATGAATAAACTCAAAAATTACTGGACCTATTTAAAAAAATATCTTTCACCCATAGAAAGCTACATTATGAGCGAGTAACATAGGCTTATACATATATTCGCGTCACAGTGTTTGTAACAAAATTACTCCGAAAAGGCTTGACAGATTTTTATTATTTTTTTGTGTATATCCAAAAATTTTTTTTTTTGCAAAACAAGGTTTGCCGTAGTATTTCATAAAGTTACGCGGACGATGTCGCGTGCAAGCTAGAAGAGAATAAAACATTAGATTTTTTTTACCAAGATAAGTGCTGTTTGTTAAAACCCAAAATATCTTCAGCGGGTCGACCATCATCCGCGCGTGCAATCAGCACCAGCGCGGTACTTCACCGCATGGCGCACTTAAACTGTCAACGGTAATCTTTTCCACAGAAAAACAACATTTGCCACATAACACTAACAATATTATTATCACTTAATTTTGCGTATATCACTTTTATGTTAATACACACTCGTTAATAACAACGATATCATTATTTTTGAGGAACGCGCGAAGCGTAGCTGAGGGACGAGCGCTCGCCGTACGGCGTACATACGAACTGCCGCCGATTCAAGCCCGCCCTACAACCCCGCCTAGCTTCGCTTTCGGAAATATGAAAAACAATTCACCATGAAAACCCTTATAAATAATCTATAAACATTTGGAAGCTTTTACATTAAATCCCTTTAAACAAAACAATATAAGATTATTGTTTTATTATTTATTATCTTTGTCATTATTTAGTACGAATACTTCTTTTATTATCTACAGATAATAATAGATAGATATCTACAGATAATAAAATCGCAGACGAGCTGTGCTTGTACATTAAATATTTTAAAAAAAATTGTACACGTTGTACTTATGTTACGGAGGTAAAAAAAATATTTTTGTCTGTTTGTGCGTTTGTGCACTGTAATCTCAGAAACGGCTTAACCGTTTTGAATGCAGTTTTCAGCGATATATTGATGATTGCCTAGATTAAACTATATGTTACTTTTTATACTGGAAAAATTTAAGGTTGCTGTGGGATTTTCAAAAAAACGAACTATAGCGCGTACGAAGTTGCGGGCACCAGCTAGTTATAAATATAGTCCTTGATGTTTGTTACAATATATAATAAGATAATCGGGTTCATGAACACAGAAGTGCTCATATAAAATAGAATGGGGAAAACACGAGAACACTCAAATGATAAATCGATGTTATTTATGTTAAAAATGCTTTTTTGTTTTCCCAGCTTTAAGGGTAAGCCAAAAGAACAAAGAATATCATAATATAAGGAGACATTCGATGTAGAAATATTGTCGGAACAATGAAACGCAAGTATTGTATGGAGATTCAAGTGGATTTCATTTCGTGAATATTTCATCTACTTACAAATTTAAATTACAATGTTTAAGGGTACTAATAACTTTGAGAGTGATTATCATAAATATATATGTAAATTATGAAAGTTAATTATCATAAATATATATGTAATATTTCTAACTGGAGCAATACTGAGTTATCCAAATCACTAAACTGTAATAATTTTGACATATAAAAGTGAAAAGACTTAATTTTATCAGAGTAAATATAGTTTTTATTGAGAAGTTGATACTCTGTTCATATAATTTAATCCTATTATTAATAAAATATCATATTAAAAACAGTAGAAACGTTGCAATGGGTTACGTTGTAGTAAAAAATGGGGTGCGGCTGTGTCATGGAGACGGCCGTGTCTTACGTGAATACGTGTAAGTACGTTACGAGTAATATTTTCCTTGAGCGTATCCAGAATACATACATATTATGTACTAGCTGGCGCCCGCGACTTCGTCCGCGTTGAAAAAGAAAAAGTAGCCTATCTTGTGTTACGTACGTCTAAATGTTTATCTACCAAGTTTCATGAAAATCAGTTAATTCCACGTGTTAATTCGTTTAAGAGTTATAGAGGAACATACATACATACATACAAAAAAAATTCTAAAAATCGTCGATTTAGTTTCAGTATCGTGTATAGACCCTATAAACACGATATCTCTAAAAACAAAGTAACTTACTCCATGACCAACCCTTACAGATTTATTATTAGTATTGATGTATATATTCAACGAATTCGAATATATAATGTATACCAAAAAATTCTTTGATCCTTTAGGTATCGACAGCGTCAAACTGTATCCCCCGATTTTGTTATCATCGCCCTTCTGAATTCTCTCCCACTATTGAAGTAAATTTGAAGACGTAGCACGTCAATAATACTAACAAGAAAACAATAATAAGATAGAGGTCGTTTATTTATTTCGACTCTTTTGAATAATTTCTTTAAGGGCCTCTTTTACAAACTACATGTAAAATGTTGATTAATTACTCTTAGAAATCATTTTCTGTTATATTGAATTATGTACTCGGTTTACTGCATCATTCGATAGCCGAATTTTTATTATTATTTTCTATTTAATGTTTGGGACGTTTACCGTATAAACAAAGGTATATCAGCTCCATTATCCCCGGTTACCGGTGACTTTAAATGACAGTTTGGTCTACTTGACGTTTGTGAAAGAGGCGCTAAGCATAGTAACAACTCTCAATTAACACAGTAATAAATAATAATATGAAAAATAAAAAGAAACGTATTTAAACATACTCGTACCATAAAATTCATACGCTAAGAGATTAACCGATATCAAAAAAATTCCCAGACTGATATCGAAATTAGAAATGCTATCGCAAGAACTTCGTGGTACATAAAAAAAACCTGGTAGTATATTAAAAAAAAAAACGAGTAAATATTAATGTATACATAATTTCTGAAAAGCACTTTATGTGTGATTTGGCCTTTGTCTGCGGTTTGGCTATAATATAAAGGTTAAAAAATTAACCTATGCGTCTTTCCTTCGTAGTTCAAGCAATCTACATACCAAATTACATCAAAAATCGATTCAATGTGAAAATGTAAGAAGCAGATAGAATTACTCTAAGTTTACCTATATTTATGCTTATTTATTACCAACTTACTTAAGCTGTTACTTTACATATTGACTTGTTTAAAATTTCATAAGAAACGTTTATGGCACCTGAATTAAAAGACGCGAGAGCGACAACAGATTTTGTGTCATAACAATTTAATACGTAAAGAAGTTTAGTTTAATATTCAAATGTAATGAAACAATATGTGTTACTTGGGAAGCATAAAATAAAATAAGGCTATTAAAAGAGTTTTTTTTAAAGCTATTAAAAGAGTTTTGGAAAATCTATTTGATAAATATTTGACTTGTTATTGTAAGGTATTACAACCACTTTAAGTACACTTTAAATTGACCATCCAAACAACTGTTTCGATGTAACATTTCATCTATAAAAGATAAATTGATTTAATTCTACTTCAAAAGTTTATATAAATAACAATTTACTAAACAAATTTCAATATCAATTTAGTTTATTACAACAATTATTGTACCTTATATTATAGCAATAACGAAATAGATTGCGTGATTTTATTACAAATTTCATTAATCGAGAGACTCTAAACAAATCAATTAGGCACAAATTTATGTACAAACAGCGATCCATTAAAAATATCGGTGTAATAAAATATCAGCTCAATTTGAAAGGCACTGAAGAGTTACAGCTATCAGTTTAATTAATTCGCACCTTTAACGCGGCAGGTCCGACGATTTAGTCCGCTACGATCGGTTCGTTTAATGTATATAGTGTTAGAATCTGATAAGATTGCTATTAATCACGAAGCGAGTTCCGCGTCGGCTGCGATGTTCCATTAACCAGGGGCGGTATTCTATCGCGTCGCTCGCGTATTACTTTACCTACATAAACACGAAGCCAGAGGTGGCCTCTTCTATTCCGACACTATCCAAGAGACACACTTTTGTCGATTATTCAAAAACTTCGTAAAGACCATAGACAAAACATAGGATCGGCTAACAACATATCAGTCTAAACTCAAAATGTCCACAATTGTTTCAAGCTAAATTTTAGGCTTGGTGAGATAAAAAAAATGGATAAATGCGTAGATCTAGGCAAAAAGAAAGATATGGTACGTTGTTAAATTACTTAATCGATAAATGGGCTACGATAAATGGGTTACGAGTAAGTACGGTTACTTGCGTCCACTATTGATAGATGTCAGTAAAATTATCCATCGTTTAGCGTACATGGGTAGGCTGTCTAATGTTGGTTAACGACAACGCTTCCAGTATAGTTAATTTAGATTATAAAAACCCCGAGATCAACCCTGTGCCTGTCTGCATACAAAACGATTAATTAACAAGGTCAACAAAATTTCATAAACGCAGATAATACAAACAACAAACTCAAAGTGTACGCTTCAAGAGGGTACGCAAGAACAGCTGGGATATTAAATAACTTGAACGGAAATTTAAAAAAAAATCTTGATCCCTATTTTATTGGTTTATGTAGTCGGTGGAAACTAATAGTGGCCTTATTGAATATATTCAATTATTTTTTTAAACACTACTGTACCTACAGCAAATACATTAGTTGTATTAAATTAATTTTTTATTGCACAGGCAATAATTTTTACACTATTTGTGAGGAGGTTCCTTACTCGGTAGCCCTATCTACCGAAAGCTTGTACCTTGTTCCCAACTTTTTCCGCTATCAGCGGCACACTAATTTAAAGTTTAGTTTTTTTTATGAAATTTATTGCTTTGATACATTTGTATTAAAAAAATAAACAAAAACAAGTAAAAGCTATAGTTCAAATCATAAACTAACCACCGACTTTCTGTTGAGCCCAAACACGCTATATCTGCTGTAAGTTGTTGATGATTTGGGTGTTCCGCAGATTACTTGATGCTGCAGCATCTGATCAAGGTTACCATGTTATGGAAATACCACTGAAGTAACAGTATACCGAATTTAACATCAATCGAACCTGTGGAAGTTAGTGAAATCTATATTAAGAAATAAAGAATTTATATCTGGGAGCCTCGATCACGTCATTATTTTGTTGTTTTTGTTGTTTCTTCAGAAAAAAAACAGGATCCAAATAGGTTCATCCATCTGAGAGCTACGATTCCATAGGCAGACACATAGATACACACACACACACACACACACACACACACACATGTCAAACATATAACACCCCGTTTTTGCGTCAGACGTTAATAAGTGTATCTAAGAAATATGTAAGTATAGGTTAAAGTCTTAAAAGTATATCTTAAAGTAGTAAAATTTTTATTGTTGAAAATCAGTTGCTACGTAAAAATAAAGATTACGTTAGGTCCTGTTATTAGCTCTTATTATGCAAAATATGGAAAGTTGAACGAAAAGCAGCGCACGTCCGTCGCTAAGAATATTTATTCGAACGTTGAGTTTAACAAAATGCCAGTCAGTTCCCTTGCAGCCCCGTTGAACATGCTCAGCTGTCTTAGGCAAAACCTAATATATAATACATATTTATATTGACGATTTGATATACGACGCGATATTTATATAAAATATGTGCCTATGTTTTTAGACAGCATAATGAGTTAAATGCCGGATACATATATGATTAAAAATACGTCATGTCAACGAGTATCCAGAAAGTAATTTGCAGACAATGCCGGAAAACATTATTACTTGCACACTGTCTCTCCACTGTAAACAAGTGCAAACAAAAGGAATCTCCAGTGCAAAAGTTGAATGAGATATGAAAAAGATAAACGAACATTTTAGAATGATTTATGTTACTACAAAAGGACATTTTAATGTTTAAGAGGAAAAATGTTACGTCTCTTGATGTGATTTTTTTGAACATTTCAAAAGTCTCACTTACTTATTTTGCTGAAAAATCTGAGTTTATTAACAAATACGTATACTTTTTCTCTTAAAGTTATTTCTGGGATCGCTCAAAAGCACACATGCTATTAATTTAAGGTGGTCTTCTGTAAGGGGGCGGTTCCTGCTGCCAGAGAGGTTTCCCAAATGACTGCGAAATGCAGCGTGCCCTCTACCACTACTAATTTTTTTTACTTAAATAAACATCTTTTCATGGAAAAGTTTGTACTTACTCAAGCCAGAGTTCCATTGTGCTGTGTTACGAACTTAGATTATATGGTAGACCACAAATGCATTCAGTCAGTGGAAGCTTATATATAATTAAAGCAAAAGCTGCCTTGCAACAACCGCGGTCGCGATCCTGATCGCTTTACTGCTAACTTTTTTTAATAAAAATGCAGTAGTAATAAAGGCCTTCTTTGTACAGAATTGAGGTCAACTCTTTTAAAAAGACGCCAAGATGTAAGTAGTTGCATTCGTACGAAAAGCCCGTATAAAAAAATATGAAAAATCTCTTCATGTCAATCAGAGCGTATATTCATTCTATTGCTCTTATATTGACATTTTTTTATTAACTAACAGTTTATTATTCCGCGTACAAGTAATTCAAGAGGTATTGTGGTAATGAAGGGGTGCTATAAATCTTGTTTAGAAAGCAAAGAAAAACAAAAAACGTTGCGAGCCAAACTAGTAAAGTAGTGGAAGGTTGTTTAGGAAGCGTTCGCCGGCGGCCAACTCTTAACTTCCTGCTCGAGTATTGCAAACCACGTCCCCGCCACTTCTATTACGTACGGTAGCGCTTGTGTTAAGTATTTATTCCTCCAATAGCAGTTTAGTTTGGCACACAGTTTCCATTCCCCGAATATTGAGGAAGTTTGTCACAGAAACGCTGGAGCTGACCAAAGCGGCAACACACGCATTAAACAAGTTTATTAAAGTGTGTTAGCGGGTGGTGTGTACATACATATTATAGTTTAATAGTTGGTGCCCGCGGCTTCGTATGCGTTGAAAAATAAAAAACAATTTGAGTTATGATTATGACGTCTGACATCTTTATCGTTGTGACGAACGGTGGCAAAGATTTTTTAAATTTTTTAGATGCCTCAAAAACCTAAAATTTTTCCAGGATAAAAGGTTTTCTATATATTGATCAAGTGTCTATTTTTATTCGTGAATAGATATGTTTGGTAGTTGGTACTCAGATCACATCCGTATTTTGTATATTTTAAGTCAATATAAGAACAGAAATTGCTCGTAATAATAGGAATTACTGTATTTTTAAGGCGTTTTTATGCATTACTAGAAATAAAGCCCAAGTTACGAAGCAATGGCAATGTTCATCCAAGATAACTTCTCGAAGAAAGAGTTATTTTAAGTTTTTCCTAAAATTCTGAAATTAAAGATTTCTTGGTAACACAATTTTTCTAATCGTTAAAACGTTAAAATCAGTTTTAATCAGTACAAGTTTAAACAAGGCTTACATTGGTGTAAGCTTAATCCTCTTGAGAAGACAATGTCCACTAATTATTAACCTACGCGAAACCACTCTGTAGACAGGTTAATACGTCATTTGTGAAATATTGATACGTAGCGGGAGCTGTGTAAGTCCAAGATAATTATTATGGCAACGTGCCATGAATAATAATTTTGTAACCAGATAATAAGCTAGGTGGCGACGCGCGCGACAGGGGGCGCGTAGAAAAGCTGTGTACTCTGAACCGAGTCCTCTGTTATACTTACAAACAGACCGTCTAATGGGATGGCATTAAAATTTATTAAGTCTTTAAATTAACTACTTAAAGCTTTTGTAATCCTTTTGCTTTTAATCTTTAATATTACTAGAATATTTTCTGAATAATTTACAATAGTCATTTACACATTTAACGTTGCTGGAAATTAACAATCTCAACTGAGACAAAATAAAGTTTTCTATAGAAATTATTTAGTTCATTTCAAAATAACAGTAGAAATTAAATATTTTTTGTATTACTAAATAAAATAAAAAGGATATACGAGGTATCATGCCGAGACATTTTTAATAATGCACAAATATTACAAAAAATCTTATAAAATATTTCATATATCGACACACAATTGAAACAGATATTTAAACGACGTGACAGCGTGATGACATGTTGAAATTGCCAAACCCAATAAATTTTATTCTATCTGTTGAGTATGTGCTTTATATGGATTTAATATATTACAAATTTCAATAATTTTTATCGTCTCTGTTGGGTACAAACATAAACATATAAATAGGTATAAACATTAAATAGTAGTGCCAGATACAATACGTTAAGAACTAGTGGTCGTAAAGGTAGTAAGTACATCACATTATTAGTAGTAATACTTTTATGGCACATAAAGTGTAAGTAAGGAAATTGATACCGCTGCAACATCCACTTGGGTAAAGTTAGCATCAAATAAGCTAGCTTTTTGCTTATGTTTCAATAAATTTTCTCTAGGCATCGAAATACTACTCAGGCTAGGCAAAAAAAATGGTAAGATCTTTTAGTAATATTCCTATTGGGGTGACAAAATAATGATATTGCTCATTGTTGTCATGACTTTTATATGTAAAAGATTGGCTTTAAAACTAACCACCTATCAAGCACTAACCGACCTTAACATTGGCTTTAAAGTTCACACACCAAACTCGGTAATGAACAGTTTATATTCTATATTGTGTGTAATTTTGAAAACAAAAAACCATATACTTCACAAAAGATCCATACTAATTATAAATGTGAAAGTAACTCTATCTCTCTGTATGTCTGTTTATTTATTTATTTCATTTAATAAAGTACACAAACAGATTGCAATTAAATGAAAACCATAAAATACATGTGTAAAAACTAATTGCCAAATAATTGCAGTCCTAAACAGTGTACTTCGGATGTTAAAGGTAATAACTAACTTTACAATAATACGAGTATTAAAATACTGATGCTAAATAATGAATCTACTAAATACTAATAGAAATTTTACAATCATCGCCTAAACCTACCTAATCAGAGAACTCAATTTTCTTTTCACCAAGGTATCAATACTAATAATAAATCTGTAAGGGTTGGTCATGGAGTAAGTTACTTTGTTTTCAGAGATATCGTGTTTATAGGCTCTATACATGATACTGAAACTAAATTAACGATTTTTAGAATTTTTTTCTGTATGTATGTATGTATGTATGTATGTATGTATGTATGTATGTATGTATGTATGTATGTATGTATGTATGTATGTATGTATGTATGTATGTATGTATGTATGTATGTATGTATGTATGTATGTATGTATGTATGTATGTATGTATGTATGTATGTATGTATGTATGTATGTATGTATGTATGTATGTATGTATGTATGTATGTATGTATGTATGTATGTATGTATGTATGTATGTATGTATGTATGTATGTATGTATGTATGTATGTATGTATGTATGTATGTATGTATGTATGTATGTATATATGTATGTATGTATGTTCCTCCATAACTCTTAACTTAACTGATTTTCATTAACTGATTTTCATGAAACTTGGTAGATAAACATTTAGACGTACGGGACACAGGATAGGCTAATTTTTTCTTTTTCAACGCGGACGAAGTTGCGGGCGCCAGCTAGTTTAAAATAAAATAAAAATCTAACGCCTGGCCGAAATGTTATAGCAACAAGAGGCCAAGCGTAATATTGCTTATCGCTCAACGCAGATGAAGTCGTGAGCATCATCTAGTATTCTATAAAATGTCTTGTTGTACTAACTTTAAAAAGATATGCAAATGAGAAGGTATGAGAATGTATGAGAAGGTTTTTTAACACTTAGGCTGCTTGCGTACACATATCAAAAACCAACCCTAACTTGGTTAGATAATGCCAATGTGTGATTAATGGAAGTATGAATTTCTTGTGGCAGATTCGAAAGGATAAGTTACTGAGCGAGGAGAATCTAAACTACATACAAATCACCCTCGTTCAGAATTCGGGTTTCGTATTCTTTTATATATTCCCCTTTTAAAATGTTATTACAAGATATCCTAAGCTTTTATACTTGAGATAACATCACGTGCCGTTAGATATTTATCTAAAGTTGGCTTCATTAGCATATAATCCGCTTAAGAGCAGATTCGGATCGATTAAATTTACTTAGTGAAACGCGAAGCTAATCGATTATCACGAAGACCCGGGGTTGCGTAAACTTGTATAAAGGTCTCACTAATTTAATTCTAAAGAAGCGTAAAAAAGATGTCTCAGTAGGAGTTTGCACGAAGTTAGATACGGGGTAAGCACACGGCTCATTAAACTTCTTCCATTCGCATTTGCTTACGTCCCGATTTAGGAGGTTCTCGAGGATCCCAATGACACTTGTTTGTTTTATCGCCGACCTTTTAGGCTCACTCAACCTACTTCCGTTACAGAGGTAGAAAAACGACTCAAATGGAGGTAAAGTAAATCCTTGCACACAAGCACTACATACTTTTCTCTCGCATATTAGCTGACATTTTATACAGCTACATCTCTACTGTTATAAAAAATATGAAACTTTGTAAATATGTTTATGCTTGACCATGACCGAATCCATAAAAACTGTATTATTGTATTGTAGTGTCTTCTGTTAGTGTACCTTAAAAAATAGATAAATAAATAAATTAATTGCGCGTAAGCAATGCTCCTGATGCCAATCACAAGATATCCAGATTATTGGTGCCCTTAAACATACAAGATTACACATAAGCACATGCCTTCGAGTGATGGACCGTCAGCCTGTCTGTCGACCTTAACATAAGGAAAAAACATAATATGCAATACAGACATAAAATATTTATGCAGATTATAATATGGCCGTTACAAGCAGATTGTAAATGAGGAAAAATAGGCACGTACAGCTCTTTGGATGTTTGCTTTATTAAAAGGGGGAGAGATTTCTTTTTTTCTATTTAAATGTAAATTATCCGTTGAAGGTAGGGAACCGCCATCTGTTTTGGTCATAAACCGAACGGACGGAAATATTTCCGTATGTAGGTACATACGGACACAGCCGCATTATGACGCGCTAATTTCACCACCAATAACGGAGACTAGTTGCAATCAAATGCTAATTGCGCGTTCATAGTTTCATGCATGTAAAGTAACCAGATATTCAACGTAATGTTACATATTTAATCCTCATATGTAATGTAATATTAACCGATTTGGATGCGCTTTTCACTGGTGTATTGATGATTACCTAGATGAAACTATAGGATACTTTTTATCCTGGAAAATGATTGGTTCCTGTGGAATTTTCAAAAAACTAACGCGTACGAAGTTGCGTGCACCAGCTACTTAGTATGAAGCATATTTATTTATATAACTTAGGAATAGTCGTATAGTAATTACTTTATTCGATAAGACATCGAAAGTGAAATGTGACTAGAAAAGAAATGAAATTTTATTGGAGGACCAGTAACCTTTTTTATAGGTTCCGAATACAAATAAGGCCAATAAACATTGATCTGCCTGACACAAGATACGATACGTAAATCTATCGTAGAGTCTATTATATTGTTAGCGGAAAGAATAGTGTCCAAACAAATCAGTATTTTTGAGCATATGTTTAGAAAAAACAGTAAAATATTGGTCTGGAGACAATACTCTTTATGTAATTGTTTACTTATTACAAAGCACAAAATAAAACGACGTCTTATTCTACAAATTATTATATTGTAAAGGGTATTAAAAATACCTAACATAGAAAGTAATTATACTAATAAAATCGTATACGAGCCGTAAAAACAACTTATACACGAAGTTTTTAGATTTTATTTTTGTCTGTTTGTCTGTGCACGCTAATCTCAGATACAAAATAACCGATTTGAATGCAATTTTCACTGAAGTATTGACGATAATCTGCACTAAACTATAGGATACTTTTTATTCTGGAAAAATATTACTTTACTGGGGGTTTTTAAAAAACTTACGAAGTTGCGTGCACCAGCTAGTTTTGAAATATTGTATTCTTTATGTAATTGTTTACTTACTACAAAGCACAAAATAAAACGACGTCTTATTCTACAAATTATTATATTGTAAAGGGACATTCTCCTATCCCTTCCCAATCCATTATCCTAAACCCTACTGTAGTCGTAGCCTTTGCCTGTGGCGTTGTTTGTGTGGACCTACCATCAAGTGGACCATAAGCGTGTCGATACAAATTTAAAACTTAAAATATTTTACAAATATTTTATAAATTTTTTAAATGACAAATAATGACAAGGAAAGTATATTTGAAAAGATGGGTAACTTATTAAAAACCTTAACATAATATTTCAGTACTTGCCTATGTAGCTTTTGTTTCTATTTAAAGGGTATAAAGTGAACATGGCCGTTCAAAAGACACCAATACTTTCGCGATGCTGACAGAAATAAATACTGTACGCCTTGCCTACGTAATTCCTGTTTATGTGCTTGGAAAATTGAAGGACGATACAAAATCTCTCAATTGTACATGAACGTTGCCATGCAGAAGGCTCAAGGCTTTTAGGAAACGAGAAACTATTTTCGTCCTATACTTTTTAAGTAGTTGAGAGGGTACGGTAAATAAAGAACCGGATACCATACGCCACTCGCATACAAAAAATAAGATCCCATCCGAAATCCGGAGTCGAAGTACAGGCAAATTGTGATCGTCACGAAAACTACTAAGGTCACGCATCAGTTGGCTGACATTATTTGTCAGAGTGGATCGGAAAGCAATTTCGCCTAACTCGAGACTATTTGTCACACATAAAACGTGATCTATGGGACCGTCTAGCCGATACATCTCTTCATCAGCTTTTTAGAGAAGAATTTCGACATAATAAACTAAATAATGTAATCAGTGACTCGCTAATCGCGACTATTATAAGTGATTTTTTGTAGTATTTGTACGGTTGTCTGTCACTAAAAAACGCGTTAACTGTTGAATAGATTTCATCGAAACTACGTGCAGTGCGATAGTAGTGGCAGGGTACACTGAGTTTCACAATAATTTGGCCAGCCCCCCTGATGACAGTAACCACCCCCTTACAGAATACTATACCTTGAAATAACAAGCATATGTTTCGATGTGTGGGTAATGGATGCCAGAGCCCATTACCTCAACCCTTCCTTAATCTTCCTTGCTAACCTATTGCTTGTGTTATAAGCGACGGTAAGCACCTACAATCAAGTGGACGGTCTGTCAGTATCTGTCACCCTCAAAATAAAAAATAAAAACTGATAATTTCTTGAATTAAAATTTGGTTCCGAAGTTACTAAGTCACCCATTTGTAGCCATTAAAAGATAGTCCGAAATAAAAGTACGTTATTCTAAAATCTTGTTGTCGTCCAGTCCTATTCCATTAAGGCATTAAATTTGCAAGGATTTTCTAGAAATTTTGTTTGACAGATATTTGTGAATGTGGTATTTTGTTTTATGGATTTTATTTATTACCTATATACTTAGGTAATAACATCACGCTGTTAAGAGTTTATTGCTTTGTTTATCCATTCTCCATTTATGACTCTATGACGTATTAATAATAATAATGCTAAGGATTTTGTAATAATTATGTTTAAATATTTGTATCTAAGTAAATAATAATAAGTGAGCTATCCACGTAAAGTCGAGGTAGAAAACCTTGGTCATTATTCAAATTCATTCCTTTATCAAGTCGTAGACTCTTTATATCTTTTGAAACTAAAACCTAAGTTACTGGGCCTAATAACATTGCTATTTAAAACTGTCTATGGGACAAAGTTTTGTCTTGTCTATGGGTCCATTTTTGGGAAATATTATTACTCGTGTGATAATTAATAAAATTTTGGAACATTTATTAAGACATATTAATTATGAGAAAAACTAATTATGTTATGAGAAATACCTATTTTGAACATACATGTTATTGTAATGATTAAGTAGATAAATATTTTTACACTTGACTGTATACCTATTCGAATATTATTGTTAAAGGTCTTATTTTGTAGACATAAATTTCTAACGCATGCATTAGTAATTTCAATGCATATTTTTTAAATAAAAATAACAAAAGAAAGTAATCAATTGAGTAAATAAATATACTGCGATGGATATAAGAGAATGTATTGGGAAAATATGTTCGTTGATAGGTACACAAGTCGAGACCGGTATACTCGTAGAGCAACAAGTCTATGCTAGACGGGAGCTACTTACTTACGTGTCTGCAGTGTTGTCAGATCATGTCAGTTGAGATACAATGTACTCTGAACATGTTCAACTACGTCAGTCGAGGCGGGAGTAAATGGTTCTTGTACATGCGGCCAGGGATTTTCGGTTGCAGACAGTCAAATTGAATTGCGTCATGTCGGCCTTGCAATAATATAAGCTCAGACCAAATAAGAACTATAGACAGGACTTTGCGGACAGCATAGTGAAGACGGTTTTATAAACACTGTGCGCGTAGGCCGTTTACTGTATTGAGATTTTGTGCTCCAAGCTTAATTTTGTAAAACCTCAATTTTTGTTTATTTTATTGAAAATATTTCAAGTTTCCATATGTGTGAAATATTATTCAATCCAGTTTTTATTTTATGTAGAATGCTTTTTACACCCTTTCACTACGCAATTCGGCATTTTCACTAGGCGAGGCGTACTTTAATTGCATTTGTGTGCGTGTAACCGTGTATGTACACGGCGAAGGCCGTATATTGTAGTTTTACTCGCATCACTATTGTCAACAGAGCCCTATCTTTAGTTCTTATTTTATCTGAGAATATAGGATAAAGTTTGAAATGAAAACTCGTTGCGAGAAACGACGAGCTGAAGCGAAGGCAATGTGTGGTTTGTAGTTGACTACGTCCCGGCTGCGTCCAGTCCTCGACGGACATACCCCACTCTGAAGCTAAATGTTGCCTTTCCTGTAGACCACGGTAGATAATAGTAGTAATAATACTCCACATAGTTGGAACACTTATTTATTTGTTCTTGCTTATATATACATATCTATTTGTTACAAAAATACCGACTAGGTAAATCAATCGTCTTCACGCTATCACGACCTAGCGCAGAATGGCGGTCGCTCCCGCTCGTTGGTAGGTATTACCATTATTAATTTTCTAACAGACGGCCATTCTGTTCTAGGAATGTCCTCATTCCGGAGCCAAGCTCGGTCATCCGGATTGAGTGAGTAGGTCCTCATACTTAGTTCGGAGTAAGAAGAAAAATATATGAGTTCGAGATACAATATTGAGTAAGAGTTGAGTAAAATGTTAACAATGAATAATAATAGCTATGTACATAATTTTCAAATATACGTCAGTTAGAAATACATCACATAATAAGAAGGAATAATAATAGCTATGTAGGTACATAATTTTCAGATATATATATCTGTTGGAAATACTGTGTAACATAATAAAAATGAATAGTAACAGATATGTATATAATTTTCAGATCTACATCAGTTTGAAATACATCACTATGTAACAATAACAATGAATAATAACAGATATGTACATAATTCTTAGATCTACATCCGTTTGAAATACATAGTGAATAATGCTGAATATATTTTTGTATAAATAAATTATTATTATTGGGTTTGCAATGCACATAAACTTTATATTCTATATATTTATTAATAGTAATATGATATAGATTCAAGCTAAGTTATAATTTCCAGATGTTACACAAAATACCAAACAAAACATTCTGATATTCTGAATGCAGAGCTTATCTTAATTAGTCATTAAATATAAAATAATCTGTAAGTACTACAGTACCTTGCAAGCGACTTGCTTAACAATCACATTGGGTCGCTTGTTAAGACATATTGTAATTGTAAATTTATATATATTAATAAAAATTTAGGGAAATATCAATACCACCAAGTACTAAAATGTTTAAGTAATAAAATAAATTTAGAGGTAGACTATGATGACTATTGTGACACATATTGAATGTAAAAAGAATCTGAAGATACTTATTAAAACTACTTACAATGAATATTGTCTAAAATCATACGCTAAGACTCAACAATTACAAAAGCCACCCTCAAATTAATTAATTAATTAGAGATCTATTTATTGGAAAATTCTGGTTTTTATTTCAGACTAGTGTCTAGTTATTAGTCATATTATATCAAACTATATTTAATTAATTACATACAACGAGGTAATGCGACTGCATGCTGACTAGCATGCCTAGGACCCTGCCAAAGGGACCGATACTCTTTTTTTATATTAATATAATGTGTAAATAAATATAACTATTAGGATTAAGTTATTTTAAATGAGCTTTAGCAGTTTAAAATGTACAGAGTACTGCAATATATACTTAAATCGTACTTAGGTACTTTACAAAATTATTAATCACATTATATCAAATTCAATCAAATTATTTACCTTAATTACATAAATGCCTCTCAGCATAATTATTTATGATTTTAGGTGCTAAACGTCTTTATTCTATAGAAGAAAAGCTTTTCTGGTTAGGTACATTATAACTACTTAAAAATTGGATTGTTATGCATATTTCTAGATTTAACTCGCTTACATTCTACTATTTGACACATTTGACACTCCACTATTACAAACAATAAAACTAACATTTGGCATTAAATCACTGTAGTTCAAGGGGACGTCGTGGAACTAATATGTAGAGCTACCGTTTGTCACTCACAGGGTACGCTCAACTCTCTTCTCAATTCGAGTATGGCTACCGTTTGCCTCCTGAGAGACCCGGCCTGCCCATTACCCAACTATAGCCGCTTAGCCACCATCTTTACTGCTCGCTATCGTTGCCCATCCGAGGCTCTTCATAATTCTATTATGGCTACCGCTTGCCGCCCGAGGGACACGGCCTGCCCATGCTACCGTTTGCCACTCGATGGACACGGCCTGCTCATGCTACCGTTTGCCACCAGAGGGACATGGCCTGCCGGGATAAAATTGCATCGTTTTCATTATCAATAGTCATAGCAGCTGATGCCCGTCCCGATCAACACCAGACTGCTCTCACTTCGCATCTAAGCTCTGTATCTGTAAATATAGGTATAGGAAAATAGATTTTGGAATTTAGGATTGATAGTTCAACTTCGCCTTTGACCTTTGACCCAAATGTTCCAGCCTCATTACTAGTACTGGTCTCGTTATCACTGGTTATCAATGATGATGACTGACATGTCACCCACGCCTTGCATTTATCTGCTGAAATATATTTTTGTATTGCCTATCTACAGGAACGCCCTTCAATATTCTGTCTTTGTCTAAAATTATAGTTATTTTTTTTTTAGGGACCCCAAAGTTTAGCTGCCAGCTTCTTGCTTTTCTCTTTTTTTAGAATAGAATATCATTAGAGAACATTTACTTTGCATGCACCTGACATACACGAATACATTCAAAATAACAAAACAAAAATTAAATATAATACAAATCTCTCCCATTTAAGTGAGAATACACAACCAAAATCCCATTGAATATGTGCCATTGCTCAGCATAGGCTGAAGCAAACCATAGCGCCGATCCCACGCCAGTCCCACTTGACAGATTCTCGCCGTCAGAACACGCGTCGCCACTGCAGTACTGTGACTCGTAGGAATTTAAAGTCATAGCTCTGTTTAGCCTGCAACTAATCATATTTAAAAATAACAGTACACTACCCTCCATCAGGTTGTCTTTGGTTATTGCTCATATCACAAAGTTAATCACTTGGCTCAAGACCTCATTCTCCTTTTGTCTCAATTAGTAACACAGTATATTCAATTTTGGAAGCAGATTTAGACATGAGAACAAAAGAAATATAATTCTGACACTTAAGGTGATACAACTCAGCCTTCCTCCATACAAACGTAGAATGATCATTACTCCGCTGTTTTATGTTTAATTTACAAAAGTAAGCATGGTACCGATTTATCTTGTCGTTAACTAGGTTCGTTTACATACAAATTTAAAAAACATTAATTTAAAAGATATGATCCTTGAAAAATCCATATTTTACCAACAAGTCTTGATGCAACTTTGTGGGTAAATAGGTCACTCTAGTGTACAAAAACTCCAAAGTACTTTGAATATAAACATCGATCAATAACTAGATAATTCAAGAGTTCAAATAACTTTACACGAAATAGATATATGCAGTAGCTCTGTCAAAAAGAGCATATGCCCTAGGGTCTGCTTATAATTCCTTTTTGGTACGAATCATTGCGTATCCCATTCGTGCTGTGTGAGACGGAACGAATTCTAGCCACGCGCACCGATGTTTTCGAGCCGCCGACCAGTTTGCACTTAAAAGTCAAGTATTGGAAGCTACCACAGCGTGCTGTTGTTTGGCAAAAATTTACCGAGGACATTCAAGGGAACATTCAATGTATCTGTCGGATGTCTGCTACAAAGAGAGGATCACGCCAATTCAATTTTTGAAACAAATACTCAGGTCTGTTAGTATCAGCCACTTCGAAGATTAGCGTTGCATAGTAAAGTTATTGCCTGACATTCATATGCCAAATGATATATTTATTTAAGAAAGGTGTTATGTGCGATCTAAGAGGCACCTTCACGCAGAAACGCAAATAGGAATTTTGCACTCGTTGAATTAATTTGTATAATTTCTTAAATAACAAGTTACCATATTCAACCAAACAATAATTCAACTTGGATGAAATAATCGTTTCACAAAGTTTAAGTTTAAACACAAATCAACACAGATAAGACATCTATAATTTTATACAAGACTTTCAAAAGGCAAAAGCAGTTTTGAACTAGTTCAAGCACTTGTTTCTCAAAAAGGTAAATTACCGACCATCATAACTCCGGGGTTGCGCGCTAATCTAATTTTTTTTTTTTTTTTTTTTTGCCTAGGCAATTCAGTGACCGCCTGTATTTTGTTTGTTCCATCCAGGCCTCAAAGGCGAATATGAAGATCTGATATCCAAGATCCTATTTAAAATTTTAAAACAAAGGAAGCACTTCCTCAGTATTTCCTCTAGCTATTAGTGATATCCGTATCCGTATCCATTTCTTTTTTGGCGGATCTTGTATGGATCTTTTATCTTATTAATTTTCAATTCATAGATGAAATTCTAATTAATTATTAGGTGATTAGGTAGCAATAAAAATTATTAAATTCCATTGAGATGTTATTATTATTTTAAATTCTTAAAATGAAATATTTGGCACCTTTATATTGCAAACATTTATCGTAGTGAGTTACCATACCAATAGTACATATTAAGGGTACTAAATAAACTATCTTTATAATCACAAATCTTTGTGACAAGCTTATTAAAATAATGAAATCTATATACATAAAAGAAAGTCGTATTAGTTATACCACAGGTATATCTCGAAAACGGCTAGACCGATTTTTATAATCTTTATTTGAGTAGCAGAATAACCATTAAAATATCGAAAAATTAACGTAAATAAATAAAACAATAACCAGATAATCACTTTAGAAATAAATTGTACTTTCGAATCGACAGAAACTGCCAAATCGATTGGTCTCATGTTGTTGTGATGTGCGGGTGTTATTAATAAATATTATCCAACAATGATTTTATAATGAGAAAACCAAAACTTAAATCTTCGTAACATTCCAAATTCTAATTAAATGTAGAATTAATGCACAATGCAAATCGAAACATCTCCTGCCTGTCACGCAAAACTTCAAGTGGCGGGCGTCAACCATCGCTTCAAGATCACGCGCACCTACACCGATTGAGTATGAAAGTTAAAATCCGTATCCGGATCCGTATCCGCGGATATACATTTTTAACGATACGGCTCATCACTATTAGCTTCTTAACGCCATCGTTATTTTTCTTTGGCACGAGTAAGTACAATAGGGCTGGCGTACGTGGAATAAGAGTTTCTATTATTATCCAGTCACTCGTCTACCATTTTCCTGACTACATTCCGTTCGCTGTAGGGAAGACGATACGGTTCGAAGAAACTGTTGGCGGTATATTCTGTTGTTGTCCTTATTTAACTTAAATTATTAATTCATCAAATAACTAATTAATCAATTAATTGTTTAACTTTAGGGCCAATATTTAGCCCAATATTTAGTATGAGCCAGGGTGATTCGTTCCTGTTTTTTTTTCTTGCCTTACAAACAAAATTAACGGCAACCCGGAAAGATATACAATAATAATTTGTATACACTGTAGCGTCGCGAATTTAACATTAACCTTCATACAAGCGTTTCCAGGTATAACCAATGTCTTCTTCTTTTTCGGCTTCACTCTTGACAGAGTGGTCGTGGCCATCACTTCAGGTGTTGGTGGCAAGCCTCACAATACGCCGCCATTCCTCTCTGATGGCCGCCTTCCTCGTGCATCCCTGCAGTGAGCCATTCAACGCAGCTTTTATTTGATCCGTCCATCTCATAGGCGATCTTCCCCGCGGCCTGGTACCCTCAACCCTTCCCTGGACCACAAGTCGCTCAATAGCCACCTCCCCTCGGCGGCAGACATGGCCAAAGAACGTGAGGATACGGGACTGTACCAAAGATGACAAGCGCTGCTTGATGCCGAGTTCTCGAAGTATAGACTCGTTGGTACGGAATTCAGTCCACGATACTCCGAGCATTCTCCTCCAGCACCACAACCAATGTACCGGTGATATTATCCGAAGTGTACGTTTTATATAATTTGAGCCTTCTAAAACGACATCTTCAAACTTACTTACGCTCAAGTCCCGACTCGTCGTAGTATAAAACTAACTCCGAATGAGTCTTACATACGGTAACCGATGTTAATTCCGTAAAGGATTGACCCACTTCGTGAGTCTCATCCGTCGTGAGAAGCTCGTCCCTCACCGCCGAAGCTTCAATGTCAGCCTGAACAGCCTCAACACCCAAAGTTACCAAAACCCGACCCGACTAGACGTCGACTGAAGAAGTAGGACTTTTGAGGGTTACTTATCAACCCCTTATCAAGACTTAGATTTGGATATTTTTTTTTTCTTTAACTACCCTCTCTTTGATCAGAGTACACTGACTACCAAAATCAATGTATCTGGACTTCTCTAACTCCGTTAAGCTTAATAGTTTTCATGGAAATACGTCGCAGATACAGTAGCTGTGACGGACGCTTAAAACTAGACCCTTGTCGACTATTATTTATCAAAAATGCTGTTAATATTGCACATGTACCTTAATATTAATAATAGTACCTTTAATATTTAATATTGACAGTCTTTCTTTGTCGTGGTAGAATTTTTTACTTATACCTACAGCTAGTGAATACTAAATATAAAATAATTTGACATTTGAAAAACTATGTATCTTTTCCATAGGAAGTACTTTTAAATAGTTCTGTCATGATCATCACATTTGAAATTACGAGTGTAGGAGTATAATAGCTAGTATACGTGTACTGTATCAAGCTGGGACATGTGATTCCACAAAATAGCACAATTATTATGTTTTTTTTTTTTTTACCCTATCACTTTAATTATCAGTGGAAGTCAAGTGTAAGTAATAACTAGGTAATACGTACCCACCTATTTAAGACATCCAAATAAGTAAGGTATTTTACCAAACGAAACGGATATTAGTATTTTAAGTAAACTTTTTATGAATTCCAATAAGTAAACTTAAGTCTATTAATTTGTAAATGTCTTTTATTTTTATGTAAATGAAGTGCATAAGTAGATTAACTCGTACTGAACAGTCAACAAAAGCATATTTTTTTGTTTATACGAGTATAACGCTTCACCCATAATTACAGATAAAAGAAACATGCAAATGTTCCATGCGAAACTCATAGGTAAAATATACGTACCTAACTGAATTCAGGCTACAACGTATCTCGTATAGATATTCATACCAGTCAATTTATAATATTAATAAAAACAATACAATGTTATTAAAAATTAAATTAAATAAAAGTATATTATTACATCATCATACTAAAATAATAATACGATATTAACTTCATTGGAGTCTCAGTCGTACATACGTACGACATTTATTGTTATTATGCACGTAGGTAGATAGAATTTCGTTAACAAAAAAAATTACAAGTACATACCTCAAGGGCCGCTGAGTACTTACCGCACTTCTGATTTGTTGCCTTTCCTGTAGACCACGGTAGATAATAGTAGTAATAATACTCCACATAGTTGGAACACTTATTTATTTGTTCTTGCTTATATATACATATCTATTTGTTACAAAAATACCGACTAGGTAAATCAATCGTCTTCACGCTATCACGACCTAGCGCAGAATGGCGGTCGCTCCCGCTCGTTGGTAGGTATTACCATTATTAATTTTCTAACATAAAGTAGTTAATTCTGTCAGTAGACTCGTCTGAGCATGGACCAACTTTAATGAAATATTCGTGTTCCTTCGAACCGCTACAAAGTAATCAGAATATTGTTATGTCTTCATTACTTAGCTGAATTCATAAATAATTCAATTTTGTTGTTCCTGTTTGTTATCTGTTTATGTTGTTATTTTAGTTGCTGCTGGACTCAAGCGGTTCGACGAAATAATAAAAGCTGTATGATAGCTAAGTAGTGGTGTATATGGGAGATACATAAAAATGATAATTTTAGTACTAGATAATTTTAGTTCTTCTAAAATCTTAAAGGAAACTCCGTGATGGCATATCTCTATCAGTTACGGTTGACTCACAGTAACCATTTATTTCATAATAATATAAGTCCATCATGTCTGTTTCTCCGCTAACTACTTTTAAACCGCCCAACGGAATTTAATACGGTTTTCATTTATGGAAAGAGGCATGAACGAGGCATGAATGTCTATGTACTTATATATATAAAAAAAATTGCATGCTGTACGAAGCTGGGAGCGGGTCGCTAGTTTTTTTATAATCCACATACTAGACTACGAAGAACACAATGAACAACCTAACATTCAGTTTTGAAACTTTAATGAAACATGTAAAACGTTTTCCACTTCAACAACATTTCGTAAGTTACTTACAGCGTAATATTCAAACTACACCGAGTTGCTTTAAATATAAAGACGCCATACTTGAACACAACCTAATTCCAATTTTCGATAGCTTTACGATACTACAATGGAAAATATTAGAAATTAAGTTAGAAATTCTAATGGAAGACCTCTAAAGGCCACTTTTAGTTTACAAATACTATTATGATATTTTCCAGTATTTATATTTTAATGTATTTTGTAGTAGGTATAGTTGCACTCACTATACTACGAAATAACAATCTTACACCTGAAGTCCGAATACACAACTACCTAAGGACATATTCCAATCTAATATTGAAATTGTGCCATTGTAGACGTGTGGGAACAAATCAGGGACGCCACATTTGGCGATAATTTAATATGTGGGAATAAAGGGCGAGACGGGCCGTGTACCAAACGCGGATATTATGCGTCACGCTTCGGCGCGTTGCCTAACGAGACACTTATGAAAAAACTCATATAACTTCACGTCTCACGCAACAAACGCGAGCATTAGCTAAATATAACAATAAAAAAAACCACCTCTTCAATTCGCAAATCTCTTAGATATTATGATATATTTTTCTGTGTGAAGTATAGTGAGATAATCTGTTACATTAAGTATCGCCTATAGAACTTAGAAATACTATTGGGTCAGAGATAACCCTAATAGCCTAGAAGCCTAATTACCTTGGATAGCCTATGGAAGGAAAAGTGAGTAGAAATTAAAAAGGAAATTGAAATAGAAAAAGGACGTAGATGCAAGACAGGAAAAAAGGGTAATATGATTGATAAGAGCGATGACATCCCTTTCTCCTGATTAATGAAACAACAGCCAACGCTTATCACAGCGGTATATAAGAATTACTATCGTCAGACGAGCTGCCCAGTTACTATATGTTCAGTAATCTCTATCCAGATTTGAAACAGAAAATCATAGGAAAATAACATAGAGATTGTGGAATGAAAACGGATGTTTGTACACAAATACCTACTCGTAATTCGAAAATAAGGTAATTAGCAACTATTCTCGCGTATAATTTAACAGTATTATTGTCTAGCGGTTTCATATGTGTATTTATCGTTCTGTGGATAAGATAAATGTTTACTAGATAATTATTGGATAGTTATGGGCAATTAAGAAACTTGATCGAGAAGGTTGAATTACATATAAGCTATAAAAGTGTACACATACGCATACCACAACAAACAATTTATCTTTCAGTAATTAGCCATTGTTATGATATTAAATTTCATATGATATGATAGTAAATATATATTTGTTTAATGATTAGGTAATTTCTCGGGAAATTAGCTAAACCTATAATATAACGGCTAAATGATGTACGAGTATAATGCCGTTATTATGCCGTTGCCACTGTGCAAAACTTTGCTTACGGAATCAATTTAACGCTACGAAACGACAGATAGTTTTAGAACAATGTAAATGATATCATTAAAGGTAAATGCGTAACAAACGCTTCGTTACGTGAAGGGGACTGTCGCCCGCCTACTTGTAGCGAATTAAATGAAAGGAACCGCAAGGCAAATGTGCGCAGCCTGCGTTTCATTAGCGCTAATAGAGGCACATCAATCTGTGTTCATGAAAGTAATAATGAGTCTTGTGTCTCTGATATTGATCGCTGTCTAGCCTTTAATTATTTCAGAATACCGACATTATTTCATTCGAATCGATTTATATTAAGTATTAACCGAGAATAGAAGCTAATCAGTTACCGTGTTGGAATAATCCCAGATTATGATTAATGATTCCCATTGGAAAATGTTTGTTAAACTTTACAAGACGAAGTAAGCTCCGAACTCTGATGCCACGTATAAATGTATTTTATTATTATTAATTAGGGATTCACAAAATAAATATTATCTGAAATTACAAGGTTTTGCTTTTTAAGTCTAACTATATAGTTGTATTTTTTATAAAAACGCAATTTTACACCACAAAAATCTTTTTATAACTATTTATTCAAACGCCATCTCGTCTGTTGTACTATGTATAGTTGCCGATGAATGATAATTTATTCATTCATTCACTCACGAAATTGTGAGGTAACAGTTGATTTATCATTGATAAATCAACTGTTACCTCACAATTTCGTGAGATGGCGCTATATGAATATGTTCTGCTTGAATCCAATAGTAACAATTGAATTACTGCGTTAAATTTGTCCATCGAACACAGCTCAGTCGAGTCGCCCAAATACTAATATTTAAAGTGACAGTAAACGATATCTGCCATATAATCAGAGGTTGTGATTTCAGTGTCAAAATACGTTACACCTCTTGAGTAATAAATTCATTCCTACATAAATTCGTTTATAAAGTCAGATTTCAAAGTCCGAATCATACATGCACATATAAGTTTCTAGAACTACGCAATCACAAACTGTCCACAACTGGTCTTGTTTAAACCAATTCCCTTCACATTTGCCAGCTAGCTCGTTCGTAGGCATCGCCAGTCACGTTTCTGGCGTCAGCCACTATTTTTTTGTCGGAACATCAACGTTGAAAACGCAAAACTGAAATCTCTGTCGTATATTTGCTTCGTTTTACGAAAATTTACATTCAATATTGTGGGGATGTTGTTGAAAATTATGTTCATAAAAGCAACATTTTATTTATTTGATTCGTGAATATTCACCAAGAATTTCTGAAATACTCTTTGTAACTTTGATATTTTACAAACGGGAAAGCGCCACGTTAAAATTCTTGGTGCGGATTAAAAGCCTTTTTCGATAATATTCAGTGACTGAAAAATAAGTACAATTTATTATTTGAAATGCAAATTTGTTTTAACCAACACGTTTTGTGTTTATTTACTTTTCAGCATAAAAAAAGTGGAATTTTATTTTATTTGCAATAAAACAATGTGCAATTATATGAAAGATAAAATAAAGTCTGTTGAAAATATTATATTATATTGTAAGTTTTAAGTTGCGTAATATACTCCCGTTTAATATATTTTTTTATTGCATAATTTTATTATACTTACATAATATTACAATACTATAATTTTAAAATCATAAGTATTAAAAATACCTAACATAGAAAGTAATTATACTAATAAAATCGTATACGAGCCGTAAAAACAACTTATACACGAAGTTTTTAGATTTTATTTTTGTCTGTTTGTCTGTGCACGCTAATCTCAGATACGAAATAACCGATTTGAATGCAATTTTCACTGAAGTATTGACGATAATCTGCACTAAACTATAGGATACTTTTTATTCTGGAAAAATATTACTTTACTGGGGGTTTTTAAAAAACTTACGAAGTTGCGTGCACCAGCTAGTTTTGAAATATTGTATGTCGTAACCGATTTGATTTTGTAAACAGGTTCATAGAATTACGTGTGCTTGAATATTATGATTAAATAATTATATGCTGTATCCACTCAAAGGTGAATGATTATTAATTTATAAAGTAATCCAAGAGCTTCACGAAAACGGTGACGTTCGTTTCAGTTATAAATGGGGTTAAGGGTTCGTTTAGTGACTCGCCTCAAGACTAACTCGTTCCAATGGGACGAGTTTAGAAATATATAATAACTAGCTGGTGCCCGCGACTTCGTCTGCGTTGAACGATGAAAGGTACCCTATGTCCTTTCTAGTGTCCCAGACAACGTGTATGCAAAATTTCATGGCGATCGGTTCAGTAGTTTTTGCGTGAAAGCGTAACAAACAAACAAACAAACTCACATTCTCATTTATAATATTAGTATAGTAAGGATATTAAACTAGAAATTAATATTAACTATAATATTAAACTATTACAATGTCCAGGCGTCACTGTATGTTAGGTGTTATTTGCTTTACATATTTTGTCAGTCGAACGAAGTCGCGAGCACCAGCTTGTATAGTTACAATCGTGGTGATAGACAGATTTAGTGCATCGTTCTTCTTGCTATCGAATTCACAAAACGATTTCTTTACAAACTAGTGCTTTGTGAGCTACACACAACAGATCAAATAAAAATCCTTTTTCGTACTAAATCCACGTTCCTTTTAGGGTAACACTGTGTGTTACATGTCCTAGTAAATTCCTATAAAGCAAGACACGTCTTTGATCTTGGCTGAGCACCGATATACCTATTACGTATCTGCTTATCCGGATGTCTCTTTGTTTGGCGTATTTGGTAAATCTCTTGGCAACATACCTAGGTTAGTCCTCGTAAATATGTATTATATTTCTTCCTTATTACAGTTGAAGAAACGGCAAGAAATATTTTCTCCGCATAAACAATGGCAATTGTGAGGAAAAAATATTTCCCATGCAAAAAGTTTCAGTTAAATTCTAACAATGCACATCCAACGGACCAGTTGTAGTGCCTGACTAACATAACATAACGCGAACTGCTTGTCTGAAACTAAGTGCCACATGGGCCAAACTGTTTGCAAACTAACAATTTTCTCCACGAACTGCAAGAGCTTGTAAACTGGCTGTTGAATTTTTTATTTATAAGTGGAACAACGACGTTAAAGTAATCTTCATTCTATAGGGATCGCTTTAAAGTAATTTAAAAAATTGTGAAGAATAGTCGACTCTGAGAGAGAGGGCCGTTGAACGGCGGACGTCGTCGGGCTTGAGCTGACGACGGATGCTAGGCGACAAACGCAAGGAAATTGCTCTCCGCTGCCGGGAAATTGAGACGTTCCTCGTAAAAAGTCTCTATACAGAATTTAACCAACAGACAGTGGGGTCTTTTCGATAGGATTCCGTATAGGCACGTAACAATGTTACATTAAATTGTCAAAAGAACACACGAGGCACTGAGTTTGATACAGTTCAAAAACAAAGTGACTTCTTGCAATTTCTTCCGCTCAGAGATAAAACATTCTTGACTATAAATAATGCACTTTTAAAGCTACATATAGAGTTAAGACGTGATTAAGGCAATAGAAGGACGAGATTTAAAACAATATTCAAATAGTTAGACGCGACAAAAATAAAGGAAACTCCTGCCAAAAATGTATATGTTTATTTCTAATAATTTTAGAGATGAAACCATGTAATATGATGAGATTTATAAATACTCTACAATGTTAAAAACTCTTTTTGCTCTTCGAACGAAACTGAAAAAATAGCTAAACTTTAAAAAAAGCTTTTATTTTCTTGTTTATCATAATTTCGTGTCAGTGAAACTTAGTAGTTTATCGTTGATATTGTAGTTATGAAAGTTCAAGCAGTCCGGGCGAAATATTCAATCAAAACTCTCTCCTCTACTATACTTGCAATATATGGAGAATGAGCACTCTGCAAGTCAGTTAAACTTTATATTGGGAAAAATTCTTCAGGTCTCAGCACGGTGATTATGAGCATGAAATTTTAATATAATAAAATCGTTATAAAGTGAGACCAATTAATTAACAATCGAAATGGAATCGTATTACACAACGGATTAGCGACTGTATGCCCTTTTTTACCGCGTTCTGCGTTAAGAAGGGTAGCCCTTTGCAGAAGACCATCTTAAAGTATGCTGTATTGCTGCTGTGTTTCGGTGATACCTCTATCCCAAATTTCCCATATCCCAAATTGTCTTTTATATTTTTATCTATCATGCTCGGCAGGCAATGGTAGCCACTTACCATAAAGTAGACCATCAGTCTGTTTGCCGACCATTCGCTTAGTTAGAAACTCAAAGGTCTTTGAGTATGAAACCTAATGCGTCTGAAAGAGCACTTGTCCAACAGGCTTATCAAATGTGAACAGACACTTTAAGGAAAATGTTTTAAAGCTTCATTTCTTATATTATATCTGGTTTTTACCATTCATTTCCTAAATGATAATGGAATAAAAGGTTCAAACGATTACTCAAGTCAAATTCACGAAAAGGAAAATTGGTTGAAACAACATAAAGAGAGCAAAACAGTCGCAACCAAAAGAGCTTAACCAACTTTCCTATGTTATGCACCTAACGAAAGACGTAAAAAGACCAACAATTATGTAAATCAAATATGAATTTCAATATTGATAGTAAAATTAATTCTTTTTAATATAATACTATATGAGTCATACGAGGAAATACATTTATACTGCTGATCGAGAGTAAATCTGAAAATTGAAAGGTAGCTAAGAATGATCTATGACAACCTATATTTCATATTTTTAGGTAATTTTAATATACAAATTTTAAAAAGTTCATTTTTATGGAGCATCGTAAAAATTATTAGGATTCCAAGCGCGCCATTCCAAGCGCCCTAAAAATTTAGACGATTTTTACTTTATAAATCAAATCAAAATTAAATAGCGGTAATTAATCAATTAGAAATCTTACATGAAACGTTACATGAAACGAAAGACCTTTGCGCTTTGCCGGACAGATATTACTTAATATTGCTGCCCATTTCAGAATGCCAGTTTGTTGTGTAATATTGATCATGCAGTTCTTAATTTAATTGCTTTAATAAATTAGGTGCAACTGTGTTTTGGTTTATAAAATCTACCTTGCTCTATGCTTTTATCTTGAAAGTTATTTTAAGCAACGCGGTAGCTACAGTATAATAGAAAATACATTCCTATATTTACATACTGAAGTACAATACAACTGTTACATAATGTCTTTCTCCGTTAAATTTTATGCCGCCTATAGATATTTAAAGGGTTTATAGGTTTATATAATCTCTGACCAACTTTTATGAGCAATAAAGAACTAATAAATAACAAACCTTTCTTTGTGTGCATTTTATGATACTATCATCATAAAATGGTGGTCTCTTATACATTTTATCTAAATCAATTACAAAGCAAAGGATGAAATGTTAAAAATGAACGTTGATTCAAGCTTAATTTTGTTTAAATGTGATTTTTTTTAATTATATTATATTATTTATAGACACTAAATGACAAAATCCATTTAGTTCTAAATCTTATAAAATGCATTTTTTTTCCGCATCGCTCGTTAGGTAGCCTCTGTAAAATTTGTTAATTAAAAACGAAAAATATGTTATAAATACTTCTTTTGTAAATTTTAAATATGTTATAAAAATATTTTTGTATAAATGTAATAAGAAAAGTAATAATTTCCGCATAATTGTTTTATTTATGATTTCCCTGTTATCTAATTGTAAGTATGTTTGTCCTTTATAGACTCCTAAACCGCTCAACCGATTTTTCCTGTTTTCACTTATGGAAAGAGGAATGAAGAGTGGAGGTTTGAATATACCTATAAAAATAGCACGCCGGGCGAAGCCGGGAGCGGGTCACTAGTATTTCATGTGTACGAATTATTATCATATATATAAATCACGCGGTAACATTTCAGTTGACGTACGTACAGAGAGATAGGTGTGCATATTTTATGATTTGACAATGAAAATGATTACTGAATTCATATGAGACGTCGTTTTGATGGCAGTGGTATACGTGTAGTAGATGATAACTAGTGTTATTCGGAACAAAGCAGATATGCTCATAATTCCCGGGGTTAGAGTCGATCGATAGTCATTCACCGTTCGCCGCAAACCTATCTAGAATCGCGTGACGGTTTATGATGGTACCAAATAACGCTATTCCAACATCCGAGACGAAATTACGACGTTGGTCGGGTATTATTAACGCTACTCACATTTCAGAGTCGTGGCACACCGCCTTTATTAAAATCCCAATTAAGCACAAAAAGGAATTGTATACCGGAACCACTGAAATACCAGGATACCGGTTCCAGTGTGCGGAAGTAATCCCGGTTGTCATTGTGCTACAGATCTAATGATCGGCCGATGGTCACATGACGGTAGTTGGCTATTGACGCTTTTTATCACAAGCAACATTCAGAAGGAAATAAATGCCTTGCGGACTTTGAAAAAATAAAAGATATGGGAACAGTTTCGCATATGAGAATTGGCATCGAAAACCGAAATTTATAGATGTAGGTACCTACTTATTGAATTTTTAAGTTCTCAAATTCAATGTGTGATTAAAAATAATAATCAAATTGCTATACTTAATAGTGTTAACATATATTAATAGAGTAGGAATCATACTTACATAAATCTGATTATCTGCATATATGTATTTACGTTTGTAAATAATAACTATCCATTTTTTTTTATTCACCGTTTATTTCACTAACAAGGTCAGTTAGTATTCTTTTCCAAATATCCAAATATACCTTTTAAAAAATTTAAATCTTCCCCTTTAGTTTGGCCTGCCTGCCGAATTTTCAATTAAAAAAAAATATTAATCAGTTTATATTTTGATAACGAAGTGTAACCAAAACCTGCAGGATTCTACTAATACTTGAATCTACGGAATTGAGAATGTTTAGTCCCTTAAATACAAGTACCAAATTTATCTTGCGGGATTGAATTCCCTAAAGCACACACATTAATTGTGAGCCATCCAAAGTAGTACGCGATCCCGAAATATTTAAAGTGTACTCGCTTATAAATACATTTTAGCAATTCATTAAAAACATCTCATAGTAATGAAAGCCTCCGAAAACTGTTGTTATACGTACATTTTTAAACAGCGTACGTCACATGTAATATTAATAAATGCTTTATGAAAAAGAGTTATTAATTTTAACAAGGTGAACCAACGTAGGACATAGTAAAGTACAGTAGGTACTTACTAAAGAAAATTATTGTTTGAATTTTACAGAAAAAAACATAAAATTATCAATTGAATTTATACAAGTCTAAGCGTCTGTTTCACAAACGTCAAATAGGCCAACTGTCATTTAAAGTCACCGGTAACCGGGGATAATGGAGCTGATATACCTTTGTTTGTACGGTAAACGTCCCAAACATTAAATAGAAAAGATTTAAAAAAAATTCGGCTATCGAATGATGCAGTAAACCGAGTGCATAATTCAATATAACAGAAAATGATTTCTAAAAGTAACTAATCAACACTTCACTTGTAGTTGGTGAAAGAGGCGCTAAGTGGTTGGCAATCGCTTTGAACGTCAAGCTATTGCACGAAATTTTTTCATTTTTATTTGAACTACTAAAATTAGTAAATTCTTTCCAGTTTTAATGTTATTTTACAATTGACATATATAATACTGTTAAATAATAATGTATATGCATGTTTACTTTATATTTTATAACATGTCTTCTATACTTTTAATATATTATATTATACTTAAAGAGAAAGGATTTGTAGTTTTGTTTGTAATGTATAAACACAAAAATCACTGAACTTATTTTAAAAATCCTTTCACCTATAAAGAGCTATATTATCAGCGAGTACCATAAGCCATATGTTTAAAATTACGCAGACGAAGTCGCGTGCAACAGCCAGTCATATATAACATAATTGGGTTCCATAAATCACCTTCTTTTCAATTCAATTCCATAGTGTATAATAAGAAATACTACACAATTATTAAATATCAATATAGTTTTATACTATTCTTCTTAAAATGTATTTTCTCCTTCATAGGTCGCCTGCTTCAATATTTAAACAGAACGTCATCGCAAAAACACAAATTGATTTATCAGGCAAATTTTGAATCAAAACTTTGTCTTTGCATTTCCGCTTTCACCGCTTTACGCAAATTACTACGGTAAATGGCACACGACTGCGGCTGCCCGCACAATGCATTCCTGTAATTATGCGAAAAAGGCTGCGAACTTTGTTCGCCAAGCATCGCGCCCAGTTTCACTCGCGCCGCCTTTCCCCGCGACCGTGCCTTCCGCCCCGACCTAAAACCAAATACACGCCGAAACGGACGCCTGAATGCAAGCATTTAGCCCCAGATAAATGGGAACAGGGCATCCGAGCCTCACTAAGTTTCGCGAAAAATAATTACTCTACAATCCCAGCTGAAAGCTGGAAAGATTTTTTACTAGCTGCGGCTTTAGAAGGAAGCTTAGCTGCAATCAAGACCAATTAGTTTTATAAGGAATTAATTCTTACGGTAACTGAAGAAAATACGTGTATTTTTTTTGTACCGTGGTTATTCATCTTATGGCAGAAAATTTCGGTTGCAATTGTGATATTATAGAGGTTGATACGTTGAATGTTCGGCCACTGAATGGTGAGATTGAATGCGGAAATGGTACCTGCATCCGGCTTCAACAATCGGACCGCCCGCTTACACTTACTGTCAATTGCAGTTTTTAATGCAGTCCATGAATAAAACAATCTTATATTTTTCACGTTCCGTGAGATAACTATATGATTAAGGCATAAGTTTAATCTTTCAAGTCAAATAATTCTCCATATTTTTAGAAAATATTAAGTACGTGTGAGTATATATATGTATATTATATGTGTAGGTACTTACAGGTTTGTTCGGAGTTTATACGAAAGGCTAACTTTTGTGTATTCTGTTGTCAAAAGAACAAAATGACCCTGAAGATTAAATATTCATTAAATATAATCTTCCATTAAGAAAGTTTGGATTCCTAATTAAAGACAAAGAAAGAATTATATTTGTTAATAGATATTAAATACTAGCGACTCGCTCTCGGCTTTGCCCGAAGTGCAATTTTAAAAAACTTCCACGTTTATCCCTCTTTCCATATTTGAAAACCGAATTAAAATTGGTCTACCCATTCTCGAGTTTTAAGAAGCGTAGGTTCGCAAACCAACTTAACATTTTTTGATATTTCCTTCCTCAATTTTAATTATATAACTTCTAACTATAATATATTTTAAAATTACCCTCTTTGGAACTTGACGAGCTTTATGTCGGAAAGATCCCCATGAAAATTATATTGAATTTCATTGTTGTTGTAGTTTATTAAGAAACTATAGAAAGAGAGCCTATGTAGATGTTTATAACGCAATAAAAATTTATGTTTTATCACTTGATTTTTATCTTTGCCGAAAACTTTTGACGATGAACTCCAATCTTTGCCTCGGCTCATATTTTGTCACGTTTGTTCAAATGTCTGATTTACTGGCCGCTGCAGTAATGTATTGAATTATAAATGACAAACCCGTACGACGGCATTAGTTTGCCATAACATATTTCTGCGGAATGTTTTCTGAATTTCGCTTTGACGTTGGAACATAGTTTACTACCAACTCCAGTTATAAATTGAACTGAATTTGATGAGGCCACGAGCGACTTCATTACACTGTAGCATACCTTTGCTACGAAATTCCGCTCGAAACCTACTTACTTTTTTTTAAATTCACATATAAAATGCTATATTTTCCCACTACATTTCTACATAACCTGGATGTTTTTGAAAGACAAAATAGGGTATCTATATGACCCCAAAAGCTTTACAGAAACGTTGCAATATTACATTCGTTCCCCCGTATAGCATTGAATATGTCTTTTGCGAATATGTTTTAAAAATACTTTCAGTACAGAAATATAAAAATATATTACTAAATCGGCATCGCATCAAACAGTCGTCGCGTTTGAATGGAAATAATAATATTTCTATGTAGTTTTTATAAAATTAAAATTTAATATGAGTGTGAAACAGACAAACTGATGAACAAATACATACATACATACCTACAGATATATTTCAGTTTTTTTTTTAAATTTGTTTAAATAATTCTTTTGATGTTATTATGAATTTTTTTGTAGTGGCAGGGCAACCTGTGTTCCGCTCTCAATCTCTATCAAGATGGCTATCTCGTTTATATAGGCAACGGTAACCACCTATGATCAAATTTACTATCAGTCTTCATGCCAACATCCTATTTCCATTAACTTTATAGTCCTCAGTACGCATAAAATAAGTTTAAGCTATAGGCCTCATAAAATATGCATTTTTTGTCTTTATCCTGTTTCCACAATTTAATCGGAATTTTGCATATTATATGTTTGCTTACATTAACATGAATTAAACTTACCGTAATAAAGCTTGATATATATTATACTTATTTAATGTGGCCGTATCTTCGAAAGAGCTTCTCTTACCTGAAACAATAAAAGAAATCTTATAAGTTACCTGACATTAAATATTTCCCTCCTTCCACTTGGATCCACAGCTTGGCTCCACATGTGGATCCACGTATACCTTTATCTCCTCTTAAATCTACCATTGAGGTCCATGTTACTTATCAATAAGAATAAAAAAAAGAGAACAATTGACTATAATAAACGACATCTACTGTAAAAATACCGGCAGATTGTATTGCAATGCCATCTTTGCGTATTTTCAGTAACTAATACCAAAGATGAATTTTCAGAACAAAACCTCTTCAGTTTCAGCGACATCTAGAGAGAGGGATTTGAAATTCTGAAGGTTTCGCAACACATATTGAAGAGGGCGTTCATGTCTTACATTTTGTATACGATTGCCTACAGAGGGCGCTGTGTAATGTAAAATTAAACTGGTAATGTAATAATTTTATAACTACAAACAACTATTTTGTTAGTAAGCTATATTAAGGTAAATGTTTATGTTTATGTATACTCTAATGGAAGTGAATTTTAAATAAAAGACCCTTTTTTATGTTTTTATGGGTTATGCCGGATTCCTACTTGCTAAATCCCAACGACTTTCTATCTATCGCGGCCTTTAATGGGCGGGGTCGTGGGGACACGACTTCGGTGCCCCACCACAGCTTTGGTTATAATAATTAATGTTCGTAAAATTATATTGTAATTAAAGTGACTAGAAATGTAAGACGAAGATATCATTAAACAAAGACAGTGTTAAAAGTACAAAGGAATAAGCCACACAGAAACAATAATTATCATCATTATAAAAGCGTTATAATAATTTATAAGAAATATGTTAAAACATTTTCTTTTTTGTATTGCTATCGTGTAACAAGTTTGAAAATAATGCGCGGAACGCTCTACAGCGCGTAAAAGAAGGCCGGGTTGTTATTATGATATTGTTTTTATTTTTCGCTCAGTCGCCGCTATAAAATATTACAAAGAGAAGAGTGTTTATAAGGAAAAAATGAACAGTGAAATATGTAGTTGAAAATTGAAAACACGGAAGGGTTGTAACTATAATAATCACTAGCTGGCCATATATTTTCGGTTAAATTATATTGACTGTATTGAAAAATGGGAAACAAAATAGAAGAATAATATTTTTGGAATTATCTTTTTATTACTTCGTTTTGTAATTAAGAGCAAATAAATTTAAATTGACTGTTTTTTTGTAATTTATTAATTATTCGCTTTTTAAAATATAGAACTTCAATATTTTGAATTCTCAGTTTATGTTGAAAACCGTTTAGTTAATTCTAGCTTTCGCCCGCGACGTCGTCCAAGTATTGATCACTATCATTGTAATCTTTCTTAATATAATTTATATATTAAGAATAAAAGGCGATTATAATAGGCGATGTGTGTGTATGTTCCCTATGGACACCAAAACCGCTGAACCGGTTTTGATGAAACATTCAGATAATCCTCAGATTAGTCCAGCTGGTAATCCTGTGAAGTTTGGTAGCGATCGGACGCGGGCGAAGCCGGGAGCGGGTCGCTAGTATTTAATAAATTTTGTACTATCAGAATGTTTCTGATTGCTTTTTGAAGATAGTAGTTTTAACAAATAAACAAATTACAATTTACTACCTAAACAAAAAACAAGTAAAAATTTATTAAGCAGAAGCAATAAAAACAAGCCAATTGTATCCAGTTATACATTTATCTTTTATTTTTGTGTTTTTTGTAGCAACAAGCTCGACAATCCATCTGAGACACGGGGACAAACCTCCTGAGAGTAAAGGACACGCAGAGAAACCTTTCAGGGGCTTTTCATAACACTCCACTACACCTTAGTTATGTAGTGAAAACAACCTTTTTAGTCTAAACTAAAAAAACCTTTGAGTTAAGTTACAATAACAAACTTTAACACAGACGTTTAAAAGAACAAAGTAAATTTTAATTACATATTTTACTAAAAACCGTTATCTTGTCAAGAACCATTCATTTTATCCTTTCATTTAAAGACTCATTTAATAGATCCTTTTATTTTATCCCTCATACTCTATCTTAAAATAGGTGTTAGCCCACTTTTACTTATCTGGTACATTTTTTATATTTTTAGAAAATCCCCGCGAACCTAACATTTTTCCAGAATAAAAAGTATATGTTAATCCATGTAATTAATAACTATCTGTGTTACAAATGTCATCCAAATCTGTTTAACCGTTTATGCGTGAAAGACTAAAAAACATCGCTACTCACAAACTTTCGCAATTATAATATTATTAAGATATGCTTAAAATGAGTAATTTAAATATACAGTCATTGGAATGTGTTAAGAAGTTACAACATTGTAATCTCCCAAAATTGTGAAAGTAAGCATAATTAAGCATACGAGAATCGGGATTGTATCAGAATGATTATGAAGTAGAAACAGCATCGTATATTGTAGGGAGCATTTAACTTTTGTGTCAGATACAGAAGAGTGGTAATCGTGTAACGTTGAAACATGGATGCCAACAGGGGCAGGTGGCTTCCACGGAAGCGACCATGCGACCGCAGTGCGTCGGACGCCGCCTGCTGCGGTCACATCTCGCGCTCTTGGTTTGCTAATTAATTCCGAAACGCACGTACGTTGACCTGTTACTCCTCTTCAAATCACATACTCTAAGATAATGTTTTATGCCTTTGAAATAAATTAAAAATTATTGTAAGCGCCTCTTTCACAAACGTCAAGTAGGCCAAACTGTCATTTAAAGTCACCGGTAACCGGGGATAATGGAGCTGATATATTGTTTGTACGGTAAACGTCCCAAACATTAAATGGAAAAATAATAAAAAAAAATCGGCTATCGAATGATGCAGTAAACCGAGTGCATAATTCAATATAACAGAAAATGATTTCTAAAAGTAATTAATCAACACTTTACATGTACTATGGCGGTCAATGGAGCAGACCCACTTTTCATACAAATTTGTCTAACGTTGAATTGAGGTTGTCATAGTAACGTCATAGAAACGTAACAAAGATAAATACAAAATGTGCACACGAAATTGTTCCTTACGGTGGGACTGCTCCCTTGACTGCGATAGTACATAGTTTGTGAAAGACGGCCTAATTGTAATAAATGGACAATTAGCTAATTAAATAGTTATATTAGTTAAATATGTAGTAATATTACCGTCCTTACATAGTATTATTTAAAGTCGCTTTCCGTGCTGTATGTCTTTAAGTATATCCGCTAATTAGTCTTGATCAGGCTACGGGTTTTACCATCAGTTAGATAATATTTCCCGGAAGGTTTATAAATATTATTTTCATTTTCTTTATTTAAATTATTATTTTAATTCTTTTTTTTATGTATACCGAAGATAAACGCTATTTTTATACCTTTTTCTAGTAGTGTTCATTGCATATTTCATTGAACTATGTTAAGTACGCGCTACTTCCTGGAATAGCTCGGGAAAAATATGAATATACGTTAATCTTTACTGCTAATAGCCTAGTAAATAATTTATCGATAAAAAATACACAAGCCCAACTTGATAACTTATTTTATTATAAAAGAGAAATTGTGAATTCGACTAGTAAAATTTCTTTAGCAATAAACTCACAAAGAAATAGATAATTTCGATTTGTTACCAACCCAAGTTTTCTTCTGTGAATTGGTATCTTTGAAATATGGGGTCCTTAAGAGCACACTTTCCAAGCTCGAGCAGCTTTCCAATTCCATACTACATAATTCCATGATTACTCATTAGTTATTGGTTGTAGCAATACATAAAAAAATGACATTTCTGAGACGTACCTACTAGTAACATGAAGGTTTGCACGAAAACAAAAATCTGAAATTAATTTTATATCTAGTATAATTGATAGCTAAAATGTCCATAATTTGTGTCAATTTCGCGGGTTGAGAATTCTTGTTATCTAAGTACTGACTAAAAGGAAAAATTTTTTTCGAAGAAAACGGTCTAGCTATAATATACTCACATTTAAAATTAAGGTACCATCTACAAAGATTTTGCTAAAATAATGGAATTGCTGGCGTATGTTTTATTATTTTCGCGAGTTCCGTAAGTGCCGCGAATGTCGTGCGTCGCATTCTGTCTTCGGTTATTCCATTATATTCAATTGAGACATCAAGTACTCCAAAATACCTATTACTGACCTCCCACGCTCGTACAGCGTGTCCTTTATACAACATACAATTCATTTATTTATCCGCATTATTTTCATTATTCATTCAATTCATTATTTATTATTTGTTCCAAAAAATTTTATGATTGACACTAATTGCCATTGGAACACTCGCTATACAAGTTACAAAATATCCAAGCTTAAAATAACCACAAAAGTAAAATTAAACTTATAAAATATTTTGCAAAACAATTCTCCGCGATACGCTACGCCGTAGCACCAAGGATTCGGAGACAAATCGTAGACTTTACGACGTAGGATCGTAGCAAAAGCTCGTATAAATTGACCAAGAAAGATTGGTGGCTAAATTCGTTCAATTCTAATAATATTATAAATGCGAAAGTGTGTATATTTGGAGGTTTATAACTCAAACATGCAAAAATGGCTAAACGGATTTAGATAACGAACATTTGGAACACATAGGTATAGTTTATTATTTGGATTAAAATATGGAATACTATTTATCCTGGGAAATTGTTAGGTTACCGTTAGGTACTGGCTTTTCAATCGAATTACAGCGCGGCACGAAGTAGATAATCCAGTTATTTATTTATGTGTTTAAATAACTATTTATATATGTAACCATACATAATTGTCAGTTGTATGCACCTGAAATCAAATATTATTTATAGAAACAGAATAGTCTTAATTTACAACAAGTAAATTTGAGTTAGAAGATAATCTAACTAATATCTTCTAAATCAGATTAACTTTATGACTGTTGGTAACATTTAAATTGGGTATTACACTAGCGATCTAATCTTGGTTGCAGAAGATAATTACACAATGAAAACAATTAGAAGCTTGTATCTATGAAAAGATACAAGCAAGATACAACATATAAAGAAAACAATTTGCAGATACCTAATGAGTTCGTGTGCGATTATATATTAGCGTGTTTATGTTATTTTAAGAACAAGAAAAATTCCTTTTAAACGTTAACGGAGAAACGGAAGATATTTACGGATACCGGAATAAAATACGAAACGCCCGAATTATATAAAGACGTAGCGTGTAAAGAAAACAGATAAATCTGTGAGGGATAAGTTATGCGGACGATACGAGTGTATACTTTATGTTGGAGCCATATCGAGAGTATGAAGTTTGAGAGTGTAATACAAAAGAGCGCATCAACATTCTACTAGCAAACGAACGGTTGCCGGGCGGGGTTGTGCAAGGGTACGGCGGAGGGGTGAAAGCAACTCTTATTAAATTCCACGTATGTAGACAAACGGCGGCAAGCCGCTCTGTTGTTCGGACTCGATGACGATTGTTACACAGAGCGGCGCCATCATGGCGCTCCGTCGTCGTTCTCACAAAGGGTTCAAATTACACCTTCCTCTAGCCTTGGCTCTTTGTGTACACTAAAATTGTGCTGATCAAGCTCAGCTGTTCCATTCTTGTTTGCGCCTATCACCGTAACAAGCTACGATTACAGTAGTATTAGATTAAACATTTGGAGTAAATTTATAAATAAATAAACAAACATAATAACATAACATTATAAAAAGATATTAAAATGAATGTCCACATAGAGAAATTAAATGCACACTGAGAATGCATTTCTTGGTAAAAAAAATCTTAATTATATATCTGGTATCTTATCTTCTTGGTAAAAGGTACACAATCTTAATTATATAAGTATATGTTTTCAATCTATAATTAGATATATTTTCTCTTTGCGACAAAAGTAAGAAAGTGAAAATGTTTTATTTTAAACCTTCTCATTAGTTAATGGTATTACACAAAAATCGAAAAACAAGCGCAAATTTCGTAGAAGTTAATCTACTAAAAGCCCGTTTGAATGAAGTTTAAATTTATAGTTAGTGTATAAGAAAAATGACGACGTTTGAAGATTTACGCGAGCGTTCGTGGCTTAATGAAAGCCACTGTTAGGTTTGGAAAAAGTTTAAAAGACGGCCTGCGGTGGTGCGGGTCAAGTGCGCGTCATACCCCCTTGACCTCGTCGTAGCCGACGGTGCTGAGGACCTGGGTGCTCATGGACTCACGTTTGCAATCACTATGCTACTGCAGCAATGTTTACATGCTTCACTAATTACTGTCTGCATTTTTATATCTATACATATTATAAACGATCTGGCGCCGGCGACTTCGTCTGCGTTAAAAATTTGAAAAATAACGCCCATTTTTTATATCTTTAGGCGTTCCCTCGGGAACCTAACATTTTTCCAGGATAAAAAGTATAAACTATCTGTATGCCAAAATTTCATCCAAACAGATTTGGAAGAGCGATCGACAAAAATTGCAGACAAACTATGTACTTGATGATTGGTCATTACCGTAGCTTAGAAAAAAAGCTCTGACTATGGGATCCCAGATTCGATTCCTTGCAGGCCAAACTGTCTGTCGTAGGACTGCATATCAGAAGTAAAATCCACGGAACATTACCGCTATGATTTTCGAACACTTTATCCCACCTGTTAATATTTTAATTAACTATTGACGAAGTTAAGCTTATCATCAACCAAGAAGTACGTATTAATTCGGGTAGATGGCGTTTATTTCATAAAAATAAACGTCACTGAGGGTGCCGCTCACAGAGCGTGACGCCGAGTTCAGTGTTTTTTCTCCATCTTAAGTGTCCAACACGCGTAAAGAAGTATTAACTTCAAAAATGTTTTCAAAACCACAAACATTTTTTTGTTTTTCAATTGTCCACGACGACCACGTAATTCCTCATTTTAATCGTTATGCCGCTGTCACTAACAACAGTGCAGATATTAATTATTACACTTCAGAAGTTAATAATTAACTTTAAAGTTTCCCGTGTGCTGAGTTTGGCACTTCATTCCACGTTATACGAAGTAAATTTTCACTTGCAATTATCTACATTAGAACGCAAAGAGTGGTTTGTGAACTTAATAATTTATCAAACTCAGTTATTGACTTAAGTAAATTTCCAAGAATCAAATTGAATAGATATAATTTTCATTAAGAACACAATTATAACTTAGTGATGTTAGTCATATTATGTAACGGTAGACATTTCATTTGGCTTTGTAATCCGTTAGGAGGTGTACCTACATTACGATACTAAAGATTTTTTTAAAATCTTTAAAAGGCTCAAAAGAAGGAATCATTAATAAAAGAAATTCGTCCCAACTTTGAAGTTCGCAATGGAAAAAAAATTAAATCATGTAGGAATGAATTCAAAAAATTTCAGACTTAAATTTTCAAACGACTCATGACATCTGTCAGATAGATTGACAAGAGTATTAACGCCAGTCCGATGAATTATAGGCCTAACTCAATGATAGTTTGCATGAGAACATTGGACGACTATAACAGCTTATTTGTATATCTTGTAATAATGTCTGTTAAGGACCTGACTTCTTTGGACTTGACGGACCTGTTTTGGAAAACTAAGAAAAATTATAGACTTGACTTGACTTGACTGACTAGCCTCGGGATCTGCTACTTTTGATTTTAATTTCAATTTTGCATTTTTTAGGCTATTACAAATTGCTATTTCTACTAATGACACTGGCAAAATCATCGGAGAAGATATTTTGACGGAGCCAAGACATTAAAAGAGAAGAAGAAGAGGGGTAATTCCATGGTAACTCATGTTACATTTTTACTTCTCTATTGAAACTAACAAAGCTAGCATACCATATTTATAATTATATCAACTACCCCCTCAATGGAAGTTTCGTTGTTATAAAGCATAAAATGTGGGTCTCGTTTTATTTTTAATTTTCTAGGTTTAGTTTTTTTTAGTTTCAATAAAAATTATTGGTAACTCACGTTACCTTTGGCGACATTAGCTTTTAGTCTAGTATGTACCCAATAAAAATTCTGTTCCGTTTAAATTAAATAATTAAATATTAAAAATCAAATCCGTTTTTATTAAATGTCTTACATATTATGAGATCATTAGCAAAATTAATGGTTTTAGAAACACGCATTTTTTTAGAGAATTAAATAATGGTCACTCATGTTACATGGATTTACCCAGAAGAAGAAGAAAGTCTTTTAAAGCTGTTTGTAAATATAATTATATATTTTTCTATGACAAAAATTGGGAATTATTAGGATCATCAGCCAATTTTTGACATTATGTATCAATGAAATATTCAGCTTTGGCTTACTAAAGTGCTTGATTGGACATCGCCGGATGAGGCAGACCAAATGTAGGCAACTTCCTTGTAAAAGGTACATTTGTATTGACATGGAAATGCTTCGAGCACCGCCGGTGCTATTTCGTGTTTTCACTCACGTAACTAAAAGTGACTTAAAACAAAGTACTTAAACGTTAAACTAAATGTTGATGACGACTTTACATTTACGATAATTTAATTTGTTTACTGTCTAAGCTAATAAAGCGAAGCCAAGAGAAGCGAACGGCCTCTGTCAATAGAACAAATTGCCACTCAACAAAAGCATAAAGGACTTACGAGTATCTAAATAAAATAAAATATAGTTTTAACAAAATAGTATTGCAAAAGATCCTGTACTAAAACAATATCTTGGAATAAACGTTGCACGTTGATGTCAAATTGTAAAAGACAACAACACGAAAAGCATTTGCCGTCTTCTCCCACAGTACAACAATATTGTAGTTGTCGTAGACGTATTGATTAGAGACATAGAGATTTTTAGAGATAATGTAAGAGACGAAGCGATCGTGTAACCAGTAGTGTTAAGAATTTTGATTTGTTCTCGAAGTTACTATAGACTTACAGAGAGTCGCACGATTCCTTTCTCTCTTACTAGAGAGTGGTCAATTTCAAGCGGTTATTAGCTACTCAGTCCATTCTCTATGTCTATGGTTATACTTAGAGTCCGGCACATATCTGACAGGGCCGACCGGCTCAACGACTCCGACTTTGTAGTGTTCGTGTACGACTCATCGGCATTGAAAACCTGTCCCGAAGCGTTGGATATTATGTTACAATCTTAATAATATTGTGAATTTAGTGAACAACTTATTCTTATTTAGTTTAACGTAAATGAAATAGACTAAAGTAGACGCGAATACTTAATTGACTAACTTACTAAATTACTTCTAAACTTAATATCAAACCAATTACAGTTCATACTTCAAAGGTGACGCGAATGGATATACATTTTGGTTAAAACGTAATTGAATAGGTACGAGATTTGGATTTTTTTTTAAAAATTCAGTATTTTAGTACTCATTTTTTTTTGCTTGACAGAATTACATAATTCGATAAGGGCCGTTTTCACCATCTCTGAGTAAAGTGTCAAGTAGGCTAACCGCCACCGGTAAGAAAGCGTACGAGCTTCACCATCTTTGAGTAGCATTACTCAAGGGTAATTTCAATGAAATTGAAACAAGATACTCGTAAAATTTACTCGCCAATTAGCGTTACTTGTAAACGTAACTAATCAACACTTTACTTGTAGCTGATGAAAGAGGCCCTAGGACTATTGTTAATCAATTTTTGATTCTGTTTTAATTAAGAGAACTCGTGTGAATTTTACAGTACTTTTCTTAAACATAAAAATAACAGTTTGAATGTTCATGTGAATAAAATTTCATACTGGTGCAAAACATACCATACACATTTGACATAATTTTCGTCTTAATAAAGACTTATTAAGGCTTTTTCTGAACTTAAATGAGGTACATGTGTACTCGTAGCGCTCTCTGTTACCACTGACAACTTCCCAAAATTAATTTATCTTACGTTATTTTTAACTAAAACAGTTCAAAAGACTAAGATAAGTTCCCTTATGCTGGTGAGAAATTCAAATAATCGGCCTGCTTAATTTAGCCGACTTATTCAACGGTGTTGTTCGCTTAGCATAATTATAACCTTAATTCATGGTGTGAACCGAAATATCAGAAAGACTTGGTAATTCTAGATTTGGCAATTTAATAAATTAGTTGAGAATTTTAGTTTCGCCCATAATTGTTAGCGATTATTATAATTGAAATTTCAATTATATAATTAACAAATTAAGAAACAAAAACTAATCTAGAATTTGATAATGATATTTAATTAGCACTCTAATTGTTTGATCTGATTGTTCAATGAAGAATTAGTTTATGCGTTCCGATTCCGAGCATTGTGTTAGAAACAATAGTTGCAAATAACAAAGGGTTGCTGACCGAAAAATAAAATATATATACCCCTTAAAATAAACGTGTGCGAACATTTGTAAAGTTAAGTGTACATGCGCAAGACGATGCATTAGGAAGATTAAAACTTGTAAAAGCGAAGGAGCGGAACAACTGCCTCCGCAGTGTCACAATGTACATACCACTTATGCATACATAAGTCTGATTTTTGTGTATTCCGGAGCGTTTGGATACAGTTAAGGAGAGGAACCAAATAAAAACTTATGAAAATAAAAGTGTTTTAGAATATTTTAAGCGAATCCACGAAATTGGGCCTACTTATTCGTGACTATGACTAGGAAATACACATAAGGAGGTGAAAGTCAAACATCCAAAAAAGTAAGAAGTATAAAATGAACATAAATGAAAATTGTATTTTTACTCTGTTTCTGGTTATTTTGATGGTAAAATCAATTTAAAACCTCACAGTAGTTTCACATCCTACGTACCTACAGAAAATTTACAATTTAACAAAAGTGAAATAATTCGAAAACTATTTCTTTTTTATTTATTTTATGGGATGAACAAATAATCATACAAAAATACACTCGGGCACTATCTACGGTCTTCTAACGTCAATGATTTCTTTTTGAAACACTATCTAACTTATGTACGCGAAAGCGGTAAGACGTAACTAATCAGATTACTTTAGGTACAGATACAGTTAGTGAAATCTTTAACATAAGAGAATTAGCTTCAAATAATTCCTACACTGAAATTGACACGTTAGTTAACTCTAACGTTAACATTAGTGAAATAATGAGGAAACTCACCAATAATAAGCCGGAGAAGGCTGGCGGCGAGGAGTCCCAGGTCAGCAGAGTTAGCCATGAGTCAGTCCCGGGCGCGCGACTGTCCTATGCGTTCCATCACAACCACGAAACCCACCATCACAACACTACTGTCGAAACGCTATAAATATTCTTCATTTCATTTCTATTCTGCGTTTTCAACGAACAACCCGTTCAAGCAAAGTTGAAATAACGTAATAATTAATTAGAGGACAAAGAACGTATTTTAAATGAGAACACTTCACTGTTACCTTATTTATTTCATCCATTACTATTTGCTTCGCGAGTTAAATATTGTTGAGTTGAACATGATTTTATTATTTGTTGAATGTTCCCTGAAAACCGACACTGAACATACAATAACTCATTCAAAATTGGTGTAACTTTTTTAATTTACGCCTCGGAAGCCCGTGATTTATACGAGACAATGTTTGCGATATTCAAGTAGGACTTACTACCAAAATAAGTACTGCGTTTTTATGTGTTTTTACTTTAATTTTTGACAAATACGTAGATCTACATGACGACTAACATTTAAATGTACTAAAATAAATAATAATAACACAGATAAAATATACCTATAAAATTGACTGACTATAAACGCACAGTAAAAACTACCAAATCTAGGAAGTCTAGGAAGCTGAAATTGGAACTGGTTTATTTTATTACGCAAGCATCCGCTAAAAAAGGATTTTTAAGAAGCTGGGGCTGGGTCTTCTATAAAATTTCCATAATAATTGTATCTTTAAAACATTTTGATTTCTCAAATGACTATAGTATGAAAACGTTTAGTAAGGTATCATGAATCTTTGCCAATGTTCAGTAATTTATCAGTGCGTGCGCTTAGGGAATTCTTGTATACCAAACTTAGGCGCATAAAAAGTAAAAGTTTTCTTTCCCGCGGCCACTGATATCGTAATTCTTTATCTAAAATCGAGAGCTAAGAGAGAAAATTACGTTGTCTCCGACGGATTCGGAGAAAATTAGAGGGCGCACTATGGTCGAGCCGGACCAGTTATCAGATAGTTAAAATGCAAATTGTTATCTTTTGTTTGCGCATGTCGATCGAACAGTGAGCTAACTCGCAGCCGCACACCAAAAAATGCTAAACACTCATTTATAGGCGACGCTGACATATATATCTCTCATCGTTAAAGCCAGATTTGCAAGGACAGCAGTTTGGCCCCTTACATTATGTCTTCATTTTCAGGCTGCGTGTAAATCGCCTCAACGAAATATAAGGCACAAAATATAGGAGATATCTGTGGCACAATATTTAAGTGAAAAATATACTATAACGGTTACACAGAACGTTCTCACTGCTGGCGACTGGACTGACATTAACTGAGCTGAATAAGATAAATGATAAGAAATAATACTTTTTACCATCCTTACCAAAAAACGCTTATGGGCTGTCTCTTAAGAGTTAGGTATAATCTTTTAGACATTTCGTAGACCTTTGTGTTGTCATCGTTTCTTTAATATCGTGTCATATTTTAAGACATTAGTATACGTTAGCAGTGCGCATATTATCTCGTATAATGTTTGAGGTACTAAATAAATTCAACACATTTTGAAGACATTTTTTAATGTCCGGCGATCTTCGTACCTTCTGAGACTGAAAATCCGTTCCATACAAAATGTATGAGAAAATGTCTTCCTCACAAATTTTTTTCATGAATATTTCCGTTGTTTTAATATTTATTCTGCTATTCGGAGCGGAGATAAAATCAACAAATCAATCAAATCGGTGTTCGAGTCATAAACGCAGTAGCTAACACCACTTTCTTTTATTTATATAAATGTAGATATACAGATATATATTTTTTATTTTATTGAAACACAGTCACACAGTACTTATACGATAATAATATAAGAATAAATACATAAAAACCTACTGCCATAAAAAGAGCTATGAACACAATAGGATATAAAATTAAAAATAATAAAACAAATAAACAAACAAACAAAAAAAAAACACAATTTCAAAGGATTTATTCAATATTATTCAATTTATTAATTTATTTACATTAATCATCACTGAACGATTACATGGAGCCATTAACGGACATAGCCTTCCCTTCTGTTCCCAGCAAGCTTATATTATGATGAATTAAGGATAAATTTTATTACCTTTAATGAATATTTTAAAAAAAGATATCGCTTTCACATAACGGTTATAACCGCTTTTCTCTAAGAAGTGAAGATATTATGTAAGATACTGTAAGACGGATAGTAGATATTTTTCCAGAAAGTTTGTGGAGCTATTGAAAAAGAACTCTTAAATCAGTTTCCTTCGCATCTATTCGTAGCCCTACAAAATAATACATTCACAAAGTTCGTGGACGAAATATAAACAGGCAGGGTCCGGGTCGCCTGGAGTGGCGCAACATGAATGGCCTTCGAACAAAGGCGAAGCGGCTCCTTCTACACCGACATTTCAACTATCTACTTTTCATTTTATTTCATTCGTCACACAAACCCTCTCCTGACACTTGTTCCGCTATTGTTCACAACAATTCAAAAATAATTACATTAAAAATACAGTGAATTTTTCAACATTGCCCTTAAAATTTCCAATTGTATAGTGGATAGGTGGCTGAGAGATTTAATTAAATTTAACAGGAGCCGAACCAGGGTTTCCAGGATCTTATAGGAGGTAATTAAAACACGGTCGTAGTGAAATTAAATATTTACCAAGACTGTTATTGACGTTGGCTGTGTTGATTAACTAATTAAGTATACAGAATTCGAAAGTTAATGTGATTACGGAGCCAATTTTTTTCCAATATTTCCTCTTTGAAGATTTGGCAGTAGATAGTATTTATGATTTTTATAATTTATACTAATATTAGAAAAGATTTGTATATTTTTTTGTCATGATCAAACTTAAAAACCGATAAACTGATTTTTAAAAAATATTTCACCTATAGAAAGCTATATTATCAGCGAGTAACATAGACTATATTTTATAAAGCTACGCGGACGAAATCGCGGGCAACAGCTAGTTAATGTATAAATGTATAATTATATTTTTGTACAAACCCAAAGAACTGGGAATCTCATAATAATAATCTTATTTTGCATTAGATTTCTCCCAAATGTCCCATTTTGAATATGACACGACACACGGCGGAATCTAATTTAAACACGAGCAAAATCGCTAGAAAATATATTTTCACTTTTATATTTTCATTTATTCATTTAACATTTTTTTTATTTCATATAACAAAGATAACTAAAAACAGTGTATAAATGACAAGAATATTGATTTTATTTAATCCCGCGTTGTACAACGGGACATCTCGGAAGTCTAAGGGGATTACTTAAGCCACGGCTACAACAAACTTCCAGAATAATTCACGGCCGGATTAGTGTGCGCGCATAATACGACGCTCGTGGAGATCAAATAAATCAGGTCTTAGAAAGTGTTTAAAAGGGGTGTCATCGCGTAGATTTAAATAGCAAGGAATTAAAGGTCCGCACCGATTATGGGTAAGGGAGAAGCCCTTTACAACTCTTGACGTCATTTTTTATTGTCAACTCAGTCCTCTATTCGCTGACGTTACGCGACTGTATTGTAAAGATAAAGTAAGCCCGGTGCTGAGGTCACCGGTTTAATACACACGAGGAAAGGACAGTTTAAACATGGCTCCACGGTAAAAGCACGAAGCGGCATTCACATTGTCCAAACAGGAAGCGGTATCTGGTACTGCGGTAGGTGCCACAATATTTGCGAACGCGAATAAACTTGCATTGTTCACATTTTTACATAACATTTTCACCAACGTTTTGCAAATATATTGTAAAAAATAAAACAAATTTCGAGACACGGATACAAATCACAAAAAATATTAATTCTCATTTTTTTATATTCATCATGAATACTAAATGTCTGTGAGTGGGTGCGTGCGTGCGTGCGTGCTTGCGTGCGTGCGCGCGAATTTTTTATGTCTTCCTTCGTATATCAGTCTTCCTGATATTTCTTGACTATTATAGATAGTTTTTAGTCCTTATTATGTACCTATATGTATCTATATAATATTTAATAATTCTAACTTTAACTAAACTTTAACTAACACTAAAATTACCATATATTCTTTTAAATAAAACTAAGTCGCTCGGTGTATTGCCTGGGCTGTATGGTCGATTAATTAGGTCTTCATAATACACATAATGTTATCTTAGCAGAATATGGGAACTTTCTGTGATATTTTTCTAACACCATGTACAAGAAAGTGATTACATACAAATATGTCGTACAGAGTAGTTTAGATGTCAGGGCTTAAATAGCCTGGGACATAAACACGTCTTCGTGTAAATTCACTGAACAAGAATATACAGAGCTACGAAAAAGCTTCATAAATAAATGTCTATTTGGAGCCTTTGACCCAACAAAAAATATTGAGTTAAATCCATTGTAATGCTGACATATAATTTTTTAATCTAACCCACAATGAAAAAAACATATATACTTAGTCACGCAAATTTGAAACAGGATGCTGGAGTTTCATTTTCAAATGCTGTTATTGTTTTTTCTTATTTTATTTTATTACAAATGGACATTTCTGGATAGGTACGTTCACTATTAGACTATATACTGAAAAAAGTCACGTGCGTATGCAGTATAGGAAAAGTTTAAAACAAGTTTAACTATTAAATAACATTCTTAACTAGATTCACTTGATGAAATACTCCTCCGTATTTGCGCTGGCAAAATTTTAACTCTTTTTATTCAACATTGCTCTACGGTATGTGCTACCAGCATTTTAAAAATTTCATATTCAGAATAAACTGAAAATCAATTACAAACAGATTTTATTTACAGTCCAAACTGTGTAGTGGAAAATCAAATATTTTTCTTGTGCGCAGTGAACGAATCGTAGAATATTTTATTTCCGTGTAATATGAGTTTGTAGGTACGAATTTTACCTTCATTAGCCTCAAGCGAGGATGTCGCTTTGGGAACAAACAAATATTATTGATAATATATTTTCAATATAACATTAGTTTTCCTTTGTCTACAAATATTAATATTTTTTTGTTACAAATTCATTTCTATTGTTATAACTGGTGCAATATTTATATTGCTTACATAAATGTACTCTTGAAATCCAGTTACAGGTTATTTAAAGTAAGGATATAATATAATAATACTAGTGACCCGCTCCTAGATGCAATTTCTTTTTATATATACGAACCTTTCTCGTTTAACACTCTTTCTTCGCGACTCAAATTTATGTAAGTGTTTCGATCATGGTAGCAAAGTAAGTCACAAATACCTCCAATCCTGTTCAGAGCAACTATTTTTTTAACCGATCGTTGTGTCAGCGAGCAAACTCTGCAAACCTCTAACGCTCAACGAAATCGTGTTTTTGTACGTGACAACATTTATCTAAGTTTTCTTTGTGTAGAAAAGCAGAGGAATACCTTTTAAGGGGCGAAGAGAGACGAATAAGCCGTTACAATATCTCTCGAAGGCACACACTAGGCTAATAAAATAACAACTCCTTGTTATTAACACAAATCGTTTATGGAGTTTAGAACAAAATTCGATCAGGTAGAAACATTATTTCTTAGGACTTTATTAAACGAGCCCGTTGTAGAAGTTCCCTAGCCACTGCCTTAACGCTCTTTTCCATGGTTTCCGGGTTCGGATCCCGACAGGGTCAACTTTGGAAATGAACTTTTAAAGTTGGCTATGGTCTGGAAATTAGTGGCAGAGCACACTGCGTTTCGCAGTCAATTAGAAAGCCATCTCCTTATCCATCTCCTTACAGAAGACCCCCGTGAAATAACAGCACGTGTACCGTTGTGTTTCGGTGTATGAGTGAGGGTTGCCAGAGCCCACTTTCCTATCCCTTTCCAATCCCCTTAATCCTCATAGTCGGCAGCGCAATTGCATCTCCAGTGGCGTTGCTTCTGTTATAAGCGACAGTAGCCACCTACCATCTAGTGGACCGTCAGTCTGTCTGCCAACCTTAACATTTAAAAAAAAGAAACATTCGTCACATAAACTTCTAAAATATTAACTACGTTTTCAGTGCAGTAGAAATGAAATGCAAAGTTTTCAACGTAATTATTTTTAACTTCACAAACTTGAGCTTTCTGTAACTTTGTTGTTTAGACTTGAAATTTTAAATGACGCGCTTTTACCGCTACCTGTACTTGTATTAGTACACTTAATATTAATTACAGAGCATGCGGGTACAAAACTAATGGGCTGCTCGTTGGAACTAATACACTGAGCTAAGTTTTAGGGCTGTTTAAATTTACGATGCAGTAGAGGGTTAAGAACGGTTGTCGACGCGGAAGTGTTATTGCACGACTGTCGCTATCACGCGCCTATGCATATTAAAGACACCAATCACGGTCCGAATGCCTCATTCGTTACCCCAGCTGTTAAATGCTAAAGCCTCAGAAAACCTCGAGCCCCCAATGGAGCCAGATTAATTACAGTGGAGAGTCCCAGCGCGCTCTACCTACCCCAAAACGACTAGAAGAAATGACATTTATTGACCCGATTCTCACAGTTTCTAACTGTGAGTTCCAATTATTGTTATTGCTTTGGGGATGAAAATGACATTATCGTATTTTTTCCGTGTTCGACATTGTATTTCGATATGTAAAAGTTTGGGGCATGTTTTATGTTGACTAAATAAATGGTAAATTTTGTACTTACATTACATACTTTCAAGATACGACAACAGCTAAGACTTAAATACTATACAAGTAGGTAATCTTATTTTAGTATCTATTGACGAGCTTTATTATTATCAATAGGAAAATTTTAAATTATCAATGATACTGGACAACAGACTAAATAATTATTCTTTTACAAATTTTTATTTTATTATTTTCAACCGAAGTAATTGACGACAAATGAACTGTGTTACAACGTACGTAACGAAGACATAAGTACTTGATTTTTTGTCAATAGAATATTCTATTACACTCCTAATTATAGCTTCAAATTTGAAGTAAGTAATAGACTGAAATATATTTCATCGAAATCAACAATAATAATAAAATTACCGAGAGAAATCCCGAGAATAGAACCTTAACGCAATTTTCAGTGATTGGTACAATTTGATTGTGCCTGGTAAAGATAGTGGTAATATGACCGAGCACTGAGACCAGAGCGCCTGCAAGTTAATAATAATAATGACTACACAAACGATTGGAAGGAAAATCTCAGAAACGATATTGGGGAAACAAATTGATTCCATGAAAGTGCTGTTCCCTAAATTGCCCAACAAGCAACAAATAAGAAAGAAAGAAAGAATACATTCAATAATCGCTAATGAGAGTTATATACCAAGATTGTAAAAGTTCCGCTTGAGCAGTTTTCTTGTAAGAATCATAATTAGAATTGTTTTGTTTTCATATGTGTTCAAACTATTAGTTTGTGTCGAATATGTGCTTAATTAAATCTATACTAATATTATAAAGAGAAAAGTAAATTTGTATTTTTGTTTGTAATGAAACTAATGAATAAACTCAAAAACTACTAAATTAATTACTAATTAATTTTTTTTTTACCTTTCAAAAATTTTAAAAGCTATTTTTGATTTTGATTTGATTTTGAATCATAATTATAATATAATGTAAACTCTAAAACTCCCAATAGTATTAGTATTGTTTGAATTCCAAATATATCCTTAAAATAATACGTATTTTTAAATGCATTGTTTGTATTACACATAAAAAATACTGATTAATCTTCCTTATTTTCATATTAATACGCCATCATCTTTTTGTATTAAATTTTAGAGTTAAAATTGTTCCATAATGTATATGTTAAATTCGCTTAAATAATTAATAAATAAAAGTAATCGAATAATAAAAACTACTACGTATTAAGTAAACTCAAATATATATATTCAAATATTATTATTAAAATATATATTACTGTACTAAGTTTTAACCCATATACACGAGCCGAGAACTTGGCGATTAAATTATATACCAAGTGCTAAACTGTGTTGGACTTGTTGCCAAATGATATTAAAGTCCGCCCGAATTTATTAAATTAAATCGCGCCCATAAAATGTTTAAGAAACTTCTACGAAAATAAACATTCTTATGCACTTAGTGAAAATAAAAAATGCACACCGAAGTAACGGAGAAAGAATTATTATCCTTACTTATTATAAAACAAACTCCTACGCCGCGTCTGTCTCTGTCTGTCTGTTCGCGATAAACTCAAAAACTAACTGCACCGATTTTCATGCAGTTTTCAACAATAGATAGAGTGGTTCTCGAGGCAGGTTTTAGTATATAATTTACAAAGTTACGCGGGCGAAGTCGCGGCCAGCAGCTAGTATGTTTATAAACCGATTGAAATGAAACAGACAAAAGCTTGTTACAATACATCATTAAAAACTGAATTCAAATAGGTTAAGCCGTGGGACAAAAATTTTAAAAACTATATTTTTTGCCCTCGGTAAGTAAAACATGTACAAATTATTTTTTTAAAATCAATGTACAGACACAGCTCGATTTTATTATATTGTACCAATTCATTTGTTTAACACGATTTTATTATATTGTACCAATTCATTTGTTTAACACGATTTTATTATATTGTACCAATTCGTTTGTTTAATGCGGATAGCTTTAGCTGTTACATTTATTATTATTAACTCTATTTCACAATCAAATAAGCTAATGACCTTTGGGATTCAATCTATTGTATTCCCTATAATTGACCGAAGATTCTATGATTCATTGATTGAATCCGAGAAGTGTGTAATGAATCGTCTTTTCTCTTAAACAAAAAGCAATAGTTGTGAGTTTGGTACAAGAATTCAATGAAAACGGATATTATGTATATGGAGTGTTAAATTTCTTAACTTTTTTTCTAACTATCTGTTGCACGCGTAATTTTGTAAATTTACTCGTTGATAATATATTAGCTTTCTATTAGTGAAAGAATTTTTAAAATCAGCCCAGTAGTTTTGAGTTTATTCCTTACAAATATATAAAAATACAAATTATCTCTCTTTATAATACAAGTATATGGGCCTCTTTCACCATCCCTGAGTAAAGTGTCAAGTAGGCTAACCGCCATTTAAGGTCACCGGTAAGAAAGCGTACGAGTTTCACCATATTTGAGTAGCATTACTCAAGGGTAATTTCAATGAAATTGAATTAACATTTACTCGCCAATAAGCTTTACTTGAAAAGTAACTAATCAACACTTTACTTGTAGTTGGTGAAAGAGGTCCTTAGTATGTAATGATAGTAATTCTATGTTCTTACTGTCCTATATTGTGCTGTGTCTGTTTAGAGGCGGAGTAAATAGTGCGGCGACTTTATCAGTAGCTGTCGACGCCAGTGGACGGACGTTGATAATCTCTTACTCATCTCTACAGTGAGCTAGCTATAAACGCCTATAGCTATATTAGTTGATATACAGGTTTAAGGAATGATTTTATATTGCTACTAGCTGGCGCCCGCGACTTCGTCCGCGCTGAAAAAGAAAAAGTAGCCTATCCTGTGTCCCGTACGTCTAAATGTTTATCTACGAAGTTTCATGAAAATCAGTTAATTCGTTTAAGAGTTATGGAGGAACATACATACTTACAATACATACATACAGAAAAAAATTCTATAAAATCGTCAATTTAGTTTCAGTATCATGTATAGAGCCTATAAACACGATATCTCTGAAAACAAAGTAACTTACTCCACGACCAACCCTTACAGATTTATTATTAATATTGATTAAATAAACAATCAATCCTTACTAATATTATAAATGTGAAAGTGAGTTTGTTTGTTTGTTTATTTGTTATGCTTTCACGCAAATATCACAATGAAATTTTGCATACACGTTGTCTGGGAAACCAGAAAGGACATAGGGTACCTTTCATCGTTCAACGCGGACGAAGTCGCGGGCACCAGCTAGTTAGTTCATAAATTCGATTAAAAATAATTAATAAATCAATTATTTAGGTGTGTCATTACTTGAATTAGTTTTTTATATCCTTACATAATATTATAAAACAATGTCCTCAGCTGCGTCTGTCTGTCTGTCTGTTCGCGATAAACTCAAAAACTACTGCACCGATTTTCATGCTGTTTTCACCAATGGATAGAGTGGTTCTCGAGGAAGGTTCTAGTATATAATTTACAAAGTTACGCGGGCGAAGTCGCGGTCAGCAGCTAGTTGGTTAAGCTAAATGGTAAAAAGAATCACATACTATTTTAATATTATTATTATCACTAGTTATTTTGATTTGCGTTTCATATAAGTAGCCTGAGAAAATAAGAAAAATCAGGGGAAATAAATCGTGTAGTTTTGAAAATTGGTAGAATTATACTTTACGGTATCCAGATCAACATACTAAAAGTCCTCAAGGGTGGGGGTTGTGCTAAGGGTGTAAGAGGGGGTTGAAGGTACCTTTTTTGAGGTTTTTGCTCATATCGCGAATATCTGTAGGAATAGCATTATGATTACTTCTGACAAAAGTTTCTACATGAAATTGTCTACAAATTTAGATATATTCATTTTTACTCTACGATCAATACTTTAGGGACTACAGGCTGTGTAAGTTTACAGATATATAAAAATAGACGATTTCAGCAAACGGTGTCGTTTTTTTTTTCGGCGTTATTTATCGCCATTTTTAGTTTAGAATAAGCAAGCTTAGTCATTGGCCTACCCAACATAAAAAAACCCAATGAAGATCCATGGAGAATTCTAAACAAAAAAGATGATAATGTAAACAAGGTCCGAGGGTTCAAGATACCGTGTGCCCTTAAGCAACGAAGGGCGTCAGCGGGTCGTGGATGGTGAGGTTGAGGTCCATGCATACCACTGAGGCTGAATCGACGTCTTTTCTACTGCATATACAAACAGGCCAAGATTTATAGCTCAAAAATGGGTTCGATCCGCAAAAAATCCTGCTATTTGATTTTTCGATTGGATTATGTCAGAGACTGTCTCCCAAGTATAAATCCAAGTTTGTGTCGCTTGAAACCGCGAGCGTTAGCCGCCATCTTGAGAAACGCCTTTTTGCAAATATCTCGGCAACGGTGAGTTTTACGTTAAAAATTGTAAGAATCTTTTTTGTAGAGAATAAAGTTTCCCATCGTTTTTATTTGAAACGTTTTTCTCTACTGTTAATATTTGTCGATATATGGTCGATTAAAAAAACCAAATTTTTGTTTTTGAAAAATATTTCGATAAATTTTAGAAATACGAAAAAAATGTGATAATCAAAGTTGTAGAGCATAAATTTTTCTATAATTTTTGTAGGAAACTTTTTTTTGTAAAATCAATAGTTGCTGAGCTCTACCGCAATTAATAGTAAAAGCAAAATAAAAGAAAATCTTTTTTTTTAAATTACCGAAAAAAAAATTACCAAAAAAAATTTAATGCCGCAATTTCAAATGGGAAACTTATATTTTATATTTCTGTCTTGTGTTGCTTTTCATAAAAGTTGCCGTAGCTGTTTTTTTTTACCTGACGGAAACTTTAATTGCGGTAGAACTCAGCAACTATTGATTTTACAAAAAAAAGTTTCCTACAAAAAGTATAGAAAAATTTATGCTCTACAACTTTGATTATCACATTTTTTTCGTATTTCTAAAATTTATCGAAATATTTTTCAAAAACAAAAATTTGGTTTTTTTAATCGACCATATATCGGCAAATATTAACAGTAGAGAAAAACGTTTCAAATAAAAACGATGGGAAGCTTTATTCTCTACAAAAAAGATTCTTACAATTTTTAACGTAAAACTCACCGTTGCCGAGATATTTGCAAAAAGGCGTTTCTCAAGATGGCGGCTAACGCTCGCGGTTTCAAGCGACACAAACTTGGATTTATACTTGGGAGACAGTCTCTGACATAATCCAATCGAAAAATCAAATAGCAGGATTTTTTGCGGATCGAACCCATTTTTGAGCTATAAATCTTGGCCTGTTTGTATATGCAGTAGAAAAGACGTCGATTCAGCCTCAGTGGTATGCATGGACCTCAACCTCACCATCCACGACCCGCTGACGCCCTTCGTTGCTTAAGGGCACACGGTATCTTGAACCCTCGGACCTTGTTTACATTATCATCTTTTTTGTTTAGAATTCTCCATGGATCTTCATGGGGTTTTATTATGTTGGGTAGGCCGATGACTAAGCTTGCTTATTCTAAACTGAAAATGGCGATAAATAACGCCGAAAAAAAAAACGACACCGTTTGCTGAAATCGTCTATTTTTATATATCTGTAAACTTACACAGCCTGTAGTCCCTAAAGTATTGATCGTAGAGTAAAAATGAATATATCTAAATTTGTAGACAATTTCATGTAGAAACTTTTGTCAGAAGTAATCATAATGCTATTCCTACAGATATTCGTGATATGAGCAAAAACCCCAAAAAAGGTACCTTCAACCCCCCCTTACACCCTTAGCACAACCCCCACCCTTGAGGACTTTTAGTATGTTAATCTGGATACCGTAAAGTATAATTCTACCAATTTTCAAAACTACACGATTTATTTCCCCTGATTGCCGATCTATGGCTTAATTTGCCTTGGTTAAAGTAACATTGACATTTCTCAATTATTTTCGAGTTATTATTTACATACCTACTATTTTTCGGCTTCTATAAAAGAAATTACTGTGTAATTCCAATGTAATATGGTGCCCACGAAAGCTTTAACTTATTTTCTGTCAGATTGTATATTTATAAAGAAAAAGAAACAACTTTTACTTGTCGAGCAACAAAATGTTAAATAGAATTATTTTCAAGGGAAGACATTACCGCCTCAGAAAGCAATTAAATTATACACACAAGAAAAATAAATGTTTCTTTTAACGAAGCATGGAAGCGTGGCTGTGTACAGCGTTTATTGCAATGAGACTACAGTGTAACACATTATTCAGGAGATAAATTGCGAAACGAAGTTTCATTTCAGTATTAGAACTTTGCAACTCAGACAATGGGAGCGGTTATCTGTAATAGATTATATTGAAAGTTTACATCTTATAACAGAGGCTGTAAATTGTAATATCAAAACTAACTTGTGATAGAAACTTGAATTCGGGATTGATTCTCATATGTTCAGAGTATCGTTTCATCTTATTACTAAACTATTGAAGAATTCAAACGAGCTATTTTGCAATAGAAACAAGTTTGTAGAGGGCGAGGCATTTTAAAAATTTAATGTATTTTATGAAACCTTTATTGAATACTAGTGTTTTTTCCTGCGACTTCGCCCGCGTCTTATCGCTACTAAACTTCACAGGAACACCCGCTGCACTAATCTGAAGATTTTCTGAAATTTTCATCAAAATCGGTTCAGTGGTTTTGGAGTCTATATGAAACATACGGGGACATACATACCACACATCACCTTTTATATATAAGATAATATTGATCTGAAACTATAAATGAAGTAAGCCAGTAACATATCTCTATTAATGTTACTGGCTTAATATTGGTGTAGCAACGTCCTCGCATTTCATTGTGATCAATAATAATGTAATGAACATTAACTATCTGATAATGTAATGAACATTAATTATCAAGTTAATTGATCAAGAATACAATAAATGTCAACGACAGCTCATCAAACACGCGTACACGTGATGAACAGACTCTTGTCCATATTGGTCATTGACATTTCGTGCCCATGTCACTGCTTGTACGTCAGGGTAATGACGCAAATCCTGAAACCCACTCATGTCAATTAACAAACATTATATTCATTATTTTGGCGGCTATCTATCTAACTGGGCCGTAATAAATAAATATTAGGGTTGGTAGTGCGGAAATCTTTCTCGCGTCAAGTGAAAGGTCATCGGTTCGTGAGGAAAATGATAGATGGGTTCCCGGCACAAAAGTAACGAGTCGAAAGACGGTGGCGAATGGAAGAAATGTGTGAGGTCAAGCGGCTGACGGCGGTCGCGTGTTGTTGGGACCGAGCGCCCAACAGATTACCGGAGCTCCCACAACTTTATTCAACCTGTGCTGATACCCATTTTCAAATGTAACAAAAACCCTTTGATATATTTTTTTCATGGAGCACTTATCGAACAATGCAATCTGAAAATGGGATTTAAAAAACAACTTCTCACAAATGCTGCAATATCCAATATTCCAATATTTCGGACCCATTGGTTGAGTAGTTAAGGTGCTTGTGTCAGTGCTTTGACTCAGGGATCGCGGGTTTGATTGCTGGCTCTGGTTTGGGTGTGCAGTTTTTCGCTCACTATCCGTTGTATAATAATCCCATAACACGAATCTAATAGTGCCTGGATTGGGGGCCATACAATTGTTGTGTTTAGTCTTGGCTATATTTTTTTGTTACAATCTTTAAAGGCTTCGTTGTATCTCGAAAGGCGACGTCACCACAGCAGAAAAATACTAGCGAAAAACTATAGCACCCTACTTTACCAGTGTATATTGTATTGAATGTCATCTGTGTGGTTCAGTAATCAAAACCAATAGTGTCCCCTTAGCGCGGCAACGCCGCCGTTCGTTTGTTTTGAAGCCGTTAACTGTCTGACCACAGATATTACATAACCGTGGTTGAGTATACACATACGCAAACGTTTCCGCCTTGTTTCGTCAGTTCGCCTAATTATAAGTTTCCTCAAATGCTTGCTGACAAACTACTCTCTAAGAACTATAATAATATTAGGTGTGTTTGAGTAAGGCCTAAAAGTTGCCACAAGTTTGCGAATCTTGTCACGTCTAGTTAGTTATTACTTATTACCATACCATTCTCTTAGCATGAACAACTTGAACAAAATCTATTTACATAATTACGTAAACAAGACGGAAAGAGAGGAAATAAATATCTTTTATTAGACACTAAACATTTTAAAAATAGACCAAAGAAATATTTACCGTGACAAAAGAAACGAAGTCATTTATTAAAAAAAAAACTGAACCTCGGTAAATTAATTTTCCTCAAAATGTCTTTAAATAAATACTTTCTCGTGTACTATTTCAACGCCTTTTCAAACATTTGATTCTCAATAAGTAGGTAAGAACATTACATTTAATATTCGTTTTGAGTTTAAGTCCATTTAATAAATTATGCATATTAATATTAAAAAGGAAGCAAGGACGGTTATTCAAAGACTCTTAAAGACTCTTAATCTTTAAGTCGTAGGATAAAATGTGAGAATTACCATTTTTACCTGACTTCGCAGAGGACATTTAACTTCTCTGATATAATCGGCCATATTTGAATTCGGCAGAGGACGTAATAAATTTGCCATCGACTAGAAGACGAAGAATTGAACAAAAACGCTCTCGTTGAATACGAAGGCCAACAATGGATAATTTATCGTGGTGGGCTCAGGCACCCTGCGCGCCATCCCGTTCGGTTTTACGTTAAATAAGAAACGTACAACGGAATCCATTCAAGAAAAAAGTTAAGTCACGATAAGTAAGTTGCAATGTACTAACTACTTAAGCGACTCTTAATGTACCTTCAAAATTAAGCAATTAATTATCAGCGTTATTAAAATTTAATAAAAAATCAAAGTAGGTAAAACAAAACTGTTGTTTAAAAATAGTTTTGCCAAAGCTCACTACCACAGACTTTATGTGAATGTCGAAGTGATTCAGCAGGTCGACAACACAGTGAGAAGACTAAAACTAACTAAACCAATGTAATATAATAATACTAGCTGGTGCCCACGACTTCGTCCGCGTTCTCTATAGCTTTCCTAGATAAATGGCCTATCCAACACAAAAAAAAAAATTTCAATTCGAACCAGTAGTTCCTGAAATTAGCGTGTACAACCATACAAACAAACAAACAAACTCTTCAGCTTTATATATTAGTATATATACATAAGTACAATAATACATTTCGAGAATGGGTGGATCGATCTTTATGGTCTTTGTTGAATTTGTCTAAGCCCTGAATAGCAGAATAACTATTAAAATATCTGAAATAATCACGAAAAAAAAAATTAAAGTGAAAATTTATTTTCTATTGAACGGCTTTTTATTCTGAGGCAGTACGTAGTTCGTCGGGTCAGCTAATATTAGTATAAATGACGAAATAACAAAAATTGAAAGTCATAAAACAATAATTTCATGTAAGTATTTTTTTATGCGACTAACAAGTTCTCATGAATTCTTCATTTTTCTTTCATAACTTATGACAAAAATGACCAAGTTATATACGAGTAATTAGTTCTTATTACCTATACCTATCTTCTTTAGCTGCAAACGTAGTTTTTTATTCCTTACTTCAAAAGTACTATCTTCTTTAGGTGTTCTATTAAATTAATTATCTCTTACCGGGGCTTACTTGCGTTTTTATACAAAATATTTATTTTTCTGTCTATTTAAATCCTTATCAAGTTGCGTGGTGTTAAACGGATTTCTGTGAATAATATCAACTCTTGAAACAATCTAATATTTAACAAAATTATCCTTTGAATGCTTGTTTACCTGCGATATCGTAGGTTTGTATTACACTTTGTTCTAATTATAATATTAATGGCTTTTTCACGGGCCTACAAACTTTTTGTATTTGATGTTGATTAGCTTATTAACTTATCTAACCAATACATATTTACTCATTTGTTTATAAAAGAAAGTCGCTGTCTACCTCTGTCGGTTTCTCCGCTTAATTCTTATAAACTGTTCAATATTGTTTTTGTTACGGTTTTCACAAATGAAAAGAGCGATAAGGACGAAGATTTGTGTATATAATATGCAGAGTAAAATTTCATGCGTGTGAAGCCAGGGTGTTTCGCTACTTACTCATAATTTTAAAAGTACCTTAAAAATAAATATCAAAAATTGCGTGAAAGTTTCAAGCTTGATTACCAAACTTCCTTCTCTGTAAACTCGTTAAGCCGACTTTGATTTTAATCTGAAATAACCTTTAATAATATGAATATAATCGCCAATAATTACAGCCTTAGAGGCTAAAGAGCATAATACTGATTCGCCTTTATCACACTCAATTGTTGTGCGGGAGCCAGTCCATTCAGACCCAGTCCGCGAGTGGAATCCCAGATAACCTTTGCTCAGCAGTGAATATAGTTTTTCTATGGACAAAAGAAATGTCTATTGAATTTAAGTCACGTTTAGATGACGTTTGGATTAAAAAACCTTTCCTTTTGTTACCTACATTGTCAAAAAAAAAATTTATTGACCGCCCCTGGCTTCGTATGGAGATGAAAATATTCAAAAATCATTTCTTAGCGGCCGCTTGTTATAAAATAAACCTGTGTTCCAAATTTCAGCTTTCTATACTTAGTAGTTTTGGCTGTGCTTAGTAGTTCAGTCAGGATAAAAGATTTTATAATAATAGATTAATTACATTGTAATAAATATAGAGCTACAAAAATTGGCAATGGAAGACTGAATAAAATGAAGCGTATCATAAAACTGCGCAAAGTATGTATGTTGCGTGATCTAATAAAGTATGAAGATAAATTGTGCATATTAAGTTGTATGCGTGCCGCGTATGAGACCACAGGCTGTCGTCGTTTTCTATTCTTTCAATTTACTAAACAAACTTATTTTTGCATTACGTCTATATATGAGTCTACTAGCTGGTGCCCGCGACTTCGTCCGCGTTGAAAAATGGAAAATATAACACCCACCTGAGAAAATATTTCACATCTTTATCGCAGTGAGGCCGCCACGGCGATAGTGGCACCCATTTTTATCTTATACTAGCTGGTGCCCGCGACTTCGTCCGCGTTGAAAAAGAAAAAAAGCAGCCTATCCTGTGTCCCGTACGTCTAAATGTTTATCTACCAAGTTTCATGAAAATAAGTTAATTCGTTTAAGAGTTATGGAGGAACATACATACAAAAAAAAATTCTAAAAATGGTCAATTTAGTTTCAGTATCATGTATAGAGCCTATAAACACGATATCTCTGAAAACAAAGTAACTTACTCCATGACCAACCCTTACAGATTTATTATTAGTATTGATTGATGATGATGTTAAAATTATCTTATAAGTTAATCGAAGTAATAAACTGTTTGTGTGATAAAGTAATAAATTTCATCCAAATCCGTTAAGCCGCTTTTGCTTGAAAAAGTAACAAACGTCCTCACTAACTTTCGATTTTATAATATTAGTAGGGTATAAAAGTGAAACATGTAAAATAGAGAATTTTTAATCTGCTCTCTGTGATCACATATTAGTTTTAAAGCCTTTGTAACAATGTTGACATTAATCTTTCTACTCTTCATCACATTATTATTTATTCAAACATTGTTTTGAAATTTTATACCTATGTTCAAATATGCACTAATAAATTAGCACGCTCTCGCTTACACCTATTACAATTTCTTTTTGTGACATTTGAAGTTGTGTATATGTTGATTGTTTATGGATTCAGTAATCTATATAAATTAAACGATTCAAGTATTTAGTAATTGTCAAATAAAGTTGGTCAAATAATTATCTTCAACAAAGGATCCAATTTCATTAACTTTAATAAGGAAATGATGCATTCCATTATAATTAAAGAATGAACAATTCACTGTACAATGGGCATTTGGACGAAAACAAATACATTACCGTTGTCAGCAGAGGCGCAAGTACCGTAGAGAGATATTTTCCGCCTCGGATTTTCACCAGGAGACGGTTTTTCAATTTATTTCCTCGTTTTAGCTCAGTAATTACGGTGCCGCCCGACGCAACGCATAATCGACAACCTGTATTTTGAATATTTCCATTATTCCATTATTTTCTACACTATGATGCTATATGTTTTCACCTCGATATTTGGTCTCTATACACACGATCAACATATTAATAAAGTGATATTATAAGCTAATACGCTCTACTGAACCAGAAATATACGCTCGTATTGAGTGACATTTTCACTTGAGTATTTTGAAGTGGTCGAAACGAAATTTACCTTCCAATCAAGCAGGACATTATAATTGGTATGACATTATAATAGGAATGAAATTATTTCTATTAAATATATTATATTATAACAGTTCAATAAACTGATACACTTCACTGACTATTCCTAGCAATTTATCAAAAAACTACTATGTGATTCATCCAAATAAGAAATTGGGACTCGAATAAGAATTGCCCTAGACACACGAATGTGCCACACCTATAATACATTGCTTAATGCTCTGCCTCGTATCGATACCTTCACAAATAGAGGGTAATTTCAAGAGAACAGTTTTTATTATTGTTTTTGGGAATGGTTTATTTGCTACCATTCTTGAATTTATCTCAATTCTTGGTGTGCATATTTCATCTAAACATACAGAATTTAATAGTTATATTTAAAATATAACTTGTAAACATCAAAGTCTTCATTTACATGCTCTGTCATGTTATTTCAAAAATATATGCTCTCTCTAAGGCCTCATGCCCTTGTAGCAATGTGGACGCAAAGCAACGTAATAATTAATACAATAAAAAGTAAAGAATACCAGATACCACATTATACCCCTAGTTATACCTATTCTTTAACCGTACCTTTAATCCTATCAGGATAAGAAGCGCACTGAATTTCCACAGGTGTAGATCAACTATGATCAGGATATGTGCCGGGCTGCTGTCCATTATAATAAAAAAAAAAATAACTCGTAAAATCGATGCAACATTTTCTATCAAGACGTAAAATACTTATAAATCCCAAACAGAAAATATTATAGCAATATTATATATATTATGCATCGGAAGATTTTTGGTTTCCTATTTTTATAATAACTAAATAAATAATACTTTCGAGCATGGTGACGTTAATGCTGCCATAGTGTTTCTGCACGACAATGAACTCGAGTTTTATACGTTAGATGATAACGGATAAAAAGCCGAGTAAGTTTAACATAATTTAACGGCACAGTGGGCGCTCGCACCAAGAACTGTTGATGGGATACGAGGCGGCGGTGTTCAATTCTCTCCGCTGTAATACCGCGATAAAAGAGATTGAACTTACTTCGTCCGTAATAAGTACGCACTGGCTGCTTCAACACGATTTTCAAGAAAACACTTTCATTACCATTACGGAACTAGACCAATTTATTTTGTGTACAAGACTTTTATTTAAGTGCTTGAAATATTCAAGTGAACATAAAATCGTGTAATTTATAAAATTATAATTTTTAATCATTCAGAAAGTTATTAAGTTTATTGATCAAATGAATATATACCTACTTTGATAAATTTTAATTATAAATTCTGTATGAAATTGAGAATAAAAATACAGAATAAAAAAAGCGAGTATGTTATTAGGCAAAGAAAAATAAGTAAATGGTAATATGCATAAGCAACGCCAAGGCAGGGGTAACAAAGGAAGAACATGAAGAATATAATATTAAATATATTATACTGGAGCTGTGCGGTTAAAGACAGGATGAAATTCTGCAGGACTCTGAGAACCGTATACTACTTTTCAGTTTAATTTTAAACTAGTGTGTGTCGTTTGTAAATTAAAAATGAAAACTCGAACGAACGGGGTACTTTTAAAAGTAACACTTCGTGTCAGAATAGTGGATAGATGAAAAGAGGCTTGAGATGGAAACAATGCGCTACGCTTCCTAGAGACAGCTTCTATGTTCAACTAAGGACGTGATGGGACAACGGCGGCCTAGATTGTAACATGCCTACATATCGGTAGAGAAAGAAAAATTGTTACGCAGAAGTAGATCTAAACGAAACGCTCTCTCTGTAATAGACTCGTATGTGGTTATACTGAGATCGGTCGTCAGAAGGCAAGTAAAAGGCGTGGCTCGGGTTTCTCGGACTATACTATACGATGAAAATACCCGATATAGAAGGATATTGGTTTCAACGTGTAAGAAGCTCAATCTCGTTGCTTCCGTTCAGTTAAAGTAATCCCTGACGGTAAAAGCCTCTCTGTTTACTGATGAAAGGGAATTCAAAATAGGTAGAATTTAGGAATATAAAAGCAAGTCAGGTCTTTGATATTTATATTAATATAAAATGAATATGTTTAAAGTTAAATGCTTTTATAACCCATTTTGTTACTAAATGTTGCACACAGATAGTGTATTGGACCTGGGTTATATGATACTTTGTATCCTATATAAAAATCCTATGTGATTTCCAAAAAAAAAAACGAGCTACAGCGCGTAAGAAGTCACCGTCATAGCGAGTTATTATAAAATCAATATCAAATTTAATATGAAACAATCCGTGGATGAGGTATAAATAAAGGTATGTTAAATTTGTTTATTTCCAAATAAATTCCATTTTGCTGAAATTTTGTCTCTGGCGTTGAAGTATGGATTGCATTTCTTTAAAATAATTGTATACCTATATTAAATTCATAATAACATTGTCGCTGTGACATACTTTCTTTAAAGATTTACATCACGACATTTACTTAGTAAAGATTTCTAACTGAAATGAACAATTAGTTCATTGAAAGTAACTTTAAATTTTTCCAATCCGCTAAATTCAAGATTTAAACCCAATTAACCTAGATTATAAATTCTTCACAAACAATAATCGATTCACCTTTTTATAATAACAAAAGTTGTTCGGAGATGGGGAAGTCTACGAGGCTATTACATAGACTTTGTAAACAGACCGATAAAACAAGTTGAAAGAACAATTACGACTAACATTAAACAAGGGATGGAAGACCCTTGCAACACTTACTCGAAATGATTTCCTTACACGTCCTACTAATAAAGAAAGGCAATATCATATAATATACATAAAAAATTATTATGTGTGCTGAAATCGAAAACATATCCGCACATCCAATATTGTTTTGCACAATATTTCTATTATATGTACAATGATACATGTGGTACTGACCGAGAATAATCGCTGGATGTTTTTGATTGTAGGTCAAAAACAATAGAACCTTGTGGGAAGTCCATTAGGGGCATGGCAGTATGGGGAGATCAATAGAGTACGTAGCTATCTGTCGGACGAAAAGGTCGGCAAGATTGGTGAGGGTGTACAATATAGGCATACACGGAAGCGTTATTAATAGTTGGCAGGTTGACTGGCATTAAACCTCTCCCATATATTTCGCTACTCCATGCCTCTATTTAACTTCATAGCTTTCTATAGATTAAGTCTTACTCAATAAAGAAAATAAGTAACAAATATTGTCGATAAAATTTGAAAGCTTTTACACTTCATTTCAGAGATGTAGTCTATTCTAAGTAGATATTGAATTGATAAAATGTCTGCATGTCTTTCGTAAGTCTATTTTAATTCCTTGAAGTCTTGGATGCGGACTGGGAGTGGTCGAGTTGTTAGAGGTCCGTACAGAAAGCTTTGACCAGCAATGTATGTCTATTGACTGTTAATAATAAAACAAAATATTTATATTAAAAATCCCACCTTCTGTTGAAATTCTTATAATAATATGTTATTACGCTTAATACATTATCTTGTTAAGTCTTTGCAATTTAAGATAGTATGCGACCATTACTTTTTATGTCCAATATACAGTATAAACGGCGTCCCAGTTTGTCGGCTGAAGTAAGAAAGTGTGTGGTTGGGGATATTGCAAAAATCTACGTATAATCCTAACATCATGCAAATTTAATACTATCCCGTTCCGGCTTCCTTGATATACTACCCTTCTTTTCAGTAATAAAAGTCCGAACGTAAGCGCGATCAGATCTGTCTTATTATTTAAAATGAATATAAATCAATGTCAATGAAGAAATGGTTGAACTGTACAAATATGTAAAAAAAAATTAAAACTTATAATTGTTGGGTTATATCTCAGTGGGTTGAATACTCTGGTATCGTTGACACAGCAGACACAGGTTCGAATTCCAGTCGAAATTGCTCTATGAATTTTCGCGTATAATATGCGTCATGTTAAACCCAGATAAATTAAAAAAGTTAATTTTATAAAATTTTCCAAGTCAACAAAATGAAATTAATATGAGTAACTAACTGTCGACAAATATTTGAGTCAGCGCTGCACATATTATTATGGACGTGGACGGACAAAGTGCGATTCTCTCTCGCAGATTAACTTTCGGCAAACACTGCCGCCACTCTGATACCTAAGTAAACAGTACAAGGTTTTAAATTTCCTCCCAAAACACTCAGTTGCGACAAACTGACACACGTGTTACTGTTCACAAATGAAACAATGAACTAATGGGCCAGAAAAGTGTACCTAAATATAAGACTGAGTTTGTGTTAGGAAATAAGAGGCAACAATAATGATATTTTTATAAATTAAATATGGAAAAATTCATAAAATAAGAAGAAAAAAAATATTTACTTAATTTTAACTTAGTATTATAAATGCAATTAATTTTATAGATAACATGCAATTGTTCGTCGAGTGGATGATATAACATTGAAACTTGGGACTCGAGTTAGACTTTTGGCGAACTATGAAAACAATTTTTTCCAAGAATATCTTGTCCTGATCAAACAGAGCCTCCAATCTGTCGTGTATTTTCAACATTTCAAACCTTGTAGTCTCTTGACAGATATTTATTGTGATTTGTATTTAAAATAATTTATTTCATCCATAAAGTTCCCCCAAGCATTAGGAGATCGTCAAATAACATTACGAAATTAATTTACCACCGGTACGGAACGTTTATTCTACGAGAAAAGAATAGGAAAAAACCTCAATAATAGCTCATTTCAATATAATAATATGATGTTATTTTTTAAAAAAATATCTATAAACAGATACAAAAATTTACATAAAATTATTTACGCATTTTGTCAGCTAGAATCTCTTCTCATTATAATTAATAATTACACAATATCTTAGACAATATCATATTATTTTTAAACGAAAATGTCATTATGTCATTCTTTATGTCTTCTTATAAGAATTTGAGTTTATTTATTACAAACATACAAATCTTCTCCCTTTATAATATTAGTATAGGAAAGAATGACGCGATGTTCATACACATTTATTTCCAATTCTTTATACCTATATCCCCACAATAATCCGCTTCACAGTAACAGCGTAAAATCTAATTTAAAACGACGCCGAAGTCCGTTTACTTATTGTGAGTTGCATCCGAAGGGATTTCACGACATCGAACAGGGAATTAACGAAAAATCTAATTTACGAAGTGAGATGTAAGTTTACCTGCAGGGGCGGAGCTTTTCGCAGTGTTATCGAAAACTCTAACCGTTATGAGAAAGTTTCACACGTGTGTATGCAGGTGGTGGTGGGTGCTATTCGACCAATAACTTTGCGACAACTATCCCCACTACTTTACATTACCGCACGGCGTTTAAACTATCACGGAACTTGTTTAATCTATCTACACACATACAATGTTATTTAATTCAATCTACCGCTGGAATATCAAACAAGCTGCCCACGGCCCGCATGCGGTACGAATTGAACGTGAGCTATATAGTATGGCAGGAGCGAGTTTCAAACTTACTATCCTACTGTCTGGCTCACGACAGATCGTTAAAGGTTTATTACAATCGAAATATTTTTATATATACATAATAACATTGATAACTAGCAACCTGCTTCGCAAAGGTGTAATTTTTTTCAATAAAATCCTGCTTCGTTTAACATTCTTGCCATTAGTGAAAACCGCATGTCCCTTCCCTTCCGGAAGTCCCTTCCGTAGTTTTTCTGTATTTCTTGCATTTTTCTGTCTGTATGTCCGTTCTTTAACATACAAACAGAAAAATACGGCGTGGGACTTTGTTTTATATGCAATATAACTATTACAACCCACCGAGGTATAGACTTTGATTCATGTTTGACGGGATAGTCATCGCTAACGGCTACTAACCAAACAAAGTTTGGTAACAATTAAATTACATACATACATATATACTACTAATAAGTTTGTAAGGATAGATGTAAATGTTTGTTACTCTTTCATAAAATAAATTGCAGGCACCAGCTTAATCATTATAAATAACCTTTGTCAAAGCATCACAAGCTATCCCGACGTGAGCACTAAAACGAATTAAAATTCGAAACATGAACGATATTTTAGATCTGGACGGAATGCGACTCCGACAGAACCTGAGTAGTTTAAATGAAGGTACTAATTTAATGTATACAATAGGTGATGCCAGCAGTCTGCCCCGTCATCTAGAATTTCTAGAATGCACACGAAACACAAATAAAAGATCAAAACTTTTGCACTAACTTGACTACGAGTTTCATACGGTAAGTCAAGCTAGAGCATCTATCTCCCATTCTTTGATTACTTTATACGGAATAGCTAGTTGTAAAGTTCAATTTACATACATCCCGTACGTGATGTAAACATAAAATTGATAGTGTATTTTGCGGTAGCAGCGAACAAATGAAAGAAGCAAAGTTAGCAAGGAGATGGAAAATAGCGGATGTCGTACAGTTGCAGTGTATCCATTAAAACTGGGTCGGGTGAGATGCGCAAATTCCAACTCAAAAGAAAGGAAATATACTGCGAACGAAATGGAAATATGTTTATAGTGTTGCAAGGATTTAAGCAAATAGGCAAATTAGATTTTAACAAGATGAAGACAATCTATTCCAACAACAAACTTTAGAATAAATTTTATAATGTTACCAAACGCAACGATCTGTACCGAATTCATACTAATATAATAAAGAGGTAAAGTTTGTAGGAGGTAATCTTCGAAACTACACATCCTATTTATCCTGAAATTCTATTTATGTAAATATTTTTGAAATATTTACATAAATAGAATTTCAGGATGGCATAAGCTCTAAATATTTGACGCAGGCGAAGCCGCGGATACCAGCTATCTAAAAATAAAGTGATTCATGTATAATGTCAGGCATAACATTTTTTTTTATGCGTTATATTATATCATACATTTTTCTATGCGAAATCGCGGGCATACTTATTGTTGACCGCGACTTCCCTTGCGCCTGCTAGGAAGAGTTACAGCAGAGAGAGTATGCAACATCAGAACCTATTTGTACCAATTTTCATTGTAATCCATCAAACGGTCTCGAAGTTTATTACTTATACCTACACAGTTTGTTGGTCATATAGTTGATATAACAATAATAAATAAGTAATTATGAACCCGTTTGTCTGTTTAACATATGAGTGAATATATGATGCGGTAGGCTTGCAACACATACATGCTCCAATAAATCGAAGCGCTCATCCAATTACCACGAGTCCGATAAAACAATTTTGCACAAAATAAATCATTTAAAACTGAATTTACTGCTGCTATAAAGGAAATGATTTTCCATTTCTGAATCCGTGGAGAAAATTTTCTATAAAGGTGCAGTATAAACGTCTAGGCAGTAAGTCATAGAGCAAAGCGTCTACATCCAAGTTTGAATTCATGAACTCTTTCATATAATGCCACTTGAACTCCGCTCAGAAGTATGAAGTCGTGGGGAACTTTCAACAAGTATGTGTGTAAAGCATGTACAGAAACTTAAGAACGTACATTATTATGTACAACACTAAGTTTACATAATACCCGTAGGACATGTATTCTTATATATATGAAATAGTTAACCCATGACGCTTAAAATTAGTAGAAATGTTGTAAATATTTTTAATGTAATGGTTACAGCTATTATTATATAACTAGCTGGCGCCTGCGACTTCGTTCGCTTTGAAAAAGAAAAATGTTATCTACCAAGTTTCATGAAAATCAGTTAATTCGTTTAAGTTATTTAGGAACATACATACATACATACATACATACAATACCTACACTTACAGATTTATTATTAGTATTGATAATTGATGATACACTAGCGACCCGCTCTTGTAACATAGCGCCAGGGATAAAAAAGATATACACACAAACCTTCCTGATTTATCCCTCTTTCAAATAGTGAAAAGCGTATCAAAATTCGTTAGATGGTTTAGAAGTAGTAAGTGGAGAAACGCGGACAGTTTCGGTGACTTGGTTGCAAAATATGGTTGTTTGTCTACTTTCATAAAAGCTTAATAAGGTTTTATATATATTCCCGTGAAAAATTTTATAACCGAAGGTGAAAACCACATCAAAATCCATTGCGTGGTTTAGGAGTAGTTAGCGTATATACAGATGCGGCAATAATAAGTTAAAACACTTATTGGAAAAATATTAATTTAAATCTGATTTTAGTAACTAAGTATTAATTATACGAGTATAATATTATTAAAATTTGGCAAGCAAAATTTATTGCCCGGCAGCTGTTCGATAATAACCGCATAAGCAAAAAATTCTAAACAGAAGTTAGGTAGGTTACTGCAATATAATAAAAGTTAATAAGTTAAAAAAATATATTACAAATACGGATCAACTACACGCTCTAACAAATGCTTTTTGTTAAGGAATGAATACAAAATATCGTGTTTTATAAATGAACGTAAATAACGGATTTTCAGAGGTCTGAAAATCCTGTACCTCTGAAAATCCGCCTATTTCCCTAACCTACTACTCAGTCCTATTAGGTTCGGTACTTAACCTTACCCGGTGGTTTTGGGTTTATTAAGTGGACCGTTAGCCTGCCTGTCGACATATAATTATTTTAAAAGGATGACGTAATTAGAATTACTCGTGGGCTCAAGTATTTAACATAACGTAAGTATTTAACAGACAGACTTGTAACGTGATATTTAAACACAAAACGGACTAATATGTGAGCCAGAACGAGAGACAGCTTCATTTCCATACCTAAACTTTCGAGTCTAACTATGGTCTCTTGAAGAGTCACCTACCTAGGCCATAGGGCCTTAAAGAAGATTATACGTACAAATAAAAAATATTGATGAAATACAATATACAAAAAAAATTTAAGGGCAGGCAAGATAAACAATTTCACATTAATCACGGAAGGGCTAAGAAAAAATGGTGAGTGCGTCAAGGGCAGCCTCCTTGATAAACTGTCGGAAGGTTGGGCCCCGGATAACATCCGTAGGAGCCCCGAGCGACCGACCGACCCCCGCTGCGTATAGGCGACGCGTCGCTACCATTCAGGAGCTAGCAAACAACCTTTAACAAAATGAAAAACAAATAACACAGTGTATAAAATAACCCAACTGCAGGGTAAATTTAATTTACGAGTAGAGCGTCCAAAGCATTAGGTGCTCGCGACACAAATAGACAAGACAAAGAACAAATTAATCCCATATACTGGTAAATTTGCCTACAAACGTTACAATTAATGTTTGAAAGGACTTTGTAACACTTCAAATGCTTCAATCGTTTTGTGGTGAACGGTGAACGAGTGGAAAATAATGAATATTTGTTTATTAATGACAATATGCATGAATTTGTATATAATTGATACCTGGTAGCTTTTAGATAGCTAAAAAAAGGCAAATTTTGTTATAATGTCCGCACTAATAATTCTTTGGTTAGTGAACAGAAAAGGCAGGACAAAGTCTGCCTGTACATTAAATAAACAAATTATAATATAATAATTAAAAAAAACCAATAAAGTGAGATTGACCAAAACTTTGAATTTTTATGTATCATGCGTTTCTATGTTACACATGACGGATTAAAATCATCAGATGGGATACCGTCTTCAGATTTATGAAAGACCAGGAGACGCTGTCAGTGACGCTGTCAGTTATCAATGCTAATAATAAATCTGTAAGTGTAGGTATTGTATGTATGTATGTATGTATGTATGTATGTATGTATGTATGTATGTATGTATGTATGTTACTAAATAACTCTTAAACGAATTAACTGATTTTCATGAAACTTGGAGATAAAGATTTAAACGTAACGGACACAGGATAGGCTACTTTTTTCTTTTTCAACGCGGACGAAGTCGCGGACGCCAGCTAGTTCAGAAATAAAAAGGGTGTAACGATGAAATAAGACTGCACCTAGGTTAGGTGAAATAAGCTCTGAACAACTACCATATTTTGTTGTTATATAACAGATGTTTTCCGTACAGTCATGGTTACTGTAACCAGTCAGGTTTATCTGGTTATATAATGACATAATTATGTAGTATGAGTCGTTGTTAATACTATTAAATGTTAAAAGCTGTGAAGATACATTAAACGGATTCGCACACCGCTGTGTGCGATACTTTTGAGATACTTAAGATACTTTTATTTACCGATAATGACTTCCAAGATGGCACTTTAAGTACAAATAAAATTTAATTTCAATTATTGAACTAGGTGGCATTTTGCCAGTTAGTGTGGTATAATTTTGAGAAACTCTGAAAAGACCTTGGTCTACTATTTAATTGAATCACTCGAGCAAGACTGCAGGCAAGATTAAGTAAAACTTTAAACAAAATAAACAGAAAATATGTTATTTTATAAATTGTATTAAAAAGTGAAATTTAGTTGAGAATGCCCAAGATTAGTACGAGTATGAACAGAGCAGCCTTTTTTTAAAAAAGGAAAAAGTTCTAACAAAACATGTAGGTGCGGAAAACGAAGCATCAAACATGACCGTATAGTTGATTCAAGGGAGTTAAACAAATTTGTATCATTTGTTTTCTGAAACGAAACGTCGAGGGTATAACAGCTAATACAGGTCGACAGGAAAGCATTATAAAGGTCTGAGTGTCGTGCAAAGAGTGAGCCATAAATGGACTATGTTTCTGATAATTAGCTAGCGCCCATAAATAATGATTACGCTCAGGAGAAAACTCGACAAATTTATTGTACAAACGCGCAATAAAAGTACGTTCTCATTTGAAAATCACAAATTTATATAAAACTAGCAGCTGCCCGCGACGCGAGTTAAGTTAACTGAAATAATTATAAAAATACTCTTGCCTATTTCATTAACATATGGCATTAGTTTATATATTTTCTAGAATTTTAAAAAAATATATGACTATAAAATTATAGTCAATTTTCAAAATTAAGTTACTGTTACTGTTAAATGTTTACTGTCAAGATTTATGACATAACACATTCTTATTACGTACTAGTTGGCGCCCGCGACTTCGTCCGCGTTGAAAAAAAAAGTAGCCTATCCTGTGTCCCGTACGTCTAAATGTTTATCTACCAAGTTTCATGAAAATTAGTTGATTCGTTTAAGAGTTATAGAGGAACATACATACTTACATACATACATACATACATATATACATACATACATACATACATACATACATACATACATACATACATACATACATACATACATACATACATACATACATACATACATACATACATACATACATACATACATACATACATACATACATACATACATACATACATACATACATACATACATACATACATACATACATACATACATACATACATACATACATACATACATACATACATACATACATACATACATACATACATACATACATACATACATACAGAAAAAAATTCTAAAAATCGTCAATTTAGTTTCAGTATCATGTATAGAGCCTATAAACACGAAATCTCTGAAAACAAAGTAAATTACTCCATGACCGACCCTAACAGATTTATTATTAGTATTGATATATTTAAAATTAAGATAAGCCTCCGTATTCAGAAACTGATAAATCTAGCTTTTATTTCAGATACAGTAAAATTAAATGTGCCCTTCAGTTCAACATATTGGAATATTTCATTCGAGATATGTGTTCGCGGTGAAAGTTCGCTAATCTTGTCAGTCTTATTACTCGTAGTTAGTTGTCCCCGTACTCCGTAAGTTTCGATCTCGGCTATCTGCACAGTTGCTGCCTAATTAGATTGGAAGGAACTATAGCTTCTAAAACACTGCTGCTATTGTGGTCCATGTTACTATAAATATTACTACTACCGGCTGAAATGAAATGTTTTACACATCAAAGCAAGAAGAAAGAAACACGACTTCGTCTTAGTTAAAAATGTTATATCCTAAAGCCTTTCTCGATATCCAACACAAAAAGAATTTTCAATTCGAACCAGTAATTCCTGAGATTAACGCGTTCAGCCAAACAAACAAACAAACTTTCCGGCTTTATAATATTAGTAAGTAAGTATAGATGCGATCAATAGATCAATACATAAGTATATCCAAAAATTCCTGTGGGTTTAAATATATTCAACGTCTAACTTTATCCTATGGCCCTATCTAGTAAACATGTATCCTTCAACACTGTTCACTGGTAGGTATTTAACGCATTAATGCTTAACTTGAATATATTCAAATGTATTCGAATTATACCTACTTAGTATAAGTAATTTGAAGTCGTTATGAAAAAACCCACTTCAAGAGAACTTTTCCTATACCTTTCTAATAGCTTATTCTTAATCCTACTATAATTAATCAGCAACGCATTTGCAGCACTTACAGTGTTGCTTATTATACATATAGGTGATCGTTGACCTACCATAAACAATAAAGTCTGACGGTCCACTTAATGGACATTTACTTTTTTAAATTAATATTCCTGATATGATTACCTAAATATATAAAATTTATGAAATAATACGCAGATTGATTATTATAATTTATCTTCGAAACTGTAATATTTGAACTAAATAAAGGTGCTTGTGCAGCTGAAGCCTTTGCGAATGAATCTAACGTCATTATGTGAACCGCCACCGCCCGTTGCGCCTTCCCCGTGAAGCTTCTATGCTAATTAACCGGCAACGTCTTCTGTGTGTCCCTGTTCGTACTACATTAGCATACCCACTATTCGTAAACTTTACACATTTGGAATATTTCGAAACTTATACACATCGAAATTGAAGTAAAGTCAGCGTTCAGGCAGAATTTAATTAAAAAACTGGTGAGGTTAAGAGGAAATCCATTTTTATAGAACGAAAAATGGTTGAGAAATTGATCTGGAGCATATTATGCATACAGCGGGAATACAAATTTAAGGCAGGTAACTCGGTTAGACTCTTTTTATTAATGCATTATTTATACACGCGACTGAACTGACTGACTGAACAGTTAGCAGTATATAAGTTTAAGATGGTAAGCAATTTCAAAGTACTATTCTATAAATTTAAATAATATATTTAGCTGAAGCGTTTAGGAAGAAAATTCACAAAGCATTTGAGCGCAGTAAGAATCACCAGGGTGAAAATAATTGATGGTGTTCTGACATCCTGAAGTTGCATTGCATTGTATGTAACTTCTGCATGTAGTGCGACTTAGGCTATTTGTATATATATATATATGTATATCTTTAGTTATAATTATGTCTTATAATCAAAGTATATGTGTAGTTATAATTATGTTTTTCTATTGTAGTATTGTAGTATAAGTTCTTGTTACCGTTTTTGTGGCAAATGCTGTATACGCCTGTAATTGGTACACGTGTCAGCCGAAATACAATGTAAACTTATATCATGAATAATGTTAACACGTGTACTGTTGGTGTATCCAAAATAAATAAATAAATAAATAAATAAATAAATAAATAAATAAATAAATAAATAAAAATATCGCTGCTTAAAAACTAAAGGGCCACAAATCAAAATAACACTTTTTACAGGAGAGCTAATCGAAAAAAATTAAATTAATATTGTCTATTTTTTATATCGCACGCCAGTTATTCGCGTCAAATTAACTGGCGTGAAGCCAAAATTGTTAGTAGTAAAAACTGGTGGCTTGATGTCAAAAACTGTATGTAAAATCGGCGCCGTTGCCTCACGTCATTTTGTCGTCACGCCAAACGCTTGATCGTGTATTTCGTCCATTAGTTTTAAGCAGCGATTTGCCAAATCATATTACTGTCTGTACAATTGAAAATATAAGGTAATGTTTTAGAAAATAAATAAAGTTGGCTTGAAATATGGTTATTTTCTTGGCAACATTGATTTGAAATAGAAGCTATTACTGTCTTAAATACTCAGTTAAGTAGGTACTTACCTGAGATTCGAGTAATTAAAGTACCTGTACAAGTTATTGTTCAATATAATTTAAATACTTAAAAAGTGGTTTGACAGGTAAATCTACTTATGTCAAAAGACCTACAAATATTATGAAATGTGAACTTTGTTACTCTTATCGTGAAATAATCAAACGAATTCTGTTAAAATTTTACAGTAATAGTTTAAAATAGTGTTATCAGAATAATACGTAAGCTATAATTTTACAAATAAATCCAAAGCTAAATTTTAATAAGAAAATTTGCAAAGCGCAGAATACGATAAGACTTCTCAGACATACTCGGTTCAGCGACCTTTCGCCTTTACACCTTTTGACTTCAATAAGAAGCTTTTTGTAACCAAATACAGCCTCTTGGCCGGTTTTCCATTATATATTATGTTTCTGCTACATCCCTATCTATGCTTGGTGTTACACTGCGAGATCGATACAGAAATAAGGAGATCCGTAGACGTATCGACATATGCCAGCGAAATGAAGATCAGTAAGTTGAAGTGGCAGTGGGCGGAAAGTTCTCGAGTAGAGGCCAAGGACCGGTAAGCGTAAGACGTCCACCCGTAAGGTGGACAGATGACGTGGTAAGGGCCGTGGGTCGACAATTTATCCAGACTGCTTCTAGACAAGGCCAGGAGGCCTATGTCCAGCAGTGGACTTCCGACGGCTGAGGTGATGACGATGACATCCTTATATCACAATTAATAAAAATTATACTTATTAATATGTTTCTCAGTTACTGAATCGAATAAACACACACAAGGTTGTATATGATGTGCACTAACACGATTTCCACAAATTTGCTCACTGAATCGCGTCGAAATACGAGCTTGTAGCAAACACAGAAGACGATGGCGGGCCCGAGCCGATAAATTTTCACACATCTCGAGTACTGCCGTCAAATAAGTATATTTACTTACTAATCGAAACATTCCTACTTAATCCCTAAAGAGACAAACAATCCGCTCACCGCTTAGCAGCTAACTCGCTATAAATTTAGATCAAAGATTATCTACTTCACGATATTATGTTACTTCGAGGTTAAAAGGAATTGTCAATATTAATTATATTTTTACTTTTAATAATTTGCTGAAACACAATTCTGTCATCAATCAATACTTATAATAAATCTGTAAGGGTTGGTCATGGAGTAAGTTACTTTGTTTTCAGAGATATCGTATTTATAGGCTCTATACATGATACTGAAACTAAATTGACGATTTTATAGAATTTTTTTCTGTATGTATGTATGTAAGTATGTATGTTCCTCCATAACTCTTAAACGAACTAACTGATTTTTATGAAACTTCGTAGATAAACATTTAGACGTAAAAAAAAACGTAGCCTATCCTGTGTCCCGTACACACAGGATAGGCTACGTTTTTTTTTTCAATGCGGACAAAGTCGCAGGCACCAGCTAGTAGCAATATAAAACATTCCTTAAACCTGTATATCAACTAATATAGCTATAGGCGTTTATAGCTAGCTCACTGTAGATATGAGTAAGAGATTATCAACGTCCGTCCACTGGCGTCGACAGCTACTGATAAAGTCGCCGCACTATTTACTCCGCCTCTAAACAGACACAGCACAATATAGGACAGTAAGAACATAGAATTACTATCATTACATATTAAGGGCCTCTTTCACCAACTACAAGTAAAGTGTTGATTAGTTACTAGTTATGTATGTATGTATGTATGTATGTATGTATGTATGTATGTATGTATGTATGTATGTATGTATGTATGTATGTATGTATGTATGTATGTATGTATGTATGTATGTATGTATGTATGTATGTATGTATGTATGTATGTATGTATGTATGTATGTATGTATGTATGTATGTATGTATGTATGTATGTATGTATGTATGTATGTATGTATGTATGTATGTATGTATGTATGTATGTATGTATGTATGTATGTATGTATGTATGTATGTATGTATGTATGTATGTATGTATGTATGTATGTATGTATGTATGTATGTATGTATGTATGTATGTATGTATGTATGTATGTATGTATGTATGTATGTATGTATGTATGTATGTATGTATGTATGTATGTATGTATGTATGTATGTATGTATGTATGTATGTATGTATGTATGTATGTATGTATGTATGTATGTATGTATGTATGTATGTATGTATGTATGTATGTATGTATGTATGTGGGTCAATCAACTATTTTACCCACACTAAGGACAGATCAGAAAAATTTTTTTTTTAAAAATAAACATTAATATTCATTTATTCTAATTTGATTAGGGCATTAGATATATCGTCTCCTTTAATAACCTAGAAGGGCAGCGACGAAAATTCGTATTTAAGACAGTTTTTAGAAAAAAACTACAACAGATACCCTAAAAACTGTCACCTGAGTTACCTGCATTCAGCGTTACATAAATGGTGAATGAAACACGAAAACATTATTCATTATTATTTATTTGGTCTTGCATGCATAATCAAATATTTTGGCAAAATCAGTCTTCATAGAATTTTTAAATTTAAGTACAAAACTAACTAACATTGGTCTTTTGCGTTACCGTTATACAAAAAAATAATAGCTATTTCTTAATAAAACTAAATAAAAAAGAATTACAAATACAAATGAATTATTTATAGAAGCTAGCCAATTGTTAGAATAAAGTACTGGTAATATAAAGATATAATGGAAAGAAATTACATATTATATTCGTAAATATAATGTTAAAATATTTGGGACAGTAAGTAACTCCAGAGACAAATTTGGGTAACGCCTAAGACATACTACTATAAAAGGAAAAATTGATGATTTTTTTTCTTAAGTAGCAAGGGGCGTAGTGTCGTTTTCTTTTTAGTGTACTGTCGGTTTATTCCCAATGTTTCTCGTAGTAATTGTTTTCTTTCTGGATTTTTCTATGTTATCACTTTTCAAGAGGTTTTTGAACAATCCTTTCTCCTTATGGCTCTTAATCCTTTCATATCGATCTTTAATCGAATTTGTCAATAGCTTATAACTTTATTTCTCTTTCTGATCTTGAGATTCTCTTTCTTTTATTTTGTATCTATTCAGCCTTTTCTTGTACTTCTCACAGTTTTTCTTCAACTTCTTGTTTTTCTTCTTGTAATTTTTTGTCAACTCTATGCACTTTACTTCTATCTTTTCTTGTTTTCTTTCGTCCGCGTCCTCGGGATGCTATTGATGCCAGCGATGCTGTTGGTGACTCTTGTGAAAATTGAGTACGCTTACTGGGGAACTTGGTGGTGTTGCATCTAAGATCGATTGTAAATTCTTCCTCTTCTTTCTGTATTCTCTTTGTCTCAACTTCCAGATGACCTTTGCTTGTTTTTTTTCAATAGGTGTCAAGTCTCTTGCAAGCTGTTTAACTTTATGGTAGTGTTCACGGTGCTTTCTTTTAGCTTCTTCATATTTTTCGGTGTTCTGTTTGAGTCTTTCCCTGTACCTCCTTTGTTTTTCAGCCGCCGATAGTCGCGCCATTTCAGGTCAAATAGTATTTCTGAAAATATTATCTCTAATTTATAATTGTATGTATATGTGTTTTACTATAACTTTAGTCATAATAAACAAAGTCAATTTACAATAAAAAAGAAAAAGAAAAGCAAAAAATAAAATGAACCTTTGCTTGGCTGATCGGATTGTCGCTGGGGAACAAAGAAGACCCACGTGCGTATGCTCCGAGCGGGCTCCGACCATCGGAGCTCGTGGCGGAGCAACAGTTTGGAGGCTCCAACTGTCCGTTGGAGCTTCACCGGTCACCGCTTGCTGGGCCGAGGAACCGTACTTGGCCCACGCGGGTGTAGGCCGGTGAGAGATGGCACCCCTGGTCCTTGTGCGTCGGACCGAAGACCGGCGCGGGTCGCAGCGGGCGGATTCTCTCGGATAGCGCTGTCGCTCAGTTGTAGTTGGGCGACGCACGCGAAGACGGAGCTCTACGGCAGGGAAGGACCGTCTGGCAGAGTGCTGCAATCGCGGCTTTGTGGAGGGTGGTGGATACCCGGTAGCGTGGCCGGCCTAGTAACCACCCTTTGCAGTCGTTCGGAAGAGTGAAAACCCGGACTCGCCACCCGGCCTAGTAACTCTTCCGACGATATCACGAGGTGTAGCATGTCTCGGGCTGCCGCGATTGATGTGGAAATGTCAGGCGGAAACCCCCATTCGGCCGCCCACCCTTAATGCCGTAGAGATGAGCGGCCACACGAGCAGGGGTTTTCCGAGAGTTTAAGGTGGAAACGGCCTCCAACTCTGCGGTAGGTTGTGCCGCAGAGAAGAGGTTATGGGGTGCTTCATGAGTGAAGCCCCTCGCTGACTGCCTGCTGCGAGAGGTGGAGAATAGGCGGCCTGTGTCCTAGTAACACCGGGCAACGAGGAGAGACGTGCTGTGTGTTTCCGGCGCGGAGGTTACACTCCGCGCCTTATCGAGGTGGAGCCCGCAAGTGTGCGGGCCTCGTCTGGCGGGGGGACACCGTAGCATGTCTAAACGTCCCCTGACCCCCGCCCATAGACGGCGCGAAGAAACACTGCGGGATTTTAGTGGGTAGAAGTCCCACATACCCCACCGATCTCCCCATGGTCGATGGGGATCTGATTCGCAAATTTCCTCGCGTTATAAAAAAAAAGGTACCCTCTCTATATACCTAGTAAAAAATGTCACGGTCCCTCGATATGCTGTATAGGGACTAGGGAGAGACAATTGTGGAGTCAATTTTACTTTAAGTGCTACATGCTAATCCCACTAAGTACGTAAATGTCTTAGGAGTTACCAAGAATGTCTCTGGAGTTACCGCCAAAGTAACTCAGTATACAAGTAACTCAGCAGACAATCGGAGCATTTTTATGAAAAGAGCACATTATAATTTGATTATGGTACTCGGCGTAAACTTTAATCGAAAACATATGTTAGGTACTGCAAAAACATCTGATTATATTAAATAAATAATAAACTTACATTGAAAAATCGCGGTCACTCAGTAGACGACACAAAAAGGCACGCACTCCCTCTGAACGTTCTTCGAGGACTGGCGGCTCGACGGCGCTATCAAAGGACACCGCCGCGCCATGCGAGCGAAAGCAAACACAAATGAAGCTACCTACGGCAAACAGTGCCATCTATGTGTTACCGGGTGAAATTTACGAGGGTAACTCAGCATACGAAGGTAAAATCATTCTAGTAAGGGACACAGTTTAGAGATTTTTTTCTGGAAAAGTGATTAGACCTATTTCTATTTTGTTATGCACACGATAAACTATAATATACTAACTTGTTGTATAATAAGAATTAACCGAAAGAGAGAAGAATAAGGTTATTTAAAATTAAAGTTCACATGGTGAATGTGGTCTTCGGACAGGAATATTTTGTATGGAGCAAATTTTTCGTGTACTGAGTTACCATAAAATTTCATCGAATTTAAAGATTTTCGAGAACGTAATCAAGTTTCCCGTGGTGCCTAATAATCTTAGATACTATTGTTGTATTCGTTATGTGTGTATCTATAACCAATTAACGTATTTCAATAAAAAATGGTCGGGGACAGCAAAGTGTGGGTAAAATAGTTGATTGACCCATGTATGTATGTATGTATGTATGTATGTATGTATGTATGTATGTATGTATGTATGTATGTATGTATGTATGTATGTATGTATGTATGTATGTATGTATGTATGTATGTATGTATGTATGTATGTATGTATGTATGTATGTATGTATGTATGTATGTATGTATGTATGTATGTATGTATGTATGTATGTATGTATGTATGTATGTATGTATGTATGTATGTATGTATGTATGTATGTATGTATGTATGTATGTATGTATGTATGTATGTATGTATGTATGTATGTATGTATGTATGTATGTATGTATGTATGTATGTATGTATGTATGTATGTATGTATGTATGTATGTATGTATGTATGTATGTATGTATGTATGTATGTATGTATGTATGTATGTATGTATGTATGTATGTATGTATGTATGTATGTATGTATGTATGTATGTATGTATGTATGTATGTATGTATGTATGTATGTATGTATGTATGTATGTATGTATGTATGTATGTATGTATGTATGTATGTATGTATGTATGTATGTATGTATGTATGTATGTATGTATGTATGTATGTATGTATGTATGTATGTATGTATGTATGTATGTATGTATGTATGTATGTATGTATGTATGTATGTATGTATGTATGTATGTATGTATGTATGTATGTATGTATGTATGTATGTATGTATGTATGTATGTATGTATGTATGTATGTATGTATGTATGTATGTATGTATGTATGTATGTATGTATGTATGTATGTATGTATGTATGTATGTATGTATGTATGTATGTATGTATGTATGTATGTATGTATGTATGTTCCTCCATAACTCTTAAACGAATCAACTGATTTTCATGAAACTTGGTTGATAAACATTTAGACGTACAGGACACAGTATAGGCTATTTTGTATTTATTTATTTTTTCTATTAAGACTATCTACTATGATGTTTTCATATTAAAGACTTATTTACGAAATTTTTTTAGAAAATATTTAATTAGTCGGTTTCTTCTACAGTTACAAAACATGTAGAAAAAAGACGTAAACAAGTGTAATGGCAAATGGAAATTATTTTTGTCTACATTATAATTTAATTTTAGTAATATTTTTTTTGTCTACATTATATTTAAATGAGTTGTATACGTCTGTTTATTTTAGTAATTAGTCCAGTGACAATTTTGAACCAAAGTAACATAAGACCAATTGCATCCTAATGGACGAAATAGACGATCAAGCGTTTGGCGTGACGACAAAATGACGTGAGGCAACGGCGCCGATTTTACATACATTTTTTGACATCAAGCCACCAGTTTTTACCATTCACGATCAAATTTTGGCTTCACGCCAGTTAATTTGACGCGATGGACTGACCGTGTATTTGGTCCATTAAAATTAATTTCATTTAAACTTTTTAAGAAAATGCAGTGTCGATATTAAAAGAAATCGTTTCACTTTTTCATTTTTTCCCTCCGCTTAATTGTGAAATTCAGTTATAAAAGAAGATATTTTTACTGGAATAACGTATTTTCCTACTTATTTTCCTAAATGTACGTACGTACATTTACCTATGTGACAAACGTAGTCCTAGTAGTAAACAATAGTAAACTATAATATATAAATAGTAAACTACTCAGAAACAGGCCATTCATTTCGGTGATAACATAGGTATTTACCTAAAGTTGCTCCCATTGCAAATTGACAAAACAGAATTTGCATTTTGTGTATCGGTACGTGAATTAGATACAGCAAAGTCCATTTCCTTTCTTTCAACCCAGTTACTTCACTCTTATTTCCTCTTCTCCATGGCTGGAAGCGGCATTTGCGACAATGCCAGAGGCTTTTCGCTTTCCGCTGTATGCTCCCACTTATTGGATAAAAAATATGGATTTGTGTTTCCAATAAACGAAATTTCCACCGTATATACGAGCTCTATATAGATCGTGTCATCAATCGGATCTGTGGCTGATTTTTTAAAAGTAATAATCTTTTGACGTTCACTCGGCTGTCACGAACAGGCACCGCTTAATTAAAATCATCCTATTTTTCGGTGTGTAACATGGATCAGAATTTGGTTTTCGGCACGAACTTTAGTTCTTTGTTTTCAATTGGAAAGAGGACGTCTAGAGTTTGTATTTTATGAAAGAATATATATTTTTTTGTGACTTTTTTTATATTCACTAGATGGAAGGTGACTTTCTTTACCAAATTAAATCTAATAATAGTTTATTTACTTAATATTATTAATAGTCAAACAAGGTTACTTTTTGGAAGTAAAAAATACTACCGTTTCGGAAACAAAATGGCGTTCTAGAAGAGAAGAAACTTATGTATCAAACTAAAAAATATTAACAGTGAAATATTACAGTTATATAATCAAACAGGGTTTCCGAGAAACTCTTACAATTGGCATTATACCAGGGTTTCAGAAAAAAAAATTACAAGATTATGACGATCCCGAGAAGAAACCCCGAAAGAAACTCAGACCATTCTTTTTATCGATCTTTGCACCTTGAAATACAATCAAAAACAAAGGATGGAAGCACTGCCGACCCTAAAGATAACGGATAACGCATAGAGTTGAACGCAACAGTTATATTCTGTAAAGAGATGCTCAAAATCATCGGACGGGATTTTCAGATTATGTTCAACAGCAACAGAGAGTTCACTACTACAATATTTTCAAATACACGGCTACTATTGAAAGAGCATTTTCATTAGAGTATTTTCTCATGGAAACATCTATTCCGGGAACATTAAAGGAAAATGGCCGAGCGTGTTTCATGTGAAATAGTAAATTGAATGGATAGCAGTTGTTCTAGTAAGCGGCAGCGAGCTGACACGGATGACAGGAACGAATATGCGTGGGGCAGTGTTCATTTGTTGAGAGATGCGCCGCAGGGGTGGATAGCCCGTCATCGTCTAAACGGCTGTCACCCACACCACCATCCGGCACGCGAACCGAGAATAACCCCGAGCCGTAATTAAAACCATTGTTTTCCTTGTTATTCTTCTGCACATTTATTTTTCGGTTCACAAGAATACTTGGCGCATTACGCCAAACATGTTCCGAAAACAATACGCTAGCTAAATCTAAGCGGGACCATAAAAACACTGCCAGCTCATATGTGAAGTTAATAACAACTTAAATAATAACATAAAAACAGACGTTTTGAGTTGCTACTAATGTAAATACAAACACAGAGAAGGGAATAAAGTTTACAGTAACACTAGTCGTATAATAATTACACCTGCAGTATGAGAGCATAGCTAAAGTTTTAAAAGTACATAAAGTGCATATAAATTCAAATAAAAATTATTCAATTATGCAATTATGCAAGCAAATGTTTCAATGTCCCTTGTTTCTTATAACAAAGAGTGGAAGGTAAGGAAAATTATTCTATAAGATTTCTATAAGAAGCCTTATGGAATAATGGCACTACAGAAAATTGAGTTCAGTTTGAAAAGCATCTATAAATCAAATTTATTCCCAGAAAGACTGATAAAAATCTATTTTCACAATACTACACGCAAAAATTACTATGTCTTAATCTTACGGTATGTTTGTTACAAGAAACAAGTGTGCGTATCATAACGGAGGTTTTACAATGCTTAAACACATTTCGAACAAAATTAATGATTGCAAATCAAAAGATAGCCCTAATGTATTTAAAAATAATATTAGTGTTCTGCTATCTCAAAAGAGAGAGCGAATATGTGAAACCAAATAGTGCCTGATTGCAATGATATTATACAAAATACATTTATTAAAAAATTCCACGGTCAACTTGATTGTAAATGGTTACCGTCGCCTATAATACAAGAGACGCCATATGTGCTGCAAATGCGCTGCCGATAATAGAAGGATTAATTAAGCATAAGGGATAAGAAAGGGATGGGGTAGTGGGCTCAGAATGGTTAAGGAAGGGATAGGGTAAGTAAGGAATATGTTAGTTTTGTAATATTTAAGTAAAATATCAACTTGAAGTATGTTCCTAATATATAAATTAGGCAACTCAATACAGACCAACCCAATCTCAAACTTGAAGTAAAGGTCAAATTACTCAAGTGAAGAGAAATGTAGAGATCAACATATTACTTATCAGAATTATACGATTTCTCTTAAGAGGAATAAATAGCGATGTTGGCTCGTTTTATAGAAAAATGTTCAAACGCACGCAGAGCCAACGCCAGTTGTATTTCATGTATTGGAAGTGACATTAGGCTTCACTTTTTTAAGTATTTCCTTATACTGAACTCCCTTCAATTTCTCATTCGTGCACGGTTCGAGTAGGTATCATTACTTTGCGTACAGCTGTTACATTTTACGACCAAACTTGTATTATGTTCCTAGCATCATTGTAAACTTTGCCACTGATCTTCATTTATGTCTCTAAGCACGTTCTCTGTTTATTTTTTATTTTATTTTTTCCTATTTCCGTGTATTTCACATACAATTTCAAGTAAATATGTGAAACATAGATAAAGGTTTTAGTATATAATTTACAAAGTTACGCGGGCGAAGTCGCTATCAGCAGCTATTTTTATATATATAATTTTAGATATCAGAATAAATATGAAATGCAACAGAATCAAAACTCGAAAAATAAAAATGTGTATAATTGTTAACTTTATTTCGAAAAATATAATTTTATATCTGCTCACGAATATACGATTACAATGTAATAAGAATTTATTTTTGTGGAGGCGCCAGATTTACTTTCTAGCCTGCTTAAGGGATTCACTGAGGCAAATGACATTGACGTTTGACCTTCAACGTTTATATGAAATGTTTAATACAAGCGCTGGCGGCGCCGTCAGCTCGTTAGCGCTCACAAGCCTGGCAATTTAAGGTTTTTGTTTTTACCATCAGAACAACATACAAAAAATAAAAATAAGCAGTAAAATTTTTTAATCTGACATTAAATTGACATTTAATAAGTCGTTTTCGAAATATCAATCAATACTAATAATAAATCTGTAAAGGTTGGTCATGGAGTAAGTTACTTTATTTTCAGAGATATTATGTTTATAGGCTCTATACATGATACTGAAACTAAATTAACCATTATTAGAATTTTTTTCTGTATGTGTATGTAAGTATGTATGTTCCTCGATAACTCTTAAACGAATCAACTGATTTTCATGAAACTTGGTAGATAAAAATTTAGAAGTACGGGACACAGGATAGGCTACTTTTTTCTTTTTCAACACGGACGAAGTCGCGGGCGCCAGCTAGTACTAATAATAAATCTGTAAGTATTATATGTATGTTCCTCCATAACTCTTAAACGAATTAACTGATTTTCATGAAACTTAGTAGATATACATTTAGTCGTACAGGACACAGGATAGGCTACTTTTCTTTTTCAACGCGGACGAAGTCACGGGCGCCAGCTAGTTTTTCAATAAAAGTCAAATTCTTCTTAATATATTCTATTTTATATTGACTTTCTTACTTTTTAGAGAGATATCTTATTTGAATTAAAAATACAGCACTTTCTCATAGTGGTAGTAATATCTAGTAGTAGACATGGTTCTTTAGAATAAAAAAAAAATAGAATGAAACACGCCCACTAAACATTTTCTACTGTGCATTCCATGATAGGTGGCTCCAGTCCTCTATATAGACAAGCAATAGTAATGGGAAACAAAAATGCTGCAACTAGAGAAAATAGGAAATGAGAAAAGAAAATAATAGGCTCTTGCATCAAAACACAAGTGCTATTTACTTCACGCTGGTCTTTAACAAGGAGATAATAACTGCCAGTTTATGACTTCCAAACTATCCAGTTCATAATTTCGAAACACAGTTATGCTCTACTTTTAAGTTAAAAAAAAAAGACTAAAAATTGCATAACTCGTTAAGTCGAGCTATTAACGCAATAGCTTATTTTAATAAGTACAAAAACAAAAGTGGTGACGTAACAACAATGCAACAAGTTCCTTAAACATCCATGAAGTTTTCCCTACAACAAATACTACTGCAGCGATGTGCTGTGCAGGAGCCATATTTTACATTTAAATGGAAAATAGTTGAAAGAATAAAACAAATACAATCTATTCTTCATTTTCTATGCAAGTTGGATGCAAGACGAGCCCGTTGGATGAGTGGCAAGGGTGCTTGCCTAACGTCTCAGGGGCCCCGGGTTCGATTCCCGGCTGGGTCAACTTTGGAAATTTTAATATAATTTTCAAAATTGACTGGCCTGGATTTGAAAGTAGTGGCAGGGCACACTGCGTTTCGCAGTCATTTGTGCAGCCCGTCTGGCGGCAGTAACCACCACCTTACAGAATACCACCGTGAAATAACAGCATTATGTGCTGTTGTGTTTCGGTGAGTGAGTAAGGGATGCCAGAGCCCATTACCCCCCACCCCTCCCTTAACCCTTACCCTTAATCCTTCTATGGTCAGCAGAGCACTTGTAGCACTTATGGCGTTGCTTGTGTTATAGGCGACGGTAGCCACCTACCATCAAGTGGACCGTCAGCCTGTATGTAGACCTTAACATAAAAAAAAAGTGAGTAAAAATTTAAGCTTCGAAGCACTCAAGTAAAACGTATCTACCTATCTTATTTTTCCAATTTACGTGGGATCAAAATGTAAACCCTATTTTGCCTTCGTTCCATCTCGTTTTAGGAAATTTTCGCGACTACGACTGTTTGCTGTGATAAACGATTGCTTGGTTTATACGAGTCAAAGTTGGAAAGAAGAAAATAAGATGAATTAATTGTTCACTTACATGAAAAATATTAATACAAAATCTTGCTTGCTGACTATGTCGATAATGGTATTATGTACATTATGGGCAGGAATTCAGTAGAAATTGTCATTCTTTTATCTCGTACAAACGCCGAGGACGAATATCTTTTGTGTTGAATTCATTATTACGTGGTATTCACATATTATATTTATTTTAATAACAATACAATTCTACTCTTCGCTGTGACCGTTAATACCTACGGCTTACTTCACATGCTTGTTCTTTGTATACATTTATTCATTTATAACTTATATGTTTTGTCTTAGGAACAATGAACAAACTTAATAAGTAAGATATCTTATGTCGTACTTATCAATTTCATTCTTTATTTTATTAGAAAATACAGCACTAAAAAGCTCTTTATTATCTAATGCTAATAATATTATCTACACTGCATAGTAACTAGGTCATGTCGATAAAGTTCAATAGAAACATTAAAAAGAAAACTTAGTGATTGGAAATAACAATGAAATACGTAAATTTTTCATTTCTTCAAAATTACGTTGGAACATCTGGAAATATTATTCTTGAAACCATTTTTTTTTTTTTAAATCTAACGCCATTCTGTTATTTCTTTTAACTCCTATCGACCAAATTAAATTAATGTACATAAATCTAATCCTAAGAATTTAATATTACGTACAATATTTTGTTAAAAACAATTTTGTGTAGTAAAAAATCTGGTTAGGCACTTTGTTGCAGTTTGTGGCTATTGGTACAATTAAATATTTACAACTGGCTTCTATTTGGAACGTAAAAGTAAATTGAAAAGTTTTTTTTTTTTCAATAAATTATGGCAACAATGTTCTACCCATTTAAATTCAAACGCGAGTTTCCTTTGAATTTTAATTTCCATCAAATAGAAATTTTGAGTAGGTGCGTTTTATACAAACGTACGCAAACCTTTCCCTAAAACAATTGTTTCGATCTAAATTTTATTCTGGATGTATTTTATTCGCTTCCCAGTTCGTATTTCCACTCCATTTAAGTTACATAACTCACTGCTACTCCAGGTTTATTCTCTATTTTAAATGTCAAGAGACAAGATTGCTAGGTACGCGGTTGGTTTAAACTCCTCCCTTTTCCAGTGATTTAAACGCGAATGAACCGAGTGAGTTATATGCGAAAAACATCGTAATATAGATGACTAGCTGTTGCGCGCGACTTCGTTCGCGTTAACTATATAAAATTTAGCTTATGTTAGTCGCTAACAATGTAGCTGTCTATAGATGAAAGAATTTGTAAAATCGCTCCAGTAGTTCTTGAGTTTATCCGTAGATGGGATATTCATAGATAGACAGATGGTTTATGCATAGATAGATGGGAGTAAGATTGGGATTAACTAAATATTAAAAAAATATCTTTATATATATATTTCTTCTGTGCGTATGTATGTCACTGAACTCCTCCTAAACGGCTGGACCGATTTTGATGAAATTTTTTGTGTGTGTTCAGGGGGATTCGAGAATGGTTTGTATTAAAAAAAATATTGGTCGCGGACGAAGTCGCGGGCACAGCTGGTAATTATATAATTTCATTTATTTTTATTATTTCAATTTTGGTTGTCCTTTGCTGGTTTTTTCCTCTCAGAATGAAGCCAGTGGTAATCAAGACCTAAAAAGTTTTAAAGATTTTGCCAATGGAAATCTTGAAATTCATTAAGAAAATGTAACTATTAAAAATTTATGACTTTTATTAAAGCAACTATGACGATTACTTTATCATAGAATCAGCACTAAGAAGGTATGCTAAACAGGACACAAAATGTAATAAATTTTATGGGTGTTATAAATGTTTTTATAAGAAAACTAACATCGAATAGCTTTCTATCTGATGAGAGATCGTAGGTAGAGGAAATATTTTAGTGAAGAATTTTATGAAGACTCCCCCTCAAAAGGAACGCGTGACAGCTACTTACAACAACACTCCCCGCATATCCAGTCGTACTTTGTCACGTTCAATATGCACCTACCACCCTTCTGACACGGAACATATTAAATTCCTTGCAAGTTAACAAAACCGTAAGTGGGCGCGTGTCACTTTGCCGATCGTTACATTTTTTATTAGAGCAGTAAATGGAGTACATTACAAGTACCTATCATGAAGCGTTTACGAGCTTGAAAACAACTTTTTTTCTTATTGTACGACTCTGTTATTTGTTTTAAACATAGAATAGGGACAAAATAAAAAATAAAACTTAATAAGTTCGGACTCTAGTCTTTACATAGTATAAGAAAAAGTCGTTTTCCGCCATTTGTCCCTCGGTAAGATATACGTTTAGAACTTTTAAACTACACAACGTATTTTAAGCGTGAAACAAAGAAGGTTTCTATATATAATTTACAGAAGAAATAGCAACCGTACGAAGCCAGTTTATATTATTAAATATGTGTGAAAAAAAAAAACAGCTTCTATGTGTCGCTAAACTAATATAAAATAAACTATCTTCTACATGAGTCTACAAGCCTACATGAGACTAGGATACTCTTTATCAAACTCATAAGTAAATCAAATGCATGGGCGATAAGTATATTCCAAGTTTTAATCCAAATTCATTCAGAAGTTTACGCATGACTGGGTTACTAATATTTTACAATTTTTCAGAATACATAGAATAGTACGTATGCAGATCACCTGCATAGCGAATTAAATTTCACATTAATGGGCTTTAGTCGTATTAAAATGTAATTTACTGTTGATTAATCACATCCGTGGTAAAGTAGAATAGTTATGATTAATTCAAGATATATTTAAAGGTAATTAAAATGTATTTTAATGTACATATTTTGAATTATATAATACGATATTACATATTGTATCGTATTGATATTTTAATACACAAAAACATATCATATTCCTATGATATCAAAAATGTTTATTTTAGTTCAATTTGATTAAAAATTTTATCGTCTAATAGCGTTTTCGATCGTAGATACTTATAATAACAATATTATAATTCACTGTATTATTTTTAAGACAAAAATTTTATACTGATTTTATAAAAGTTTTGTTGGATTTAGGTACCTTTTAAGATGGGATGATTCGTAAAAGAGTATTATTTCGGATTTATTATAATCTGTTTCCGATGGTGTAAATAAATTTAAAAAAAATCTAGACTTCCATACGTGCTTAATTTAAAATAGTATATAAATATAAAAGAGAAGCAAGTAATACATTTAAAACAAAACGAAAATTTATTATATCCTCACAGTACGAATCATTTAACTATTAACAAGCTGAAAATGTGAAGCAGCCAACTAAAAACCCATCACAGTGTGTGACACTCGGTGAGGTAATTAATCACATTTCCATTCATCAAATTAAACGACGGCTGACAAATAGGTATTTATGTCTGTGATGAATCCGATCAACACTCGACTTGATACGAATGCCTCCGCACATGAGCCTCCGGTCGCCAGTTTATTGGCCGACCAATCAGACTTCAATTTTAACAAACCTCCAATCAATTGGACAGCGATCTTCATCAATGCGCCTAATTACGAACAAGATCGCAGCGGCAGAAGTTCCTTCGTTAGCGCATACTGCACACAAAACTTTAGAAAATAGTTCAATTTTCAAGCGAAACTATACACAGAGCCGGTGTTATTGAAATATTTCCAATAATACTTTGGCGTACAACATTTTATTCATTTTTATTTTATTTACAGGTCATACATAGAATAGACTTTCCGTAACTGCATTACTTTTTTTATAAAAAAATAATAACTGTATCCTGTCTTTGCTTCTTACTTTTTTCTAGAGTGCCCTAGATTTTTTCCCAAAGAAAAGCCCGTCAGAATCATTTTGTACGCCTTAGATGGATGAACTCATGGATTGTTTCCATTTTTTAGTAACTACGAGATTAAATAAAGGTAAAAAACAAAATGGATCTTTGTTCGCTATATGGAAAAAATATTATAAAAGAAAAAAAATAATAGGATGCGATAAATGTAACACCTGCTCATTTAATGAGCGCATTGTAAAGTATGTAGTTGTTATTTAAATGTCTATACTTATTAGACTAGACCGTTCTATTAGACTGACACCGTTCTAGACATAAAGTTTATTTAATACTAACTGGTGCCCGCAACTTCGTCCGCGTTTTATGTCTTATATAGCCTATGTCTTATTTTGATGTATAAGCTATATTATTGTAAAGTTTCATTGAAATCCATTCAGTAGTTTTTTGCGTGAAAGAATAACAAATATCCATACATCCATCCATACAAACTTTCGAAATTATAAGATAATTAATGAAGTAAGGATAGCAAGGATGAAATTTAGTCATAACGCGATTTAGTCATTCCACGCATTAGGCACCTTTATCTAAAAGGCTAGCAACGCACAGCCAAAGCTCTAGAAAGCTGAAAGTTGGAACATTCGGCTTATTTTATCATTTAAAAACGAATCCGAGAGCGGGTCGATAGTATATAATAACAACTGCTGGTTATTTCAAATCGCTTACTATCTACTTACTAGTAAAACGAGTATTAGAACAGTTCAGTTGACCGATTACAAATATTACGGAAATCTACAGAATTTTTAACTACATAAGACTCGTAGGATTAGCATAGTCGGATAAACGAATGATAATGCCCAAGAGAGCTCGCAAGGAGAACAGATAAACCGCAAGATAGAGAAGTAAGAACAAAGAACGCAGTACCAGATATTTGTTAAGAAACCACTGCACTTTGATAATCTTCATTACTCTAATTACTATCGTGTATAATTAACTAGGTACTGTTTTTTTCTTTATATTTCTCATAAGGAATTTTCAAACAATAGGGATTTGACTTAGGTCTTGAGATCAAAAATAATGTTAACAACATAAAAATCTAGTTCTATAAAAATTTAGAGGTAATATTATTTTTTTTTAAAGGTTTTTTAACGATTTCATTTAAAGTATATTAAACGTTATAGCACTTTACATTGGCTTCAATTTTATGTAAACTTATAAGAAACCGAGTGTTTACTTAATTTCTTTTTAAAACCGCACTGCAGTTTCTAATCTTTATATTTACGGAATGCAGAGAGCAGAAGGAATTCATCTTTGAATTCAACACCGGTATTCAGGTGAATCCGCAGCTCAACTTTTAAAATTTGCTTTTAAAGGCATTTTCTTTAACACTCATAAAACGAGAGCTTGCATCTTATTTCCAATTAAACATTAAAAGATTTTATGTAATTAATTATATAATGGAGGTATATGAAATTATAATCCATCAAAACAAGTCTATCCATCGCCTTAGGCACCCAAACTTGCACCCAAACTATAATTTACAATTTCAATAAATCAATTTATATATATATTTTTTTTTATAATTTTTACATAACACAATCATTATGCACATTTAAGTAAGTTCTAAACACATTATAGAATAAAAATTATATCACGAGAGTAGTTCTTTTTTTATGTTAAAGTCGGCAGGTATGTTATTTATGTTACGCTGATGGTCAACTTGACATTATGTGGTTACCGTCGCCTATGACAGAAACAACGCCACGGGTGATACAAGTGCACTGCCGACAGAATTAAGGATGAGTTCACTCATCGGAACACAACAGCACATAAATAAATATTTAATTATAATAAATTAATATTGTAACGAAAGCTTGATTACCGTTTCTATATTGAAATCTAAATAATTTACCTAATGAAATGCTTTTATAAGTATTCCTTTTCATATTATAATACCTTTTTCATGCTCTGGTTGATTACAATTTGTATGTAAATAAGAAGTAAGTACATTTAATTTGGCTTCGAAATACACTTATTGAAAAAATACGTGAAGAGGTTCCCAGGGGCATTATTCTTCAACTTATTCGCTTTAAAAAGTTTAATATTAATGGAAGATGTTAAATAGATTTAACAGCCAAGGTAATATTTTTAGAGACCGTGTCAATTCATTATGTTTTTCATTATAACTTGCTCAAATTGCTCAAAGGAAAATATTTTGCTCATATTTTATGCTTCTTAACGCGAATTAAAACGGAATAGTTTAAAACCGTGTTCCAGTTTCAGCGAAAATTACGAGACGCACTAATTGTTTCGGACGATTGAATTTTTTGTGGGCACTTAGACGAAATAATTTTAAAATATTAATTTAGAAAACTTATTTCATTAAAATATTTAATAACACTATTTTAATTTTAATTGTTCTTTTAATATAAAACAATTATTAATTACACGTATTAAATAGAAAATTATGTTTTGAAGGAATATAATTTGATATTAAAATGCTAATTTATTAAAACTTAAATTTACTCAGTACATAAAACATGAAAAAGAATTAATAGGTAATTATTTATTGTTTTGTTTGTGGTAGAAATTCTATTATTTCTAAAAATTCATTTTAACATATTATAATATAATTAATAATTTACAACTTTTGATACGCCACAAACAAGTAGTTAAAATATTTTAATTAAAGGGAAAACAGACACAAATATTACTGTACTTTTTCCTCACTTTTCAACTAGTTTATTTAGCACTGAAAAACCACTTTTAATTGGCCACAGTACGTCACTTGAATATTCACTGATAACTGGGTACAATCCCGATCGAAATATCCACGTGTTCAGTCTAGTTAAAAACTCGCGGCTAGGCTTTGGCAACAAAGTTACCGCAGCCTGGGGCGGGCGGGCGGTAGCGGTACGCGTAGTCGCGACGCGGGTTGATATGCCACTGGACGGCGCCCGCCCCGCCTGCCTGTCACGCGCATTGAGCCGCCGGGTACACATACAAATAACAATCACTTTTGATTCACTCAAAACAATTATACCCATTGAAGTCTAAAGAAACCGGTATTTGTTTGAGCCCATAATAAGAAATTTACTAAAATTGTACGAAGCGTACTTCGTAATGGGCTGTAGTTCGTTTAATGAAAATCCCACATTGATCTAACATTTTCCAGGACAAAAAGTATCCTATAATTTAATTCAGGTATGTATTTTTGTATGTTTGTTTGTAATGAATAAACCCATTGCACCCATTCGAAAAATTCCTTTTTTAAAAGGTACATTATTTGAGATGAACATAGGACCTATTATTATATATATATATTACATATATACACTAATTCTTCTAATTGCACCCGGACGCAGACTTACATAAAATTGAATAGGCTCAATCGGGATTCAAATCTGTGTATACCGCTCAACTAATGAAGCATATAATACTTTATACAAGTTTTATCTCATACTTATCAAAATAACTGAAAACAATGTAGTCAGTATATGTAATTGACTGCCAAACGAATTATTTCCTTCAGCGAAAAAAGGTAATAAAAGACTTATACCGTCTTTGATCTTCCTACAGAATATACTGCAAAAAACGATAATATAAAAGATGAAACGAAAATTAATATAACTAATCTCTTTAAGTTAATAATTTATATCGTAATTTTTTATATAGTTATAAGTAGACAAGTGTTTTCATAATTAGAAATTGTCTAACTATAAAGTAAACCTGGTGCCCGCGACTACGTCCGCGTGGAAAAATGTAAAAAAAAAACAATTTTTTAAGAATTTCGCTAATGGTATTTGGCTACCGTTGCCATACATAAACAAAGCCAGAATATGGTTACTGCCAATTTAGACAGGTTGTGTATCTTATTATTTTCGAATGCATTACTAATGCTGTTAAAGTTACCGTATATACATTTGAAAATATGTTCATATTTGAGTCTTGGCTACGATAAATGTAACTCATACAAAGTTTCTAGATTCTAATGAGTTTGGCTTCTACGAATCACCTACGAGTTGATCACCTACGAATGCTGTACTACATAAATATTGATTTACACGTATACAATAACTTTCTGTGTTTTAGGGTTGCCTACAAATTTTATATTTCTTGCATATAAAATGTGCTTTATTAAAAACATACATTATTGGACAACATTTTCCTACAATTTCATTGAAATATTTAATTTTCTTCAGATCCCCTAGGAATAAAAGCGAGTTGATCGTTAAATACTAAAAATTGAATAACAACAAGTATGGGAAAGACTGCGCTACATTTTTTTTTTCTTTTACTTAATTATCAATGTAGAAAATATTATCATTTCAGTGTGGTTTACTTAACGTATTACGTCCTCACAAAGCATTGTTGTAAATGCTGATTCTATAACATTATCTCCCAAAGATTCAAAAGAATTGAATTTTAATTAAGTATTCTGTATTTAATATATATATAAGGTGTTCAGGTATAAGGTGTATATATTTTTTATTTTCATAAATACTAACCGATAAAAAGAAATGACATTTCTAGCTGTCAATTCTTCGAGAAATGTCTTCTTAGAATGGAAGATGTGCTTTTAGTGAGAAGTGTAGACTTTTATTTGTATAAAATGTATAATTTCGCTTATTTTAGTATAAATAAAATTTTGACTATATTACCCAATGTAATTTCACAGTGCAAGTGATAATTTTAATCTTATAAAAGCTTAATTTAATTAAGTTTTAGCAAGTAAAGTCCAAGTTTACAAGACACAACTCGTTACTATGAGACATTATTTACAAAACTTCTACACTTCTCTGCAATTTATAAATTTAACTATTAGAAATCGTATATTAGAAAATAGTAGTACAAGAGTAGATTACACAAACAATTTCTCTAACTAACAATCAAAACCGCATAAGAATCCCTAACGCAGTTTAGAAGAAATAAGCCGGCTAACAATTTAAAACTTTGTTTCATACTATTTGAAGTTGAAGCTTTTGAATACATTACTTTAAAATCTTTATGTCGAAACGTCGACCACAACAAGCAATCTGTTTGAACTGCGTACATTGATAGATTTTATCAATCTTTATATTTAGACTAGATTGTGCGAGTCAGTCTTTATATTTAGAAGTATAAAGTGACCTTTGTGACCAAAGGAAGACTAAGCGCCTATTTCACAAACGTCAATTAGGCCAAACTGTCATTTAAAGTCACCGGTAACCGGAAATAATTTAGCTGATATACCTTTGATTGTACGGTAAACGTCCCAAACATTAAATAGAAAATAATTTAAAAAATTCGGCTATCGAATGATGCAGTAAACCGAGTGCATAATTCAATATAACAGAAAATGATTTCTAAAAGTAAGTAATCAACACTTTACTTGTAGTTAGTGAAAGAGGCCCTTATTGTATTTTATAGACAATGGTATTTCATTTTGAATTGAATTGAATTAACTTTTGGCTTAATTCGCAATTCTACATAATAGCATGGGTATTGTAATATAAATTACTACCTATTGCACGCGACTTCGTCTGTGAACTTTTTAAAGTACTAGCTGTTGCCCGCGACTTCGTCCGCGTTCAAAATGTTAAAGCCTTTCTCGATAAATGGACTATCCAACGAAAAAAGAATTTTTCCATTCGAACCAGTAGTTTCTGAGATTATGGCATTCAACCAAACAAACAAACTCTTCAGCTTTATAATCATAGTATAGATAGAATTTTTAAAATCAATCTTTTTTGAGTTTATTCATTACAAACAAAATTATAAGTCTTCTCTATTTATAATATTAGTACAGTTAGTTATAACAGAATTGACAGTAAACTTGTCTTAGCAACTGGGAAAATTGCGCACGAATTCATGCGTATTATAGTTCAAAGACATAATATGAAGTCTGCCAAAGACATTATGTTATATGCTCGTACATGGGTGCCCTTATCACTTCAAAGAGAATTCTGTACCCAATACAATAAAGTAAGTACAAATATAAAAAAACTTCAACGAACACGTTATACATATTAACGAAACAACTTCGAAAACCGAAAGGACAAATTTATCTTTGTTGTTAAATTCATTTCATTGTTTTCGTATCTTTCTTCGCATACCTATCAAACATATAGACCCTTACCTTTTTTGACCCTTTAGAGTGACCGTTTAATAAGATCCGAATCTCTTTCATTCACATGTTAACAATTTAAATTTGAGTTAATTTTTATTATGATCACTTACAAATCGCTGCTTAAAAACTAAAGGGCCCCAAATCAAAATTACACTTTTTACAGGAGAGCTATATAAATGTTATATATATATCAAATATATAAATGTTTTAAGTACTTTTATAATAAACTGAATACTAGAAGAATACTGAATACTAGAATACTGTTACTTTTGAATATATAAAAAATGATCAAAATATATTAAATATGGAATAAAACTACCATAAGTCTTTTTGCAACATACAATATGAATGATTGAGATTGTATTTTTGCAATAAAAACATTTTTCGATTTTTTTGTTTTATGGCTCTTTAGTTTTTAAGCAGCGAAATGTGTATATTTGTAAATACATATAAATATTCATTTATTTGCTAAGACGATTAAATGATAACACATAAAATGTTCAATGATATAAAAAACCAGTCTCGTCGCTTGCTTCGCACGGATGAAAATATCCCCAGGTCCAGCACAAGGTTTATTTTTATCTATATTAGATTACTTTAGCTCGGCAATTTTTGAAGATATGCTAGTCCCTGCAATCCACACACTATAATACAATATAATAACTTATACGTCCACATATAAGAGGAGAGACGTAGGACGTAATATTCGTAATAAGTAGGCTGATACTGACATATTGGTAAATTATAATTTCACACTTGAGCTCCGTCCAATGAGAATTAGATTGAATAGAAATAAATGATATTCATACGCACAAAACGTTCATCGTATTTCTGCTAAACGACTCTTATCTCAGCCGGATTCCGAATACCGTACGTGTATGTATAACCCCGATTCACGGTAGCACTTATCTATCGGTTATCAGTTACTCCTAAGCTTTACTGGACAAAAATTGGCACTATTTCAGCACTTTTTATTCAGATGCGATTTTTTAATACTCTTTTAGTGCTCTTTTTAAACCCAAATATGATTTTTCAACTTGAATTTTTCATTTTAAGAATGGGTATAAACAAAATTTGTAATTTCACCCGCGTGGCCCCTTGGACATGACAATGACACAAAATACGTATAACTACGCACAACATGCGACGGAAGATAGCGCATCTCGCTCAATAAAAATGTTATAAGTGCCAAAAGTATTAAATATTAATTATTCGTAAAATACAATGTCAAATGAAAAATTGTTACATACAGCCTTAGATAATATGTGAAGTGAAATTACTGATACATTTTTAGCTTTGTAATGTGTGTCATTTTGAAAACAAAACTAAAATCGATGGAAATGAGAGCTCACTTGGTGATTTTTTTCTATCGAGAAAATTTCATTATATTATGTTTTCTGTTACAGACGTCACTTTCATTTATAATGTATTTATCTATTTTAAAAAATTAATTAAATTAGACTTTGTTTACTTAGATAAAATTCAAATCTAGGATTGGCTATTTCTCTTTATACCCGTTCTTAAAAAACTGTTAGGAATATAAATAGATACATATCATAACTGTACTTACACCAAGTTAATTATAAATATGAATATTTGTACGTGATAGGAATAAAATTTTAAAGGGGCCATTTTGTAATTAACTTACAAATGTGTGGATTTTAAAAATATACATGTATTATTTATGATAAATAATATACTAGTAGTAAAGGTTTCTATATGATTATTTATTCGATATTTTTTTATTACTTTTAAATGTGATTTTTTAAATTTCTATATAAAATACTTGTAAATTAGAAACCCTTAGTTGTTATAAACAATCAAATTTGTGTATTTAAGCGTTTCTTACTAATGTGTGTTTAAAAATAACAAACTAAAGATTTATATTTTGCAACATATATAAAATCAAAGATTTGTTTTACAAGTGTTTGTGACGTCAATATTATAAATGTTTGCTGCTTCTTTTTTACTATGGAACGATAAAGCTACACCTAATATTGTTTTAATGTTTGCATTAAATTGTAGACTTTATTATTTTTTAATTGTATAATTCGACGTTCTTTAATTATTTGTTTAAAATTTCTTGTGTAACATTTTATTTGTTCTATGGAGAATCCAAAATAAGGTTGTATATTGAATATGAAAATGTTCAGCATCCCTTTAATGTCGTGCCTTTCAAGTCACCCGTCGACCTTTCTGTTTTATATATAATAATAAAGTATAAAACAATAAAGTAAGGATAATAAATAAGTCGCAAAAGAACGAGAAACGAGCACCAGGCTGCAGAGAACCGAAGCAAATGAACGTCAAATATGTTAATAAAATATAACAGGAACACTTCAACAGAGGCTGGCAGCAGTGAAAATTACTTTAAGCCTCTTTTTTTGTATTTTACTATAAAAATTAGATAACACAGCCAGCCAGCTTACCTATAAATATATTGAATTTTTATGCTTATTTCAATACATGAATCACTTTTATGACTCGATGTTGTTACAAGCAAAAATACTAATAATAATGTGCACTGCCACGAAACACAGTTACAGTTCTTTTTATTTTAATTTTGAATACATTTGCGTATGTTAATTTTCTGCTTTAAATATGCTTAATAACCAAGGCCATAAATATGCGTCATACATTATTAAGTTAATGTTTAGTTTGATAACATTAATTATGTACTTACCTTCAGACTCTCGACTGACCGGAAAATTGTTCAAATGCTTACCTGAAACAATAAGTAATTATATGTTGGAGTTTATTTTTATATAAAGAGAGAAAAACACATTATTGTAATAATCATTTTTATTATAAGCTAGCTGGTGCTAGCCATCGAAATAATATATCTTGGCAAGGTGCTAGCTTATTTATATAATTTTTGTTATAACGCCTGACATTTATTGACGGCTGACATTATATACTTTTACCAAGCGTTGGATATTTATTTTTAGATAGCTGGTGCCGCGTGTAATGCGTTAGCCTCTACCAATGAAACCTCAAAATATGAATCTATCATTCAGTCTAGCAGCTAAATTTTCCAAAATTTTCGTAAAATTAAATATAAAAAAAATGCAACTTTAGTAACAAAATTATTTGCATTCAAGTGTAATACGAGAAATAAAATTAGTTGAATGAGATTGCATAAAAGATTTATTTTTCGAGGTTCTTTTCACTCACAAAAGCTTTTCACAAACTACGAGCAAATTCTAAATGGCACACACAATTTAAGGAGTTAGTTTTTCACTATTCGTTAAAACGTTTCATGGTTTTCGAGCATGTTTCAAATGAGTGCGGTTAGGTCAACAACAAAATAACAAGTAGGTTGTGCATTTAATTATAAACTTTTAATGAAACATCTAACGAAATAATAACTAAACTAACATTTAATATTTGTAACTTTATATCGTGTATTTTATTTGTATTATATTTTTTACATTTGAAATAAACTACTGAAAGAGTATTTTATTCATTTAATCATTAAAAAGTTTCTTAAGTGACAGGTAATGATTTATATAAATTATGAAAGCAAAAACATCTATACTTCTATATACTATTATATAAAGCTGAAGAGTTTGTTTGGTTCAACGCACTAATCTCAGGAACTACTGACTGGTTTGAATTGAAAAATTCTTTTTGTGTTGGATAGTCCATTTATCGAGGAAGGCTTTAGGCTATGTAATATTTTGAACGCAGACGAAGTCGCGAGCACCAGCTAGTTTTTGTATATAACTAGCGACTCGCTTCCATCTTCGCTCGGGGTGCAATTTTTATATATGAATCTTCCCCGTTTATCTCTCTTTCTATATGTGAAAACATAATGAAAACCATATGTGAGTTTTAGACAAACTAACTTAACATTTTTATGTATAAAGAAGATTTCTATTTTAGTAAACCACAATAATAATATAACAATATCTACGCAATATATAAACGGTAATAAAGTTTTAAAACCAAGAATTACCCAGAAAACAAAGTATTGAATAGTAATTATTGTATGAGTAAAACTCTCGTCTATAGATGTCATCGCATTGTTTTACTTCAATCAGAGGAAGGCTCATAAATGGAGATTTTTAATATCGACAGAAACGGTTATGAGGCAGCAGCACAGCGACGCGCCGTGATGCCTGAGGGAAGTATAAAGCTCAAACAAAAGGTTGCAATGGTGGAGACGTCCAAATCATTATTTATTGTTTCGTTAACGAGCTCGCAAGAAATGTGGTCCGGAACCGTGGCCCACTGCCCGCTCCCGGAACTAACGGCTGACTCATGCAACTGCCATATTTTCGTTCACACCACACGTGAGTAGGTCTGCCCTAGACCAAACTTCACTCTTTCAAATTATAAAGGGAACTCAAATGCATGTTCATAGTAAAACAAAAGTTGATATTATTTATTCATGGAACATTGTTTTATAACATACCTGACAAAGACTCGTCGACATACAACAAAATGAGCGACATTGTGAGTGAAGCGAACGAACTCGATAAATTGGAAAATATTTTACACTGGCAGAGGATGCCATTAAAAAAAATATGTTTAAAACCTAGGTACATTTTTTGCGATTGTAGGTTAAAACTATAACAAATAGGTTAAAACTATTTGTTAAAATAGTTTTAACCTATATTTTTTCGCAATTGTGGTAGATATTTGTAAGTAAATAATAATTTATTGGTCCCTGCTTAATACGTAATGGTAAGAAAGTGTTCAAGAAATAATGATATGGTTTCCATTTTTTTATTTGGTATTTCACTTAATTAATAAAATAAAACCTCAAAGATAGGCAGTATTTGTATACTGTAAATATTCGTACATTTAATACTATATGTAATTTTATATTAGTACATTTTATACTAATATAAAATGTAAGTATATGGACAGTTGTATATGGCGTTTGAGACAGAAAACACATTTTTTACGCACAATCTTACAATATGGGCGGAACCTAACGACATAATTAATTATATTTAGGTACAATATTGTACAGCAAATTTTTATAGCTTCTCGGAGATAACAGATTTAAAATTGGAAGGTTTTTCCTAAACGTTGTGTAAATATATGAAAAAGAAATAAAAGTAGCTTTAGTACAAAATTTAACGACCTCCGTTTTTATTGTTAAACTATACTAGCCAAACTCCCAGTATTAGTAATAATTAAGAAATCTAGCACATATACCATGCCAAGCAGGATGTTGCAGGACATAGCAAGACAACGTGATTATGTAAGCTTTGATTTAATTACAAATGTTAACCTTGTTACGTCGACGATCGGTCGTTCTCTGTCGCCCGTCATAGCTGACCTCGGGTCTAATAGAATAAGTACTATATAGCACAATTATAATGCCCGAGTAGTTGGTCACTCGTATTTCTAAGGCGTTAATTAGTAAATGCTAATAAATAAATTTTCTTCCCTAAAATATTAATAACATTACTTTTAATGTCAATTCGCTGTTTACTATAGTAATGGCCACTTTTAACCTTAATGGTCGTCTAGTTATGCAAGTGCGCTGCCGAACCTGATAAGATAAAAGGTAAGAAACAAGATCTTCCACTTATCGTATCAGCAGAGCACCCTTTTCTCATGCACCGAAAAATAACAACATAAGGGGCCTAGTTTTAAAAAAGATAACGAAGTTCGAATGAATAAAATGTATAGGATGTATCACGTGATTTAGTGACGACGGCATATTATGTCAATAAACTGTCATGAAACAACATATTCATTCATTTATACCAGCTTCATTTATTAGGCACATGACATTGAGATAAATAATTAAAAATGCACAGCGCAGGGAAAATTTAAAAAATAAACTCTCCCCAATGCAATATTTTCATAGTTGTCAGATGATAAAAGGGGAAGTTGTATTCGTGAAAAAAACTAGGTCAAAACGCTTTACCCGTACCTGGGACGACCGAACTTCGCCTCCGTACTCTAAAGTTTTCAATTAGTAATTAGTTAGGTAATTTAAAATTTGAACGCGAGGGTGACGAGCACATTGCAGGTTTTACGAGAGGAACCTTAAGAAATTTTACACGCATCGGCGATTGAGTGCTGAGTTGGTGAGTTGCGAGGGGCCCGCGGAGACAGGAATGAGCTAACTTTTGGGAAGACTGCGGGCGAATGAGAAAACATTGGGGAAGTTGCTGCCAACTCGATAGACAAAAACGGCGGAATACACGTCGGGACTTAGTGAGACACACATCAGTGCACAGTTTCGAGATACGCCATGAATAACAATACAAACTCTTGCAATTTTGTCCTTATAGTTAAGCCGTGGCATATGATACGCGCTTAGATAAAACTTTACGAATAAACATACGTATAAATTGTTTTGAAATATCATTTTCAACTTAAAAATATAAAATCTATTTTAGAACTAGATTAAAGTGCACCCATTTCAGCAACCGAATGTGTCATATTGTCATGAAAAGATAGCAGAGTCACGGTAGCTCCAAAGCTATATGACATTTCTTTTATGATTCTATGTAAATGTAAAGCTTCTAAAAAAATATAAGTAATTTGTCAATGAATTTATGTTATTATAATTCAGAAGAAGAATAAGTTGTACTTTACAAACTCATACTTAGTATAATTAATACTCGTATACGACTTTTTTATCTTCACTCGTTAAAAAGATTATTCAGCAAACTATTCCATAAGCGTCAAGTAGGGGATCTAATGTGGAAAGTAAAGCTAGCATATGGACCGCGTATTACACTTCCCTCGTTCCGAGTCGTAATAAGCACAGCTCAACTCGTCCATAAATAAAAGGAGAGAGGGCGTAAAAGGCTCTTGAAGCACGTCATCTACAGCTGTCGCCGCTTGCAAATACTGACACAATTCATCCCAATCCCATATAGTGAAAGCCTTCATCAGAAGCGCATACGGAGATAGCCACTAAACATTTCGTTTCCGTTAAAAACTTTCACTACAAAACCTCTTTTGAAAAATTTGCGTCAATGCAAAACAGCGGTGCCGTTTCGAGCAGAAAACAGCTTGAAACCTTTCTATTACCCGCAAACTTTTATACGTAAACTTTAAACTATTTGTACGAGTATCTTCTCTTCGTAAAGGAAACGATGCAATTTCCTTGACAACAAAGATTATTTCATTTTGAAAATTCACCTCGTTCTGAGATTTCTTGCAATTTATCAAACAGATATGAGACTGGGTGGGAGCGGAGCGGCGACAATGACGGGCACGCTCGATGGCTCTGCTCTGATAAATCATCACGATCAAAATGAATTTATCTCTCATCGAAGTATTGTATTCTTTTGTTGTGAGTTACAACATATTTGCGCTGTTCGCACTTTCGCTCAATTACTTCACATATAAATAAATAATAAGAAAAAAAAATAGGTAAACCATTTGAGAGAAACATTTACATTGACTCGTTCAGTAAATATATATTCAGTACCATATCTATAAAGTTTAAAAATAGTTTTCCAAAGAAAATACTTTCACAGAGGCTCGAAGCAAGGATATGATAATATTTCCGAAGTATTAAGTCTCTGGACGTCGGGGTCTTCATAAATATTTAAAGAAAACCATAGGGATTTAACTTTTAGAACCGGGGAAAATACGCGACGCAAATTAAGTATGTATGTAATGTAAATTGGGCTGTCTTAAAATTTATTTCCCTGGCCCCACATAATTATTAATGCGAAAATTTCAACAAGGCCACATAAATTAGGTTGATGTTGTTAGAGACTCTAAATTGCCAATGTTTACAAAATATATCGATGTTAGAGGAAGCTTATTTAAACTCTTACCCGCCCTTGTATCTGATGCTCTTAAGAGCTCTTATTCCTCTATTTAACATTCAAACATGTATTTACATAAACAACTCGTATAACAATATGTGTAATTTACGAGATTGGGGAACAAATTTTGAGCCGAGAAACGGTTCGGGTCAAGACGTATGCTTGGGTCTAAAAGGTCATAATTATCGTCATAGTTGATATCTTGATTGAGGCCCATATAAGTAGGACCGTTGTCCGCAGAGAACAGGCGGTTGGAAACCTCCCGAACGCAATGTCTGAGAGAAACCCGAGTCCCCAGAAAGGCCAATTATGGAGGTTAATTAAGCTGAGCGAAGGCCCTTGTTATTTGCTGAATCTTAAATGATAACAACACATGTTTATCCGACATTCATTTTAAACTTTTGAACGTTCTTTGAATAAATTTGCTCCAAATTAAACGGTATTAAGGACACCGTCTGATCTTTTACTTTATAAAATTGACAATTTCCTAATCACTGAATACGGTTCTTAATTTCTTAACCAGTATTTTTAAAAAGTAGGTTATGTTACTTTATAATGTAGGTATAGATAAGTGTTAGATTAATTATTATAAATGTCGAGAACACAAACGTTGTGACCGCGACAAAGTGTTGAGTAATGGACCTACACATAAGATAATTTCAATCAATTAATATAAATTCAAACAATATCTCGAGCAACACGGCGAGATTTAGTTTGTGTAAGTGGCTATTTAGGCGGTAGCACGTTTCATATTTTGTAGTTTAAGTTCGCAGGGCGATACCGGTAAAGGGAAGCAGGCAGGCGACGTAGAGCGGTCGGTCACGCGCCCTCCGCTACGGTTCGCCTATCGTTGGCACGTCGCACGACCTTAATTGATATTGCTCTAACGAAGACGCACTCATCGTAACAATTTCAATACGCGAATTGACTTCGGCTGTACAATGAATACAAAATTTATAACTGGAACACCACGAACGCTCAGTGTTGCTGTTATGTGGAGATAATCGGATCAAACGATTTTGTAGATTTGTTTTAAATAAAATAAATATACATTTTTGGAGGCAAGTGTTAACTCACATTTTTTATGTTAAGCTCGGCAGACAGGCTGACGGTCCACTTGATGGTGGGTGGCTAACATCGTCTTTGGCACAAGCAATGCCACAGGTTCTGCAGGTGCACTGTCGACTACAGTAGGATTAAGGATAATTAGTGATTGGGAAGGGATATGGAATGGGCTCTGACATCCCTTACTCATACGCCGAAACACCTGTTGATTTCTGCAAGACCAAATGACTGCGAACAGCAGTGTGCCCTGCCACTTCTAAACATTTGATTATGTACTTATTTATTTTACGAAAAATGGACGACGTAATCGCCTAAGTATTATTTGTTAATCAATACGATTTAGTGAAGCCGACTAAGGGTAAAATGTATTTGGCAGCAACAGTTCTTATCGCTTTAATCATTTTAGTAAAGAGACATTCCGCTCCTGTGATCAAAGCAGATTTAATTAAAAATCTACCAATAGACGGTTGTCTAAATTCCTAGCAAGAGCAGGGTTTTTCTTTCTTTTGTGAGGGGTGATTTAATGAAAATCTCATTCATTTTTAAGCACCCTGACAGACGCCCTTACTTTTACTTTTAAAATGCGGTTAATTTTGTTTATGTTCGCGACCTAAATTACAAGATTTTACTAATGTAGAAGACACTAAAAAATACATTATAATAAAAAATAAATCATAATGTCATGTAAATTTTAGTATTTTATTTATTTATTTAAGGAGTAAAAACAACTGTAGTACATGTAAACATAAAAAAATTAACATAAAAAATACAAAATGAAAAATATTATACAACAGTCTTAACATTTCTGTCTGATATAATATATCGAAATATAAAATATAAGGAAAAAAACATGTACGATTAATAAAATATAGGTCCCGATGTAATTTAGTCGGTGAAATCAAATTTTATTCAACGTAGACTTTAACAAATGCGAAAATGTATTCTCGCAATTTCTTTTACGCGGCCGCATATTAAATTAGACTGAAAGGAGTAAAATAAAAATGTAAAGCGGATCTCAAGGGAAGCGAGGACGAAAAAATACCTAAAGGTGAGTCGAGTAGCGAATTCTCGTAAAGTGAAACGATGCAGTTGAGTATTGGATGCCTTCACAAAATGAGATTTAGAAGCTAGCGTTCCAAAGTTGACAGGGACCGAGCCGGGTCGCAGCGCGCTCGTCTCTGCACATGTTACCTTTTAAATATATGTTATTTGGAGCAAATCATCTTTTATATTACAGTAATGTAAGCAACGGAAAGCTTTTTATTTTGAAAAACAGGAAAATCGTACGCATTTGTAACCATTAACAACACGCAGGCGGCCTCTTATTACAAGACGTTTTCGAGCGTTTTCGAGAAATCTTAAGCATTATATAAACATCCGCTGATAATAAACAAAATGTAGCTATAAGTTAAATTACAGAGTAGTAATTTAGTACAATGTCGACAAATTTGTAAGAGATCGCGTAACATTCGTTGCGTAAGAAATTTATTCGTGAGTATTGATTTTGTATTTCACTAATGCATATATATGACCTTTATTTTTTACTAGGTGGTGCCCGCGATATATTAAAGCCTGAAAATAAAGATACATAGCTTGTACCCGCTGCTTTGTGCGCGTTTAATATTTATTTTTGAGTCGCTAGTGTTTAATAATAGTGTAAATAGGAAAGTTAGTCAAAGAAGAAGAGTGTATACATTAAACATACCCTTTAAAACTTACCTACAGGTTTTCCGAGCTTTTATCTACAAGTACATATACCTAAGGTATTTAGCAATTATCTACAGGCCAGATAACAAGCAAAAAAATGAAACTATAGCGAGCCCCTAACAAATTGTTATGCCAAAATTATTGGAGCTCGATCGTTTCATAACGTTTTAATACTTCGAATACCTTACGAAAACCGACTTCATGGAAAATACTGATTTAATTTTTAACTTATCTTCGTATTAAAAGCCAAATGCAACTCACCAAGTACCGTTCCCGGCTTCGCCTGGAATGCAATTTTTTATATACACAAATCTTCCTCGTCTATCTCTCTTTCTTTTAGTGAAAACCGTATCAAATTCCATATGGTGGCTTAAAAGTAGTTAGCTGATATACCTACAGACAGACACGGAAAGCGACTTCAACTTACACAGTTAACATTGCCATTGGGTGCTCAACTGCTTATCAGAAACAAAATTCAACATATAAAGTTTGAGAAAACTATAATATATTTCATATGAACGAATTAAATTCAATAGTTTATAATTTATAATATAACTAGCTGCCGCCCGCGACTTCGCCCGCATAACTGTAAATTCTATACTAAAACCTTCCTCGAGGACCACTCTATCCGTTGGTGAAAACAACATGAAAATCAGTGCAGTAGTTTTTGAGTTTATCACGAACAGACAGACAGATCCGGTGGAGGACTTTGTTTTATAATATGTAGTGATAATTTAACTAGTAATAGTTCCGGAAAAATGGGCGTGTCACTGTGTTTATTTACGATTACGACTTGAGCGGACCACCGTCAACCACTTTACGAGTTGCCGGTACTGTGGGCGTGAACTGGTGACACGAATTTATCGCATGCAACCATACAAGGGACTTAAGGCGAGAACGACGCTGCGCGACTGACCAAGCTATAAAATGCCACTTCAATGCATAAAACAATAGCGATTTCACGGCTACCAACCTCTTAAGAGATGTTCTCTACGTCGTAAATTCCTTTTCCAATCGTGTTAAAAACTTAACGCCACACTAAAATCTCTTTACTAACATATTTTATACACTAACATCGCCTAGACTCACATTGAATGCCATAAAGAAATGGAAAGCTTTTTTATGACAGCTTTTATAAACATTGAAATTTTAATAATTTTGTGCTGGAAACATCGTTGTTACAATGTACCGTCAATAGTTTTCTCTGATCATGTATTCATTTACGGAGTTTCATTTAAATGTTGGGCGAAATTGTTCGAAAGTTTGCTATAATGTGATTCCTAAATGAACTATTTAGATTTGTAACTTAGAATACTACCTATAAGAAATAAATATTGACTGCTAACGTGCGTAGGTTCAAATCCTGATCAGGCAACTTTAATTTATTACAATTACAAATAAAATGCATCGAATATATAAAACTCGCGTGAACTTTAACCTAATTAACCGAGCGAGATTTACGCACAAGGGTCGCAAAAGTTCTGCGAAAAAAAAAAAACTTTCGGAAACAAAGAAGGTCTAATACTTCCACTTCTTCTTATTATCGAATTATAGGTAAATACATAGAAAAATTAATATAAAGTTTTAACAACGTAAATCTTTTAATTAATTAGTACTTTTCTTAAGAGTTTAAGATAATAACCCTCCAGTGATGCCAGATGTTGACGAACATAATAGCTGAGTTATGAATTTTAATGTCTGCTCGACGAAAATTGGAACGAATATTGGACATGGCAGAAAAAAGGAAATAATTAAGACGAAAAAGGATGTTTCCACCACAGAATGGCTGAGCATCGCTCGAGAGGAAATTTTATGGGGAACACTGAAAAATAATTAAGATAGAATCTCATTAGGAACGTAAGCAGTGAACGTTGAACGGGAGATGCGAGAAATAGGAACAATAGGACAAGCAACCAGGATTAAACCTCGATTAACCTTAACAAGCAACAACAGATTGTTAAATCTTATCTACATAAACCATAACGTTGTTATGATATAATTATTAATACGCAAGTTTAATATAATTCAATAGTACGAGTAGAGATCATTGGCCGTTAAAGGATAAATAGTTAAATTTAATAAAAAATAATGGTAAACAATAGGAAAACATAGTTCTGTTTTCATTTATTTTGTACCTATTTATAAATTTGATTTCCTATTTTTTAAATTTTTATTTAAATCTAGCGACTCGCAACCGGCTTCAAACGGATGCTTTTTTCCCGGGCATTTTTTTCTTATTTTTCCTTTATACGAACCTTCATCGGACTTCAACGAATATTTGAAAAAAAAAATGTTGAAGTAGTCCAGCTGTTTTCGAGTTTTGCGGTAACACATTTAGCGGTTCATTTTTATTTATATAAAAATAGAGACTAACCTATCAATCACTAGTATATACATAAAGTTAGGGTGCCTATGTTAAATAAATAAAACTGAGTTACACGCGATAGTAACTTTTCCCTCTTTTGTGTCTATACGAAGAGTTTAATTTTCAGTAGTCTAAAATCAATATTGATTTTTTTAATAGGTCAGTAAGTAAAACGTATCTTACGGATAGCCCCAATTGCGGATAAGGTTCGTAAAAATTATTTCAAAGTGAAACATAAAGCAAAAAAAAATAATTTAAAAGAATTAACGCAGCTACTATATCTTCCTTTGGAGAGTATCCAAATAAAAATGTTCCCATAAACGCTCGCAGCCAGGAACAATTTAGGCAAATGAGAAACACGTACTATCACAATTAATTATTCTGCCGTTACAAACAGTGGAAAATAAAAAGAAGATTTTACACAGACGTCTTAATTAAATATAAGTATACGTTTATTCTTTTTATTATTATTAGAGATGGGTTTGCTCTTGACCAGCATCTATAGCCATGTAGCGAAGATAAGGCCTATTCTATGATGGAGCGAATTCACCCAGAAGATGCCAATTTATTCGCACTATGAAAATAATTGAAAAGATTCTTTCATAAAGCCGGATATTCAATTGATATATATTTTTGTTGATTACAGACATCGCCACGAAATTAAAGAAATTTATAACCAATCAAGTTAAATACGGTTTCAAAATGTTGTTACTCTCTATATACAAAGTATAAAAAAAATGTGAATCAAAACTAAATATTTTCATGTTCCAATCGCTGACTTTAAAATTGCAATTTAAAAGTAATCATATTTTCAAAGCAAACGCGCTGGAATGAAATTTTTCAAATTTATTTTTCTGTTATTATTCGTGTTAATATTAAAAATATGAAAGTTTGTGATGAGTTTTGATGTTGGTTAATCAATCAGGCGTCAACCGGTGAACATATACGTACGTACCTATATAAAGTGCTTAAAAAATTTTAATAGACGATCCAATTTAGACGTAAAGTGAATTTTAATACATAACTTGCATATAACTATGGAGAACTAAATAAAACTTTCTTTTACGATCAACTTGCCCACCGTAATACTAAACTTTGTCAGCGTAAGACTAAAACCTTTATGTGACATATAAAACAAAATTTTATTTCGTCTAGGCCAGTATTACCGTATTATAATGACTTTCTGCCTAAATTGTTAAATATGCCGCTCTAATACGAGTACCATGGCCTACTTAGCCTTGTTCTATTTATGTAAAAGGGTAGCAGGTGATTGGAGTTCAGATTGATGATAGCAGTCAATAAAAAGAGAAGCAAGAGGATGTAAAAGCATAGCCATAATTAATAGGATATAGGGTAAATAGGAAGGTAAAGATAGGGGTGAAATGACATGACATAGGTCAATACTTATGTATGTCAATACCTATGTTTGTTACATATAAATATAAAATTTTTAAATAAGCATGTCAACAAATTAAAATACGTATGCAAAATTTCATGGTGTTCGATTCAGTAGTTTTTGCGTGAAAGCGTGACAAACAAACAAACAAACAAACAAACAAACAAACAAACAAACTCACATTCACATTTATAATATTAGTAAGTATAGCTTATGTTACTCGCTGATAATATAGCTTCCCATCAGTGAAAGAATTTTTCAAATCGGTCCAGTAGTTTCGGAGCCTATTCAATGCAAACAAACAAACAAATATTTTTATAATATTAGTATAGATAATAATGGATTACCTAATATTTCATTTGACATTATGATTTTTCAATTCTCATATGTCAAATGATTTTCGTATTATGATTGAACCTCATATATTTTATGTCAAATGCATCGTTTTATAAATAGTTTTTTCAGCGTTTATTATGAACTTGTTCTATTATAGGGATATAACATGACAATGTGGTGACAGAAATAAATCAAGTGTTCTGTGGGCAGTAGGGCACTAATGGGCCGCCCTATGCGCTTCTCGTGTCAGACATGTGGGAAATACAAACAACGTTTGTTCTGGATATGAGATGCATACATGTATTGTATTCAGGTATGTTTATATAGCGATAGCTCAGGGCAATGCGGCAAATTGAGCGAAACGTAGGTAGGTGGGAGAGCATGCTTGTATGAAATTTCAACGAATAGAAAACAACACACCGTCCACTCATAGTAACGCTTATTAAAGTCGAAAATATAATGATAATATGAACAAACTTAAGTCTTCTGAATGTGTGTATATGCTACGAGTATGTAACAAATTATGTATTTAGATTGTAAATAAATGTAGCCTTTACCCATATACGAACCGGTGCTACGACTGCGCTGCTACGAAGTAAGAAAATCGTAGCATACGAGTACAACCAACCAACCAAGTGTACTTGGCTACGATTTTAGTTTAACTCATAATAAGTACGCTTTTTCACTAAAATGCTATATTTTTGAAACAATTTAAACACTAAAGTTAGTTTTAAATCCTAATATTTTTATTGCAATAATTTAAACTAAATTAAATTATAATTAAGTCAAAAATATATTTCTCAAAAAAAACTTAGTGGAAATAAAAATAAGGTATCAATTAAATTAAAATTTATAAGCACGTGTTTCACAAACGTCAAGTAGGCCAAACTGTCATTTAAAGTCACCGGTAACCGGGGATAATGGAGCTGATATATCTTTGTTTCTACGGTAAACGTCCCAAACATTAAATAGAAAATAATAAAAAAAAATCGGCTATCGAATGATGCAGTAAACCGAGTGCATAATTCAGTATAACAGAAAATGATTTCTAAAAGTAAGTAATCAACACTTTACATGTAGTTTGTTAAAGAGGTCCTTAATGAAATAAACATAATAGTAGGTATTCTTGCAACATGCAATTATATTACTGGTAATTTTTTTAATACAAATCCATTTTTTTTTTATATAATAAATGTCGACTTTGAAAGAGCATTATATTAAATCATACTATTAACTTAAAATTTGAAACTGTTTATGATCATAATGCAATGCTAGTAAACAGTATACACGCAATGTAGCAGATTTAATCAAATTGGATTTCATTAAGTGAATAATGCCATAAATTTTTATTAGCTTAACATTAAAATTTGTGCTTTATGAATCCACTGTTATTTGCTTGTAGCTACTAATTTCATTTACATTTATGTCTTATGAAATAAAAGCGTAAATGTTACTCTATAATATAAACTATATTGCCTAAGAATTTCATCAACATTCGTCTTATAGATTTTGCTTGAAATTCCCACAGATTTTCGCATCTTATTCTTAAAGAAGGAAGATTTTTATATATAATTTGCAGAAAAAAAAATCGTTCGAAGCCGGGGGCGGCTCGCTAGTTTATAATACTTAGATATTATAAACTAGCGCCCAGTGCAAAAGAATCTACATATTACATACGTAGTGTATCGTCTGTACGTGTGTGATTGACACACGTACAGAGTGTGTGTGTGTGCGGTAGTGTGTATACTGTTTATTTTAATTAATTTAATGTAGTTCTAATGCATTTTATATTAAGTAAATGAAAATCTTAATTTGCTCCAGACCTCCATATATGCTACAAATGTACCAATTGGCACACTCCTCCATCTGCGCAATCCGCAAGGGAACCAAAGTTTGCCTTCACAAAAGAATTATTTTATATAGATAAATTGAATTAATAGAATGACATGTAATTAAATGTACAAACGACAAATAAAGTTAACACTTATCAAATAGCGTGTTGCGAGTCAAAAGTGTAGGTAAATATTGGCCCTTGCCTAGTTTGGTGCAGCAATTATGTGCATGGCTGAATTACCGTCGGATAGCATTGGGGCACACTGACCGCCTTTGTGTACTCATTCGAATGCCGCTCATATCGGCTGCCACCACCCGCCGCGATAGGCCAATAGCGCCAACAACACTCCATATTAAAGGCCCCAAATTGCACTTTAATTTATTCCGTACGTGTCTCGGCACGGAATCGCAATAACCGGGAAAACAATCCCACCATGTATGTGGACCTGTTCGGTTGCACGTACATTTCATCATTCTCATTAAGCGCCACTATATTAAAAACGTTAGTAAATGGACAATTATTTTTCTGTACAAAACTTGCATTGTACGTAAGACTCGCATGATAATTTTCATTTACTCATTAGTATTTCGAATGAACAAATGAACGAAAGCATGAATATTAACAGTCAAGAATAAAAAATAATATATTTTAAGATTATATTAAGTTTTATAACGGACAAAAATTGTGTAGAGGAAAAATTAAAACAATTTTCAGTTAGTAGCACGATTAGAATAGGTATTATTCCCTTGGCCAATATAGACAATAATAAATTTCGTCTCACTTAAGATTTATAAGTATACTCTACTTAAGTCGCTTTTCAACCGTTATAATTATCTGGTATTTTTTTTTTTTTTGTAAATTTAGTTTAACAATTTACTTTCTGCGTTGTACCATATCAAGGTGCGAGTACAATCATCTCTCCTCTGCTCGATACATCCAGGCCTGGATACATCCAGCGAGGTCTGGGAGAGGCCGGTAATTTAAGCTTCGCTAACAGCAGCTTCCCGCGAAACCTTTCAAGTCCACCTGGCCGCAGGGCGCCCCACGCTGCGCTTTCTAATTCGTACCCTCATTCGAGAACTCATCTACCTCATCGTTTATCCGCTCTGCGACATGTGACCGGCCCATTTCCACTTCAATTGTGAGTTGTGGGTACAACGTAGGAGTACAATAATTGTTAATAATTATAGTTATTTATTGTAACATAAGTTCAAGACCAAAATTCTGCCTTACACAGCCTTTCACACAGCCTTCTAACCCTTATCACAACTTTACGGGTTTAATATCAAGAACTCTTTTATACACAGTCATATGCAAATACACAGGTTCTAGGCTTGTCTAGTATTTAACTTTGATTAAAAAACTGATAAAATTATCAGGAATTTAAGCATAACTATCATGAAAATATTCAATGTAAACAGAAACATGTTCTAATTGCGTTTTAATGAATGAATATTTATGCAAATCCTTACTAATATTATAAATGCGAAAGTTTGTATGGATGGATGTTTGTAACTCTTTCACGCAAAAACTATTGAATGGATTTCAATGAAACTTTACAATAATATAGCTTATGCATCAGAATAAGACATAGGCTATATAAGACATAAAACGCGGACAAAGTCGCAAGCACTTCCAATTTTTAAAAGCCGCCAATTTAAAAAAATTGGAATATTAGTTATATGACTGATGATTTAATTGATTTCCTTAAAAAATTACAAATCGAATAATTTATAAACATTTTAACATAATAAATATGAAAGTATAATATTATTAATGTTTCTTATTACGCCTATTAATGTTATTAAGCGCCTATTTCACAAACGTCAAATAGGCCAAACTGTCATTTAAAGTCACCGGTAACCGGGGATAATGATGCTGATTCGGCATCATTCATTCAAAAATTCGGCTTTTGCATGATGCAGTAAGCCGAGTGCATAATTCAATTTTACAGAAAATGATTTTTAAACGTAACTAATCAACACTTTACATGTAGTTTGTGAAAGAGGCCCTAAGTGTTAATAATATTTTAAAAATAAGATAATTCGTAATAACCAGGAAAAAACATGTGAATTCAAATGAATGTAATTCAAATGAAAAACGGTAATCCAATTTCAGTAATCATTGGTGCAGTTACGTTGTGTTTATATTAATTAATTAACAACCAGTAATTTATAAAATGAACAGAATAAAATTTACCTAACTTTCATGAAAATAATATTACAAATTCGTTATTATATGTGTTATTCACAATGAACCTACGCTCTCTCCCTTTCTCCATATGTAACACAATTTTAAACACCGTTCGTTCGAATAAGCTTGAGTGCATGCAAAAATAGCTCAGATTTAGATGAAAATTGACACACAGATAGTTTATTACCTAGATTAACATATAGAAATTTTTATCCCGTAAAAATGTTAGGTTCTCATATATTCGCACAGGTACTATATTTTTCAATGCGGATGAAGACGCGGGCACAAGCTAGTAAAAGTGAAATTGTGAACAATTCATTTTCAAGCTTTTTGGACGTCGGCGAATTAGTTTAATTGGTACGCTATAGAAGACCTTACTACATGTACTTAATCTATTCTGTGACCTTACTACCTACAGAAGTTTCTTAAAATAATTTATTTAAACATACTTAGTTACAGACATCGATGAAATATTACTTAGAGAGTTGCTGAACATCGTCTGGTCACTTACTTTATACTTACCGTATTCTTCTAAAAGAATTATTTTATGGAATCTGGAATTAGAAGCAACCAGAATTTCTTTGTCTTTAGTTTAAATTGTGTAGATTTAAAAAACTTATATGAATTAGTTTACCTTGATACACTTCAAATGAAAATATGACATTATTGATCACTTCTAGGTAGAACTATTTTCTCATGTAGACATTCTATAAAAAAACATATTGACTGCTCCACTATACACACGGATTCTTTCCTTTTGTCTGGAAAATCTAGATGACATAATGTCTATGCGAGTTATTCTTAGAAAATCACTAGAGGAATCTTGCTTATCGCTACGTGTTTAGAAGTTTCCGTGAAACTTATGTCGATAAGTACCTACGTACAATCAACTTGTCTTCGATATAAAAGTATTCATAGTATCTACCCAAGATAGGTTGAATAGATATTCAATGTTATATTTCCACTTATACAACCAGGTTTCATCGTTCATTGAATTATTGTTAAAGTTTGTATGGCCATCAAGAGCAAATCTGGTCCATTGAATGTGCCGGCTAGACGTTCAATGTGTAGGCAGAGCAAATTTGTTTATGGAATAGTTTCTACCGTCTAGGAGATGAAAGGAGCATCATCCAATATCTTGGAGTTAATTCATTAAACTTCCAAGAACAACAATAACAGATACAGTTAGTTTTGTATACATAAATTTCGACCTAGTTCTTCTTGCTTATTATTTATTAGTAAATGGTACTGTTTAATGGATGCACTTTATACATTCTCACTCGACAAAGTTATCCTTGGGCTGAGGTTGAATAGTTGTAACGAAACTTTCCGATTTTACAATGAACAAGCAGATATGTAGGAGCGCTCAAAACTTGAACACATAAATCGAAAATCTAAAAGGAGTTTGCGAACTTTTCACGAAATACTTCGTAGAACGTAGAATGCACTTATTTAACCTTTAACGATGGAAAAATAACTAACTTATATTGTTTGGAATCTATTTAAAATTAATACATTTAAGAGAGTAGTTGGACAACGCTTTCACTTTAAAAGGAATTTAAAAGGATTATGCGGCCTTGTGTGGTTTACGATTTGTCTTCTTAACGACTTCCGCAATGTGACGTGTTCGTCGAGGCACAGTCACCGCCGCCGCCGCGTCACCGTCGCAAGCGCGTCACGTCAAAGTGACAAGCGAAAGCGTTTTGCCAAAGGGGAAACCTCATACGACCCCATTCATAATGTAGCTTTTTTTTATTATTTTTACAATTTCTAAAACTAAAAACATACATACAATATAACCTGAGGTTTAATTATTCTTGTTCTATCATGTCATACTTTTATTATTATATTTTTTAAGTTGTTATTAAAATATTAATATAAGAGAATTAATATTTATATATATATAATATTAAAGTGTATCTACATTTAAACATCAATAGTAATAATAAATTTGTAAGTTTAGGTATTGTATATGTATGTATGTATGTATGTATGTTATGTATGTTCCTCCATAACTTAAACGAATTAACTGATTTTCATGAAACTTGGTAGATATACATTCTCGTAGAACACAGGATAGGCTACTTTTTTCTTTTTCAACGCGGACGAAGTCGCGAGCACCAGCTAGTAATTTATAAAATTCCTCATTTTAACTTTAATGTTATACTGTTACACAGATCTGAAGGTAGGATGTTGATAAGACGAACTACAATGTAACCGGTAGTCCGTTCGCCATAGTTTTATACTGAGAGAACTATCTGTAACAAAATAAGTAGGTAACTATTCAATAATCTGTAGGGGGGGTTAGTGAAAAGGTCACATGACCTATCCCACCCCCACACAGGCACCACTCGCGCGTTTGTCGTCATTTTTCATCTCGACATGCATATTCAACATAACAATAAATCATTCGGAGCCATCTACGCGCCGCCAAACGAAATAACCTACTATTCACTCGCTAACTGGCAAAAATATCGCACAAAAGTGTAAGTAAACAAACAAAACCGCCAAAATATAACATTAATAATTACCTACCCTTTCGAGTCGTTGATAAATAGCGTCATTATTATCACCAGCGCTGTGAAAAATGGTTCTCCTCTCACGATATTTATTCAAATAGCTGCTTGCCCACAGATATTATTTTTTTATAGAGCCTTGACTTTTTCCCACTTTTTGCGCTCAGATTGTGCAATACTATTGAGATGCAAGAGCAGTAAAATAAATTGTAGAGACGGCTATAAAATGAACGTATTCTGTTGGATACCTTCATTCGTGAGAATGCGTCATAAAAAAGTAAATACTTTTCTATTTGGTCATACGAATATTTCTGGATACACTAAAATTTATACTGTCACATTGTTATCATCATCATCATCATAATGATTTTAGCCGGGGTTCAACGTCCAATATAATTATCGTATAGTACGAGTATAAACTCCATATTAATCTTATATTTTATATTACACTTGTAATTAATTGACGTCTTATAATAGCGACATAGCGACTAGGCCAGTCGCACGTCTATTTATACTAGCGACCCGCCTCCGGGTTGGTACGGATGCAGTATTTTTCTGCAAAAAGTTCTCTAAATTCATCACTCTTTCGGTTAGTGAAAATCGTATAAAAATTCGTAGGTTTTGATTACTCCAAAGGTTTATAGGTATGCTATTTTTTTCTGAGGGTGCATTCTCATAGGCCCCGCATGGGATATAAATTGATTATATCGGCCCTTCATATATGACATAAATTGATTGATAAATATATGACATTATGGTCAGCTGATTGCATCATTATTTGTATAGAAAAACTAATTTGCTGAGTTAAGCAAACGTTAGAGCAACCAATTGTTGCTAACCAAACGCTATTGTGAAAGTGTATAAAAAATAGAGCATGAATTAACTTATACATTGAGATAAAAAGTTGGTTAAGTTTATAATGGTATATAGAAGCCTCGTTAGTTATATATCTCTGGTTGTTAATCTCCATGTACTGAGTGAATCCTTTGGGCATTTTCAAGGCTCGCCAAAGGACGCCGAAACAATAGCAAACTAGGAGAAATTCAGTGCAGTTCATTCACATATATTACACGCGTTTAATCCTCCACTGCAGCCGTGTTGGCGTCGGTACAAATAAACATTCAATGCTAGATTGTACCCCACGATGTGGACGACTATAAAATTTGCATTGCAGTAAATAACTAAATTGATAAGGTACCATTTCTTAGAGAACCAAATTAAAAGGTAATGTAGAGAAAACTAATGTACCCTTAAACTAGCAATCAGACAAATAAATAACTATTCCTACTATTGATATTTCAAGATTATATGTACAAACTCTATAAGAGAGTTACTGCAAATGACATCAGAACACTTTAAATAGTACACGCAATAGTACTGAATTTTGTAAAAATTGTAGTGTCCTGTTTTCATCTGATGACATAATTTCCTCTACTTTCAGAACCGTCATAAGAGTTACCTCAGAGTGGAAAACTAAAGCTTCTTTTACTGTTCTAAGTATTAAAAGCGCAAAAATTTTAAAACAATTACTAAACACGATTTTTGTTTTATCACCCACAATGAAATGAAATCTTAATAAGTTCACACACCAAAACACAACAAACGTGCTGATATTTTACTGTAGTAACCTCTCGAGGAATCATTATTGGCTCCAGGTTGCCTGCCCAGTGCTTTGTGCTTTGTGCTTTGAAATGCTTTGTGCTCTGCCCCTACTATCACCTCGTTTTTTTCAACAAAAACAAAAACGAAGATAAAGTTTAATCATATAAATATAATAAGCCATAATAACCATCCTAAACTATAATTGCAAATCATCGAAAATATGATATTTTCAAACGAAGTGTAGCTTGCACCTCTAAATCTTTTGACTTGTCAGTAAAAAAAACTATAAACAATAGATACGCTTGGTATAATTATCAACGAATATATATTATCAAACAAGCTGATTTTATCGCATTTATAATGTTTGATAAAACTGGCAATATTTGAAGACATGTTAAATCTTCTTATAGAAAGAGTTTCAGATGCTGATCAAACTTACGTTAAGTATGCATTAAGAGATTAATCAGCATAAAACAAGAAAATAAAACATTCAGGGCCTCTTTCACCAACTGTCAAGTAAGCTAACCGTCATTTAAAGTCACCTGTCACCAGGGATAATTGAGCTGATATACCTTTGTTTGTACGGTAAAAGTCCCAAACATTAAAAAGAAAATAATAAAAAAAAATCGTGTATGGAAGGATGCAAACCGAAACCGAGTGCATAATTTAATAAAACATAAAATTATTTCTAAAAGTAACTAATCAGCACTTTACTTGTAGTTTGTGAAAGAGGCCCTCAGTCTAATAACAGCTTGAAATAAACAATGCGTTATGTGTGATACACAAGTTGGACGCAGTGACTGAACGTGTCTGTAGCGCTCGTTAAAACTACACATTGCCAACATTACACTGGTATTCCATCGACACGGTCGTACAAGCCCGAATATGCTATTTACATAATTATTGTCATACGTGCATAATGTAACAACGGATGCACCGCTGCCGACGCGAAATACTAATTTCACTAATCACACAATTTTAGTCGCATCTAGGTACACGCGTAAATAACTTGACAACAATAGGTCGACCCACATTGCCTACTTACTGTTTCAACTTTTGTGGAAAACACCTATTCACAAAGATTACACAAAAGGTTTTGTTTGAAATCTGGCCTGCCCCGTCATTGGGCTTAACAAGGGAAAGACCTTTTGTACTTTCAACTCCGCTATGGTATACTAAGTAAACGCCTAAATTCTATAACTTTAAATCTCAAGATTATTAGTACACTTATTTTTCGACTTGACAGGGCAATTCTAATTCAAGTTTAAAAACCTAATAATCTTTTTTGACAAATTCAAATTCTTCTCTACAATTTATACATTTATTTCGAACTAGCTGTTGCATATGATTTCGTCTGAGTAACTTTATAAAAAATAACCTATATTGTGCTCGCTGATAATGTAGCTTTCTATTGGTGAAAGAATTTTTAAAATCGGTCACAGTAGTTTTTGAGTAATAAACTCAAAAACTACTCATCACAAACAAAACTTTTCTCTTTATAATATTAATTTATATATTGTAATATTTGTTATAATAATTTTAATAATTATATCTTATGAATATACTACCTGCAAGGCCCATTGAAACCCTTAGGGGAAAATAAAAAAAAAATATATTATTAAAATTTTAGTACTAAATGTATCATACGTTTCTGATGGAATCGCTAAATCGGCATCAAAATCCTTTGCACAGGTTAGAACTAAGTGGACATAGCAGGCAAATGCAGATAGAAACTTGGTCAAACTTGTTAGAAAGTAAAGGAGTTTCCTTTGCATTTTAAAATCATCTCAAATGATAACACTATGCAAAAGCTACGAAAAAAAGAGAAAAGGATTTCAAATTTTTCAAAACCCACAGATAAAGGAATATCGCAGACAAGTTTTGTGGATAGTGCAGCGAGTAATTTAATAAAGGTGTTCGGGAGGCGATGAAGTTTTTATTTCTACGGCTTTAAGTATAAATTGCACGGAAAGTTTGTAGAGCGAGTGAATTCCCTCTTAGTTATAGTTTATTTAAATTAATGCTGAGACCCGAAAGCCTCTTCGGTAAACGATCAACTTCTATGAAGACTACGAGGCTATAGACAATCTAATAGGTCACAACATAATAAAGTCTCCCTTGTATCAAACCTTGAGTTTAGTGAATCACAGAAACCTACATTATACCCTTAAATCCGGTACTTACAAGGGTAAAGTTTGTCGGAACTATTTATATGTTGGCAACGTGTTGTTTATTCATGGCTCTGGAATGATTTGCCGAATGTGAGCTCACGAGTAATGAGCCGTGACACTACCTGTGCGTGGTGCGGGCAAGCGATTTGTTAGCAAGAACGAGGGCAACCCTTGAAACCCCTTTCCCCCTCCTCCTAGCCTTTTCCCCCGTTACGTCTCAGAAGCCCCAAACATCAAGTATGTAATGGCCGATTAAACAGCTTGAAAATAACATACCTATAAGAGCAAGAAATATTGATTGGATTTTGTTATACATCTTTGAATACGTTTTCAATTGATACAGTAATTTCATTTTTTTTTGTCAGACAGTCTGACCTCTATTTGTTTGCCTCGACTAATCTCCAAAACAAGTGAACTTGATTTTCTTTATTATTTTGGTAGGTAAAGGTTCCATCTTACATTATCAGAGAACAATGTAGACGCTCTTTGTTAAGCAAATATGAGACTAAGTATTGTGTAAAAATTTTCAGAAAAATGCTAACATATTTTTTTTTTCGTGTAATCCAAGCTTGTAATCTTAGGCCACTACTAACACGTAATAATAATGAAAGTTTGTAAAAGAATTTAATGGAGCAATTGGAATGACTTGCCTCCTCCCATTTGAGTGTCGTTCAATGAAAGTATTTCGTGGAAAAATAAAGACAAAAATCTCTTTAGTGAGGAAAAAGAAATGTGAACACTTAGGGCGGTATAGTTTTTGATTACATTGTTTGTGTCCTGTTTCATCGTTAATTATTTTCACTGTGAATTTACCCTAACCATAAAAATACTATCGACTTGAAATACTTTGATCCATAAACACAGTTAACAATGTTCGGACTGATAAATTCTTAATGAACTTAAACAAGCTATTATCAACATTTAAACATAATTAATAAGTGACGAAAGCGCCTAATTAGCGTAGCAACATTTACTGGCAGATTGTCGGTATTACCGGTTAATCCTCTAGGAGTTTTGACTGAAATGAGACGTCGCCTCTGAGCTGATCCGACCGCGGTCCGAACGACATCAGACACAACTTTACTCGGCATGAATTCACTCAACATTGTAGGTACTTGCAAATCTCGTAAATCCCCCTATGGGATTGCAACAGCAACATGCTTCATTTTAGTTGTAGTAAAACCGATACAGTCCTACTCGTATTTACTAAGTAAGTTGCTCTTTGATATACTGTTTAATCAGCAACTTTACGCACACAGCAGAACACTCGGTGTCCCACTTTATTAAAAAACTTCGAACGCCACATTCAAGCACATTTATCATTTAATTTTAAACGCACGAGTGTCAACTTGAGCAATTAATGCATTTTTATTACAAATCTGTTTCCCTTTATTTTTTTTATCTAGTATTTGTTTAATCGTCGAACTCGTGACTGTTTATTTAATAGAAACGTCCTTTAAAGGCTATTTTAAAGTTAATTTGGAGCGGGAATCTGTAGTGCTCTAACTCTCCTGAGTCGGCGATGGGCTGACACAAACATTTAAACAAACTTGAACAGTTTTAATTGAACCGCCCCTCGTCAGGGTTTGTTCGGTGAATGGTTGGAACTGGTGGTTACATTTATAAAACTATCGTACATATTTTAACAATAAATGATTTAAGTTCTTATTATAGAGATAACAGTATTAATTTTGATTGATTGAAAGAAAATAGGTACAAATAAGAAAGTTAATTCTCAACAGTTATTATCTCTCTGTTTGATGTTTACTGTAATATTCATTAGCCAAGCCTGAGTAAAAATAATTCAAATTTTGAATATAGGGAGCTTCTCTGCTTCTTAATTAATTAATTATTTACTCGTAATTATATGAAACGGAAGCAATATAAAATTCAATTCGATGGTAATATTAATTACTTGAAAAATAATTCCTCAAAAAATTTAATAATTTTCAATAGAAAAATCATATAAGTTTTTGAATTAAGTAATGTAAAATATAAATTTAGTATATATTTTAATAGTGGCAGGGCACAATGCATTCCGCAGTCATCAATTAATTGGCAGCATGTCTGGCAGCAGAAGCCACTCTGCAATTGAGTAAAGCATTTTCCCATTTCCGGTAGTGCATTTGCAATGCCTATAACGTAGCTTGTGTTAATAGGCGACGATAGCCACCTGTCATCAAGTGGACCGTCAGCCTGTATGCCGAAAAATATTTGGTCCTATATTCTATTTTATTGAGTAAATTACCAGTACTAATGTTTGCACAGACTTTTCTCAAAATATTAGAATATAACTTCTGAAAGCATTTTAGAGTGATTACTTTATCCACATTTCAAATATGAATGTCCTTTTCGCAAGGACACCTTTATGAAAATGAGATTTAGAGGAATTTGTAGCTCGTTCTATTTGCACCGCTCGCTCGGCTCTAAAATCATATCTTCATTGATATACATATACAACTACATATACACATTACATTGCCTAATTTCTAATCATTCCAATACTACGGCAGAGTGAAGCCGGTAAAACTACGCCTCGCCTCACCATATACTCGAGAAAATGCTGAATTATGTAGGGAAGAATCAGATTGCAAAAAATCAAAAGCAGGATGGAAGAACATCTCACTCGTAAGGAAACTTGGAAACTAATATTTTCAATAAAAATATACAAAAATTGAGATTATACGAGTAGCTTGGAAAACAAAATCTCAAACAATAACGGCTAGTTTATAAATCCGACTTCATTAGGTTGTCCGCAAAATTTTGTCTATAGTTCTTATTTAGTCTGTGTTACAATTATAAAATAAATGTGAAATAAAAATTAATAAAAGTCGAGACTTAGTTATAAATGAAACTGTTCGGAGAGAGTTAAGAGTACCACGTTGATATTCCGTTGAGGGGACTCGGTAAAAGTAGGCTAAAACTTGCCGAGTTGTCGCTAATTAATGGAGGCGCGTCAACGCACCGTTGTAGTCCGTGGACGCAGATTAATTATGTAAATTAAGTTTGAGCTGCGGGTGCCGATAGCCGGCGGATCGCTGACAAAATGCTACCGAGACGTCCCACCAAGTCTGTGGCGTCGCTTTGTAATTTCACTCTTCTATTAGCTCCCTCGACAATTTGTGCGTTTCATACAAATTCAATTTAAACAACGGTTAGTGCCATCACAAAATAGGCACGTTAAACCTTTTTTAAGTCTTCCCGAATTAAGTCAAAGGTGAAATAGGCTGGAAAAAGAAAGAAAAAATTTAATTTAATTAAAACAAAAAAAAAATAGTAAAAAAATTAAATCTTATTACACCCAGTGTAGAAAAGATCTTATTAAATTTTATACAATCATAATCGATTTAAGTTATCTTCAAACAAAAACAAGGTGCGCGCAACGGCCTAAAAGAAAAACAACACCCCATCCTCCATTAAGCAGATTAAGCATTTATGAACTCTTTATAAGCATTTATACTTATTAGTCATTAAAAATTTAATGAGATTGTTAAAATTTACAACATTAACTATATCTAGTGCTCTCAGCCCCTTTCTTCTGGCACTCACTGTCATTGCGAAAAAGAAGGCACCTCAAAAGACTTTACCGAAGAAAATCGTCAAGTATAAGACAGTCGTGTTAGTTACACCATTTATAACTCAAGAACGGCTGGACCGATTTTTGTGATCTTGGGTTTGTTGAAATTTTTTCGTCCACCAATATCAACGGAAATAATTCGCGACAAAAAATATGAAGAAAACTCATTTTCTCATACATTTTGTATGAAAAGACTCTTTGAGGCGGTGCGATGTACACCGGGTCATCTACTACTATATGAGTATACATATAATTAGTATTTTCACATTTTACATTAATAAAGAAATTATTTGTATGTTAACGTGATCATTTTTAAAATCTATTGCGGTAGACATACTATCTGAAAACTATATATCATAATACTTCGATATTATATTATATTGTTCTATTGGCTAAGGGATATCAAAATCCTCTCACTTCCCCTTCACTATTTTATCCAAATTTTATCGCTTACTTTTTTATTATTTACCCTTCACTTTTTGTAATATTCATTACATCTAGTGGGCCGCAAACTGTACGTTAAATACAGTCATTAATAACATGGCTCGTGAATGATACGGAAAATAACCGGGAATTCCATCACAGAACTTCAATTGAGAATTTGAACTCGACACTCAAGCCGTGTATACAGTGAGATCTTCCGAAACACTTAGCCTAAATGTCCAAGCTTAACATTGTGCTCCAGACCTAAGGAAGAAGACCTAAGGAAGAGAAGAAGCCTTTAAGGAAATGTACACTTTATCAACAAAGTCAAAAACTTAAACAACAAAGTCAAAAAGTTTATTGCAAGTTTCCAGTTACTTATAATCGTTACACTTATTATTTTACATGTACATTTTACGCATCGAAATAATATATCTTTGATTTATGGCAGTTCTGATAGCATATAAAACTTCGAAATAAACATGAAAAGAAATTACTTTTTAAAAGAGCACAACTTTTTAATAAACAACCCTCATGTATAATATAGAAGAAATTTCAAAACGTTTGGTAGGTTCAGGTGTAAGCTGTCGACTTTTTATTTATTTTTGGGCTAGCCAACGTCACTCCAGTTGTTAATAACAAAAATTTAAAAGGTACATATCCTTCAATTTTACTTATCTTACTTAGGCTTATCTTACTTTAAGTAAACAACCCTTTTACTTAAAGGCGGCACAACACATGGTGCTTAACGAAGTATAGGGTTACTTATGGGCTTATAAACAAAATTTATTGTATAATCTTTCACTAGTTAATTGTTAATGAAAATAGTGCACATACTGTAGTGGCAGAGCACACTGCGCCTCGCAATCATTTGGGCAGCCAGTACCACCCTCTTACAGAGGATCATCGTTAAATAACAGCATGTGTGCTGTTGTGTTTCAGTGAATGAGTAAAGGACTCCAGAGCCCATTTATCTATTCCTTATCCTTAATCTCACTATGGTCGACAGCGTACTTGCAGCATCTGCGGCGTTGCTTGTGTTATAAGAGAGGGTGTTATACATTTAGGTCCACTACCATCAAGTGGACTGTCAGCCTGTCTGTCGACCTTAATATAACAAAATAACAAACATATTACGTCAGAAGCTCTACACAAAATAATGTAAGCAAAACATTAACTTAACAAAACTCAATATTTCAATACTCTCAAAACATTGCGTTAATATTTCAATTCAATTAAATGGTATTTTAAATGAATTTTACTGTAAAAAAAAATCAGTCATTCAGTATTCTGAACATGGTTGGCCACGTGTCCATATTAATATACCATCAGCTATACGTATAGAGCTATACTACGTCGTTTAACATTCAGTGTCGGTTCGGGAATGGGAACAATTCCGGAATTCCTGAGGTTAACGTCGGAATGTTGTGGCTTCTAAATAGCAATGACCAATCAAGAAGATCCTCTAGACATGAACTTCACATACATACGTAGCTATAAGAAAATAAAATTAAGGTACCGAGTCAAGTGCGTCACACGCGAGGTAAATGTTATCTACTTTGATGAACAGCAATCGATTAAACTCAAGAGTCTTAGTAATTCGACTCTCTCCTTCAATTACCTTAGGAATGAAAATTAATCAAGTTATATAAATTTATAACAAATTGGAGTAATTACGATTTATCTGGTTGAAATAAGTGGGTGTAGATAATGTTCAAAACTTGAAAACTTAGATATTTTTTGATACGTTTTCATTTTGACTTATTTAATATTTAACAGCCGCGTGTTTTATTACAGAAAACTAATAGAAATTGAAAGAATAGTATGAAACTATGTGGAGATGTCAAATTTTAATTTTAATGCCAATATTTCAAAACTTTCAAACTTAAAATCCCATCATCAATTTACACGATATTTTTCCTAATAAAATCTACAATATGTCTTACTTAGGTACCACCATTAGTGGTAGGAGAGCGGTTAAGTTTCAACAGTTAAAATGTAAATAAACTGATGGCCTGATCTCCATATAAAACTGAGTGATTCCTTGATCGATTAAAACTTATTTATGGAAAGAAGTAAGTAATGTAAGGTGGTTGTCTATTTTACATTATAGGAGAGCATTATAGTCGCGGCGACATGGCGCTCGGCGCGGGCGCGACACTATCAATCATACGTTAGCAAGGAGAGCGCGAAGCACTGTTCCGAGCCGCTGCCGCGTCCTCTCATTCATCACACTTCGAGCGCTCTTAAGTGCTTTATCGCACTAAGCGCTGTTGTGCGTCAGAATCAACGCCCTCTAATAGACTGTACACAAATTGATTACTCTGAAAACAGATTAAAATTCTACCACCTACTACTTGTAGGTACACATATTTACACAACACTGCAACTTCCTTGGTTTACATTTGTGTACAGAGTTCCTAATTTACAATAACAATATGTAACTCGCGTTATTTATACGTTGATTCTAAACAATCTATCTTCTTTACATAGTAAAAATAAAGTCGCTTCCCACCGTCTGTCCCTATGTATATAGGTATACGCTTAGATTAAAACTATGAAACTGACTTTTAATGTGATTTTCACTAATGGAAAGAGGTATTTCCAGAAAAAAAAAATACAAAAGAATTACAAAAAATCGCTATCAGAGCGAATCAACAAAAAATCCCAAACAACTCAAATGATTTTAATTACGGAGCTCTCTCCATAAGTGGATAAACGAGGAAGGTCACTAGTCACTTTATAAATTATAATTAGTTCGCGGTAACGTCGCATAAAACGCATTTCTCCAGAATAAAAAGAATCCTTTGTTTTTTAAGGAATGATTAGCATGCAAAAATTTATTTAATCCGTTCAATATTTAGTGGTTATCATATCAGTGAAAAAATGTTTTTGGCCTGTTTTTGAAGAGTAAAAAATGTTACCGAAATATATATTAAATTGCACCTCAAATTCATGATTCAATATTTATTCTGGCACCAAGGCTAAGCATCGGAGACGTCAGATATCAGCTTTTAAAGGTATAAGAAATTGTGTGTGTATTTAACTTTAAATATTTTGAAATGCATTTTAAATTTTAAAATTGCATACGTCCTATGCTCCTCTCCCTATATAAATAATAATATCATAGTTGTTTTTATTTTAAATAATTCAAGACGTAAGTGGATGAAGGTAATTCCAATTTTGAATAAATCGAGGTTAAAGATTTACTTTTAATTTTTGAGATAAGTCGCCACGGAACTGATTTTTGTACTAAATTATGATGAAAAGTTGTGTAAACAACCAAAAATATTAATGGTATGATAGCAATTAAACACTTCTAATATTTAATTAAAACTCAACTCCGTGAGAAGCCGAGGGCGGGTCACTAGTTTACACTAATATCACAAAGAGGTAAAGTGAGCAACTATGTTTGTTTATTTGTATGTAGGTGGTAACCTTCGAAACTACTCATCCGATTTAAAAAATACTTTCACCAAAGTTAGAATACAATTTCAAGATGAACATAGGCTAAATATTTCACGCGGGCGAAGCCACGAGCACCCAGCTATCTAAAAATAAAGATCCAACGCTCAAGCGACTTGTCTCAAGACAAGTATAATCTCAGGCATCTAAGTTTTTCAGGATTAATATCTTATTTTTCAACGCGGACGAAGTCGGGGACACCAGCTAGTATTTAATAATTTATTTAAACATTTATCCATAAATTGTATCTACTCTTATTTTGCAACACAAATAAATAGCACTTTTATTATAAGGACAAATTAGTCGGTGGTCAGTACGTTGGGCGGACGTTTCATCAATTTCATTGAAACCCGGGCGTCCCGGCGCGAGAGCAATCGAGGCTCACTAGTCACGGAGCCGATGAGAACCGACGCAAAAGTTATTGAAGAGGAAACAAGTTGCCTGTCGCGATAGAAACGACCCCATTCAGCTCTTCACACTTGATTTAGGCCTTCGTTCACCAATGCTTTTGTGGGAGTCGAACGCTTCACTTATCAAGGCTTTGGTTCGATTTGGTAACTTGTTTGTAAATATAGTCGACTTACACATTTCCTTGCGAAGATTGAAACCATTAAAGAAATGAATAAATACATACCTACATTTTTATAGAATAGCAAAAAATCGTTAACTAGGCGTGCACACCCATTTGGCCACCAATAACATTCAGATTATTTTTCTCGCAACATCGCAGTGATGCCAAATGATTTTTAATTGGCGTTGGCTACGGTTTTCGTATTTCGTCACCACTACGTATAAAGTTCTTACATTTTTATTCACACAAATAAGTATTAAGTATTTTTGAGTATTGATTTAATGTTTATTTTGCTTTTAATTTATTTTGCTTAGCTAAACGCGTGCCATCTCGGGATTATTAAGATTAATGACTCTGTGTAAGCGACGGCATCATAATATGTAAACTACGCCTCACTATCCATATGAATGGGCGTGAGCTGCGGTAGGAAATATGACGTAGACCCTTATTGGAAGCCGACAGCGGCCGTCGGCAGCGCGACGAAGGGCAAGCCATATTAGGATCTTATATTCACCCGACCCGGCCGAGTACACGTCTTTATCAAAGCCGTTATTAAACTCGGCAGATGTAGAATACGTAAGATGCTGGATCGATTCGACTAAATTACCCTCAAGTAGTGAGCTGTGCCTACTATTTCTATTTACTGACTGAAACAAATCTGTATGCAGATGTCTATGAGATATACATTTAACCATCGAAATAATACATTTTTGCAAGCACATATAACCTCCATTGTAGATTATAATTATGTAGTATGGTTTATAGTGCACAACTTTAGGCCACTGCGAATGGGACCGGATCGGAATGACATATCATCAATACTAATAATAAATCTGTAAGTGTAGGTATTGTATGTATGCATGTTCCTTCATAACTTTTAAACGAATTAACTGATTTTCATGAAACTTGGTAGATAAACATTTAGACGTACAGGACACAGGATAGGCTACTTTTTTCTTTTTCAAGGCAGACGAAGTCGCGGGCGCCAGCTAGTTTTCGATAATCTTCTATAGAACGCAGGTTTATTCACAGTCATTTCTTTAATAGTCAATACTCAAATAGTGCAGGTTTCAGCTAATATCACTGCTCATTGCTTGCCTTTTAGATTAATTAAATCAATTACAACAAATGAATATATTACTTACAAAATTTGTGATAACTGAGCAAAATGTGCATAAAACTCTAATATCACATTGCACCTCTTCTAACAACTGACTCAGCTTAGGGATAGCATTCATATCTTTTCCGAGTGAAAAATTCATAACCATTAAACAATGTAGGAATTCAACTCTCGGTCCATTTTAGCAGATCTAAAATATTTGAGCAGTCGCTCGTATAATCTTTCAATTGTTCATAGTTCTAAATGCTGGATGGTTTAATTACAAAAAAAGTATTTTCATCATTAAGCTGGAAAATGTCTACTCCATGGAAAAATCAGATGAAAGATATAGTTTTGCTCAACCGAGTGTGAACTTCGCAACAGTTTTGCACAAACAACTATTTACAGCAAATGGTGCATCGCAACGCAGCAGTCGACTCACGGCTTGGCCTTTTTGTAACCAGTGTCACACTGCAACATTCACTGTAATGCCTAGGCCACGAAACCAACGCTCGAAGCGAATTTGCTTACCGCTGCAAGTGTCAGCGTCGAGCGTCAAAAAACTCGATGCAATTTGCAGCGCCTTGTTGTTGCCTCTTATATGAACTACAATCATTTTTGTTCTTGACGTTAAGCGCTGATGCATGCAGCGCAAAGCAAATTTGCTCCGATTGTCGTTTTCGTGGCCCAGGGATAGCGCTGTAAGCGACAGCGTCGAGTTTCAAAAACTTTTATGCAATTTGCAGCGCCTTGTTGTGGCCTCTTACATCAACTACAACCATTTGTTTTTAAACATTTAACAATGTAGTAATTCATATCTCGATCCATTTTAGTAGATCTAAAATTTTCGAGGCAAAGGCACTGGCGCTAGAAAGTGCATTGACGCTCGGCGCTGACGCCTGCAGCGTAAAACGAATTCGCTTCGAACGTTGGTTTCGTGGCCTTTGCTTCATTTTATACTAAAACAAGCTGACCCGGCGAACTTCGTACCTCAGAATATAAACTCGTTTCATACAAAATGTATGATAAAATGAATTTTCTTCATTGTTCTTTTTTCGTAAATATTTCCTGCTATTCAGGATAGAGACAAATTTAATAAATCAAAAATGATAAAAATCGGTCCAGCCGTTCTCGAGTTATAAATAGTGTAACTAATAACACGACTTTCTTTTTTATATAATATAGAAGATAGTATAAGATTATGAACCAGTTTTACAGTTCATCCTTTAAAGCAATCACTGATAATTGAAATTTTATTGTCTGAATACTTTCAAATGCGAAAAAACATCGATATATTTTTCACTGCAATCGTCCATAGAAAAACGGTTTTTTTGCACTAAGCGGATAATAGCACTTGGTGCAAAGCTCGATTCAAGTTGCAATGGAAGTGTGTATTGGTCAGACCAAATTGATGGATTTAGATAAAAAGTTTTGTTCAATAAAAACATAATACTCGTAATGTATGATTCGCATTCATTATTCAATAACAAACAAATACTTACAAATTTTAATTTAAGTTTGTTACTTAATATATTCAAAAGGCGACTATAAATAAGACTTTATGCCTGTTCCTCCTTACAGAATCTGAATTCAGTACTGGGGTAAATACAAATGAAAGAGATTACCATTTGTTTCTTTGCAATAGATAATATTTTCTTATTATTTATTTATTTGAGGGCAGGATAATTTAAACTAAATTTACTTAGTCATATTGTAGCTTTTTGTTACAACTATAATGTAACGTGCGTTTAGGAAAACAATAACGTTTAAAAGGATTGTTGATCGTTGGTGACATGTAATGAGGAAACGCATTAAGCCACCCACGGGATCGCGGCAGCGGGGCTTGCGGAATAAAATGCACTAATGATTCGCCGGCGCCCGACTTCTAGTAACGACCCCTAACGATTAATGCCAGTTGATTCTTCATTCCCCTCTTACTACAGCATTAAGTCGTACATTCTCTATCTTTACTCTATCTTAGAGTAAAGATAGAGAAGACATTCACGGAGAAATTTCGTCCACTCAAGTGCAAAACAGATTTTAAACAAGACCCAATTCATGGTACAAATTCACGTAAGTACGTACTTGTAAATCTAGTCGATTTGGATCAGTTGGTTGAACCGATATGAATATTTGGTGAGAAATTACTATTATCTAATCTATACTAAGTATTATATAAAGCAGAAGAGTTTGTTTGTTTGATTGAACGCGCTAATCTCAGGAACTACTGGTTCGAATTGAAAAATTCTTTTTGTGTAGGATAGTCCATTTATCGAGGAAGGTTTCAGGCTATACATAATATTTTGAACGCGGACGAAGTCGCGGACACCAGCTAGTTTACTAATATTATTTAGACTGTGTAGGGCATTTTAAATATATCCTTCCAGTAAAAGAATTAGTACTTTATTTTGTTGAAGGGCAATAGACAGACTGTATATGGCAGGTAGCTACCATAATCAAGTATCAAGTATGAAAATATCTTTTTTCTTGATATAAGATTCTTCATCTCAGCCGCAGGACGTTCATTGCTGGACTGCTGATTGCTGGATTATTGAATAATTTATCTATTATTTTACTGAATTATATAGTATGTTTAATCTCTGTAATAGATATTAATGAAATGTATGTATATGTTGTACCTATATTAGTATATGTATAAATGCATTACATATAGATAATAATACCTACACATATATGTTATTTAATTACCACATATAAAGCACACACACAAAAAGAATTTATGAATCGTCTTTTATATATATCTTCAATGTGAAAGCCATAAAGTAGATTATCAAAATGTCTACTATTGTATATTTTGTAACTGAATAATAGCAGCGTAGTAATAAAACTGTATGGACCGTTTGTTTTAATAGATTTAGGATCGGGAAACGTGATTACCGTATCGTGAGCCAAATCTCTTTCACACGATGTGCGAAATGCACATTGAAATGCTACCACATACGCATTTAATTATGATGTGTGGCAATATGGAATAGTAATATAGTTCCGTTCGTAGTTGTTTCGAGAATGCAAATATAAACATTTTAATGTAACAACAGTAAATTAATAACTACAAATAAAATTAATTTCAACGCATAAATTTAAAACAAACACAATTTTAAATTTACTTTATGGAAACAGCATTTGACGGTTTTTTTTACCTTTAACTCAGGAAGTATAAAATTTGAATCATATAAATGTGAATCATTTTTGTCTTGTTTTTTTTTTATTTTGACAAATATGTCAGAAAACACAATTTTAATATGAATGTTAAAACCATTTTATAATTTGCTTAAGTTAGTAAAAGTCTCATTTGATACTTAACGTAAATGATAAAATATTTAATCTATATTCGATATTAGTTTAATATCTTTTAATAATTCTTTATAAACCGCTTTTATAATTAGTAGCTATTTATCGCCGAATTTTATTTTTATTTTTTCCACCTTATTTATAATTCGCTTATAAATGATTATAATTATAGACGAGGTCTAGTCAAAATGAACATTTTAAAGGAAATACTTACCTACGAGTACATGTTAGCATACATTCTTACTAGCTTTTTTATTCAATCTTATTTAATTTACTTTCTTTAAAAAAACATTTGTTTATTGTCAAGAATAAAACATTATTTATTGTTTTAAAGTCTACATTAATACACAATGAACAGAACTCTGCAGACGGTTGGATTAAATGCGAATTCGGAAAAACTACGAACCTCGCAAATTGTTTGGCTTTAACAAACAACAAAGGACTTGCACTGACCCGAAACAAAGAGCCGAGGTAAAAATTCATGTCTTAAGATTCATTTCTCATGGACTTGCTAAACGGCAACAATGTTTCAACTAAAGAGGAAATATTTATATCAAATATTGTTTATAATTGTTTGGACCTACATTAATATTGATAAGTATAAAACAAGGTAGGTAAAACCCGAAATTATGTTCAGAATCGAATTAAATAAACAGAAATATTTATGGGCAATAAAAACAAGTAAGTACGGTAAGTAAATCTTCATAAATGTTCGGCCATGAAATCCAACATTTCATAATTAATATACAGTAATTGTAAGATTGTTTTATTTGTGAAATGTTTTATAATATGTATTATTAATTAAACATATTTCTATATCAGTATAGAAAAAAAATTAATATTGACATATCATATTGTATACAACTGTTGAGTACAGGCTTCTATTTGAGTCCTCTCCGAATTCAGATGTAAAATTAAAAAGACACAATATATAACCTGTATTAAAACTGTTGGCAGCCGAGCATTCGTCTCTTAAAACCAAAACTACATCAGCATTCATAAATATAAAGTTACACATGTTACGAAAATTCATCTCGTCTTCAGATTAACATAAATAATGAAGAACGTGACGTTTCGTCTCAAGATATAGAAAATTTTGAGACTAAAGACACACTATTCCTAATGAATATGACATTTCATACTTTCAGCATAATATTATAGAGCATAAAATTTCAAGTCACGGTTATGAAGCGTTTCATTTAACGATATTGTATACGCAATATACTATCCTTATAAAAATTTGTATGGATCACAAAATTTTACGACTCCGCAGTTCATTTCATAATATAAGAATAGCGACATCGGGCGCTAGGAAGCGTTCAACCGTTCCCAGTCACAGTATCCGCCGAAATACCCGATAGGAAAACTAGAAAATTTGATAGAGGCATTCTGTATGAAAATCGAAATGGAATTTGATCGAGCGTTGCGCCCAATTCGAATGCAACTGTAGACATATCTCATTTTTCTGGTTCCATTATAAGCTGGCGAGAGACAAATCTGTGCAAATACAAATTTCACTTCGGCATTTGTTCCCTTGACGTTTGCTTCTCGTCGGAGTTAATAACTACGTATATTAATTTATTCGTCGCGGCACTGGATAGGCGCGTAATATAACTAATTTCCGTGACGCGATTAAAACTCGTTATAAATGGTCGCCGGGGAGTGCTCGGAGCCTGTCATCATTACCGCAAAAAGAGGAAAGAGGATTCGCATTAAAACGTGCTGAAATTTCGTGAAACCCGACATCCCTATAACAACAATCATAATGATGGTATTTCATTGTTTTACAAGCCTTTGCTGGAATGACGCTAGTATATCATGATTCACGGTGCGTTTTTTTTAAACATTTTTTTTAACGTGTTAAAGTCGGAAGACAGGCAGACGGTTCACTTGATGGTGGGTGGCTACCGTCGCCTATAACACAAGCAACGCCACGATAGCTGCAAGTGCACTGACGAGTACAGTACGATACTCTTTAGTGTACTTTTTCTAAACATATAGATTCATTAGTGATATGATTTATTAATATAGAATTAAAAAAAAATATTGAAGGAATCCCTATGGGTCAATAATATTAAGTGTTCAGCGTTACCTCTCACTCACTCTCAATGAGTGAATATAGAAAGAATAAGAGCAACACAGTAGGTACTCAATACCAATAATAAAATGATTTAAAATTACAAAATATAATGAGAAAATCAAAGCATTAATAAAAAGAAATATTGTTTAAAATAACTTATGACTATGATTTATGATTTAGGGGCTCTTTCACCATCTGTCAAGTAGGCTAACTGTCATTTAAAGTCACCGATAACCGGGGATAATGGAGCTGATATACCTTTGTTTGTACGGTAACAGTCCCAAACATAAAAAAGAAAATAATAGAAAAAAATCGCATATCGAAGGATGCAGTAAACCGAGTGCATAATTCAATAAAACATAAAATTATTTCTAAAAGTAACTAATCAACACTATACTTGTAGTTGGTGAAAGAGGCCCTTAATGTTTCAGCGGCACCTGTTAAATGAAAAATATTGTCTATTCACCAAATATTTTTTTCTAAATTTAAAATAATTTTAAAATAGGTATACGTACCGTTTTAAATATCTGATTAAAATATCGTATGTAGGTCCTTAATGTGAACGCCACCAATCAAACAGACCAAGCCATGTTTGAACAACCACACGGTGATCGAATCGCGGTAATTAAATTTAACTATACATAATCAGTTTTTAATGAGCGGTTCGAAGCTACTAAATGGATTGCTCATCTCGGCGTGAGGACGGAGTGTGTAAATTCAGGTGGTAATGGGTCTCCGCGCTACTGGGGCCACCTGTGAGCTGGTGGCTGCGGTTGCACTAATTTCACAGAGCACGATATAAATTACTGACGCTAAACAATGAAGCTTAGCGTGGACGCGCCACTTGGCACGCTTAAATTATAAAGGCGCATGTTAATGTACGCGCTAAAAGGATTGCTAGCTTTATATAAATTATTCTGGCGGTTGTCTCGAACAGATCTCGGTAAGTGCCTTGCCCACGTTCATAACTTTCGTCATAGTTAACTAGATTTATTTTCTTAACTTGCAGACAGCTCGCACAAAATTGAAAAGTTTTATTTTTTTGTTAATGGGATTGTTATTTCTTGTTGCTATTGTCCTCGTTGAGATTATTGTCAAGGTACGTACGTTGATTCCACTCTGTTTTTTAATTAAAAACATAATCCACAAACTAGTAAGCAACGTCCTACTAATATTATAAATGCGAAAATTAGTGAGGATGTGTGGACGTTTGTTATTCTTTCACCCAAAAAGGGCTTATCAGATTTAGATGACATTTGTCACATAGGTAGTTTAGTATCTGTATACTGGAATATCTAAAAATAAAAAATAAAATAAAAAATTGGCGATATGTCACCGTGGCGGCGCCACCATTGCCACAGCGATAAAGATGACAGATATTTTCTAGGTGTTATTTTTCATTTTTCACGAAATTAAAAGTAGACGACGTCGCAAGCAAAACCTAGCAATACACTTATAAATATATACGATATTGGCTGCAACAAAATAGTAATGAAAATGTTTAGCCTAACAGTTGTCAGATTATTTTTTTGTAATAACGTTGACTTAAAAGTCTGTTAGAATGCTTCAATTTGTGTCGAGTCAGCCAGTTAATTATTTTCAACTTACAATGAGTTGCTGAAGTCGACTCATTATCTTAGAATGAATCAACATCTTTTTAAAAGTGGAATTTAAAACCTGATCTTGATAAGAAAAGGGAAAGTAACAATGGAACATTGTTGACTTTCTACAATTTCAGGTAAAACGCTTCAGAGGGTTACGTCGGAATTTTTCTTCCCACTCTTAAAAATTCATGTGACAGCATTTACGTTGTCTACTGAAGCAATTTTACAGTTGTTTTCAAAACATATATTTTATTTGCATACCTACCTGATCGTTGGCAAAGTGCCTATTCGATTAAATCAAAACTTGACAGTAACAAATCGTTTAGACTAAAAAGGTTTATCTCAGAATGAAATCATATTATTGTGATGCCTCTATTTCTCTTATACTTCCGGATATTCATTAATAAGATTCCGCATGTTTGAATATGATACACGGGATTAATTGTGAGGTCAAAACTGATCCGAGTGAATGTTCATTGATAAATTGTTTATAAATAATATAACTATAGAGCAATAATTTAAATGGATTCGTACAGGTCATTATACATAAATGATGAAGCACTGTTATTATAATAATATGTAGTGAATTCTGGCTAATATTCGTACGTTTACGTTCGAATGAATGTCATTTTGATAGCCATAATCACCATGTTAGCAGGGCATTTAAATCCCCCTGGCGTTTCTAAACCCTTAAAATATATAACTTTAAAACGGGGAAAATTAAAACCCAAGAGATAACTAGTAATCTTGTTGGAAAAATCTTCATAGATCACTACTTATCTGATCTCAGTTTTATAATGGGACAGTCGTTTATCACAAGCGACGGTATCCATCTACCATAAAGAGCACCGACAGCCTACCTAACTTATTTATCGATCAATACTAATAATAAATCTGTAAGTGTAGGTATTGTATGTAAGTATCATCGTTGTTATGTATGTTTCTCCATAACTCTTAAACGAATTAACTGATTTTATGAAACTTGGTAGATAAACATTTAGACGTACGGGACACAGGATAGCCACCTTTTTCCTTTTTAACGCAGACGAAGTCGCAGGCACCAGCCAATGAATAATATAAATTATAAAATAAATAGGAAACACGCTCACGTATACGTGCATTGGTGAATGAAGACTCCAAATTACATTAGCAGTTAGAAAGCGCAGTCAATACGCCATTTGTACACTAAACCTGCAATTTGAAATGCAAAATTGATACCGCAAGAGCGTAAAATAGAACACGATGGCAACCGGTAATGGTAATTCCCGCACGTTCAAAATATACTAAATCGCACAACAGCTATATAAAGTTCCCGAAACATCTTACACGGCTGGCATACAGGGGGGGACTCGCTCGATTCAAATTGTATGTGAAGTGAGGGAAATGAATTTGATGTGAATATGTGGAGCGATTGGTACGGAAACAGGCTATTTAAATGCGTGACCCGTCATTAGGCAAGCGAAGAGGTCCCGGGCCGCTCGAGTACGCACTCGATGGCCTCGCATAATCGACCCGTTAACATTTCCTCGTACGCTACGTAACGAATGTGTACCAACCCTATTTACCGCCGCTTATCTTTACCCAGTAACTGCTTAGCTGAGGGTATGTTTACTTAAGTGTGTAATCGTGGCTGACAGCCCGCGTTACCTACTACGAATACTATTTAAAGTTAACTCAGTACAGTGTGAAGACATAGTTCTCATACAGTATGAGATCTTGGACTCGGGATAAATACATCTAAAGGCTGTGCATAACATACAGGTTCTATTGTAAATCTATCCATTTTTTCTTTAATGCTAGATTTATTGCAGGAACTTTGACTCTAATCTGCAATTATCTGAGAAATAATCTTATGTATATCTAATTCTGTAGCGACTAGTGGACATTTTGAGACGTGAACTAGTGGTCTATTTGCGATGTGGACCATATGCTAGAAAATCGTCGGGTCGTCGTAAAACAAAAGTTGCTTATATCGAAAAGGCCCTAAACGTAAAGAAGTTGCCAACGCATAATCGCTGTATTAAACTGTTCCTACATTCGAGTACCATCTCGGATTTTATTTAGTACTAGCTGAACTCCGCCAGGGTTCGGTGTGACTTGTTATTTTTTTTTTTGTTCCGTTGGAACTTTTGAATAAAAGGATATTATGTATCTTCCGTTAAAATGCTTCCGTTCCGTTAAATAACTACTCTTCCGTTTAATGCAATGTTATATAAAATGTTCAAGTCAATCCATCGGCAATTTTTAGTGTTTTGTGGACACAAACATAAAGAAATCATATGTTACAAATCAAACTACAGACCAAACGTATGTGTATATGATCAATAATGTCAATTTGAGTTTTATCAAAATTATCATACACAACATATCGTATGCGTATGCGTGTATTATATCAGGTTAATTTAAGTTCTATAAAAATAATTTATAGTTTAAAAAAAATATCTGTTGAAAACAAAACTTACTTACTTCTAGATTGTCAATATATTAATTTCACGAAAGAATACCTGAAACAAACAAAATGTACATTTAAGTATGCATGACGATGAAAATTTCAAAGAAAATTCTGCGTTTAATTCCATAAACGAGACATTAATTAGTGTCCTATTCGAATCCTTTCACTTTAAAGCACTCCGAAAGTGCTATACTTACGCAAACAAGTCACGGTCCGTACTCAGTGTCACTGATAAATAGGAGACGGGTGAAAATCCCTTTTTAAAATCAGACCTATATTCAAAAACAACTTTGGTGGTGTGGGGTGGTCTCTTTGCGGTTTCTGATTGACACTTTTTACTCTGCATTCTGATTGTGTAGGGATTAATACGTGCATGTTTGTCTTTCCATTTGTATTTGTATCAACCACAACCTGTTGATTGAGAGATTAAGCTGGCTCTTTGATTCCGTGCCCAATTTCAGGCAAGGTCAACGTTGCAAAAGATTTGTTTGAAGTTTGACTGGTTTGAGTTAGTTAGTTACGCCACGGTAATGTAATGTGATTTTCGCAATAGAAGTCAGGTCCTCTTTGCAAAATTAATTTAAAACATTACCTACATTTGTTATAAGTACCGTACCCCGTACCTAATATACTTTAAAATACATTTAGTAAAAATCAATTATTTTTACATTAGAAGTAGACACTTCAATTTTATTTATTAGTATAGATTGATGATTCGTCTATATCTAAAACTAAACCAATACAAATTTATCGTGATACAGTAACCTAACAAGCGTATTAAATTAAAGGCCTTCACTCAGGCGGATCGAGTGATTTTAGTATTTACCTATGTTAAATTGAATAAAAATAACGATCAAAATAAACAATATTCTTATGTTATTCTAAAATTGCTATATTACTTTATTGTTTTTCGTGATGAAAAGTAATAATTTAATCATGAACTTTAAACATATTATTTCAATAAATAAAAGGCTCGCGTAGGTACTAGTTCAATTCTAAAAAAAGAACAAGCAATGTAATACTTTAATTAATTCATAATACATTTACAGTAAAGCGCTTATTTTAGCATCCAGGTTGAGAATGGAAAATTGATTCTTTCAAAGGGGTTGCAAGGTATTTAAAAGCAATAACCAATAATGGCAACTATTAAGCGAGAGGATATTGGATTCTGCGCCGAGATAGGCAGCTACTACAACTATTCACTGTAATCTCCTTCAGCCGAACAGTTCAGATAGTATGACGTAATGATTAGTGTTTCAAGATAATCGGATCATAGTTGCCATTAGGTCAAATGTAGCTGATTTCTATTGTACGAACATTTGTATGAGATAACATTTGACAACTGACTCACAGATACATTTTGTTATACACAGGACAACAGCTCGATTGTAGGAATTAATTAATGCCTTTGACAACAAGGATAGTAAGGGATTAAGACTGAACAAACAGACGTGCATAAATGGATTTAATGGGATGAACTAATAGAACGTCGCGGCTATAAATCTTATTTGAATTAATTATATTTCTAATCTGTGTCAACTTTTATTATGAGGCATTATTGCAGTATTCAATTCTTTAAAAAATATCATTTTCACAAAAATTGCAACCAACCATTCATCTGAAATATTAAACTGAATACAAATATTTTAATATGTAAACATACAATGTATGAAAACGTAATTTATTATGGTAAGTAGCTCGAAGAAAGTTTGATATATATGGCAAATTGGCAAAAATTTTTTAAGTAGGTTTTTATCGCATGTGATTTAGACAATAGAAAATAAAAATAATCACTATTAAACATTTAGCTCGGAAATGAGCAATGCAAATCTTTTGAGTTGTCTCAGTACTTACTGCAATTAATTTAGACAAAGAATCTGATGATAAAAAAATGATGATTAGAAAATATAACAAACTGTGCAAACTTTTATCAACACAGGGCGTGAAAGGGGCAAAGCAACCCTTTCGAGTTATCGGGGGTCTCTTTTTAGACTATGTGTTTTTAGGAGTCATGCGTAGTCACGCTCCCATCGCCGCGATGCCGATCGCACTTCCCACCTGTCGACACCATTTACGCCAGGGACCACGTTCAAAACTATTTCCTTTGTATTTTCACCGCACAACACAACTTTATTTCATTTTTCCCCTCATTCATTCGCAAAGGAACAAAACGAATCTCCTCTATTTCCGACCAGTCGGCGAAAAGAGCTGAACATAAATACGAAACTTCGAAACTTATCTCGAACCAATTATTACTTTAAAATGGTTCCTATTGAACTGATTGTAGAACTAGATTTTAAATTTTACAATGAAAACAAAATTATTTGAAGATTATTAAGAGATCGTTAAGTATTCTTAAAACTTATTCTCAAAGAATAAGTCATACCTTTGCCCACTCTTATGATTGAAAATTTAGGGATTTTTTTGTTTTTATAAGTCAGTTTGATTCGTCTTAAATATCAACATGTCGAATTTTCTATATTTCTGTGTCTCTTTTATTAATAAATTCCATATATTTGAACTTTTAAATCCAAACTCCCATATCCATACTAATAATATTTCTAACCACCGGGACATAGGTTATCCTAAGCACAGTATATTATTAAGTATATAACATAATTTCCTAGTTAGGAAATTAATATACTGAGCCCTAAGTCTGGTGCTTATGTAGTCTCAGAGAGATACACCGATACACACACGATTACATGGCTAGTTTTGTACGAGAATTTTGCCTCAGTGTCTTCGAGTGGTATTCACATCTCATTAAAGAAGATATTCTATAAAATCCCACCATAAAGTGCTGCAGTAACAGTAAACAAAGCAACACTTTTCAAATGTTGTTCCTTTGATAGACCTGTCGACATACCCTTCGCGCTATTAAATGTCACTTGTCTAACTATTTTGGTCTCGACAAGGCCAAAATGTCTACGAAAATAAAGTACATTTACGTTATAACATTAGTAAGATTATGTATTAAATACAAGTACATAAGAAATACATCTCTTTCGCTTTTAGAGAAACGAATATTGTTCATTAATCATTCGCGTCTCGTACATTTGTAGGCTGAGGAGGCTTGTAAATCGCGTTACCGTAAGCTAATCTTGCGATATGTGACGTCTGACTGGTATTTGCGCCTTCAAGCTTCCCTAATTCCTTTAAATCCCTTTAAATGTTTATATACATCGTTCACTTCATTTCTAAAAGAAATATTCATATTACAATTTATTATATTAACATTAGTAGAACCCGATCTGTATCAACTTTTATTTTTCATATATTCACTTCCTTTGTGATAAAAAAATATTTATTTAATTTATCTTTTAATGCTTTTAAATGTAAGAAATGTGAAATTAGGTGGTATTAGGTGGCTTAGGAAAGATCAGAATGGAAAAGGTTGGAGGAAGCCTTTGCCGATTGGCAAACAGATCTTCAAAAAACAAGCAAGCAACAAATACTAGCATAACTTTTTTTTGTATTTATAATCAAATATTGTTATTAGGTTTAAGTTGATCTGATTAAAAGGCTATTATTATTATTAAATGTGAAATTAAAAATAAGTCATTACAACAAAGTGTAAAAAAGCAGTAGCTTCTATATGAGACTCGTTGGTTATCGAAGTGTCGGTAAACAAACAATCCACCTAAAGTACAGCTCGTACGAGCTTGTATGCAGGCATTCACGCAAATGGTACTCCTCGTATTCACTCAACATACCAGCATTTCAGTTGCTTGTCTATTGTTTAACAATACTGCATGTAACTTTTGAGTTCAACCTCGCTTAGAGAATTATTATTAACTGGTGTCCGCGACTTCGTTCGCGTTGAGAATGGAAAACATAAAACCTGAGAAACGCCTGACATCTTTATAGGTGTGACGACTGTTGTGATGGCGCCTCATATTTTTAGATGATCTCTCGGGAACCTAACATTTTTCCAAGATAAAAAGTATCCTATATGTAAATCCAGGTAATAAACTATCTGTGTGCCAATTTTATGTGATCGAGTAAAAAACATAGAAACTTTCACCTTATTATATTAATAGGATTGTAAGACTTCACTTTTGGAGCTTATTCATTAGTCTTGTTGATATTTTTTCACAGAGTAAGAGAAAATAAATTCATAAAAATGTGTTTCGAATTGCAAATGAATTGTTAGTCGCTTTATGCCAATACATTAAATAAATAAAAACATATTCAGCATAATAATCGTATTCAAGGCAATAAGTAACCATAAAGGCGGTATTTCAAATAAGCGAAGTGCCTTTTGTTACGGCTTTGTGAGAACGTGAGCAGAAAGAAGTCGACGGCACGCGGAGACAGCGTTTATTGGCACACCTGCTTACACTGAATATTCCATTTACAAACTACTCGCCTTATAAAACAAGGAAGTAATGTTGATTCTACTTGTAAACGTCCACTGTAAAAATGGCCCGCCAAACAAATAAATGTCCAATTAACTTTTAGTTGGTTAGTAAGTAAAATTTTTTGAATAATGTCCATTCTTATATGTTTCCACCTAGCTTCAATATGAGATTCTTCAAGCAAGCTGTAAACAAATAACTGTACCCCTAAGGGGGTCGCCAGCCTGTACTCCCTGGTTTTGCTTGTGTCCTTAGGTGACGGTATTGAACCTACCATCTAGTGGACGGTAATACGGTCTGCTACCCTTTATACATTCTATAACTAAGTGGCTTTCCTTTGCTAAAAAATTATCCATTTCAATTTTAAAACATCGTTTGGATTACAAAAAATGCCTGAATTAGAAACAAAAGCGATCGTGCCACGCCAACAGTCAAAGAAATTATTGGCATCGATTTAGTAATTTTCTTCAATAAAATAGTAGGTAACATTTATTCTCTTTTTCTAAATCCATAAGGCGCTCTACAAAGCCGTGAATGAAGATTAATCAAACAGATCATTAATTATTCAGACAACCTTTGGCACAAATCGTTTGAGTAAGTTTAAATTACATTGGTTTGCGGAACTCAGTATGACACCAAGACGAGAACCAAAGGGGAACTATTAGATACAATAACGCTATATCAGTTACGTAGTACATTACAACAGCACGTGAGCTGAAAGTGTTAGCGGAGAAGTGAGTAAATTGAAGAGAGTTGAGTTGTGTCGTATATTTTATTTTAACACCTGCCACGATAGCTCGAAAACTCGGTGAATTTAAACAAAATTAAGTGGAATCTTCAAGTGATAAAGAAGTGGGACAATTTTACGATCCGAGTAATTTAATGGTTCACCATAATCTGAACATTTTGCGTACAAAAGCGTTATTCATTTTCGAATTTAAATATTCTTCAAATTTATTACCGAAAAGCGTAGGTAATGTAAAATATTGACAACGCAGTTCGGCTAAACGCAACGTGATCCGTGGATAATACTTAAACTAAAACTGACTGAATACACACAGGAACCAGTTTTTCATCCCATATTACTATATTATAGTGCATATTGCCCTCTGGCTATTTAGTATGAATAATATTATTTAAAAAGGGATTTTACATATTTATTTTCTTTCCTTAAACTGCTACCTTATATCACGACATTACCAACAGTATGCTTCTTTTCTTTAATAGGATTAAATTATAAATATAACTATCATCTATACGTATATCACATGTTGGAGCTTTTCAATTGTTAAAAATTGTAGGTAACGATACATAGGTAACCATTTAAGCAAGTAGCCAGAGTTATTCACCAACAACTTGCTCTTCAATATCACCTTGTTGAATTTGAAGTACCATATTACAAATATATTCCTGCGCCCGTTCTCGAAAATGGTCATGCCACGCTCTATTGGGATCGCTCCATAATCACGGACAGGACTATTGTCGCCAATAAGCCTGACATCGTGGACCGATCCCAACGCCGGACGATGCTTGTTGACATTACTGTCCCACATGAGGAAAACCTCGTGAAAGCCGAGAAAGACAAACTTACCAAGTACATAGACTTGGCTCACGAGGTGACCGTCATGTGGGATGTCTATTCGACAATCATCGTCCCGATAGTCATATCGGCGAAGGGTCTCGACCAACATCTTAAGAGTCTCTCGCTAGATGGTTGGATCAAGGTTCAGATACAGAAGGCGGTACTTCTGGACACGGCACGAATTCTCAGGAGGTTCCTCATTCTGCAGCCCTAACCACCGGTAGCTTGGGCCTAGCCCCGCTACTAGCGGATATCTAGTTTTTAGTTTTTTATAATATATATATTTTTTTGTATATATAAATTTATATTGTAAAAAATTTCAAATTAAGAAAATATAATAAATAAGTGTTTAATAATAATAATAATAATAATAATGACGAAAACCTCGTGAAAGCCGAGAAAGACAAACTTACCAAGTACATAGACTTGGCTCACGAGGTGACCGCCATGTGGGATGTCGATTCGACAATCATCGTCCCGATAGTCGTATCGGCGAACGGTCTTATAGCGAAGAGCCTCGACCAACATCTCAAGAGGCTCTCACTAGATGGCTGGATCAAGGGTCAGATACAGAAGGCGGTACTTCTGGACACGGCACGAATTGTCAGGAGGTTCCTCACTCTGCAGCCCTAACCACCGGTAGCTTGGGCCTAGCCCCGCTACTAGCGGATGTCTAGTTTTAAGTTTTTTATAATATATATTGTTTTTTTTTTTTGTATTTATATAAATGTATATTGTAAAAAAATTAAAATTAAGAAAATTAAATAAATAAGTGAGATAATAATAATAATAGTAGTAAGTAAGAGTGGTATACTGAGGTACTCAGAACATCGAGTAGTCATCTCGTCAGAGAGTCTGGTGTGTCCAAAACCCTGGAACACCCCGGAACATGTGGAACATGACTCTGTTTGACCCGCTTAACTTCGTCTAATTTTGAAAAAATATAGTCACAGGTAGCTTGGCTCATTGGCAGATTGAATCGAGAATAAAATTTCCATAATTCCAAATCTATCATTTCCAAAAAAAATATTTTTGAAATTATTACCTTGGAACACATTGGGAACACAATCGGAAGAGGCATTGAGACCTCGGAACACATTTTTGAAGTGGTGAGATCAAGATCGATAGAAGTTTGCTTTGAAAAAGGTTTTTTAAGAAGAAAGATAGAAGGTTTTTTGGGTTTATGTTCAAAATAAATAAAAACTAACCGCTCCCGAGTAGAGAATGATATAAAATCAATTTTTTTTGAAATCGAACCCTGGTGTTCCACAGATTTGAAAGTAAATGACTTGGGAAGTGCAAAGTGCGATCTCAAGTCATTGACAGTATTATTAATATCCATAGTACCTGCCCTTCCCGTTAGTTGAGGATAAATGAAACTTTAATTTTAAATAAAAAATAAATAAAACTTTAATTTTTAAACTATCTTGTATAATGTAACTTACTGTAATCTAGTATCTAAACAATAATTCTAAATAACAATTGATTATTAATAAATAGCACCTTACAGTAACTTACAAAATATTGTATTCATAATCATTATTGGAATCACTGGACAAATCGCTGGAAGAATAAGAAGGTGGAACGGGGTCCGCTCCATGATCCTCCAACATGTGCATATCCCTGAAGTAATCTCTCTTACATGCTATTTGATTTTGATACGGTGTTACAAGTGCGTAGTTCACCACATTCAAATTAATACTTGGTTGTTCACAAAGCCACTTGAGAAGCCGGTAATCAGACTTCAACGTGACTTCATGAAGCACCGTACGACCACGTGAATCATTGCAGCTGCACACATGCCGTCTTGCCGATACATTTACATCTGCAACCAGCCTATTCATGTGGCTGCGATAACAGCCACATGAATAGGCTGGTTGCAGATGTAAATGTTCGTCTTCGAGGTATCGGTCCACACGCAGAAGAAGCTGCACGATTCAATTACAGATTCCTGATGATAATCGGATCTGTAATTTTTTTTTGTTCTTGGAAAAAATTTTAGTGGGGCTCCATTTGTGCCATAATTCTGATGATACTGTCAAAATTTTATTGATTTCGAGGTGCTAATGTCGGTATTTAGCCTCCCCTTAAATGTTTTTATCAAATTTGGGGTACCCAATGAGATCATGAATTTCATATCATAGTTGCTTATATTATTTATAGAAGGTTAACCCTAATTATCTAATAAAAGGATATTTCTATGTGTTGTGGGAGTTAATTGTTGAGAGACCATTTTTTCTGGGAATAAATCAAATGTCGTCCACCGAACATTGCTGCTTCCAAACGAGATTCCACTTGATAATAATTTAAGTAGGCTACATCGAAGTGTCAAACAAATGCGCTTCCAAATTAATTGCAACAAGTATAAGAATACGTGACAATATTTATAGCTCCCCTAAGCTATTATATCAGTTCCCATGTTAACAGTATAAACACTGTATTAAGAAATAAAAGAGTCATGGACGAAGCGGCGTCTATGGTGGAACAGTCCCTGTAATTAGTATTCGTGGCAGGCACGCCGCGATGCGACTTCATTAAATAGCGAAACTTGGAGCAGTTTTACTTTACTTTTACGTTGAACAATTTAAACCACTTCTTAATGTTCCTCGAACAATCTTGCGACTTCTCTCGGCATGCTTCGGGTAAACAATGTTAATCACTTACGACCTACCCGCCTCTTACTCTTTGTAAGAGGTATTAATCGCTATCTAAGTAATTACATAGAAGGTAGGTAATATATGTATACAATTTAAACTAATGTAAATTGTTATAAGAAATTCTTAAATTCGCCGATGAACCAAGAATGTTGATACAGTCAAGAGAATTAACAAGTTAAAGTGGCAATGGGCCGGTCGCATCTGTCGGTAAAAGAATTTTTATTAAAATAGACACCTTTTAAGTTTCACATCTGTATTTCACTTGATAATCAAAATTAATTGTTAGGAAAGTGCATAACAGTAAAATATGTAATATTTCAAAGAGAAAGCAAATTAAGTTAATGACGCAGAAGTTTTCCACCAGTGAAATGAACAAGTAAGCTAAACGACTACTAGGTACTTAGTTGTGCTATCTACGAGTATTTAAAGAAATATAGCTGTTTAAGTTATACTATTAGCGGGTAACATGGGCTATCCGTACTATCCATACTAGTCCGTACTAATATTATAAATGCGAAAGTTTGTATGGATGTATGTACCGATCACCATGAAATTTTGTATACACGTTGTCTGGGACACCAGAAAGGACATAGGGTACCTATTATCGTTCAACGCGGACGAAGTCGCGGACACCAGCTAGTATTTTATAAAGCGGACAAAGTAACGTGCAACAGCTAGATTCGTAATTTTTGTAGAAAGATTTATAAGAGAAAAGATTTGTATTTTTGTAATGAATAAAATCAAAAAGTACGGGACCAATTTCAAAAATTCTTTAATCTATAGAGAGCTGCATTATCACCGCGTATATTTATAACTAGTTGTCACCCGCGACTTCGTTCGCGTTGAAAAAAAAAGTAGCCTATCCTGTGTCCCGTACGTCTAAATGTTTATCTACCAAGTTTCATGAAAATCAGTTGATTCGTTTAAGAGTTATAGAGGAACATACATACATACATACATACATATATACATACATACATACATACAGAAAAAAATTCTAAAAATCGTAAATTTACGAGTAGTTTCAGTATCGTGTATATAGCCTATAAACACGATATCTCTGAAAACAAAGTAAATTACTCCATGACCGACCCTTACAGATTTATTATTAGTATTGATTGCGTATATCAGCCAGTTACTACATAAAAATTGATCCCAAAAGATGCAAAAGTCTAATTTAAACATTAACATTGTATGACATTACTTCAAAACAAAAACTAATTTTCCTAATTAGTTCAAAGCTTATTCACAGACTTCATTAGAGAAGTGTGTGCATTAGTATTTTAATAACATATACATACTTAGTTAGAATCCGTGAAGAGTTTCATTACATAACCGTGTGCCCTGTTCACAAGTCATTAACTACCTACTGACTCATCGTACCAAACTCCAGTTTACAACCTCAATAATTAACTAAACCTTGAAAACTTTAAACGTTAGGTAATTTACCCACTGGGACCACGATCGTGCCCCGTATATAATTATATATATATAACTAAGAGGGACCCGAAGCTACATTTTGTGTAAATACGTTTCACCTCAGGCTAATTTTATCGTTAAATAATAATTTTAATTTAAAGCTGTAACTAGAGACGGGCACATCCTGCGCAAGGCGATACCTTTTATAAGCAGTTATAAATTGTTTGCGCAGGGCTCGGGAATAGCTTTTAATATAACATTAAAGCACTATGCAAGTACACATTCTGGGTAGTAACAGATTAATCGCTTCGATAAAAGGAATATTCTAGTCGTGCATACGACAGTAGAAATTGCTAACATTGTAAAAGTCCAAAGATGAATTTAATAGTAGTGTTTTGTCTTGAGAAATATTTTTTGTTAAAGACAATGCGTAGGCAATATATTAGCCGCTCTGTTTGGTTACAAAGGAGCTGTGTTTTTACTTGAAGAAACATTATCAATCATAGCATTTCGGGTGACATAAGTGGACCCTCCTCACGAGAGCTCAAAGCTCCATTACTCACGAAGCCCCGCCCTGTGCTGATACACTCCTTCAGTTACTTCGACAATGTCCTACTGACACCCATTATATTTTACTACTACGAGTAGCTTTCGACTCGGCAATCCTGTTCACATCTTTCTAAGATTAACGCTTCAATTTCGCACAATCGTATGTTATGGATATATTATATAGATATGGTATTTCGTTTAACTTTTATTTACAAACTAACGACCTGTCCCTCCCTGGCTTCACACGAATGGAATTTTCCATTTTTATTTTTATTTTTTCCGTACATAACAACCATTCTTGGAGTATTTGGATTAAAAAATTAATCGTATCGCTCATAACATTACACGTGGTGTAATTTGGGAGCATATTTTACAATATTAAATTCATTAAGGGGGACTTTCATCGCAAAATATATAGGAACTGGTCATGGTCCAAAATGTCGAGGCACATGAAACAGTTTTCCCGTAAATTAAGCGATCAAGTCACGTGTATTTAAAAGAATGTCGGAAAATCGCGAGTTTAACCCATTAATATTAAAATCGGTTAAAATGTTAAGAATAAATTAATTTGATGGATGATTTTTTTTTTAATGAATATTATTCAAAGTAAAACTGAAAAAGTTTAGAAAATATAATTTATTTTCTTCGCCATGGTCGGATTTCGACCTGACCATATTGTGGGCGAACATTAGTAACAATAATTAGGTAGATGACAGAGTACGTTACAAAACTTAAACATTATGTATTCTTGAAATATTTCACAAATTTAAATTAAGTAAATTAACACCATTCCTAAATTTTAACCTGAGATTTTAACTTACACCATCAAAGGCGATTTTTTATAATTAACAAATATTTATACCGCCCTAAAGCACTTACAAACAGAATGTTATCCTTTAATTATTTTGTCCCGAACAGTGGACAATAGAAAGTGTTTTTGTGAGGGAGATCAAAAGTAATTTGTCCTTAACTTTTATGTTTCGAATTAATTATATAAGTGTTTTAATTAAAAGCAGCATATTGAGCCATCCGTTGGCTATGGTGAAACGGGGCACCCGGCAAAGGCGGTACACAGAAGTCGGAGCGCGGACAGTGAGGAGGTCTGTTTTAATTAAAACAAACTACTGGCATACACTTCTACAATTTTGTGTATATATATAACACAGGATTACAGCAGCAAGCAAAACTTAAGGCCGGAGAGATAGTTGCAACAGCAACTATCCATATAACACGGATACAAACAAAATAATAATAAAAAATCTGGAACGTTGTAATGAAGATTTATGATATCTAGTACCATCGAGATACTTAAGTCTTTTAATCATTAAGTTTTTTTAATCAATCTCTTAACCTTAATCTTACAATTAGTCTCTTAATCATTAAGCGACTGTCTGTCTGTATGGCCGCTAAGTCCTCATAAAGCACACAAAGGATTTTGATGCGGTTTTTACTATACAATAAATTGCAACCAAGTCGCTGAAAATTTATTTTCTGAAAATAAACCTTAGGAGGTATACAAAAAATATGTAGGTACTAAAGAAATGTAGTTTTTCTAAAATCCTAAGAAATCTGCGCGATGGCATATCTCTATCTGTTACGATCGACTGACAGTAATCATTTCTTACATTAAAACTTACATAGTATAAATCAGTCATGTCGGTTACCGTTAACTAATTTTATACTACCCAACGGACCTTTTGCATCCTGAGTGAAGCCGGGAGCGGGTCGCTAGTAGTAGTAATTGAGTGAAACTTATTAAACTAAACAGATCAATTTCAGGAGTAAAAGTTAATAGCAATGTGCATATAAATTAAAAACAATAAATTTTGAGTACAATAGGATTCAAAACTGTCACTGTTTGTAATGCATCTGCTATTGTTAGAAGTCTATGTTTCATTAATGTTAGTATAATGTGCCGCCCTAATAGCCTACTTAACGTGAGATAAAAAAATGCGGTCCAAACTCATGAATATAAAAGAATGTTTTAATTTTTATCATGTTGGCCAGGTGTAGCAAACATGCGGCCCGTTACGCGAATTCATGGGAGCCATTGGCTAGTATACTACTGCATGTGTACAGTAACTTATCAAGGTGTTACATAATCGGAGATTAGTTTTTACTTTTACAAAAACCCGGACAAGATTACAGATTTCACTGTATTGTGCTACACTACAACCGACTGAAATTTTTACGTTAAGGTCGGCAAACAGGCTGGCGATCCACTTGATGGTAGGTCGCAACCATCGCCTATAACAAGCAACGATATAGGTGCTGCAAATACGCTATAGACTACAGTAGGATTAAGGATAAGAGATTGGGAAGGTATAGGGAAATGGGCTCTTGCATCCCTTACTCACTCAGGGAAACACAACATAAAAACGTGCTGTTATTTCGGTGGTCTTCTGTAAGGGGTGGTCACTGCCGCCAGAAGGGCTTGCCCAAATGACTGCGAAACGCAGTGTGCCCTGGCACTATGTACTTTCTAGATCTAGACCAGAGCCAACTTTTAAATGTTTATTTTCAAAGTTGACCCTGCCTGGAAACCCTGCAAAGGAGTGTTAAGGCAAGCACCACTCATCCAACGGGCTCGTCACTGGTATAATTTAGAGGCAGGCCATCTATGTAGTTCAGTAAGTTCAACCATCCACAATACGCGAACGCACTCGAGACGTGCACACACGCACACTCGATTAAAAGTTTTACGGCCCACTTGTGACTTTAAGTTTGATACTCCTGATGTAGACTAAAGCCGTAGGCACATACGCCGATTACGCCGCTCGAAGATTTTTATGACGGTGAAGGCGGGTCTCTCCTGTAACTTATTGCGTCTATAAACGCTACTTGTGTTGAGTTGACGATTTAGGAAAATTTCTCCCCTCACCCCGTCACTACCACCTCCACCGCATCGGCTCAAGAAAGCTTTCAAATTACTGGGATTCGTCTCGTGAATGGCCGTAGTAATGACGGGGAAAATTCTGTTAGAGGCGGTGTAGTATTATAAATAAAATAACTTAACGGCGCAACAATAAATCTGTCCCGCCTTAACGAGAGTTCCTTTGCGGTCGTTGGGAATAAATGTTAGAATAAGATCGGACAACTATGTCAAATATAATAAATATTTAGACGTACCGACCAGCGTGCAAATACGGATATAAGCGTTGAAATTCGACGCCATGTCAAGCGACGACGTGGGTATGATTTTGAGTATTTGAACATCTCATTTTTTATTTATACTAAAATATTTCATCTCACGTAATAATTTGTTTAATATGAAGTTATATTTTCATACAGTTACAACAGTTTCTTTTAAGTTTTCGTCATTAAAATTTAAGCAAGCCATATGAAATTGACTGACTCTTCTTGAAACTAATTTCTTTGTTGTATTAGTATTAGCTTTACAGCAGAAATGTAACTCTAGGTACTAATGTAAAACTAGACTTAGAGTACCTTCTTCTATTCTCAGTTTCTGTGAATACTAAAGAAATACCTATAATGGGATATTACTGAAAATTTCAAAATAAATCCAAAATGTGGCAAATAATAATCACCAGAGAAATACTCAGACCTACTCTTGTTTAATACTAAGCAAGGGTTGTGTAATATGAAAACCACACTACAGATTGGGTACGAAACTTGCAAACCCAGACCAAAGTAAAGTTTCGAAATGTCGTTACTAAGTCGACATAGCAAGGAATCGATCTTTTAGCCCTTTGAGTCAGAGGGATACTTCTCATTTTATGTATAAGTAATTATGAAACATATTATAGTTCTTTTCAATAAATGTATAAAAAATTAAAAAATATTCCACGTAAAAGTAATAAAAATATACGCAGTAAGTATAAGTTAATTTGTATTAGAAGGGTTCCTTAAGATTCAAGATGTTGGAGGAGCGGGGGTCTCCTGATACAAGTATTTTTATACTTAATAGGAGGTCCCCTACACCCTTTTTGTACGTAGGCTTATGTTTTTAAATAAATTATTTTGTATTTTTGTATTATTATTTTTTGTATTTCCTTAAGATTCAAATATTTGTTATTTAAAAAAACAGTGGCACTCCGGGAGTGCCGACAGAAGTGAAAACTTGAACAATTTACGTGTTTATTTTTTGAATCGTCAGGAAATATTTTATTGTTACATGCGACACGTGAAATTGTTGACGACCTCTTTGGAATATCACTGGCCGTTTTCTATTTTTATGTGAAATTACTGTGTTCTTTTATAACTGTCAACAGAGGTGTCGAGGTGTCGGTTAAATACGAGTAATAAGTCGCGAGTTCAATGGTTTTTCCCATCTCAAAAATGCCAAATGCGCCTAAAAAAAATTTCACTTCGAAGTAATGATTGAATTGCCTTGACCTAGAAACATTGATTGTTGAGTAAACAGCAATATTTAGCAGAAGTAATCCTCGACAGACATTGCACTCGCTGCCACCTCATCAGGAATTCTCGAGGGCGCTACGTTAAATATAGGCCAGCAAGTTGCCCTCGCCAGACGGAATATTGCTTTGTCACTTGGAGACATCGTGCAGCTCCGCTAAGCCCAAGTAATTGGAAATAGTTGAAATAGGGATCTAACAGCAACATCGTACCATTCCTGCTATACTTTTATGTCTATAGTACTAGTATATACCTACTTATATTACTACATACTTACATTTAGCACATAAAAACCACTATTCACTTCACTTAGTATTTCGATTTTTAAATCCTTTTTTTTTTAACTACGAGTACGGAAATATTACAGTTAATGGTGGTATTGTTAAAATTAGCAATTAATTCGTAAACAGAATTGATTCATTACTGAGAGATTGGAATGAATTTTATATTCTCCATAAATAAATAATAATCATATTGCAACATTATTTATTATAAGCCATTTACTATTTATTATCATATTACATGAAAAAGCATAATGTTGCTTGTAAGTTTCAATAATTTCAACCCATCTTATTTCTATATAATAGTAACATTAATAATTAATTTTTTTATACTAGTCTGTTATTCTTATTATGGCGAATATTTTTTTAAATATGAGGTTAGACCTCATCATTTAATATAAGTAGATTGACATTTTCAGGGAATAAGTTATTTATTTCATTTGTGCGTTGTTATAATTTTTATAAATAAAAATAAAACATTTTAATAAAATGTCTAGTACCTAGACACTTTAAATTTTAACTATATATTTTAATATTGTTAAATTATATAGTTGTCACTAAGGATGTTAGGTAATTTTGTTAGTATTCCTGACTGCCCACTTTGCCTTTAGGGAAGTAAATTCAATTTCGTGAACTTCAAATAAGCGTCGAAAACGCCACGTTCCAGATACTAAAATCGAATTTGAATTTATCAATTTTTTAGTAAAAAATTGGCATTAATTACAAAAATGCTGATTAAAATACCGACAACGCACTGAAATGTAATTATTATAGTTAGTTAAAATAATGTTTATGTAGTCGTATGAAATCTATCCAGACAAGTCGAATTAGGACAGTTGTAATAAAAAAATTACTGGCACCAAGGGACGCATTGACGCGTGGGTCACGAGAAAGTATCTACCGCGAAACGGAACGAAGGGAAAATACGCAGTAAAAAAAGGTCGATTATTTTACAGAAGCCGCCCGTAGCTTCGTAGCATTCGTAGCAAAGAGCGCGAGGCCTGAGGGGTATAGAAAGAAGGGGGAGGAGGGTATTCGACTCGCTACGCTTTTACTCCTTCATTATGATTGGACTCATTGTTTTTCGCTTGACGCCATCTTCCGTGTTTAATAATTCTTTGAATAATTCATGACAGCTTTTATGGAGAATAATAAAAAAAGAAAACAGTGTGTAATTTAACTAAATCCACAAGAGTTTTAATTTTCTCGCGTATTGTCGCATTTTTCACTCTCGAATGGGAAGTATTAAAATTTCCGTTCGTTTCCCTGGGCACTATTGCGTGTCACTGCTAGTAGTGTCGTGGGCTTTTTTTCTTACTCACGACACTACCGGTAGTGCCATGGGTACTCATATGCCAGAAATGTCAAAGGAAATTTGATCCACCATGGCACCGACAGCCCGATAGGCTTTCAATTTTTCTCTATATAAAACTGCTATTTGTTTACCGAAATACTGAAGACTTCATACTTAATACTTATGAAATATCTCTTAAGATGGTCAATGTCAGTATGTCAATATGTTCACAAGTAGTTAATTAATTTAACTAAAAATTGAAAATTAAATACATAAAATAGTAGTACCCGCTATGGGAAAAAAAATGGCAGTAATACCTAGGGCAATGAACGAAAATTGTTGTGCACTAAACGTATTGTACGTTGTGGGACACTTGTAATTGCGGTTTGACACCGCAGATCTATCTCGTTGAACGCGAGCGGTATTGATTAATTTCATCCGCCCAAATCACATTTAATATACAAAACGTCACGTGCGTCTAGGTCACGAAGTTGCTACGTGATGGTTTCACTGTTAAATTAATCCTAGACTAAGGAATACAACTTTGATATTGATATTTTTCACAATAGATATAACTAATAATATTTAATAGCAATCTATGATTGAGTTTTGGACATAGCTATGATGATCTATGATTGAGTCTACTTTGAACTTATGTTTAAAAGTGTCTGCTGTAAAATAATGTTTATGAAACACGTATAGATAATGATCTTACAGACCTTACCTTACGCTATAGCGTATAACTTTATTATGTTTGAATGAATGTGGTTAAATTAATACTTAATAACGTTTTACATACATATTATGTCATTATGACAAAATTTTATGTTTTTCGATTAAACTTTATATTGGTATCTATACCAATATACTAAAGCTGAAAAGTTTGTTTGTTTGTTTGATTGGTTGTACGCGCTCATCTCAGGAACTATTGGTTCAAATTGAAAATATATTTTTTGTGTTGGATAGTCCATTTATCGAGGAAGGCTATAAGCTATAGAGAACGCGGACGAAGTCGCGGGCATTTAATTTTTCATTTAAATCTTAATACATGCGTATCTTTTGTATATTTTTACTTTTTACAATTATTGACAGATACTTCTTTCTACGTAACCAAGTAACCAACCAACTGAGTATTTTGTTTAATTTCGTTTCTGACGTGGTATTTCATTAAATAGACACTAACCGAAAATTTGCAAAAATCAAAATTATATAAAAAAGAAAGATGAAATTATAATTTATATAAAATACAATTACAGCTTCTTGTTAGTGATTTTATATTTTTATTTTCCTCGATTTCATATTATCGTAGAGATGAGATAAAAAAGAAACATTTCGGTCATATTATTTACACTGTTGGTTCAGTTTATTGTACGTAAAGTTTAAATGTCAGATTGAAATAGAGCCTTCAAATTCAAATTTCCAAGTTGTGCGTAAAATCGAATCAGTTGCCTAATTGCCGAGAAACTTTTCGGTATCTTAACCGAGCCAATGGCCTGGCAGCGATACGTAAGCTTCTGATCAGTATGCAACTCGCGCGCGTTCAGCCACCACAGCCACATTGCCACCCCTCAACCAGCTGCAATATGCCGAAATTGCTACGTGTACGGTGTAGCACACCTCCCTTATGTGCACATTTTACTCTTCCTAATAAAATACCACTGGGCAAAGAAGCTGGTACAATTTCATAACAATACTTTTTACTACGACTGGCTTCGCAGGGGTACAATTTTTTCTGCAAATTATATGTTATAACTTTACTATTTTATCGCTCTTTCAATTAGTGAAAATTACATGAAAATCCATTCAATAGTTTTTGAGATCATCGTTAAAATACATACATACATACAGTTTTTTAATGTTATTTTTAATCTTTGGTCCCAAATGTATGACGTATACAATCTTAGCAGTAAGACGTCCACTCCGTGACTTTACAGTAGATCCGGTCAGAAGCACCCTGGCCAGAGTTAATACAGCGCGTTTTGCACTCATTTGGACAGCCCGTCTGACGACAGTAAAAATCTCCATTACAGAAGACCACCGTAAAATAACAGCATGTGTGCTTTTGTATTTCGGTGAGTCAATAAGGGATGCCAAATCCTTTCCTAATCCCTTATTATTCAGCTTCAAATTTCAGACAAACTTAGATAAGGTTAAACATTATTAACCATTATGGTTAGTAGGATTATTTCAAAGATAGAAAGAACGAATTAACAAATCAAAGGTATACGTCTTCTAGAATCGATGCGCAGTAAACACCGAATGAAAAGCTGAAACGAATCGTATCCGTATTCTGCGCACGTAAGCCAAGATAACAATATAAAATTTATTGTCGGGAAGTAGTTAGTTCGACGTTTTATTGAGTCATATTAACAATATTTTGTATTCGCGATACATAAAGGAAATTGTATTTTGCAGGGAAGTTGAGTTGTGAGCAGATCTCGGTGTTGTGCACGTGGGATGAGAAGCTTAAACGGATTAGAGCCCCGGGCGGCGTCTGATTATACTACTGCTTGATTTACGATGACGCGATACGACGAGGCGAAACGAAGGCGTCGCCGACCTGCTTACCTAATAGAAGACTTTGCCCAAAACGGACAATTTATAGTGTCTCACGTACCGATACAATCAATTCCCGACGCCCAAGGAAACACTGTGAAATATGAGACAGCAATGTGTCAATATTCGCGTTGGAAAGGTCCGCAGGTAACTTAAATCTTCCCTTTTTCAATAGAAGTCGGCAAGGCAAATTCAATGTCGGAATACTTAAAGAAAGAAAAGGTCATTTAAATGCGGGTCGCAGCAGTGATTAGCCCAAGGATCTGTGCGCTCAGTGAGCAACGCTTCGCGTGCCCTTGCGACCCTATTTTTGTACGTGAATTGAACCTTTCCGAGACATTCTTATTGTAAATGCTACTTTTTTTGTAAAAGAATTACAGACGAATAATAATAAAATGTTGCAACATAAAGATTGTAATCGTGGATTTGTGGATTAATAAATATCTAAAAATAATATTTATTTATCAAATAGAGACGAAAATGTATAGAATTTGAGGATTAGTAAAGATGATTGTTTTGTTTTAGTGTCTAGGTAAACCGCAGTTTAAACAATTCAAACACTCGCAACTCAAATACAGACTATAGACGTTTCATGTACGGCAAATCTTGATGTAAACATACGGATAATAACAACAAGGAGATGTGAACCTAAATACGAGTAAAATAAGAAAAGGTTCCTTTTTTATTCTATTTAGGTTTAAGATTTTAAGATTTTTTTTATTTGATTTAATTTAAACATGTAAAAATATTCGTGTGGCCTTTCACGAAGGCTTATCATGAAAGCGACAATAATACCGATGAATAGCTTTTTCTGCTAAAAATATTAACTGGCATTTCGCTTTACAAACTATTGTGAAGTGAAGCAAGTAAAAAATCGAAATAACATCTTGTTCTTGAACCATCATGGTTTTCTTTTGTATTTTCAAATATTAGTAAAAGATAAATAGTATTTGTAGGTACATATATTGTGTGTCCTACTATAAGTATTGTGTTGTTCGCTATCCGCTACCCTTTCTGGTACTGAAGGATAGAGCTACACTCCCACAAAGTCAAATAATAATCAAATTCACTCTTAAACACGCCATAAAATTAGCTGCTGTAAATAGATAGTTGTATCCCATACCTTGGATAATATTGACTTTTAAACTCCGTACATACATACTCGTATTAAATTTCGCATTCTCAAATGCAGGTCAATTTCAACAATAATGGGATAATGGGTTATCTCTGAAACTACTAAACAGATTTCTAAATCAATTAGTAGTTCTGAAACTACGATTACTTAGTAATCGATTAAAAACCTATTAGTTATATAGATATCTATCGGTAAAATTTATTTTATTTCGATAAGTATATCTGTAAATCGAGTCAAACAACTGCTTGTGTCGGACGGAAGATATGTGACAAAAACAAGTGGAATTGTTCTTGACGATTATTGCTGTTTTTTAGGAACAGGCATATTTTGGCAACCGTAAAAGATGAGATTAATGGGGAATCCAATATTACAGTGATAATCTCAAAAACTATCGTACGGTTTTTCATGCGGTTTTCCCTAATGGAAAGAGCGTTAAACGAGAAAGGTTTCTAATATATTTTGATAAATAAATTGCACCCGTGCAAAGTCGGTAGTAGGTCGCTACTAGTAAGTATACATATAATTATTAGTTCTCGTTGTGCACGCAAACAAAATGAACTTAACTGTTTTAGTGGACTCTCTAAATAAATTTACATAATCAGTATAAAGACAAACCTCGTTAACTTGCCCCAAAATTACTTGCCATTAATTGACTACTTAATTTACCAAGACTTGACGCGACATTTTAACTTAAGTAATATTATTACGCCTACAAAGATTATTTACGTAAAAAAATAGACAGTTATAAATGTATTAAATGTAGGTTCGCATAAAATTTCTCAATAAGTTATTTTTAATATCAATATCTTACAATTCACTTTCACCCAAAGTAGGTAGGTATAGTAAGTATAAATAAATTCCCTAAAACTCGAGAGCAGTCCGAAAGGATCCCTGCATTATATTACATAAACGATAAATAACAGCATTTCGCCAGTTTCCGAACTTGCATATTATTTATTCATGAACCTTCAAATCCGTACGATATTGTCGGGACGGAAAACTTCGGTTAAGCGATCCAAATGCTTCACAACTCTCTTGGCCCTCGATTGTCTTCGCAGACACAAAATCGATAGTGCCTCCGACAGTAAACTCGCAGTAATTGCCAAGATTCAAATTTATCCTAATTAACATGAGATACTTGATAATTTAATTAAGAGGTACAATTTCAAAGAAAATGAAAATTTCAATTTTGATTTACAAATTCATTTTCATTTAATCTAGTTATCATTTGGACCGAATGTACAATATTTTTTTTAATCATTGTGAATATATTTCTAGGTAAGTTTCGAGTTAGGATTACGGTTATTTACTACATAACATTTGACAGGTTAAAAAGAAATTTAATTTTTTTTAAAATAAGTAAAATTTTGTTTAAATCTTAAATTAAAAAATAATTTTAATAAGGGCCTCTTTCACCAACTACAAGGAAAGTGTCGATTAGTTACTCTTCATGTAACGCTAATCGGCGAGTAAATGTTACTCATATCTTGTGTCAATTTCATTGAAATTACCCTTGAGTAATGCTACTCGAAGATGGTGAAACTCGTGCGTTTTCTTACCGGTGACTTTAAATGGCGGTTAACCTATTTGACACTTTACTTAGAGGTCTTACTTAGGGTGAAAGAGGCCCTCAAACTTCCGAAAAAATTTCTCTAATTAATGAATAAACTAACTTATTCAATACGTATTGAACCTATAGTACTTGTCAAACATAAATATCACTAAAATTAACACAATTTATGATATATTTAAAAAAGTCGTGTAACTTAGTCTTCTAAACATCATTTTATTTTTTATATGTCTATGCCCTAGTTTTTCCTAAGCCCGATTTATTGTTTTATAAGTCTAAGCCCTGGGTTCGCGACCCCCAGGGCTCCTAGAGAAACCCCTAGAGCGCCCTTTCAGTAGCGTTCAGGATTATAGGGGGTGAAATGTGTTCGATAAATGCGAGACATCCCTATATTAAAATATTTTTAATTCACAAACAAGTTTTATAAAATTAAATTTTACCATAGCACATTCGCGAGATTATTTATAGGTACTATTAGTAAACATCAAATTATTAACATCTTGTAGTGTAACATCGTAACATTTTTGAAACAATGGTCAAGCACTTACAGTTAAAAATTAGTATCTCGATCTGCCTAGCATCATTTATGAACATTTTTACTTTATGTAGGTAATTTAAAAATAATTTTGACTTGCTCTGAGAGCGAAGGAAAATTACCTACTTGAGAAAACCTGTGTCTTCGAAATGGTGAATTCCTTCTAAATGTCAACGGTCTAGAGGTGGTGAACCTTTTGTTCATACAATGATAAATATAGATTTTTCTAACTCTATAATTTCTGAACTTTCTTTATAGTTTACTAGCTGTTGCCGGCGACTTCCTCCGCGTTGAAATGTGAAAAATTTAACATTTTTATCGCTGTGACGTTGACATTTTTATTCGATTTTTCTTATTTTTAGAGGATTTCTCGGGAAACTTATATATTTTTCGGGGTTATAACGCATCCTATATGTTAATCTAGGTAATAACCCAAATCCGTTCAGTCGTTTTTGCTTTATTAAGGAACAAACATCCAAATATACAAATGTCGGTGTGTCGCATTAATTAAACATATAATTATGATCGTCTAATATAGACACTAACAAACCGACAATCAATTTAGGAGATAATCCTTGACTAAATCATGATAGCTATTATATGTATTTGACATATATTGACTATATAACACCTTAATTAGTTGACACCAAATGTAGCACTATACATTACATCTCTCCATCGTTCGCTAGCATTTGTTTCTAGAGAACGCTTGGTGTTTTTTAAATTATTTAAGGAAAAATTGATAGAATAAATTTGATTAAATAGAAAATGAAATTGCTTTTTTCGCGTCTTATGATATTCTGTTTCAATAAATCTGAGTGAAAGATATTATAATAAATTTACTTCATTTTTTTATGTTTTAAAAATAACTTGAATAAAATTTAATGTGATAATTAATTTTATTGTAATAATTTTCTTAGCTCTCGACTAGTTCTTAATGTCATCTATGAGTGAGTTATAGAATATAGGTGGCTCATAATTTAAAATTATTAGTAAGACATTTATTTCTATGGGTAGTACCTATTATAATGCCGAAATCATAACTACGATTCGATACGATCAATTGTATAATATTTTTCTCACTTTTCGTCATTACACTCGTGACATAGCTTTCATTGTAACCATTTAAAACTGAGAGGGGAAAATATTTGAACGATCCTTCGCCAATTCTCTCTTTGTTGTGAACCTGTTGCAGAAGGTGCAGGACATTCCACGTCAAACCTTAAGTGGTTTTATACAATTATATTCATTAATTTGTTATTTACCTAATAAATATTTCCTATTTGAATGTGTAATTATAATTAATAAAATATATTAATTTAGAAATACTTCACAACAAATATAATTACAATAGAAAGTTCGTGATTATAACGGAAATTGATAAATGTGGTTGATTTGTTAACCAGAAAACGGAATTAAACAATTTGATACTCATTCGATCGGAACGCGTAAATTTAAAACCGCAAACGAAATTCGATAAACAAGTTTTCGGTGGCCAAAATGAGCTATAGGTACGAAACTGTGGAATGGCTTTAATACGGCCATTACATATATCAGTGGGATTTATCACAAGCCATATGTCATATAAATTATCGGGTAGGTAAAGGCGACAATTGAGATTAAGTTACATATGACCAAGCCAACACACACTATATTCAAGCTACAATTCATAAATCCTAATACCTAATTCCACTAATACGAACATGATGGTAATACAATATTATGTTTCTACTACCTAATATAAACATAACAATTGACTTGAAATTATTCGTATATTTCTCTGAATATTGTACGTTTCTTAAATTAAATCCTTAAATTGTACGTTCTTAACTAGTCTCTTTAAATTCTTTTTAAAAATATACTATATCATGTTAATATGAATATATGTACTTGTTTCATTATGAATTAGCAGTTTTATTTTTATATCTAAAGTTACATCATTAGAAACCCTACATATATGTACGACAATGTCTGAAAAAAAAAATATATTCAGATCTATGCCTACCTGAATTTGGCTGATTATCCGAATTGGGCCGGGCCGATGGAGCGCCATCACGGGCTTCCACCTCCAACGCGTACGCTCCCTGCTTCTCTCTGTCAAACACCACCTTCGTGAAGATCTCGCCGGTCTGCATGCTGATCTCGAAGAAATCCTTGCCCTCGTTTCGCGGAGAATCGACGATGTAATAATACACCTACGACAAAATACATTTAGATGTTTAAAAATGTTACATAAGCTTAACAATATTTTATTTCGTTTGTTATAAAAGCTGCAACCATATAGCATCTCGTATTTATAAAATACTAGCGACCGGCTCCTAGCCTCGCACTGGTGCAATTTTTTGGAAAATACATATAAAAATGTGTGCTCGTTTAATGCTTTTTTCATTACCTTCCTCAGTCTATTGAATCATATTATAACTAAAGATTATATATTATACGCAGTATAGTATATATTATACATTAGTATAGTATAGTATATATATAGTAGTAGTTTGTGTATAGTAGGTACAACTTTGAATACAGTATGAATTTTAGCTATTTACTGGGGATGACGATATTCTAAACTTGTTACTAAGTACTAAAATATTCACAATTCAATAATTTATGGTTTATATAATAATATTTTCAGTTAAAAAAACTCAGGTATAATCGATATTAGCATTAGGTATAATATTACTTTTTTACCAGAAAACCTTTTTATACCCCTTTAACCGCAGTAAATCAGTAAAACGCCTACAGGTATATTTCCTTTTAGGCACTGTAAGCCCTGGCAGGCAATAAGTCAAAGTTAGGGTCAAATACATCCTATGTAAATAAATACCTTTTTACTTAGCACGATTTGGAATATAGATAGAAGTTACCTATAGTTTACATTAGTTCTCCAGATATTCACCAAATATAATAAGGTAGTAAAACACCCCCGAGTGCTCTCGATCTGTCAGCGCAATGCCAGGTCTATTGGTCTATGATAAAGGTCGGTCTCAAAACTTCATATTAAAATTAACTCCATTAAATAATGACAAGTCTTTTGTCACAAAAAAATTAATAAAGATTTAGTATTACGGATAAAAATCGGTAATATTGATGTAATACTCATAAAAAACTCATGAGGAGGCATTTTCCAAACATACGCCTCTCTCCCTATGCATTTTTTATTAAATCAAAGCCTCCCTATACATTTTAGATTTACGTTCGACAGTCGACACATAGTTTTGTTTGCGACGAGTGTACCTACATATGAAACATTATTAATTTTCTCGTAACACTAATTTATTAATATTCTTGTATAATGAGGCACGTTCAACTTGAATAATAAATAAGCTTCAAAGTAGTAGACATGTATTGCAAAATTTACCGCTGTAAAGTCAACCCTACTGTAGCTAAAACGTGTCAATCTGATTTACATCTCTATTTACGTTATAATCTCAACCACTTTTCTACTCTTGTTGGAATCATCGATTTATTTATCTGGGTCTTTTGAAATTGTTCTCTTATTTTTTACTTGAAAAGTTAAAAAAAAATCTGTTCTGTTTTCCTGTATGGAGCTGAAATATGGACGATCCATCAACAACTTCCCAAAAATCTGGTGCTGAAGGCGCTTGCTGAGGATAAACTGGACTGACTGAACCGCTCGTCGCACTAACGTCTCTATCCTGAAAGAGCTTATCATCAATCAAATACTTTCGCTCCATCAGCAGTATACGAGCAATATACGACTGAAGAGAGAGAGATAGGCAGACAAATGTAATGATATCGGCGGCAAGCTTTATGTCAAACCTTCACAAAATTATGTGTGACCAATAACAATTTTCCAATGTGGGTGAAAGGTATATTGTATTAATTACATTCATCCCACATTAATTATATTGTATTTAATTAAAATTGTACGATACATATATCACAGGATACCTACCTATTCTAACTTATTGGAGTTCTTTTTTAGTGGATGTTTAATGTTATAAAATAAACCTATGTTTCAAATTTCCGCTTTCTACTTACTTTTTACTTACTTAGTAATTTTGTAAATTACTTAGTAGCTTTGGCTGTGCGTTAATAGTCAGTTGGGACAAAGTATTTTATAAGTGTAGATAGACTTGTATGTATTTCAAAGTATTTGATGCAAGGCGAATGTTCGCCGGTGTATGCGGTGAAGCGATAGAGCCAGCCTCTACCATATCAAAGGCAAATGGGCCTGCACTTACGCCACACCTGCTGTAAGTCGCAGCCAACTACAGAGTTTATTTGATAACAGTATCAAATCAAACTACTTTTTCCCCAATATCCGAGCGAACCATCAAAACATAACAACGCAATATTTATTGAATTAATTTAGATTGCATTGAATATTATATATTTAAATGCTACGTTTACTGTTTACTCGTATTGGAAATTGTATTTTACGTGAACTTTAAACATAATAAACATTCACTGTCCAAAGCATTATCTGTGTAATTTAAATTCATTTAATAACGAAAGTTCGTCGTACAATGCATCGTATAAATATTAATAACAAAGCTAGCAATAACACGATTGGACTGGGGTAATTGCATCCGTTTTTGTTACGGTACAATTTCATTTTTAAAATAACAAAGTTACGTGCGACACATATTTGGGTAAACACTTTGCTTTTTTGAATAATAAAGTTCCGTACAAAACAAAGGCTCTTAATTAAAACTTAAAATCCAGACGTGTATTTCATTTGCTAGTTTTATAAAAGTTCAATTTTTTAAATAAAATACCTAATACACTCGGCGAAAATTGATTACTTTTAAATTTTTGTTGCAATTGCGTTATTGAAAAATTTTTGTATTGGCATTACAATATGATTACAATGGACTAATTTCAATAGGCATTTGGTGATGAAACCTAATCTCATAACTCTGTTATTTTTGAGTTAGTTCGTGAGTTCAACGAGAAAGTTCACGAAAAACTCGTCCTCATATTCCGCTGAGAACAAAAGGAATTCTAACATAGAATAGAAACATTATATAAAATAGGAAATGTTGTTTTTTTCGAAATATTCTCATATTTAATTTTACAACAACAACGTGATAAAACAAACAATGTAAATAGAAGTGGAATAATATATACCAGTCTCGTGACATATAAAAGAATAGCGAATCGGCGTACACTGTCCTAGTTTATAGCCCCATTTCGCGTTGTGCGACAATTCGCAGCGAACGATACAACCTGGTGCAAATATCTCGTCGAGAAGTATCGAGAATTGAACATTGGACAACGTGCTACTGGGAAATTTATAACCGAATACATATGTCAAACTAATTCGTGCAAGCGAGAATATTTACGAACTTTTGTTTCGAACAATTAATTACTTTGCTATTTAGTTCAGTAAATTGTTTAGTTAATTCTGTAACAAAACTTTGGTATTATAATTATTTAAACATTTATGGATTATTCAGTAGTATTTTAGTGTTTTTCAGTGAAATTAATTTTTACAAATAATACTCGTCTTTGACATTTAATTAAATTCCATTTAAAAAAAAACAGTCGTAGGACTGCGCGGCAGAAGTGTAAACTACACCATCTGTTAACATCGTAACAAACTATTGACGAAGTTAAGCTTATTACGAATGAAGAAGTACCTGTTAAATCTGGTAGATGGCGCTTATATCATACAATAAAACGTTAGGGTAAACAGCGCGTAACACCGCGAACTCACTGTTTTATTCTATTCCCCAAAATACTAAAAGTCCCCCACAAGTTTAAAGAAGTGAACATTTAAAAAAGCAATAATTTTTGCTGTTAACTGCTGTGTAACATTGCCACTGTGATCGTAGGGGCTCCGTCTACCGATCGTCATGCAATAAATTTCGAGGACCGGACAGAGACATAGAATAATGGAAGTTTAAGAAGACAGGGTAATGAAAAATATTGTATTCCGTAAAATAAAGCACTTATTTTCATCGTAAACTATTTTTATGTTGTCTTCTGTATAGTGGGCGGTTAGCGCCTGACGCACGGCCTTTGTCGGTTAGCCAATTTGACTACATAAAGCTTACTTAAGGCGAAAAGCGTTATTTTTAGTCGCCTAATTTGACTTCTTAGAGAAAAATTAGTTAAAACACAGTGTATAATGCATAATAGACTAAGTATTTTAAAAAAAAGGAAGGGGTAGTTTCATACAAAAATTCTATTTACTGAAAAAAAAATATTAAACTGCTCTTCCCCAATAAAACCTTTCAGCGAAAAAAATTTTAAGCAACAACTAAATTTGTTTATAAGCGTAATTAACTTGAACTCTGTACCTACTAAGGCCGGTTTTAGAGCTCTCCTGACGTCGGTTCTGACGATACGCACGATTGACCGGTCGGTCGAGCTCTGTAAAGCTACGTTTTCACCTAGTGCTCAGAGCAAACAATTGTTCAGAACAAAAATGTTCAGGTAAAAGATCGGAGACAACGCCGGGCGAACGCACAGATCAACAGCTCGCTACAGACGTCGTTTACACTGTTACAATCGTTCGCCGCGTCCAGCTGATCATCACTAAAACAAACACGTGTTTTCATTTACGCACGAACGAACGATTGCTTGCTGTGAAAACGCAGCTTAACGATTTAGAATTTTCATACAAATGACAAGCACAACCGACGTACGCAGTTACGCACCGACGGTCCGCCGAGCTCTGAAACCGGCCTAAAGTCGTAATCGGCTACTTTTATTTATTTATTTTCTATTCATATTTTACACAATACTAAAGAAAATGCTTCCAATTTTAAATCTGTTAGGTTATCTCTATACAGGTATGAGGTACAAAAATTTGTTGTGCAAAGTTGCACTTTATTTCATAGGTTTCATAGGTTATAAGCAAAAATTGCTTTCGGTCTTAGGTTAGTAATTTTTATAAACTGCTGAATGCACACGTACCTGGTTGTTAGGAAATGTGCCGTCCTTATCAATGGCGTTGACCTGCGTCACCTTCGTCCCGATAGGCTCTCCTTCTAACACGGTTTCTTGTTCTCGTTCAGTGAATAGTGGAATCTCGTCGTTCACATCTTCAAGCATTATGTACACCGTCGCTTCTGAAGCCAGTTGTTGAGCGCCATTGTTCTATTCAACGAGCAATTATTATTTTATAATAGGTATATATATATATGTATAATGTATAGTGTCGATGAATGGAACCTAGAACCATTTAAGCAGCAGGTAAAGAACAGAAAAACTTAACAACATATTATAACAGATAACACTTATTAGTAAAAGAACTAACCTCGACCCGAATGGTTAAATTATATTCCTTGATGCTTTCATAGTCTAATGGGTGATTGACTTTTATATCCGCCCAAGTGAATCCATTATCTGCCCTCTGTTGCAAATAAAATGTATGGAACTTGTTGGTCTGAGCGGTGGATCCGGGCATCAATCGGTAGAACACGGTCGGATTATTTTCAATGCCCGAGCTGAAAACAAGCCAAAGGTTTTAATACCTTCCTTTTGTTTTACGCAAACAATAAATGCGATCACTGAAACATCTACGGAAGGCACGTGACAACATCAAATGTTCAATTGGATTTATTTCAAATGAAAACAATGGAACCAAATAATATTACGAATATTGAACGAAAGTAAACATCGGTAGCGAAATTGAATTTAAACATGAGTAAATCAAATAACTCTTTTACAGTTTTTTTTTTGTAAATGTTATTTTTGTTAAAACCGTTCCAGATAAAAACTCTTTTCCATCAAATGGTTTGACTGTAAATAGTTGTCCAGTAATAAAAGTACTTCTCTTCCGAGAGTCACACGTGCATGTCACTACAAAGTCGGCATTTTCTTTCTAATTTTACAAAACTTACAAATTTTTTTATTCCTTACATGTCATTTTTTTAGAGAACTACTGGGGCCCTAGACAAAGTGCCATAACGATAACGATAACGAAGTTCGATAGTTATAAATGTATGGGAAGTATCACGTGATTTAGCGAAGGCATATGTCAATCTCATACATTTTATTTTTAGCGAATCGAATCGCTACGGAGCGAATGCAACTTGTCTAGGGCCCCTGGCTCTCCGTACTAAGTATAATATGTCCTGCCTACTGCCACTACAACTTTGTTGAAGTTGAACGACTGGTTTTCTGTAAGGGGTGGTTACTGGCCCTAGACAAGCTGCCCAATTTATGACAACAAAACGTTTTATGGCCTGCCACTAATAAAATTAAAAACTATTTTTTTTTTTAAATAAATACTAAATTCAAGAAGTTGAATGTAACCAACTTATAAATCCAGATTTCTACAGCCTTAGGCTGGCCACACACAGCCGGAATGTCTCTCTGAATTCATAATCTAAATTCCGGCACCTTGCCCTTAAAAATTCAGATTTATCAGTGGTTTCGTGTTTCACGGCACATGCAAACGTCTTTATGAAAGAGGAATTAATAGTTATCGCACTGTTTTTGGCTCTGTATAATAAAAAAATAAAATGCAAACGCTAATGTTTCAGAACGCTCGTCAGTATCATTCTTACAGATCGATCTGAGAAATTCATAATCTGAAAAAAACAGATTTCGTGTGGGACATAATTAAATTGTATGGAATTCCGGGCGTTCTGAATTAATAATATGAATTCAGGGAGACATTCCGGCTGTGTGTGGCCAGCCTTTAACTTTAAACTCTAATAAAAAAACGGATTTTTTTTTATTAAAATTAGAAGTCATTAAAAGCATGCTGACAAATATATTTTTGATCTTAAATATGTTTTAATTAAACATTGTTATCCGAAGTCGAAAATTAACTTGATTATTTTCGAAATAACTTTTCTATTTGAATAGAAAATAATATTCATTTAATTCTATAAGTATTCGGTATTAGTAGTTCACATTGCATTCTATCCGTTTTACAGAAGATAACCGTGAAAATAGCACACATTGTGCTGTTCTATATGCGTAAGTAAAGTAATGCAAATCCCATTCTCGTAGGGACAAAATGTAAATGAATCGTTATTTTCATAAGTCTCCAAACTCTATATTTGCTTGTGCTAGACGACGATGATCACTTACCATCAATTTGGCCATCGGCCTGTCTGCCACATTTCTAACAAAAAAAATCCATGATGCATGATGAAAAAAATATAGGTCTATAAAACTCCAAATTATGCAGGTAGTTTAGTATCGTGACCACGTGACCATATGTATGTCTCTCGGAAAAGAATATGAAAGTACCTACCGACTCAGTACTTTAATAACAAAGCTGTAAATGAATTATTTGTTAAAATAAATTTATGAGTTAATAAAGTGAGTTAGTAATGGTTTCGTCTTCTTCAATCCATGTGAGTTTGAGATGTGTGATTAGGACGAACAGATAGACAATAGAGATGTGAACCAACCTTGCCAACGGCCAACACTCAGTGTGAATGATGCACTAAGATTAACTAAAGAAGTAACAATTTCTGTATCTAATAATTCTAACCCGTGCGCATTATTTGTATATTGTAAAATTCCAATTTTAAATCATACATTTTTCTTTGTAGAAAATATTTTGAAATTTTTTTTATGCAGACTTTACCACACAGCAATTATTGTTTTTGGACACGTTATTTATACCTCAATTTATATATATATTATCAAATTATATTTTAAATTAAATTTTATTATTTCGAGATTTCAACATAAATGATGAAATACCTTATTATTTTCCATTTTAAAAGTGGTTTAAGGAAGAACCTATTTATTTACCTACTTATTCGAATTCGAATTCGAATGATAAATGGAAGAAACTAACACGATTTATTTTTGCATGTATTGGAAAACATTGATGAAGTTTTACATACCTCCTTCTGTTGTCATATTTACCTACATTTTTCATCTAATTAGAATACTACAATAAAAGCAATAAATACCTACTAATGTCGAATATAATGAAACTAAAATAAAGTAAAAAGACGTAAGATGTAAAAATTTAAACTTGTTGATATACTTATAAGAAAAGTATATAATAAATGACTTCAGTCACCTACGGATCAAGTTAAACAAAATTTATTTGTTTTGATTTCAATAAGTTTAATATTCTAACAAAAAAAAAATGTCAACCAACTAAATAAAACCTACTACAACGAATAAATACCAAAAAAGTTTTACTTATTGACTCGCAAAATAAACTTAAACTTTGTCAAGCAATACGTTATATTATTTTAAATGAATAGACAAAGACATAATTAACCTAAAAGTCTACGCACTAAACATTAATTATATTTTTTACATGCTAACTGACTGTTACAATAAGACGATGTATTAGAGAATTCATGACGTAATGCAATAAGTATAATTTAACTCTCAGCCTACATGCAAATATATCGGACACAGACGTTCTTTGGAATTAATTAAACACCTCTCACATATTATTCAAAGATATCCATAAATGTTTCTACTTGACACAATGTAAGGAGATTCATCATCATCATCATCATCATTATTTGGACATAGGCCTCTCTATAACTTTCGTAAGAAACAGCCTGGATCCTCATTAGTGAGTTGATGTCCACATACGCTTGCCGGTCTTTGATCTCTACTAGAGAAGTTTCGGCTCCAGGGGAGACTAAGGGATTCCCTAATGGGTAAGATACAATTATGAATATATTTGAACAATATGACGTGATTCCCGTTCCAGAAGCGGTGACCCGTATTAAAGGCACGCAAGTGAATGACGATAAAATCGCGAGTGAGACGGACATGTACTGAGATCACCGGTGAGAGGGAGAGAGGAGAGGCTAAAGTGAAGCACGGCGAACGCCATCTCGTAGTGAGAGGGCGACGTGGCACACTGCGTGCGAGTGACGGGGCTGCGTGCGGTGCCCGTGCCGAACAGTTAGACACGCACCTTGCTTTTACGGACACCACTTTGGCACCGACGGGCAAATTCTCTCGAATGTAGATCGGTCCATACACCGTGTGGTCCCACACGGGGGGATTGTTTGCGCGATCCACTACGTCTATCTGGACCTCCACGGTTCTGGACAAGGGCGGAAAGCCCTTGTCTTGAGCCATAGCCTCCAACTTGTACGTTTCTCGCTATCGGAGAAACAGTCGATGGAAACAGACAAAACCACGTCGTTAGTAGTGTTAAGGAGTTGAGGTGCGGCGGGCCCTCGAGCCCGCTGCGCCTTATACCAACCTTGCTTTCACACTGGTCACTACGGTACCCACTGTGACATTCTCTTTGATGTGAACGGGGCCATACGTGGTCATGTCCCAGATGGGGGGCTTATTGTTCCTGTCTACCACGTCTAACTCAACGTCCACGTCTGCGGAGGAGGGCGGGTCGCCCCGGTCGGACGCGCGCACGCGCAGCCGATACCTGTCCCGCTACAGATACACGGTCACAGGTCAGCGGGGAGAAATAAAACAAAACAACTCAACACATAAACACATAAATACTCGTCGCTAAGAAATTATCAAACAAATGAAAACAAAGGAAATTATCATCACCTTTCACATGTGTTTACTGGCTCCAATGATCTCTTAACTTTAAAAATACTAACAGAACAACATGCACTCGTCGCCCAATCATCCAGTAAGCAAAACTTAAAAGTATAAGAAGAAAAATTTTACGTAGCATAATGTACTACTTGGTTTCTCTCAGATCGTTCGCTCTCTTCGCTTACCATTCGTGCTCGCTTACAGCAACAGTCCTCACCGTAGCCAATATTAGATGGTGCACAAAAATAAAATTGGAAATCAAAAATTTTTACATCTGTACATTATTTTAAAAATACAAACTGTACATTATTTTATTACTCTGTACAATAATTTAATTTTAAACTAAACTAATTTAAAAAATGAAAAGGAAATGAACTTAATGTAAAGCAGGCAATGCATGCAGCTCTGCATACAAGACATGGCGGAAAGGTCAGGTCGTCATAAAATGGTTTTAGTGACCTCGTAACGACTACAACGAAACGACACTCATTGACATGGTAGTATATTACAAACGATGGACGTTACGGTTGAACTGTACAAATTTTGGTTTCGAGAACGTTGCCCCTTTCACAGAAGGAATAATGTCACAACTGGCCAGATGGCCAAACTGCCGTTTAGGCAATCTGACCATCTCAATTAATCTACTAACTATAAACAAAGTATGTAATATTGACACTGGAATCCTGTAAAAAATTTGCATCGTTATCATAGCAATAATGGAAATAATTAATTACATAGCATGAGTAGTCGTCTATCGGCCTTGAAAATTTTCGAGACAGATCGAACTGTCCCCAGCGAAATACTGTTTAGCAAATAAAATCTGAGATTAGTAACAAAACATGTACATAATATAATACAGATAGGTATGTCCAAAAGCGTAAGCTCATCAAAATTAATTAATCGATTACTCGTAACAAAATAAATTTTAAAACTAGTTTGTGCGAAATATACAGAAGTGCTGTTACAGAAACTGTACATGTTTTAGAACTAACATAAGTTGAACAGTGAAATATTTACAGCAGTAGGTATTGTCTCGGTTAAGTATATTACACAGGTTGTATTTATTGGTAAGTTCATAGTTGATGCAAGATGGTGCTGCGGAAATAAATCTGAAGATTTGGTGCTGAGCCGGCGGTTGCGGCAACTGAAACTAATTGTGCTGCAAGAAGAACAAGCCCCGACGGCCCCAGCCCCCGCTTCGGGAGTTGCGGGCCGTTCAATGGACAACTACTCCTCACAGCCAGGATTGACCGCTCTCCACAGCAATTTACAGCAGCAGTAATTTAGAACTATTTACATGTAAACAAACTTAAATTGTGTGCCAATTGAATCCTAGGCCTTGTAGGTAGCATTCATCCACCAAACTTTACAGTAAAGTTGATCCCACTCATTCATCGCTCTTATCACAGGGTGATTAGTTACGTCTAAGACATATGTAAATATAATACTTACGTCCAAAGGTTTCTTTAAAACGATCCAGCCTGATTCAGGCTGGATCTCGAAATACTCAATATCGGCCGGATTATACGGGGCACTCAACGTATAAACTATAGCGCCGTTGTTGTCGGCATCCTCATCGGATGCGGAAACTCTCAAAATATTTGTGCCTATACTGGCATCTTGCTTTACATTTTCCACATATTTCTGAAATACACGTAAATTCAATGTACATTTTGTACACTTTTGAACGATGTGCTGTACATGCAAAAGCTAATTCGGGATGATCATGCCAATAGTGTGCCTTAAAATCTACATGTAATACCGCTTACTTACTTGTCTGTCAAAAAGTGGTGGGTTATCGTTTACATCGGTAATTTCCACGGTAAATGAACAAACGCCTTCCAAAGAAGGCTCGCCTTGATCAGTTGCTTTCACAGTAACTGACACGAATTTACCGTCGTCTCCTTCTCTGTCAAATACCTTATTAGTGGAAACTTCACCTGTTTCTTCGTCGACTGTAAATTTAGTCCCTTTCTGATTTGGTTGTTGTACTATAGAATATTTTACTTGTCCATTTACACCTTTATCTTCATCAGTAGCGTGCACTTTTATTACTGGACTGCCATTCGGCGCGCCTTCTTCCACTTTAGGGAAATACGTTGGGCAATCCTTAAATATTGGTTTGTTGTCATTTACATCAGTTATGAATACTACTACAACTGCCGTTGACGTGTGTATAGTTGCATCTCCATTGACACAACATGCCCCGTCATCCATAGCCGTTACGTTTAATTCATACTTATCTCTATCTAGAGAAATTGCCTTATTGTGCAATCGTATTACGCCAGTGATTTCCTCTATGACGAATTGTCCGGAACTAGTTCCTCCACCCACAAATCCAAACCTTACATTATCACCGTCTTTGTCAGAGGCTACCACTGTAGTTACTAGTGTGTTAGGTCCAGCATTTTCATCGACATTAGGCGTATACACTTGTTGGGAGAACTTAGGTTCTTCGTCATTTTTGTTTTTAGTATATACTCGTACCGTAGCCGTTCCTGTTTTAGCCGGTTCACCTTTGTCTTTTGCGGTAACAACAAATTCATAATACGCATTATTATTATCGGCATCAAGCTGTTTATTATTTGTTATTATTCCATTCGAATCAACACTGAAATGATCATCTGAAAGTATAAAAATACAATATCTTTAAATATATTTTTTTAATCTCTAGATACATATCGTTCTTGTAAATGTGATACCTATCCATGTTGTTTTTGGACAGAGTAAATGGCATGTAATTTCGATTTAACTTCTCAGACTAAAGAACAAACTAGAAGGAACTTCTTTCTGGTTTGTTCTACATCAGACAGTGCAGAATTTTACAGATGTCAGTGAAGAACATTTGTATTTCGTCGTTGTCAACGCCAAATCTACTTAGTGCACTTTATTAAATTCCAACATTTTGACTTTAGTGAGTAGTTCACTGCCTTATCTATCAAATAAAAAACTGCTTATGAGCACTATTTGTCGAATTTCGGCCTCTTAATAAATAAAACAGCTAGAATCTGTTATGTCCAAAATATACTCTATTATCAAAATCTTAATATATAAAAGGCGATGAGTGTATGTATGTTTGTTCGTTATGGACTCCGAAACCACTGAACCGATTTTGATGAAACTTTCATACAATCTTCAGATTAGTCCAGCGGGTAATCCTGTGACGATTGGTAGCGCGACGAAGTCGCGGGCATATACTAGTAATAATTAAACTATGAAATTTCCCTGTTTAAAAGACAAATAAATTTACATAAAACAACCCTAAGTTTCAAATAAAATACATTTTTATAATTTAAAAATTTTCAGGATTACTTTTTGTCAATATACTTTTGAGATTGAGTAACTTTTTGGAGATTTTGGTTTGATAACGACGTAAATTCATAATAATAAGTACATAAATTCAATTTTAAAGTTAATTGTATAAAATCTGAAAATCATTCCAAAAAAATAAACTATAGTTTTAAATTCGCATCTACTATAGATTGCAAACATTTTTTAAACTCGTGTTTATTAGCGACATCTTACGCATATATACATATAACATTATTGTTTCGCGTTTCATGTGACAGATGGCGCCAGTCTTTACAAATAAAATAATACTTCACATGGAAACACCAGTATCAATAATAATAAATCTGTAAGGGTTGGTCATGGAGTAAGTTACTTTGTTTTCAGAGATATCGTGTTTTTATAGACTCTATACATGATACTGAAACTAAATTAAGAATGGGTATAAAGCAAACAAAATTTGTAATTTCACCCGCGTGGCCCCTTGGACATGACAGTGACACAAAATACGTACAACAACGCACAAAATGCAACGGAAAATAGCGCATCTCGCTCAATAAAAATGTTATAAGTGCCAAAAGTATTAAATATTAATAAAAAAAATATAAAAAAAAAAAAAAAAAAAAAAAAAAAGAAAAAGTCTAAAAGACAAGACGTCACGTCAAAAAATATTATTTCATTTTATTTTATTATTTTTCTATATTCCTTGTTATATTTTATATTCAACCACAAAATTATCGTTGTATAAATTTAAAAATTTTTGGAAAATACAAATGGATGAGGACGACGGAGATGACAGCGCTGAAATTACATCATCTCAGCCACAAACATCTTCATCAAAGGAATCATGCCCGGTATGTTTTCATGAATACAAAAAGAGAGGTTTAAAGAGACATATTCTCATGTCCCACCCGGGATTCCAATACCTACCAATTACTTCGAATCAAAATATAAGGGAAATCGACGAAACAATTCATGAATCTATCGATCAAGAAAAAATACCAGATTCTATTCAAAACTTATTCCTCAAAGGATTCAATGCCAAGCTACTAAATAGCGAAGGTGGCCCAGACACAATATGGAGAGTGCGATGGAAAAAACTCATAAATCTTCACAGTAAGCAATATAATATTCCACAAGGTAATGTCGGAAGACAATTTACCACACTCCTTGCTACAGAAATAAAAGAACTTACAAACCAACTACCTGGAGAAGGAAACTCTGAGAAAATATTCATTTTATGTAGTACAATCCTACAGAGAGATCCCATGGTTAAATCTGGCCAGGATATCAGACGAACGCTTCAAAGAAGAATGGAAATGTGGAACTCAAATCTATATGACGAGTTAATAGCTGAAGCCATACTCTGCAATTCAAAATTAACCTCAAAAAACAAACAGAAACTGGACAATGACCATGATGTCAGAATATTTAGTCGTCTAATGCTACAAGGAAAAATCAGACAAGCAAATAAATGGATAACAGAAAGGTCCGGGGGTGGTATCATGGATCCAAATGAGAAAATAGGAAATAAAACAGTACATCAAATATTCAAAGAAAAACATCCCAACCAAGCAACCCCCCAAATAAACGATTTTTTAGACATCCCTGACATGCCTATATTAGTGAATGTCGATATTACGTCAAATCACATAGAAAAAGTTGCTAGAAAACTATCTGGTGGAGCAGGTCTGAGTGGTACAGACTCAGAGCAATGGAAGTCACTCCTCCTTCGTTTTGGAAATCATAGCTCCGAATTAAGGGAATCAATCGCAGCACTAACCAGAAAAATTAGTAGCGAAATTGTCGAATGGGATTGCATCAGAGCTTTATTAGCAAGAAGAGGGATAGCACTGAATAAATGCCCAGGTGTTCGCCCTATCGGCATCGGCGAAGTATTACAACGCATCATTGCAAAAGCAATGGCCTCCGCGACAGGACATGACATTCAACAAGCATGTGGATCTGATCAACTCTGTGCTGGAATAAAATCAGGCATTGAAGGAGGAATTCATGCTATGACCACATGTTTTAATGAAGGTGAAGATGATGAAGGCCTCCTTTTAATAGATGCAGCAAACGCCTTCAATGCATTGAATCGTCCTATCGCTCTGTGGAATGCAAGAATCTACTGGCCACGTTGCGCAATATTTCTCTTCAACACCTACAGAGGATATGCAGTCATTTGCCTATCGGGTTCAAATGATTTCATTTTAAGCAAGGAAGGAACCACCCAAGGCGACCCATTAGCGATGTTAATGTATGCAGTTGGGATTTTACCACTAATTCGAAGTTGCAAAGATCCTGTCAAATATGTGCAAAATTGGTACGCCGATGATTCCGCTTGCTTTGGTAAACTAACTAATATAAAAGACTGGATAGAAAAACTGATGGAACAAGGGCCTAAATACGGTTACTTCCCAGAGCCTTCAAAAAGCTATATTATAGTTAAAGATAAATCAATCGAAGAAGCTGAGAGACTTTTCGGGAACCTAGGCGTGAAGACTGTACTCTCTCACCAATTTCTGGGTGGTGTGATTGGCGATGAAGATGGGCAAAAAGAATATATAAAAGAAAAAGTCAATGAATGGACAAATTGTATCAAACACTTATCAAAAGCTAGCAAAAAGCACCCACAATTAGTATATACAGCCTTTACAAAATCACTCCAATGCGAATGGAGATACCTACAAACAATAATGGATAAAACCGATGAAGAATTTGATTTCTTAAAACGAATCATCATGACAACACTGACACCATCTATATTAAACAGAGAAATAACCTCACTTGAACATGAACTGTTCAATTTACCAGTGAAACACGGCGGCCTCGGCATAAATGATCCAACAAAAAATAAAGAATGCTACAAGACTTCCTTAGAATCAAACAGGATACTAATTCATGCCATCAAAAATGCTGAAAACCTAGATCTACTGGCACATCAAATTCATGCTACAGATACCATGAAAAAAAAAAAACTAACACGACAATTAAGAGACATCGAAACAAGCAAAGAGATAATATCAAAACTACCAAACAAAATGAAAAGATGTGTCCAAAGAGTCGTGGAAACGAACTCGTCACAATGGCTGACAATCATCCCTACTACCGCCAATAATACCGATCTCACAGCTACACAGTTTTATGATGCCTTGGCTATTCGTTATGCTCATGAACCCGCTAGCCTCCCTCAGATCTGTGATGGTTGCGGAGAGAATAACTTCGACTTAAACCACGCACTAAATTGCAAAAAAGGTGGCCTGATAAAACAAGGTCATGACCAACATAGAGATGACTGTAAACAATGGGCCGAACTAGCTTGGGGAACAAGTACAACAGAACCCATAATGCGTGACGCAAATAGTACTCAATCGGCCCTCATAGGAGACCTGTCATTAAACAGTGTATGGGAAGCGTTCTTCGATGTTCGCATTATAAATGCCGACGCTTCTTCTTACAGCAACCTCACATGGCAACAAACAGCACAGAGACATAGCCGAGAGAAACACTCTAAATATGACCGAGCTGCAGAGGACTTAAGAGCCTCCTTTACACCACTTATCATCTCATGCGATGGAGCCATAGGGACCGAATATAACAACTTCTTAAAAAAAACAGCATCAAAATTAAATATGAAATGGGGAAATGCGTATTCACAAGTAATGTATTGGCTGAAAGTAAAAGTACAAATTTCGATTATAAGAGCCGTCTCAATAAGAATGAGAGGCTCGAGAAGACACATCAGACCTTTTGGTTGTGAAGATGGTGCAGGAATTATTAGCTAAGTCGTCTGTTCAAACTTCAACTACATACAGTGTTATATTTGTAATGTTAAAATTTTTATAACTGGTATTTTAGTATGTTATAATTTTATCTGTTTGCTTATGTATGTTTATGATAATTTTGTTTCATTGTGAATATTATACAATAAAGGCTGTGCAAAATCAAATTAAATATTAATTATTCGTAAACTACAATGTCAAATAAAAAATTGTTACATAAAGCCTTAGATAATATGTGAAATGAAATTACTGATACACTTTTAGCTTTTAGATGTGTGTCATTTTGAAATTAAAACTAAAATCGATGGAAATGAGAGCTCACTTGGTGATTTTTTTCTATCGAGAAAATATCATTATATTATGTTTTCTGTTACAGTCGTCACTTTCATTTATAATGTATTTATCTATTTAAAAAAATTAATTAAATTAGACTTTGTTTACTTAGATAAAATTTACATCTAGGATTGGCTATTTCTCTTTATACCCGCTCTTAACGAGTTTTAGAATTTTTTTCTGTATGTATGTATGTTCCTCCATAACTCTTAAACGAATTAACTGATTTTCATGAAACTTGGTAGATAAACATTTAGACGTACGGGACGCAGGATAGGCTGCTTTTTCTTTTTCAACGCGGACGAAGTCGCGGGCGCCAGCCAGTATTATTATATTTTTTATTATATATAAAAGTTAAAAATCTTACCAGAAACTAAATATTCGATCTCTGCATTTTTCCCCGAGTCTGCATCCATCGCTTTCACCTTTAGGATACTGGTGCCCAATGGTATATCCTCATCGACGTTATGCGCCTGATAATCTGGTAACTCAAACTTCGGTGCATTATCGTTCACGTCTGTCACCCGTATTGTTAACTGGAATAATGAAATATACATATACTTTACCAATAAATGGTGAAAAATTAAAATTATTAAATTCATTCGTGTATTTTAATATAGAAAAATAGGTATCCAGAAAAATTGGCTGTCTTATACTGACGATGCGTCAGAACGAAAAGGGATTTTATTTTATTTAATCGAAATACCAACAGCACATCAAAATTAGCTAAAGTCACATACATAAGTTATACATACACGTTTACATTTAGAAATTTTAATTAGAATTTTTAATGCACAATTTAGAAATAATATAAAAATTAAAAATTTAATTCTTTCCGACATTGCTTCGGTAAAATATTGCAAAATTGAATACTGTTAGAGCGAATTTTGGAAAAAAAAAAACAATCAACATAATAAGAATTTTGAACATAACTAGCAGACAAAATATGAAACTCAAAACGTAATTTTGAAAATTACATATTTATTGGAATAAATGTAGGTTTATATTCATGAAATGCTGTTATGTAGTGGATCCTATGATATGCTGTTATCGAGTGCATCACCTGGTGCAAGATGACAACTATGTACCCGGGATTAATTGAAACATTTCTCTACCGATAAAAATGAATGTATTGTCTATTATACAATTCACACATTAATGTTTTGATTCTTAGGGTTGTATTTTGGATTAATTATGTCAAATCCAATACAGGTTATACCTATCTCTTTTTTATCGAGTCTCTTTTCGAACAACTTTAAAAGCCAATAAATTCATACCTCAACTGATGTCGAAAATCCTCCGGAATCCTCTGTAGCGGTGACGACTAAAGAATAAACATGTGGTTGTCTAAGATCTTCGAAGTCCAGTTCCTTTGCCAATTTAACGATGCCCGAAGTGGGTCCAATGTTGAAAGTGCCGGCACCTTGACCTTGAGCTTTCAATGTGTACCGAATTTCCCGGTCCGCAAATGATTTCGCCTTCACCGATATTATACTGTAATTTTAATAATGGAATACATTATTTTCTTTTTACAAATTTGTTTCCTTTTTTCTGATGCTTAGTCCATCATTCTTAGATGATGGTGGTAGTCCATTGTTAATACGAACTATTTTTTATGGCAGGGGCCAGGGATTATTGGAACGAACAAAGGAACCGTATTATTTGATTTCTTAATTCAATAATACGGTTCCTTCAATTCAATAATAAATTTGAGGATTTAAAACTTGTGTTTTAGTGTTTAAAATTAATAATTAAAAACAGATTCATTATTTTAGAACCCGCCAGTAGGTAATCCATGAATGCTTGTATGAAAATAATTTCGAAGGAAAAAAACAGCAGCTGAACTTCGTTATATTAGGTGTTTGGTGCTCTCGCATAATAATAATTTGAAATAGCAGTGTCCATAGTCCAAGGAAGCCATATTATTTGATCGTTTAGTCAAGCGTTCAAAGAATACGTAATCCGTATTTTAGAAAAAAGCATGTATAAATCATAAAGCTTGTATGAAAAAAAAATTCGGAATAAGAACGAGCAGAATATAATTTCATTTATTTATTAACTCTGTAGTTTATCTTATACCAAGTTTATTATCGCCATTTAGATACACCTACAGATTATAGATTAATATTCAGCAACTTACTCAGAATCTTTCTTCTGGTTTTCTGCAATTTCCGCCTCATAACTTGGCAAGTAAAACTGCGGAGCACGCTTCCCGCCCACAATACTCAAACGCTCTTCAGGTGTCGATTGGAACCTTCGCTCGTCGACGCGACCGCTCTGGAATTAATAAATCATGTCCTTTTGTAAATAAACTCCTCGCGACAGATTTTTAAACTAACAATAAAATAATCATACTCTTCATACGACGAAGTCATAAAACAAAATTGAAATAAATTAGCCTGTAAAATTATTGTTCCTATGTTGAAACAAATCCTATGTTCCTATGTGGAACAAAGTTGAATTTCGTAGCCCGTTAATAAATTAACGTTCTTTATTATTTAAGTTGCAATAAATAGATTGATTACTTCCAAAAAGAAATAACTTTTTAATGTATTCACGTTGTAATAAAGAGGCACTGTAATATTAATGAATCAAAGATCAGCGTATGCATATAATATTGAGTTACCTGCTTAATTGGGTCAAGAAGGGGTTCCATCTCACTTAAAATATACAGAGGTACATAAAATATGTAGATATTTAGAAGGCTTTGAGTTACAGTCAGGGGAAGAAAATCAGCGATAAAAGGTGCAAAAAATCTTTCGAAGATAATCTTAGGAGCATATCATAAGAGTTTTAATCACAGTAAGAAATATGTATCGTTCTCTGTGTAATTTAGATATCTGGAATATGTAAATAGCATACAAGACATTGAATAAGTGAATACACTTGCATGTGCATACCTCTAGTGTTGCTTGAGTTTATAAGCGACTTTGCTCACCTTCTAAAATCTAAAAAAAATTATAGGCCCTTAAACCGTGGTTCATATAAAAAGGAACGTGGGTGATGAAGAGATTATCATTTTTAGGGACTACGCTCAACGCTCTTAAGTCGAGGCGGCGCGGCGTCGAGGCAGAGGCGCGTAGACTCCGCATTGACCACGCCGCGCCTCCGTCTCGACCTTTGCGCCCTCTGCTTACATAGAAAATATAGGCAAGTTGCCCTGGCGACTTAACTCCGCCTCGACTCTTGCATGAGCTGACGCCCATAAAATTACTTATAAAATATATAAAAGGCGTGCCTCAATCTCTTCTCCAGTGACCGGAGTTCCTAATTTGTAATTTTAATCAGAACATTCACCTGATCTTCAGCCTTCACATAAAGCACGTATTCCATATCCAATTGGAAAGGATCAGTGCCCCTTGTGCGAACTACTCCTGACCTCTCGTCGACCTCGAACCGTCCTCCAGTTCGATCTCGGACAATGAAGTAGTGAATGTTGTGGTCTGTGTCGGGGTCCCTCGCTTGTAAAGTGAACACGGGCGTGTTCGGCGCAGCGTTAAGTTGAACCACAGTTTGCATTGGAAGTGGTCGGTTGATGAAGTACGGAGGCTCATCGTTCACGTCCTTCACGTGGATAATTACTCGTTGGTTGTCGGTATCTGTAATTAAAAAAACATTTATTTTTTATTTTTTTCTACAACAAACATAAAAATATCTTCCTTTTTTAACAATAATCAATAGGTAAATTCAAATTGAATAGTCATAAAGAAGTTTTCGCATTTTTTATAAAAACATAACTACGAAAAATATAGCTAGCTGTAAAATAGAATTCTTTGTAAAAATTAACACCAGACTTATGTCACTGGGAATAATCATTCCTCTAGCCCGCCACTGGCGCTGTCATTTAGTGTGGTGTCAAGGGAATTTGTCGAGAATGACAGATAATATCAGTAGGTATTTATGTATTATTTAGTACTATCACACCTACCTATAATATAAATAAAATAAAATATCTAATTACAATATAAAAATCTAACTATGTATTATGACAACATTTTGTTCGGAGATGTATTCAGTTTAAAAAAATTAAAATTCACACCCTAAAACGTACACAGCACTATTAATATTTTTAAAACGTATTTACGTTAATTTTTTTCATGTCTTTGTATCGTGTACAATATAGAGAAATCGTAATTAAGTTGACAAGTGTTAATTTTGACTAAGCATTATAAAATAAGTACAGATAAATTAGGTCAAATTGAATAGGAGCCAACAGGTATGCCCGGCAGGGCAAACTATGAAAAGTTGGCTTTGATCTAGATTTGAAAGATCTATAGCACAGTCATTTGGGCAACCCGTTTAGAGGCAGTAACCATACCCTTATAGAAGATCATCAAGTCGTAGTCACCTACTACCATCAAGTGGACCTATCAGCCTATATGTCAAGCTTAACATTAAAAAAAATTAAACTATATGCTATAGACAATAGACATACCATATTTATGGAAATATTTCTTGAATATATTAAGTAGATTGGCTGTGACTAAACTATAAATTCCAATGTTTTTATGTTGACGGATATGTGCCGCCAGATCATAACACAAGCATGTTATGACAGTTCTAAGCATACATTAGTGCATCGCATTTGCAACGAGAACCGTTTCACAATACACAGTGCCCGTTCATTGTATCACTGACACAATATTATGAAAATCAACTGACTACGTGAACGGACAGAGTAAAAACGGTCATTTACAATGCAGATTCACAAATGCATATTCAGATTGTCAAAACGCGTTAAACAAAATGTTTGCAGTTAAGATTTTACTTTGTCTAATTCGCTATAAGTTTTTGAAGAGCAAAAATATTTTATTTAAATTGTACTTATCAAGGAATACATTCAGTATGAATATTTAATTTAAATAAAAAAAAATACTTTTAACTAAATCGTAAAAAAGGACAGATAGGTACTTTTGATATTTATACATTTGTTTCTTCACAGTAGAAACAACAAAATTGTATAAAATATATTTTTGTGTATCTACAATATGAATATTTTGCATGTAAAAATTATTAGTTTAAGAATTTAATTATTACATATTAAATCTGTTATTATATTATGTATAAGCAAACAATTTTGAATAAATTTCAATAGCGTGTGATGATTATTTCTGCTAAATGGAAACTTAAAATTACATATACTTACATTTCAAAGCCACTGTATTGAGCGTGCGTGAAACAGAAAAAAGGAAGAACAGTTAATTTATTAGTCTTCAATAGATACATACTATGTAAGTAGGTAAATGTGATAACAGTCAAAATTAGTGCCAGAGAAACCGCCAAATGATTATTTTTGTCTACGGATCAGTGTTACCTATAGTGACTAGATCAGTATAAATGACCTAATCAGCATAAAGGCTGAATCTCATTATACTAGTTATTACGAAGCTACTATAGCTGTATGATATTATTAATTTCCTTTTATAAAAAAGCGGCCCGGTCCAGTTTCGCACAGATGCAATTTTCTTGTGCAAATTGTATGTACACAATCCTTCTTCGTTGATCTCTCTTTCTTTTAATGAAAACTCTCTTGGTTAGTTTAGAATAAGTTAGCGAATAAACAGACAGACGTGGACGGCGACTTCAATTTATAATATGTAGAGATATCTAGGTACATATGTATTATAAGATGTTACCTACCAAGAGGAACGAATAAAACTAAGTATTTCATGAATTGAAAAATAGAGTTGAGTCAATTCGGTAGTAGGTTTCTTCTAATTCCTATTCGAAAGTAACCTATTTTAGAAGGCACTATTCTTAACTTTTTTGATATAAATCCCATTTTTCATTAAGTAAATCGCATTAAAACTTTGAAGTGATTAAAACTTATAGTGTACTAACGAATGTTTTTCTTGTAGGTACAGTCGGGGTAAGAAAAGGTTCGTCACCTTTATGTCGACATTTGCTTGCACCAGGGCAATTGTCAGTCATGCCAAAATTTCATTTCAAACGTCTGTCAGTTGCCTGCTTAGTGCTTTACTTTGAAAAAGTACTAAGAGTCTACGATTTTGACAAAGGAAAGAATTTGAAAACTGACGAAAGTTTTCCTACCCAGACTTTACAACTGAATTTCCTATTTTATTTCTGAGGCGAGGTGACGTCGTATGTATAAAAAAGTAGTGTAAATCCTCGCAAGTGCAGGAATGTCACTTGTTTTAGGCTGAGCAAGCACTGCGGTGCAACGAACTGTGGTGCAATCATTATGAGTACATCCATTAAGTATATTGAAATTTGTAACAGTATTTTTTTTTATTGTTAATTTTACAAAAATAAATTTCATTATCTCAGCCGCAGGATGTCCACTGCTGGACAAAGGGCTCACCTATTTATTCGAAAATAAATTTAGAAATTAAATATTTTTTTCTCTCTTTTGGTATATCTGCATCATAGTGATCTAGCTATTTATTTGGCTGAACTCATTCTAATTGACGTATTGGTCAGAGTTTAGTGTCCAGTAACACTATCGTCTTCTATTGGCTACTGTCGAATCTATTTAGTAATATTAAAATAAGTAACTCAACAACACTTAGGGCCTCTTTCACGAACTACAAGTGTTGAATTCTTACTTTTAGGAATCATTTTCTGTTATATTGAATTATGCACTCGGTTTACTGCATCTTTCGATAGACGAATTTTTATTATTATTTTCTATTTAATGTTTGGGAAGTTTACCGTACAAACAAAGGTATATCAGCTAAATTATTCCCGGTTACCGGTGACTTTAAATGACAGTATGGCCTAATTGACGTTTGTGAAAAGGCGCTTAACAGATTTGGTTGAAACCTTACAGTAACATAGTTTACACATTAGAATAAAATTTGTAAAGATAAGCGGAAAGAAGTCGCGGGTGAAAACTAGTGAAAAACGTATAAGGCTCACTTAAAGTATTGTAAGTTATTATGTGTACAAACAACTCGTATTATTATCAAACATTGCCTCTAATACTGCGGTATCCTTTTTGTCCGACGGGATTTCCGTAAATCCCCAGTATAAATTCGCCGTTTGCTCTAATCTTATTCGGTGGCTCTAGTTTCGGCTGGTTTCACACACAACTGAACATTACTGTACGTTCACCCTTGTCTTTCATCAAAACGTGCTTTGATCGTTGTTGTTTGTGAATCCCACAAGTATCGATGTTACATTCTCCTTACTTATAACCAACATAATTATTTACTACGTGCTATTTAAAGATAGATACATGTTCTTCTATAGTTTTTAGTTTAGAAAAAATATTTTAACACTAAGTACTTACTAGTAATAGTAAGACATTAGTTACTCAGAACATTAGTTATTCGTGAAAGAAAATACGAATTTGATCAATGACTTGTAGACAGGCCGCTAGTTTAGCAAATAGGTGTACTTTTTTAAGTTTAATATTTTCATAATATTAAAATATTATATAATTTCAAAGAATTTAAAAATTTAAAATATAATTAGTTTTCTTTTAACGATTTTAGACACCCGTACTTAAATGTTGCCGAAACTTGTGCCATATTTATGTATTTTATTATTAATTAAATTTGTATAAGTTAAAATTACTCAACAAAAAAATCTTATTTCCAATAATATGGCTTAAAATAATTGTACTAATTAATTAGTAAATATAATAATACTTAAACATGTATTCAGACATACCTACACATTTTGTGTTAATCGCAACAAAATATCAACTACATAAGTATATTGTTAACTTTCATAATTGTTAAGTATAGCAAAAAATAATGTTTCCTTTCGTTTAGAAAATTATTGTACGCTCAAAATTTCTATCCTCATTAATCTGAAGATTGTGTACACTTCGTCTAATTTTGATTAATTACCAATTTCATCTCAAGTGCTAAGAAGAACTTTTGTTACGCTTAAATTCTAACGAAGCCTTTCAGAACCATGTCGTAAGAAAAATTAAAGTGTTCGAAGATGTTATTTAACAATATTCTATAAAAACAAGGTCAAAAGGATATCAGTATTTTCTTGCAATTAATAATTTTGTGAAGCTTAGTTTTCACTTCTGACGTGCAGTCCAACGACTGACATGTTTTTTTAACTAATTTACGCTTAACGTAATAGAGATGTATGTAAAAATGATGCAAAGTGGTAAGAGGCCACGAGGAAAACACGCGGCGGCGAGTAGTGTACGCATGCTCATGAAATTTGACGTGAGGTTGTAGGGAGTAACGCTGAAGTATGAGAGGGGGAGGGGCAGCCAACCGTAGTCGTTGGGGTAGCTACGGGCAGACCCCTCCCTCCACCTCCCAACCACCTGCTCCGTTCGTACTAGCTGCTCTGTAAACAGCCGGTAGTTAAAAATTGACGTACATAACGGGATTTTACGATTGTCATACGACCACCTTGGTGTTCATGATTGCTTAAAAAACCTAATAGATGCATGGATTTCAAAACAAATCGAATTTCATGGTCAAAGTTGTTACTGACGAATAACCGGAATATTGTACTATTTAATTTTTTAACTATTTAATTAAAAACATTAACTGAAACTCTATTTCCAAATTTAATTAGTTGCATTCTCTATTCTTTATTTAATTAGTTGTACGTTTTTCATAATCTTTTTTTTAATCAAATTGATCATTTGTATTTTGACTGACGCGGTATAAATCAAGGGTTTGTTTTGGCTGGATATTAAAAAATTGTTAAAATTTCTAATTTAAATACGAAAAAAAAATCCGCCCAATGAAATTTTATTTTGGGTCATATAATTAGATATACAACAAATTTATATAGTAATTTATTTAGGGTGTAAATTAATTTACAGGGTGTAAAATTACACAAAACATATGCGAAAAGCAGTTATGACAGCAACCTAAATGTAAACATCGCTACAATATCTTTCATTGATATATTATTTTAGCTGACACATCATTACATTTTGTGAATGGTTTAGCTGAAAATATCATCTATACTGTTGGAGGAGAGCCAACCGCTAAGTATTAGAAGAGAAGGGACGGACGCAGTACTGTACTTACTGTATACTTCCTTGAGCACTATTTCTTGTTAGTTTTACATTACCATTTGACATTTGACTACATGTTTAAAGTGCTCAAAGAAACTTACGAGAATCTAATGGAAAACTGAAAGCTTTCGCTTCGAGTCAGAAGAAGTTTATTCGCGAATAAGTCAAAGTAAAATGCGTCACAAGTTAAGACAAGAACTAACCTCAGACCGAGCACATTTTTTACCAAAATGAATTCAATCTAATAGTCTACAAATGAAGGTACAATATGCACAACAAATTTTAGCGGGAATTTTAGCAATTGTAACGGGATAACCCAACAGATTTAAAATTGGATGGTATTTCTCAAATGTTGTGTAAAATTTGAAAAAAATATATTAAAATAGCCGATTTATACTTTTGTACAGAACTTAAGTTAATTAATAAGATTAGAAACAATTTTCGCTGAAAATCTTTATTACTGTGACTAGAAAGGTCTTTTTGGTTAGTAATTTACTCTTTTTGTCTCAGAAAAAAATCCGGCGTTGAAAAGTTTTTCGAATCAAATACAAGAAATGTAAGGAAAAGATCGCACACGTTTTGTTTTGCTTATTATGCACACAAGGGGAGGCGCAGCAAAAAGACAAGGTGGAGGTTCAACGGAAAATGCTCAGAATACACATACCAACGTACATCTACATAACAAAACGAAGTAGATAAGTAGGTACATATGTCGGAAATTTTGGCACTTTCCCAGATTTGGTACTATCTACGAAAGCACCCCTGCCGGCCTTTTCCCTTGGTTGTTGTTGAATTAGCTGTATCTTGAATTATATGAATATTACTTGAGTTTTATGTGTACGAAGGTTTTTGCGATTGTTGCCTATATAAATAGATATAAACATAGACAAAGTAAAGTAACCACCGTAGGATTTAAAACATTTCTGTCAACGTCTTTTCCTATCTTGAGTTTTTTTAGCGCTTTAGAGGTCTTTATCCCTCGACTGTGCTTCGTGTACTTCTTCCCTTCGTAATTTACTGCATCATAGGTAGCAAGAAAATGCAGAAAAAAAAACTAACAAATAAAGTGTCTGACATGAAATTTAGATGTCTAAGACATCTGAGTTAAGAGAAAGCGCGATCAGGATTTTAAATCTTGTTTAAAATCACTGGTCTTATTGGCCAAAAACATATAACCATCTAAATGGCTGAAATTAATTATAAACAACAATTATTAGCAATAAAAAACATTTATTGCTAATTGTAAAAATATGTACCTTCTAATAAAAACATGTATCATTTTTGGAAATATAATAAACTTTAGAATTTCAAAGCAGAAAAACGAAAAGCAGCTAACTTTCATCATTCTGAGGAACATCCCTATTGCGCATGCAGAATTGTAGGAGGGCGTTCGATATGGACGTAGTGGCTGCATTGGTCCCCAGAATGTTGCGGTGAAACTTTAATAAACTGAATCTAACTCGGACGTAATTGCGACACTGATAGAGCATGACTATCAATTGTGTTAGATTTGAAAAGGAATTTCACTGAAACTTAGTTCAAACGTTCTGACTTTATTTCTGATTTTATTCATATCTAATGAACTATTTCAATTGGGTTGAAAAAAAAATTCAGCTCTTGAGTTTTTGCGTCCTATTTTATAAAGATAACCTAACCTAGCTATCACTTGAAACGGGCCTATTCTAGGGTGTCTATCCTTTTACATAGATAATTTAATTTGAAAAAACACCTCATAAAATTATTATACAATGATTTATGTAAACAAATGGTTTGTTAAAAATTTACAGAGATCCAAAGTCAACGCGGTGACTGATTTGAAATTATTTCAAAGTTTTTTATGTGGTGGTGTTAAGGGATTTACTTGGGCAAATGACATTTACGATTTGGCCTTCAACGCTTATATGAAATGTTTACCTAATATAAGGGTTGTCTGTCGTGATAACCCTTATACATTACCCTTACTCATTAGATATTGAACAAATCATAGCTCATGATCAGGTAACTCTGGGTTTTCATCAAACCTTTTTTTAAACGTGTCTTACGTAGACCCGACGAGAAACGAAAATTACCGAGAAGAGTTAGAAAACGGCGGGTGAAACCCTTGACACAGCTATAAAATTCGTATAAAAATGGAGATTTCTCTGGCAGTATAATTACCGACATCAAGGCTTACGGAGCAGACGATTCATTGTTTACCTGAAACATAAAATTAAAAACATTATTACACCGCTTAAAACATCATTTATCAAACAGTTTTTCTTTGGTTATTTAATTTAAGGATGTTTATTCTCATTTACATCGATAAAATTAGGGGAATTATAAAAAGATTAACTTAAGGTTTTTAAATCTCATGTTCAACAATGTTTGTTATAGCTTTTATTAGCCTAACTATACGGTGGCGTACAAAACAAAATAAAAGGTAAGTAATTATTTTACTTTTTAATGATTTATTATTGATCTAAGAACTTGTTTAATCTAACAGAGCCAAAATCGAAATTACGTTTCTTCTGTATACATTACAAATCTTCGCTAAATGACAAAATGTGTCTAAGTGAACTATGTTTAATAAAATTCATTTAATAACAGCCTTTGTCTAAATATTTTAGCACGACTTTTCGAGCAAAAGAGCAGTCGAACGAGAGCATACGGGAATCAGAAGTACTTCGAATCCTTTTAACTTTGACTAAAATCCTAAGGAATACCTATGCAGAGCTAAGTCCCAACAAGTCGAAGATATAAAGAGAGGGAGGAATGAATGTTGCATTTGTTGTTGTCTATAGCCCGGCTTTATACTTCTCCTTTGCTAGTTCTCGTAAGCAGACCCTATTAGATCCATTGCATTAACATAACAGTTTTTATAAAGCTATACGTCCAGTAAACTCGACACAGTAATTATGGATAGACATTCAAGTGCGAAATTGTGCGTTGCGCGGTCACTGAACGAAAACATTGTGCACTAAAGTAGGCGTCCATTTATACCGCAATTACACAGCGTATAAGCAAATTGAATGGCTTGTGACAGGAACTAAATTTAGAACAGCGTTACTGGTATATCATTGTTGTCATAATATGTATATTACTATACATACATACGCTAGGAGAACATCTATGTGTACTGAGTTTATACCAATAATATTCAAGTTTCAATTATGTTGCTATGTCCATGAGACAAACCGCTTGAAATTTGACAAAGATGGTTACACCACATTAAGTGGACTCAGCTTCCCCACTGGTACTTTAGTTAATTAGAAAATTATGTACGAGGGGGTCCTTTGTGAAATATTTTGAAAGTCATGCATCGCCAATAAACAAAACTATGTAACTTTAAGCTTCGCGTGCAACCGACGGTCATTTTTATTGGGTCATTTAAGGGCGTCAGTGTATAATATGATCCCTTCGTAAGTAATTAAAACAGTAGTGCGGCTTCATAAACAGCCATATAGTACGGGCTTCTATAGTTCTAAACTTACTATTTCTTTTCTTTTTTTATGCAAAAAAAAATTGTAGAAGTAAGTAAGAGAAATTTGGTTAAAATTTCACCTAAAACAAAAGTATTCCGAAGTGAGATTTTATTAATGCGTACCTACATCACGTAACTGAATAACAGCGTTGTCTATAAATTTGACATCCTTAGAAGCCTTTCATTCAAAGATAAACAGAAAAGGGATGAACATATATATTCAAATTGAAATACCCAGCGTAACCCACATCACACTGAAGCAATAAACCCTCAACTTACTGCCCTATAATCTAAACCTTTATACACTTAAATCCATTTATTTGCTTTGTTTTACTATAACAATTTAAACGACGCAACTTTACGTCCTGAAAACGTTACTTTCGGAGTGATCAAACGATTTCAATAAAATAAACAATTTAATACAATCAGCGAAAGACGTAAATTTTTTTCTTCTATGTGAATTAAAATTAACAAATGTTTGACAAGAGTCGATTTTTTAGTCTTGATCTTATCTACTTAACGCATATTTAATCTTTAAAATTTATTTATTTATTTATTAAACGATTTATTTATTTATTTATCAACAATATATCAGCAACAAATCAGCAATCAATTTTCATTTAAAAATTGCTTGTTTAAAAAATAGCTCAAAATTATGAAATTCTCGCACTCGCCGAGTAAGCAACAAGATACGATAATGTTTTAAGTTTCTAAAAACGGTATAAACGTTTGCACAGTACTGAGACTGATCAGCATTTAATAAATGGAAAGTGAGTTGGTGGCAATTGTGGGTAAGGGCTAACAGAGACGCAGTGGTCGCGACTAGACCAGCGGCTTCGATTTTCCGGTAGTGAAATGAAACTCCTGCGGCAATGTGGCGGCGCTCAGTGGGCGGTCCGCCTTAACAATGAAAACTCGTTTAGCTGAGCCGATTTATAGACGCGTAATTGACAGTTCTGCAATATCCCCGCAACCCGCACAGCCTCACCAACGGACGAACACGAAACGGGCGTCAGCTAGCATTAACTTGACAAACCATTTATCATGTTATGATTAACAGCGTTAAGATGATATCAATTTCAAATTATTTTGTTAATACCTACTTCGAGCGTAGAAAATTAAAATACACAGTAATAGGTACTGTATTTAGGTACGTAGCTTAAACAAATGTAATATTATGTGATGTGTTACATATGCATTTTTATTTATTGTAGTTACTCATGTATGTGTGTATGTAAACTGACTACTTTATTTCAGTCAGAAGCAGAAGATATATTATTTCGATGATTTCAGTTAGTATAAAATTAAAACAGACGTATTGACGTTCTAGAGTTTTTTTTGTAAAATCTGATCAAAAATTGTCTAAAGAATTGTGTCATACACAGTATGTGCACTTTCTTTTATTTCTATTTATTACTATTATAAAAGTTGAGGGAGCAGATTTTGTGAGTTTGTTTTGTTTTACACCCGAAATCATTGCACCTATGAAAAAAAAACACCATTTAAAAGGTATTTAGTAAATTTGCTAAAATTCTATTTTTATGAGGTAAATCATAAGTATAAAGTACATTATTTTTTCTAAATAAACCAAATGTTTGATTTTGTCCAAGCTCTTCATTACTTGCTAAACAAAAAATCGGTACACAAAAAACATTAAAGGAAAATATGTGAAATTATGAAGTCATCTCTATAAATCTTGATAGAATCAAAATTGTTTACTTAATAAATATTATTGATTCTTTCTTTCAAATAGAAAGCGTTGTAATGTACATAGATATCGCCCTACAGTGTAAACACTTGAAACTGAAGGGCCATAGAGATTTATTTATTTACACCTACATCGGACACTACCATTTAAAGGGCTACAATACGAAACAATTCAGGACAATGGTCAAGCCCACGCACGTCATATCAGACAAAACGAAGCGGTTCTTTTATAGAAAATATTTACCTACTGAAATGCGTATGTAACAAAAGGTACGATTTTCCAGATGGGTTGTGAAAAACTGAAGTCATATGGACAGACACACGTTTAGTAATATATTTCACAAGAAACAAAGTTTTTAATAGTCAAAGAGGACCTAATGAAGAGGGAAAGATGCTAGTCAGATATTTTAGTTAACTATGGCCAGGTGCATACTATGTCGGTTGTGCTGCAACCAAAAGCAAAAGATATTTTAAATTTCCGCTAATTTATCTACGTATGTCTATATATGTGTCGTTCATTGTAAAAGTGGTGTAACTCCCTATTTTTAAAACCATCTTTTCTTGCCTAATGGTATCACATTTAGTCATAACTTTCAATATAAAAGTGAAGTAACTCCAATAGTTGCATTAAAATCCCATAGATGAACACAATCAATGAATGTTTATATTTTTTTTCCTACACTATTATTCGCAAAAAGCTCGTTATTCTAAAATTCAGTTACAAGGAGATAGTTCACTTTTACAATGAACGACACATATGTAGGTGAGCAAGTGGTAACATTAGTTGCACCTGTCACAAGAATTTAGCACGTGCCGTCAATACGGTTGCCCATAATAATATAGTCTTCCCGAGAAACGGTAGCCGTTTATTAACCGGCCGGTGTACTGCTAATAATGTAGTAGATGCGGTCTACCCACGCGACTGCGCATAATGGATCTAAATTATTAGTGTGATCGTTGCGTTATGTAGGAATAGGCGTGCATCTTTCCACGTGCATACGATTATAAATCCGACGAAAGAATAAAATTTTCCTCCATTTTATTTACTAGCTAGCCGCGATTTCGGCCTCGTTGAAAAAGGAAATATATGAGTAATTATGACATGTTTATCGCTGTGACGACGGTGGCGCCACCACGGCGATAGTGGGCGCCCATCTTTTTAGATTTCTTTAAGATTTCTCGGGAACCTAACATTATTCCGCGATAAAAAGTATGCTGTATAATCCAGGTAATAACCTATCTCTGTGCCAAATTTCATTCAAATCCGATCCGTAGTTATGACATGTAATAGTAACAAACATACATACTTTCAGACATCCATTCATCCTCAAAAACCTTCAAATTTTTCATATACTAGCTGGCGCCCGCGACTTCGTCCGCGTTGAAAAAAAAAGAAGCCTATCATGTGTCCTGTACGTCTAAATGTTTATCTACCAAGTTTCATGAAAATCAGTTAATTCGTTTAAGAGTTATGGAGGAACATACATACATACAATACCTACACTTACAGTTATTAGTATTGATAAGTAGAATGATCTTTAGTCAATCGCACCCATGCGAATTTGAGGGACAAGCTAAAGAATGCATGTAACAGTCTTTGAATAGACTTTGTTCAGAATACTAACATATCTTTGTAAAATCCTCTAACTGTACACATTATATATAGGTACGTAAGCTGTTCAAAAATGTGTCATTCGCGCTAGAGAACTAGTGTTTATTTTGAGATCCGGGAAATTGGTTCAGTCGCGAAAACACGAAGAGAATCCAATGGGACACTTTCATTACTGCGATGTCCGGTGGCAACGGTTCAATGTCCGGTTCGTTCTATTTTTACCAACACTAACACCATATAACACACACAACAAGACGCCCTCTGCACATACGCTGCGATTCTAACAATGCGCCAGTTTCCGGCTCACACTGACCTTTCGATTCACAAGCTATAATTAATATTATAAACAAACCTCAGACTTTTTAACGAGCCCAAACATAATACCTATTATAAGTTGCTAAGGAGTTGGGTGTCCCGCAGACTACTTGAAACTGCAGCATCAGATCGAGGTTACCTTGTCATAGAAATACCACCGAAGTAACTGTATACCAAATTTCACATCTATCGAACATTAGAAAGTTAGTAAATCACTTCGACAAATGGAAAATTGGCTGATGGTCTTCAAACGCCTGAACAGTTCTTCATAAATTATAGCTAAGAAAAAAAACGGATCAAAATCGGTCTATCCACAAACAAAATATATACACACACACATGTTTTTGCGTCGAGCGTTAAAAAGGGGACCGAGTTTGCTAATTCAATGCCAAAAATTACTCATTCTCTTACATCAAAAAGTGAGAAAAGGTTCAGCTGTGAGTTAGGCTTAAATTAATTACCATTTCCAGAGTCACGTATAGCCGTAACTTACTTAATGAAGCCGTTCAAGTCGTTAGTCAGAAGCTCGCGATGCACCTCCGTTACTGTCCACTCATTAAACTCGTTAAAGAAAAATTGAGTTAACCAGATTTAAAATTTACAAGACTCGACACTAATTGTTTACTGTTTCGAACAACTGTTTCCTACTTATGGAATTTTTACTCTAGGAAGAAATAAAATTCACAACAATTTTGCAAAATTGTGAATTTAATATTGTGTACGGAAATAGGGTGTCATACCTCTATCGATTTTAAGATTTTAATCGACCGATTTTAATTCTGTCTTCACTTAGAGGGATAATTATGAGTGGTTTGTATTACATGTAAAAAAAATTGGTCGCGGACGAAGTCGCGGGCACCCACTAGTAATAATATATTATTATAATAATGTTAAAGTACGTCGTGGGTTGACTGAGACGAATATTGTTTAAATAATAATAATTTTAATAAAGGGAGTTTTTTTGAATGATTTTTTTTTATTTATTTAATCGTACAACTCCCAATGTTGGATTATTTATTTTTCGTGTTAAAGTAGTTTCAAAACACAGTGGCAAAGTTTATTCAAAGAAAACTGCAGCCTTATCTGCGTAAAGTGAAGTAATTTGTCTAGCAAAGGAAGGGAATGCAAAAGTTAGCACCCTCCGCCTCAAATCGATAAATTCGTCTCAGCCGCGGTTGCGATTCTCTTCTACCAAGTTTGTGGTACATTTTATCGCTGAAGAACACGTTCACTCGTAAAAGTTACGAGTATATATGCTTATACATACTACATGTCTGTAAGCTATCGAATAGCTGAAGACCGGAAATGAAATCTTTAGGTCAAAATACTTTTCTTTTCAATTCTTGTTTTTTTTTTTGTAAGTAGTATTAAACTGCATTAATAAGATATTTTTTGTAATTTCATTTTAAAAACTATTGACATATCATGCGAAACCTATAGTTGTTATAAATATGTATATATATACTCCAACACAGAATTTATAACTCTTTTACTGGTAACTACCCCCTTCCAGAAGGCCACTGTGAAATAACAGCATGTGTGCTGTTGTGTTTCGGCGTGAATTTCTACCTTCTTAATCCCTTATCGCGAAATCTACTATGGTCGACAGCGCAGTAGGTCTTACCGGAAGCGCAAACGGTAGCCATCTACCGGCAAGTAGACCGTCAACCTGTCTGTCGACCTCATTAAAACATATACTACGAATACTACGATGTATTATACTTGTTTGCTAGTGGCTAAAAGCAGATTTTAGTTCAATCGTGCTAAACCAATAAGACAATGCGTAAATTACTAGACTCACTCTAACATTTGTAACGTGAACCAGGCGCTTATGTTAGTCATAATAACAAAACATTTATATGTATAAGGTTTTAGTGAAATATCACGTTTCAACGAGGCTATTCTAGTCCCCCAGACAGACGTCTGTAGGGGAGTAATCCTAGAGATATAACTACGTGAAGAATGCACGCAATAACAAGAGATCTCTTACGAACCCTTATGAAAGTGACTACTCGTTATACAAGTAGGCTAGATAAAACAATTATTATTCACATGTACCTATTAAAATAACAACCAACATTTGTCACAGATTAACATAACAAAGATTGGATTATTATTACCTTACTGCTCAATATTGTTGCGTTTGTTTGTTGATCAAATAGTTTTATTTTGGGTTATTTTTTTAATCAATTTTATAGTTCAGATAATCAGTTTTGATCATTTCGACGTATTTTTATTACAAACTTGTTTTCATTTAATTTCATTTATTTATGTGAAAATACAAATAAAATTATATAAATAACGTATAAATAGTATATGGCAACATTTTGACATTGCTGAGCAGATATTTAATTAATTTAATACAGATTATTAAGATATAAATCATTATTATAATCATTTATTAGATTAATAATGACCTACTACACCTAATTATTTAACATAATATAACTAGTATAACTGAGTAGTAGGAATCATTTTCATTTTTAAAATAGGATGGTTGGTTGTTTTAAACAGTTTTAAAACAAAAATATTAGAGCTATTTAAAACTACACGTGCATATTTTTCAGACATCAGAAAAGTGGTCAATAAATCCCTTTTCTGATTTCAATCAATTCAAATATCAGCGCCGCAAGTAGGTAGCTCTTGGTTCGATGACTGGATAGAGAAGTGAATAGCTAATATAATTAACCCCTCTCGACGTTACGTTTAAATGAATTATGTATGTTACTCGACCGTTTCAGTGAAGTATGAAAATTAAATTACGTTCAAATTAATTATGACCTATGTAACTTCGAGTGTATTTAAAGATAGCCTGTCTGTTTCGAAGATTAGTCGATACGAACTTGCATATACTCGTATATATATTATATACCGTTTCGATCTACGACCTATTAGACTATCTCGACTTTTTGGTAACGTAAATGGCGTTATCAAAAAAGTTAAAAATATTGTTTTTAATCATTAGTTTCTTAAATCTTCATCACTTGAATAATGTTCTTATTTTTCTTGATAAATTATCATGTAGGTTTTTTTTTTTTATTTGAAGGTCGGCAGATAGACTGACAATGACAGTAACCTTGTTGGTTGGTTGCCTATTTACACAATCAACGCTATAGAAGTTGCAAGGTAACTGCAATCTTGACAGTATAACCAGGTATAACGGATAAGAAGGAACCAGCGAATGTATTGCTCACCGAAACACTACACGAGCTTTTATTTTACCGTGGTGTTATAAACGGTAGTTACTGCCGCCAACAGGCTGCACAGTTTATCCATTTCACAACTAAAATTGAGTATTAGTTAATTCAATAGGTAATCACGTGTAAGTAAAATTGGCACGCGTACAAAAAATATCATTGTTTAACTTGAGATTGTGTTTATTAAGGTTTTATTAAGGTTTCCGGACGAAATATATTATTTAAGTATATATAATGTATATAAGAAATATTTAATATATATGTTACTACAACAGCTCATTTACTTTTTTTTTATGTAAACCTATTTATTTTATGTCAAATGAACACTTCGATTGATTCTGAAACTTATGAATAAATTATCTACATAAATGAACCTAATGGTCTGTGATAGTTTTAGGGAGTGATACTTACCTACACGAATTTATGTTATGTTCAAGGATAAGGACAAATTTACGAAGACTTAAACAAGAGCGCCATAGCACAGCCGGCAACAAAGCAAAAGTAATAAACCTTGTTTCAGCTGAACAGAAACATAAATAAAAAAACGTTTTTAAAGTAGGAATTCCAGCAAATACGAAGAGCTCACAAAGGTTTTAATATAGCAATTCTAAATAGAACTCAAACGTTAAATAACAAACTTTGTATAAAGTATTATAATTAATAACTGCTTCGGTGTTCTATTTTGATTAAATGTGTACTTTCAAAACGGAATCATAATCTATACCAGTATATATAAAGCTGAAGAGTTTGTTTGTTTGGTTGTAAGCGCTAATCTCAGGAACTGGTTCGAATTGAAAAATTCTTTTTGTGTTGGATACTCCAATTATCAAGGAAGGCTATAAGCTATAGAGAACGCGGACGAAGTCGCGGGCACCAACTAGTATTCTATAAGTACGTTAGGAATTGTGGTATGACTAAAAGAAGAAATAAAATTACGTAAGTATAACAACATTATAATCACCATACGAAAACACCAATTACTAGATCTCAAACTGGTAAGTGCTGGGCATACGTGACCAAATTGGGTTTTTATAAATTCTCAACGCTAACAAATTCTTTGCATATATTAAAGTTACGAGAAAAAAAGTGTAAATTCACCTTAGGTAACTTATAATCAGAAAATATATACAGAAGACTTATTTTAAAAAATTCACAGTACTTTTATTCCACAAAATATAATAACATATTAAGTATAACTTAATTGAAATTAAAACATTAGAGTTCATCATATCTTACTCAGCCCACCTAATCATCATTTTTATTATTACACGCAACATATAACGCAAACATGTAGCTGAAAGTCTTTTTTTCTAAAATATATATATATAAGTAAAAAATAAATTTTCCAATCCAGCCTGGGAAAATTTTAATTGCACAATTAACATATTATCGTGCAGTTGAGTACCCAACGTCACGAAAACACACATAACCGACTTACTGCGGGACAATAAATTCTATTTTGGGTTAATTTAAAACATGTTTGGAATAATTAAACGTATTCGTGAGACAGCTAATGCGAGAGCAATACGAGAGCAAAACGCAGTATTGCACTACCTGCTAATCTCGGAAATGTAACTAATCAACACTTTACATGTAGTTTGTGAAAGAGGCCCTAAGACTACAAAAATACGCTGGTGTTTTATTTTATATGTCTTGTAAGCAAGTATAACATTGTATTCGCTTCATACAAAATCGTTCCGGGCTACTGATACAGTCTGAAGTTAAAATGAAAAGTTCACTGAAGCGCTTTCTCCTATGAGACTCATTTCTAAATATATTACAAGGCGTCCGCTTGTCTCGCTTAAAGAGCTCGGGATTTAAATAAGTATACCTCAGTGTAAAATATAGGTGCATCTGTGTAAACTTCGCAAAGTTTATTTTACCAAATAAAATGAAATGTGTATGTTGAAATTTTGTAAAAGAAACCGCTGCAGATAAGAAAATTGTTCCCACAAGAAGTAGTAAGGGGTTTCAAAGTTTATTCCAGTTTATAGGTAGATATAAAACGACGAGTATTTTATAAAAGTTCTCCGCCGCGTCTGTCTGTCTGTTCGCGATAAACTCAAAAACTACTGCACCGATTTTCATGCTGTTTTCGCCAATGGATAAAGTGGTTCTCGAGGAAGGTTTTAGTATATAATTTACAAAGTTACGCGGGCGAAGTCGCGGGCAGCAGTTAATATATACTAATAATATAAAGTGTAAAATTTGTATTTTTGTTTGTAATGAATAAACTCAAAAACTACTGGACTGATTTTAAAAATTCTTTCACTAGTTACTAAAATTTGAAATCAACATACTCATACAATATTTAATTTTGAAAAAAAATCAGTAGGGTATGGGACATTTATTTGATAAAGAACTTAATTGTACTCATATTATATGCAAATATAAATTCTTTTTTTTTTTTAATTTTAAACAAGCACTGCTAGATTTTTAATAGTCCCTGGACACTTAGGGCTTTATTGGATTGCGTGTTATGTATGAAATACAACATTAACGCGAACCACTGCTAGTTTTTGATGAACGTAATAATATATATTATTATTACTAAAGTCAACAGAATGCTTATTGCACTTTATTCGGCATCCCCACACAATGCAACCTGCTTCTCTCTCGAATCAGACGGAGGGTCGCGGCCGCCAAAACGAAATGAAATCGTTAATATTGATTTTGGTGTTGAGGACAATCAATTCGAAAGCTATGTCTCCGTCACAGTTAAATCGGCGACATCCGCTTCTCTCCCCCACTAATAATCTATCTACATACATTTCCAACAAATATCAATTCACTACATCTATGAGAGAAAAGAGATATTCTCTATCATTCTCGCATAATCATATAAATTAATGTATTGTATAAAAGTAACCTAAAGTTACTCCTTATAACATCAGCTATATGCCAGCGAAGTGCCGTCAAAATCGGTTTAGCCGTTTCGCAGATTAGCCGGAACAAACAAACAGATAATCAACAGTTTTAAAAATTGATTTTATATAAGAACGATCTAACCTTATAATAAGTACTTTAATTAAAGTTTAGTAAAAAGCAATTATTTGACTGTAATGTTACAGACGCTTCAATTTTATTTACATATAGTTAGGATTCTTGGTTTATTTTATTTTTTTACCAAATCTGCGTCAAAACATTTGATAAAAATATGTCTCTGAAGTTTTCTATTTTAATAAGGAGTTATAATTTTGTCAAGGGCGAAATGTTTCAGTTAGTTCCACACGTCGATAAATATAGCGTGGTCAGAGCTCCATTCATCGCACACCCCTTCCGCGTCTGTGCCCAACTGCACTCACTACGTCTACCCCATGCAAGCACTGCATTGCGGAACCAGAACTATATTTCATTCCATGAACGCGAAATGTTACCGTTATTAAATGGTTTCTATTGTTGAAATGGTAAATTTTATTACAAGCTTAACGAACCGTGATGTCATATCTTAGACGGTAATACGATTAGCTCTACCACAGGGAAAGATGTCTAGTTTGTGAATAAATTAAGTAGAATCAAGCTATTTGGATTAAACTCATTATGTTTTATTCTATTCTATAAATAATTCAAGTTTATGGACAAGTTTATAACAGGCATTTTTTAGAAAACCAACATTTAAAAAATAAACGCGGAAAAAAACATTATTTTACATCAGAACACTTCATTGTAACAGACAATTTTTTCAAAAAAAATGGATTACAAAATTACTAAAAACATTGCGATGAAATGTTAATAAACATATGAAATGTTAAAAGAGGATAACATTCTAATTGTGTTTAACCGAAAGTTGATTTTATTTTTCGTGTACACCCTCCAGTCGAGATTTAGCTCTCGCTTGAATTAGGTGAAAATGTTTTTTCTTTTCTCTTAAGATAAGATCTTCTTAAATCTAAAACAATAGTGTCAGATTTCCTGTGGATTTCCATAACAAACATCGTTAGAGATTGTTATGGAAATTGTTCCAGGCATTTTTTACAAAGGAGACAATACTTTGAGCTGTTTATTATAACTTATCAAAATTATTTTTTTAATTGCCAACTTCTATACAATCTTTAGCACCATCTAGTAAGTAGTTATCCTAAGTAAAAAAATTGAGTTAAGTAGAAGTGTAGTGATTATAGTTGTTACATTTTATATAGGGATGTAACGATACATAATTTTGCCGATACGATACTGATACCGATTTTTGTAGTAAATAATCGGCGATACCGATACCGATATCGATGGCTTAATAGATAATTAATCAAATAAATAATGAAATAGGTAACTTGTATATCTTTCTTTATTATGCATAAAAGTTACTTAAATTTAAGGCCGAGCCTTGAGAAGTGTTAAAAATAAATTAATAAAAATACACAATCAAAACTTAAAGGACACGTTTATTTATATTAATTTTTAAGAAATATAAAAAAAAGAAATTATTAAAAGTGGCAATTAGGAAAGTTCAATTAGAAAAGTGGCAAAAAGGAATATCATTACACAATAAAAATTGCTTAATATCGGTTGTATTATAATCGGCGATGCCAATATATCGGCCTGCCGATTATATCGGCCGATACCTCTATATCGAAACGGTATCGTTACATCCCTAATTTTATACATTGTGGTTAAGTTTGTTTAAATAACAAACAATATAAGGCAACGAATACTCGTAGGTATGTCTTAAAACTTTCCTTGAATAGAACAGACAGAATGAATGTTAAGCTTTAAATAGAAACATAAAGTTGTTTATCTTAGTTTTTTGTTCTTTCGTAATAAAATGGGGCGAAAGTAGAAGAAATGAAGGCCTACTTCTGTCGTCATTTCGCATACAAGATTTGTTGTAGGTACGTCGCGTGCGTCCAACGATATTTCTTATAGAATATACCGATATATCACGCCGCCCCTCGATAACGTACTTCCGCGTTTCAGCTGAACGGACGTTTACGTCCCTTGGACTGCTAGAGGATTCGAGACGTGAGACTAAATAAATAAACTACCACCATTACGAGAAGTCACGCATTCTACGATTGTGACGGCCGTTAATGTATTAAGTAGGTACCCTATTTTTAGGGTTCCTTATGACGTCAATTAAAAAGTTTAATAGGAATAGAAGTTTTTTTAAACATTCCTTAAACTTCATGGCATATATTGTTGTGGCTGTGTATGTAAAAATAATTTACCTTTTTGTATTTTGAATCTGAATACACGTACAGACGTACAGATATATAGCGCTGAAACGTGGTCTCTAACTATGGGCCTCGTAAGAAAGCTCAACGAGCTATGGAGAGGGCTATGCTCGGGGTTACACTGCGAGATCGAATCAGAAATGAGAAGATCAGGGGCAATGGGCAAGACCGCCGGCCGCTGGTTATACCGTGGTTAAAAGTTATACCGAATACTGAAATACCAAACGCGCGAAATCCGCGTCTACGAAGTTGCGGGCACAGCTAGTGCTAAATTTAATGTGCGTCTGTGTATTCTAGATTGAGTCTTTCTGCCCTTGATTCTTTTAGTAGTAAGTGAATTTATACAGTGAGGGGAACATTTAAGGGGAGATATACGTCGAAGACAATCGCAGGAAAATCAATAGCTTCATTTAGACATATGGGGAAGATATCGCTTATTGCATATTCGCGTCACGATCGCAGGAATATATCCTCAAAACGATATAAAAGTAAGTAATAGTTATCTTTATATATATTTTTTCATATATGATGAGACAGACACGACTAAAAAGTACCTATATATTTTTCATGTTAAGGTCGACAGACAGGATGACGGTCCACTAAACTTGACTGCTGTCGCCTATACGCAAGCAACGCCAAAGGTGCTGCAAGTGTGCTGCTGACCATAGCAGACTAAGGATAAGGGAACGAGAAGGAATAGGGAAATAGGCTCTGGCATCCCTTACTCACTCACCGAAGCACAACAGCACACATGCTGTTATTTCACGGTGATCACGGTGCCAAACGCAGTGTGCCCCTGCCCTGCCACTGCTAAAAATTTAATTAAATATCAAACAAATTCATACGTTTGTACTTTAACCAGTATTGCCTGGTAATATCAGTTTTCCTTTGATAGTTGATCAACATCAGGGTAATTGAATTTTCACACATTTTATGATAATATTCGCGTACTTCTTACTTTTATGATTTTTGTTTAGTCTTGATTCTATTTTACAATATATCTCCAGCTTTTACTAAACTTGCAAGTTATTGGTAAATATTATATCAGATTCAAATAGATTGAAATATAAAGAATAATTAGAAGAAGAATTAATTGTATTTAAGCCACATAAAATAAAAATTGTAGTTTTTCACCTTCCAAAATTCTTTTGAACTTCATATAAAAATATTAAATCAAACGAATTCAACTACATAACTTTTAATCGACTTATAATCAAATGTAATATCTCTATATGTATATATAAAAATTATGTGTAACGTTGTTTCTTCATAACTTCGAAAAATATAGGATAGTTTTTGTTTTGAACCCGGGTGAAGCCGGGAACGTGTAGCTCGTAATATATAAATTAGAGACATATTAAGTAACAAAGCAAGTATTTGTGTTAAATAATTTGTAGACATTAATCACTAAAGTCATAACTAAGAACATACCTACCATTAAATCCATAGTACAAAGTAAACTTTAAAGCATTAATATACAGATAAATTTGACACGAAATTCAAAACTTACTCTAAAGATAGTCAATTAACGTAATGAAGTCATCAAGATCTCAATAAAAGAGGAGCGTGATAAAAGTTATTAACGCTGATGTGTCTTAGCGACCTTAATTTCTTATCGTTGAGCGAGAGGAAATATTGTAGCCAAGCCACCCTTGAAATCGCTTCCCCGCTGCGAGGGCGCGCGCGGTATTGCAGGGCGCGTATAGGCGGAGGCGGGGTATGGCGCGGGTGGAAGCGGGGCGGGGAACAAAAGCGGCGGCCGTTGACACGAATCTCTCTGTTTATGTATCCCATCGGATTTTTTCCCTACGCGTTTTGCTGTGCATGGATGTGATGTGAAGCGTTTGCTCACAATGAACTGTTTAGATTTATTGCAATCACTATTAGATGGATCCAATTTATATTTATTTTTTATTCTCAAAAAATTTCATCAATCAATCATCATCAATACTAATAATAAATCTGTAAGTGTACGTATGGTATGTATGTTCCTCCATAACTCTTAAACGAATTAACTGATTTTCATGAAACTTGGTACGGGACACAGGATATGCTACTTTTCTCTTTTTCAACTCGGACGAAGTCACAGGCACCAGCTAGTAGTCAATAAATGGCTTTCAATTATTTAATATTATAATAGTGATGAATTCGTTGCCAAAGTATAATAAGAAGTCGCTTTCCGCGTCTATCTGTATGGCCGCTAACTCCTCCTAAACCATGCAACTAACTTTGATACAGTTTTCACTATCAGTTAGATAATCATAGTGAAAACTGCATCACGGTTTAGAAGGAGTTTACCTATGTGTGTCAACGAACATTGATCAATAAATAAGATAAATAACAAAATTTCATAATAGAAACATTTTGCGTTTGTGTAGATTACTGTAGATACTCGTAGTACCGAGCTAAACTAATCTATCTTTTGTTACATTTTATCTGAAACAATACGTATCCATCTGTCAATGTGCAACGCATCAAGCAACTAACAGTATTGTTTAAGTTTAACGTTTGTTTATTTATATAAGAGGGCATTATCCATACTCGCATTTAAACCCTACATTTACTTCGTTGTCGTGCCGCAACAGATATGTACAATCCTATTAACGAGAACTTATAGTGATTGTCGCAAATATGAGATCAGTTTTCTATCATGTTGATTATTAGGTACATATTGTCTAAACTCTAACGATGAATTCTAATGACGCTCCTATAATAAGTAATTTAATCGAATTAACAGGGAAAGTTCGATTCGATTTATTATTATATCTATTAATTGTAATTATTGTTAAATATTATTTTATATGAAGGTAGGCAGGCAAACTAACAGTTCACCTAATGTTAAGTGTTTTAAATAAGATAAAGAAAATGAGCCTAAGTAATTATGGAAAAGGGAATTCGAAAACCAAAATGAATACTAATTTACACTTGAATATACTAAAGCAGCCGAGGATAGTCATATTTTTTTAAAGAATTTGTATTCCCTTACGTTTAATCAAATCATTGACCTTTTAAAAGAAGAAAATTCATTCACATAAATTGAGTATTATTGTACAACAATTCAAACTCATCAAGATTATATTAAGAGATCCAATTTTGAGGTAGAAACGTGTGGGCGCGACAGTAGGTATTATAGAAGTTGAAATCGGGTCAAACATGGGAACACATTTCACAGAAAATTCACCATATGTGTAGCAGAGGGTTCAAATTCAGTCATTTGTAAGCCACTGCGGGCGAAGTAATTAACACGAATTAAACAATTAAGTCAAAGTGCTCTGTCACTGGTACTCGAGTAATTATTATCAAATGAAAGATTAAAGACCAACACAGACAATAAAGTCTCGGAAAAAGACCTACACATAATATGCAATTCAATCTCTCGATTCGTCATTTCTAGCAGATATATGAAGTGTTATATCTTCCGTGACATTTCACATTTAATCTATAATGGTGCTCCCAACATGCATACCAGTTTATAATAATGTGTAACAATAACATTTCCTACCTCTTGAATTTTACAATTAGTTGTTCACTTAGGTGGTGGCCTTAAATATACAAAATACATAAAAATATGTACGCCTCTATAGTAAGTGAAAAGAGAATAGCAGCCACGCATCTCGTTACCTCTTTGTTTAATACTCGTTGTGTACAGACGTTGCCTTTCATAAACGCCGCCCCATATACCGCCCAACACCCGGTTAAATCTGAAAGTTCCTATAAATTGTCTATGTGCGGGTACGTTTAACTGGTTACGATTGTATATAGGTACTATTACGAGAAGTTGACGAATTTGAATAATATAGAGCGTTATATCTGAAATGGAAATTTAGTATAAGGTAATAAAGGCAGTAGTAATAATAGACACTGAACTACCAACCCTCACGAGTTAACAAACTTTTCCACTATGACAAACGACAGTGGTGTGTACAATAACAAAGCTCTCTCTACGAATGTGTATTATAGTTATAATAATTATGATGTGTAGAGTCGATTTAATACGACTTTATAGGCATAGACGCTTAGTCTATGCCTATCCTACCATAGACTAAGCGTCTATAATACCATAAACACTGTACAAAGTCGGGCTAAGAGTGAGAGATCCAGGTGGGGGTAGGTTTAAGAGCTCGTCCCCCGCCTAGCATCACCGACATCACAGTAAACGAGATACCGCCAGGTCAACCGACGAACCAAATATTTTTGGTAAAATAAAATACTGAGAAATTAATTCAATTGTAATTTTTCTCTTTAATTTCTCACTGCGCAAGCTAGATAAAGATCGGCCAGCATAGAGCACATAATCACTATGGCTGGTCCGTCACTGTACCTGTCACCATCTTTTCCTTTAGAAGAGCTCTACAAATTCTGCGCTCTGCTGACAAGGGGTACTTTTAAGTCTAAATTGTTCCTGAAGAAAGTTTATGAATATTTATTTTCAACTAGTTCAATGGAATAATTCATTTTTTTACGTTAAGAACTAAGGTTGACAGAGAGACCGATGGTCCACTAGATCGTAAGTGGCCATCGTCGCCTATAACACAAGAAAATGTCACCAAGTGCACTGCCTAAATCATAGTAGGATAAAGAAGGAACAGGGAAATAAGCTCTGGTATAAAATATTAGGCTCCGAAACTACTGAAGCGATTTTTTTTAAAAATAACCTATATCAGCGAGTAACATAGGCTAAGTATATTTTATAAAGCTACGCAGACGAAGTCACGTGTAAAAGATAGTATTAAATTGTTTAAATTTTACTAATGTTAAATGGATGTGTAATGTCTGTGTAAACGGGTAACCAGATTAGTTAAGGTTCTAAAACTTATTAGAATGTAGAAGTGGTAACGAAATATAAAGAAAATCGGGAAAACAAAGCACATTCGTATAACGCTAATGAGCTAATTTACATATAGATGTAAAGCCCGCACTCGTCGAGTTTACCTATTTGTTCGCGTAGAACATTGCCAACATTCAACGTGAAGAGAATCTTGATTTTTACGGTGTGTTTTTTCATAGAGAATGTAAAGGGTTTTCCTCCATAAATATTCATTGGTGCTGAATGGACGGACCTACTCGTACTGCTGAATTTTTTTTTGTATTCGTCGCGGAGAATGATAAATTTGATATTAAAATTTGTAAACGTTTTATCTGTTAAAATCCTGAAAGTGCATGCTATACAATTAAAAAAACTAAACACGTCGTTACTACCCTCCTTATTTCTATTTCTTCTTATTTCTACCCCATCATAATTATTCTAGGCTAAAAAAAATTTGAATCTATACCAATATATATAGCTGAAGAGTTTGTTTATTTGTTTGTTTGGTTGTACGCGCTAATCTCAGGAACTACTGGTTCGAATTGAAAAATTCTTTTTGTGTTGGATAGTCCATTTATCGAGGAAGGCTATAGAGAACGCGGACGAAGTCGCGAGCACCAGTTAGTAATAAATATAATTGCTGTTTATTTATTTTTTATTGAAATTATTTGAAAATACTTATAGATAAAAAACTTCATAATTGTTGTTTCTATTTCACTTTGGAACGATGATAAATAGATTTTTTTTTTGTATTTTTAGTATCTGAGAATATAAGGTCGATTAAAAAATTTTATAATGTGTATGCAAGCCAAACAATCGTGACTTTGATGGCAAAATTGTAACGTTTCTTGGAAAAGTAAGTAAGTGCTTCCCTTTCTGTTTTACAGTGGTCTCGTAAAGTTCCCACAATAGTAGGATCGTGACCGCCGCAACGATCAACAGTGACGATAGCTCTCTACTCAGCCTTACTGCTCACTTTCGGCTTGAACCTGTACGTACTTCGTGCTGGGATTAATTGTATAATGTGACCGTAATCTTATTTAGATCTCAGTTCCATTTACTTCTTATTAGATAAGGTAGCGCATTAGTAATGGTACTTCGTTGAAGTATCAAGATGCGAGTCTTTTCTGGTAACTTTTAGTGCCAGATTGCCTTAATAAATGTTGTTAGTTAACAATAATGTGGGATCTATTAAATTAATATATTACTTGTGTGTTATTAATTAATTATACACGTGTGTGTATGTTTGTTTAGTTGAAGTGTTAAATCGTAAACTATGTTTAATTAAATGCAAAGAAATTTAAGTTGATGCTACAATGTATCTAATGTTCCCATTTAACATTAATTAACTATGAAAATAAACTTTACAAAGTTGGGTCTGGTCTTTATCTGGAAAGTAGTGGTAGTTACACTGCGTTTCGCAATCATTTGGGCAATCCGTCTGGTGCCCTACAGAAGACCACCGTGAAATAACAGCACGGGTGCTGTTGTTTCGGTGAATCCCCAATCCCTTATCCTTAATCATACCGTAGTCGGTAGCGAACTTGCAGCAACTTAGCGTTGCTTGTGTTAAGGTAGAGCCATCTTTCATCAAGTGAACCGTCGGCCTGTCTTCCGATCTCAATATAAAAAAATAAAACTAAGTTTTCAACTAGGTCAGCTCTCTTCGTAACAATCGTATCCTAAAGGGAATTCGTTTTAGCTTTTCTGTGACATTGTTATTTCCCTAGGACAATGTTTTCTTTTAAATAAACATGTTTTTAAAAATTTGTTTGAAGTCGGGAACGATGAGAAATGAAATAAACTTTTACCTACTACTATAAAAAATATAATACTATACTATACTTAGTACAAAATATTCTTAGGACACTAAAGTTCATCATCATCGTGCATCTGCGACCCGAATGTATCTGAAACTGTTCCACACATATTGTCGGTGTGCCCCGTATTTGCAAAAGAAAGACTAGACGTAGGGTATAAAGGCTTTGGACCCTTTGGACCCACAAGTTTTGACCCTACCTACGAAAAAGTGCCCGTGTGACCCTCTAGAAATAGATAGCAACGTAACCACAGAAATTTTTTAAGATATGATTTGAAAAATAGGAAAGATCGAGTTTTTAAAATATATTGTTTAAACATAGCTAAAAAAGTAATTGATATGAATAAAGATTAATGTTAATTGATTAAGAATGTTAAGATATTGTAAAATTGTAAGGAATCGATGGCGAATACAGGCTGCGGCATGTGCCGGAGGATTTATGAATAAAAAAAATTAAAAAAAGTAACAATTCTTGTAGAAACATTTCGAGTTCTCATCTATCAGCTGCTTCATCTAGTATGTAGGTGTTATATCGGCGTCCACGTCGTAATGATACACGTGATGCTATCAGAGCTGTGAGGTGTGAAATGAAAAAGGTAACAAAAAAGTTTCTACTCCTGTTTCGATTGTGGCTGATAATCACTACTCTCTAAACATTACTTTGCGTAGACAATTAACGCTGTTTATTTTTTTGTTTTTGAAAAATGTATCTCACGCTTTATGTAAGCGTTACCCTTTTTTTTATACTATTTCTAAAGTTTAAGACGAGTCATTGTTTTTCATCTCAATCTTTATCATCAAACAAAAATGTACCTACGTATTTTTATTAACTAGCGATCCGAAACAGGCTTCGAACGGATATATATTTTTTGCAAATTATATAATACACAAACCTTCTTCATTTATCGCTCTTTCCATGAGTCAAAACATTTAAAACAAATAATTGAAACGAGTATCAAATATTGAGTACCTATGAAATATATGAATATGTAATATTGTCTTAATAAATCGAAGTAGATAGTGTAATATTTACTGTCTAGCAATAACAATGTCTTATCAAGTTCATAGTAAGTGACTGATTTTTTTTATTATCAGTGTAAATTGGGTCAAAAATATTATTAAAACATAAAGTTCAGACTAACATAAAACAGTAATAATTGATATTTTTGATAACTAATTAAAATTTAAAAAAACCTTCATCACGCGGAAAATACCAAGAATAATGTTTCTCAAGCTTAGTCACACAACGCATCCAAATCAAGAGCAACTTTGAATATAGTTTAGACATATGTCTTTTTGAAAATCCAACCCAGTCAGAACGATAACATTTCAACCACGACCTTATAATGTTAACGTGGCTCGTCTAACAGCATTCAACTAAATGCGTTAGATATTACAGCTAAATACAGTGATATCACATTATATTTAAAATCGCTTATATGAATTAATTCAAAGCATATATAAATATGATTCGTTCACCAATTATTTCGTCATTTGTGCAATTGCAAATACTTGAAAACACATCTGTAGGAACGAAAATTTAATTGAACGGTTTGTGAAGAGGGTCAGATGGAATGCTGTATATAATATGACTCTAACCTACATCTAAAGGCGGGCGAAGACATCGGGCATAACTAGATTTGCTGCTGAACGGTTTATTTTTAAATAAAATAAGAAATAAATTAATAAAAATTCAACAACAATTATAAAGATGTGTTTGCGCCATTTACTCATATTATGTTTTCGTTTATCTGACAGTTATTTTAAGCATGCACATTCAACACATGATAAAGTTCACCGTCAGTACTGAGTAGGTACTACACAAAACATTAAAAGTGCTTTTGTAACGGTGTTACTGTGGGAGTGACAACAGTGGTGACATGGGCGTGTCTACTTTATGACTGTGGGACGCAGTGTGAAAAAATAGTTATAAAAATAGGTATGATACTGATAAATATAATTCTGTTTTATTAAACTTTTTAACCTTTTTTAATATTTCAATAATCTGTAACAATTGTGAGCAAGTGAATTGTTTTACATTGATTGTGTATTTTATTTATAAAATTTAAAATTTCTTATCATATAACTTATCAAGGTCGGAAGCGCACTTGCAGCGCCTACTAGGAGACGGTAGCCAGTTTGCCGCCTCCATCAAATAAACCATATTTCTCCGAAAAGCATAAAAAACTCTTGAACGGTTTTTATAAAACTTAGTATGCAAATTGATCTTGTCCTTGTTTAATACATATTTTAATTTTTAACCTAGTTAATCATTCCCTGGAGATTAAAAATTACAATAAATAATGCGAGTCGAGTATAGTTGCATAAAATAGCTAGTATAATTAATATAAGTTGAGATAAGCAGAACAAATATCAAGTCGATACCTTAATTCGCAAAACGAATACCTCCACTTTTGGTTAAAAATGACTTTTTGATACGGGAGAAACTTAATGACAATTAAAATTTAATTTTTAAAAGGTCTATCGGTTAATACGAGCCATAACTTCCAATATAAAATTGTCTTTTTTTCTTTTCTCGTATCATACAAAAAAAACTTTATAACGTTTTTAGTTTCCCCTGTATAGTTTGCCTCAGAGGAGTTATTTGGTTTGCGAATTAAGGTATCGAAGTGTTTCATATAGAAATTGCTATTATGAATTATCGTCTATTTGTTAATAATGTATTTCGCTTTTATTTGCACCATAAAGAAGAATTTACAAGAATAACCAGCGAACATATAAACCTGTTAACACGAGAGCTCAATACAGTGTCATGTTTCCATGCGACCGCACATGATGCATATTGTGCCCGTATTCCGTAATTGAGCGGTCCACTTCCTTCCGGAAACGCGCCTGCGCTTGTGCGGTGCACTCGTATAGAAAACCAAATTCGATAGCAAATATACACTTTTTAAATGGATTTAAAGTTATTGCTTTCGATAGAATTTTCAATTTGACTATTGTTGGGTTTTTTTTTTCATTTCAATAAACGTTCCACATTGTGGTTTCGACCAAAACTTAGTAAGTAAGTATGTATATTTAAATTTTAAGTTATGTGCTACGTGTGTTATGCTATTAGCTATCTAAAGACAGGTATGAAGCATTTCTTTTTAAAATTGATTTTAAAAAAAATAAAAAATGAAGCCTATTTGGTATACAATGAGAAAGTTGTAAACACGAGTGCTCAAGAGACGGTTACTCCACCGTGATAAGCGCCTACTTTCGATTTTAAATGGTTAATAAATAATGTAGTTCAGCTGTGACATAATTAATAGCTTGAAAATCGAATCGAATCGAATTGAAAAAAAAAGTAAAATAAATGACCTCATTTGTCTCCAAAATATTTTGATAGCTTGGGATTTTTGAAAACAAAAATTAAACATGTATCAAAATGGCAACTTATAAATAAAAAACTGATACACGTTTTTGAGTGATTACAACTGATTACTCTGATTCTCTGCTTTTTAACTTTGACGGATACGTAACCTCTGAGTAAGGCTTGGCAAAAGCTAGCTGGCAAAATGTTAAAACCTTTACATATTAGGTACGCCATTGCGTCATTTTGTAAAAAGAATTCTTAGGGCCTCTTTCACCAACTACAAGTAACGTGTTTGATTAGTTACTTTTAGAAATCATTTTCTGTTTTATTGAATTATGCACTCGGTTTACTGCATTATTCAATAGGCGAATTTTTTTTTATTATTTTCTTTTTAATGTTTGGGACTTTTACTGTACAAACAAAGGTATATCAGCTCCATTATTCCCGATTACCGGTGACTTTAAATGACAGATAGCCTACTTGACAGTTGGTGAAAGAGGCGCTTAGAGGCACAATATTTTACACAATAAAGGTGTAGTGTCTATTTGGCAGCGTGTCGGTATTGGGTTCGCAATTGCTCAGTGTCGCGATCGTCCCGCCATGTGCCGCGCCACCGATCGATGCCTGACCCCGTGCAATGTCGCCTTCGGCTTTTACCGCCGCCGTCTCTTTTGTACCTTGTGAGTTCACAGTGTGCTAAGCGATTTAGCTTCGCTATACGATAATATAGTAAGTTAGATGTGAGCCGCACTAACAGTATTACAGCATTGGTAATAAAATAGATCTCTTTTCGGAGAAAAATTGTCATTTTATTCCATGTTCGTATTTGATGCAATATTAGGTTGATTCATCATCACCGAGAACCAATCTTTGCCGAGAACTAAACCAAATACTGTTTTATTCCGAAATAGGGTATTGACGATTAAGTGTTTCTTTGAACCATATCTAATGAATAAAATTTTCTACAAACCCCATGAATGTTAACGTCATTTTCATCCGTGAGAAGCATTCATAAAAAAGGTTTCACGTTGAAGATGATTCGTTTAAAATTTAAATTACAATTCCAATATTAAACTAGGTGTATAGAGAAGAATACATGCATGTTTCATGTGTAAGCAATCATAGTTATACAATTCAATTTATTCATACCAATCCTGTCTCACGCCCACTGTAAGGCCGCTCATTCGTTCGGATACCGAAAAATAAACGAGAAACCCGTAGTTCGATGAATAACTAATATACATATACAAACAGTATTGTGCCGTATGACATACAAGAGATACAAATATTTTCCATAATCATTATTAAACGGGCAATAAGAGGCTATAACTTCTCTTAGTGTATGTAAATCTATTATAGTAGAATCTGACATCATAAAAATGTTGTACTATGAAAAGGCAATATCAGAGCGAATTTCGTATGTACATGTAATTTGAATGCAATTGTACCTTTCTTTCACCCGTTGACAGGCACCCGTAATCGCTCCCGGACGAAGTTCAGGCGCGTCTGTCTAGCTAGTATACCAATAGTTTACTTAGGGCCTCTTTCACAAACTACATGTAAAGTATTTTCTGTAAAGTAGAAATCATTTTCTGTTATATTGAATTATGCACTCGGTTTACTGCATCATTCGATAGCCGATTTTAAATTATTTTTATTTAATGTTTGGGACGTTTACCGTACAAGCGAAGGTATATCAGCTCCATTATCCCCGGTTACCGGTGACTTTAAAAGACAGTTTGGCCTAATTGACGTTTGTGAAAGAGGCGCTTAGTATATTTTTATTAACCTTAGCGGTGTAATAAGGTACTAATACTATTTTTAAAGGAAAATCAATATGAAAATGTTGGATTATTGTTCGCATAAATCTAGATAATTAAAAAAACATTCGAGAATCTTTAGTGTAATCCATTTTTTCATAGAAATAAAGTCAATAACAAATCTTTGATGGAAAGGAAGTAAATTCTTGATTTGTAACTCAACGTAATTCTTTATGTGTAATGAAACTATTTCATCCATCTAACCTAGTTTAACAATGCTAATAGAATCTAAATCAGTGTGTCCGATCTGTTTACATAACGGCCGATTATTCTATGAAAGCATCGCACGTGTGGTGCTCCGAGCACATGCGCTTGCGCGGCGACTGGCCGCGCTCTCATTGTTTGGAATTTCACGTTCATTGTGGGGCGTAAATATTTCGACAAAGCTCTAAAAGGGAGAGCCTATAAAAGAACAACAGATATCCGTTTCGCTGTTATTTAGAGATGTGTATTTTTTTTTAAATAAAACGCGATCCATATCTTTATTCATAACTATTAAGACGTAATGGAGGCGCTGATTGTTAGATCGTTTAACATTTGGTATAAGATTTATTCTCAATAACTTTCTTTCACGGAACTAGGTATTTAGAACGTTACTAATTAAAATAATAGAAAATTAAACTTCACTTTCGTTTTTGTGTCTAAGTAAACTGATTTTCTGCTATTATATTGAATTGACGTTATAAAAAAAATCGAATTATAACATGTCTAATCAATGTTTTTTTAAATAGTTTTCTTAGATGAACGATAGCATATCTGTATCAAAAACTATATAAGTAATATTTGGCACGTTCGTATAAGTTCTATACGATCGACATATTGGTACCTACAATACATATATAATTAATATACGAATATAAAATTAATATGTATTATCACTAATAAAACCACTGTCTGTCTGTCCATATGTATGCTTAGATCTTTAAAATTACGCAACGGATTTTGATGCGGTTTTTTAATAGATAGTGATTCAAGAGGAATTAAAGTTTTTTAGTATATAAAACAAAGTTACGCGGGCGAAGTCGAGGGCAGCAGATAGTGCGGAATGTAATATTACAAATACAATGTTATGTTCTATGTATATGTATATGTGTATAAATATAAAATATATTTGAATAAATAATTCCCGTCGTTATGATTAGGTAGAGTATCTTTCTTTAAATCCATTAACATAAATGAAAAATGGTGCAAAGTCGACAGGAAGTTGTCGCAATAATATTACCTAATTAATATTTATTTATCAATTAGGTTTCTACAAGAAACTCCTATGATCTCTACAAGAGAGAGTTAGTAGTGGTCTTTTTAAACTCAATGAATCAGTAAATTCGTATTTAACTAGTTAGTCTAGTGCCTACTTAACACGCACATGGACCTTTAAGAGTTCAATGATATTATCATGCATCTAAAGTGAAACAAAGACGGTGCTTTGCTTATAAAAGCGTTGTGCGTGAATGCGCAAGCTCGGGGCTGAAGGCATGCGATTGTCGCTGCAATAAAAAGCCAAAGGCAAAGCAGCCGATGTCGCACACGTGCATCCGTCGGAGACTGTGCGAAGTTATTTTTGTTATTAATAACACGCCCGACATTAGAGCCAACCGCTACTGCAAGAACCAGGCAAGAACGCTTTAAACTTTGTTTCGTATGTACCAAAATAAGTACTTTTTTAAAATAAATCCAACTCATCACTAGTGGAAACTTATTAATATAAATATTATTAATTAGAGGAAATTTATCTTAGGTGATCATTGGGTCAAAAGTAAGCATTATCTATAGACTATAAAATTTTATTGAACGTATGTTTTAAAAACAAATAATTTGTCACTAATGTAAAATCGATAAATTCATTTGAATTATCATCTCTTGTTTTGAATATTTCATGTACAAATTGAAAACACACGCGATGTTGAAACCTCTAAAACGCTTTTAAAATAAATCAATACCACCACGAATCTAATGAGCCTACTCCGCTCCAAGACCAATCATAAATCTACGAATATAAGTATAGAGCGTGTCAAAAGGCATACGTTGTTAAAAAGGTAAGCGTTTGATTTAATAACCAAACGTGTTAAGTTATTAAAAATCATCTCGGAAGATAAACATTTCATAGCCTACTCCGGAGTGCGTTTGACTTAATTATGATATCAAAAGCTGTATCGCTAGCTTACTCTAACACATCCTTTTTGTAATACTGCTATCTCATTCCAAATGCAGGATGAGCTTTTACCGCGCCGCGTTCCCGGCATCAGCTATTAAACACGTTTCTATGCGCAGTCTCGTATTATAAAGTTACAGATAGGGAATGCAATGACATGATACCAGCATATGGAAAAGGCGGGATCCCGCTTTTAAATTGAGTGGGATTCCGCTGTGATTTGCGGGATTACCTACGAAGGAAATTTTCTTCTTATTAAGGGTTCGACACAAAATCAGGAGTGGCAAGGTACACTGTGATTCAGTCATAAATTAGGAAGCCTGTTTTGCGGCAATAATCTGTTGTGTTTTCACTTCCCAATTCTATCCTAATCCCTTATCCTTTATCCTACTACGGTCGACATAGCGTTGCTTGTATTAATAGGCGACAGTAGCGACGGTAGACGGTAGCTAACATCAAGTAGACCGACCTTCAGTCTACCTGTCAATATTTACATTAAAAAAAAAAAAAAACAAGTCGATCGAGTCATCTACGCAAACCCAAATGTATTGGCGAGATGCTAGTCGACTTGTCTACCAAAGCGACCTAGTATTTAGCTCATCATACATTTTGTCAAAGCTGTGAGATTCCGTAGTAATTTGGCGGTAATATATATTTTCAGAACAATAAATATCGTAATTATAATTAATTATCTTACGGGATTGCATTCTCTATTCACAGACATATCCACTTAACCTCAGTCCCTTATAGAAAAACAACACTTTAAATGAACATCAATCGCTTCATTTTGAAGTTGACGCCGCAAGACCGCGTGAGAGCCCGACCAGATGACACAGCGTTCTCAAATAATACCAGTTGTAACTTTAATTATTGGGCCAGATAACTTAATGATAAGTTGTATGTGTCAACGGACTTTAAACGTTTTATATATCTAACAATCTTAACTTCATCGAATTCAGATGCCGATGATATAGCGTTAGTTCAGTAGTTGATATCTAATTGAAGTTGAAGGCGTGAGAACAATAGTACAACTCGACTGAGCGGCACGCAAATGAAGAGCAATTTCGTAGGAGGCAGAAATAGCTGAGGCTTTATTTCACCATCTAAGATGCAGAAATGCGAGATCTGTAGTCAGACGATCACGAATAGCGTGGTTTATAATAATTGAATATAATTCCATTCGAAACGTTAATGTTTATTTTGTACACAACTAGAGATTCGCTGCGGCTTTGCACGAATGCAATTAATTTGTATTATAAGTGTTAGTGTTCGAAAATCGTCACAATTATCACTAACATCGTGTCCCCCATAAACAGCCATTGCGTATGAATAGCCATTGCCAGCAACCACTGTTCATAAGCTATAAACTATATTATATAGCGACCGATAGCTGGGCTTATAGCACTGAAAATGGTGGTCACATGATGACTGCTACAAATATTTTCTTAATATAAATAAACCTGAGTTACAATGGATAGGTAAGGATAGAATACGAGAAAGCAGAAATTGTGTTTATTCTAATGTTATAAATAAAGTGTATTATAGATGTAGTGTTTGTATATCTAGGATAGATATATACAAATGCTATATCACGTACATAAAGGGCAGTCCTCGGTAGTGTCAGTTTGAGGTCAAAGAATACAATTATTGGTTGAGGTGAAAGACGCAAGTAGAAAGGTCGTGCATAAGTACGCTTGTACTTGGGGTCTTATAGTAGAAAAAAAAACATAAATTAATTTACGAGTTGGACACTCGTAGATTAATTTATGTTTTTTTTATCTACAACTTCAACTAAGTTAACTCATCTAGACTCATTGAACTTAGTTGGACGTTTAGCATATTATTAGCGTAGGTATACCAAACGTCCAAACCAAGTTAAACTTTTCAACAATTTTTTAGTGTGAACATTATCAGTTATTAAAGTAATAATTCATAAAACTCGTTCGAATGATTTAACGTCTTAAAAACTTAAGCTATGACTGCTATCAAATAACGAGAACTTGTGGCGCGTATGAAACGAGGCTTTATTTATTTTCTTTAGAAAATTATAGCTCACAAACGAATAGAAAGGTCAGTTGGGGGCCGCAACCCCCGCAAGGTCGCTACACCAAAAGTAATTTGTAACGCAGTGGGTTCACTTTCGTAATGGATTCCAAATAATAACATTAAACCACACACTTCTTGATTAAGCAGAAAAATAGTTTTATATATATAAATTTGATTTATATTAATACACCTATAAACCCTCTGACATGCACTGGCAAGTATGAAATAAGTAATTAAAATATAAATAAATTAAATTAATTATAAATATAAAATTTTATAATTTTATACTTATTTATTTAGAAATGTATCTAAAGTCGCGCGGCTGATTAAGCGATCCACCGTGACTACTGTTCCGTGGCGACCCTAATACCAGATTTAGGAACCTGACGTATAATTACCGTGCACGAATCAGCCAAATAGTAGACGCACGACATCAACATCAAACACCGTTAGCATTAAAAGTTAAACGCGAATCGGAGCAACGGTTGGCGGTTAATCAAGTCGGTTACCTTAACACAAGAATAATTGCATCAATTAAGCGGCCACAAATCCCAAATACTCGTACCTAAATAATAGTGGCAGACAAGAATCCCAAAAGATTGATAGCGTAACTTTATCGAGTTAAAAATTCAAATTGATGAACGGACGAGGCATTGAGAGTGTGCAATTATTTTATGATTCATTCACCGGAAATTGCTAGGTTTTGGGAGGCATTCTTTAAAGATCCTATTAATTTATGAATGCGAAAGTTTGTATGTTTGGATGTTCGTTCGCCCTATAACGCAAAAACGGCTGAACAGACTCGTACGAAAATTATTAAATACCTGGATTAACATATAAGGTAACTTTTTATTCTAGAAATATGTTAAGTTTCCGAGGAATCGTCTAAGAACATTTAAAAAATCATCGCCACTGTCGTCAGAGCGATAAATGTCATGCAGGCGTTATAATTTATATATTTTAATTTTTCAATACGTACAAAGTCGCGGGCACAGCTAGTCTTTACGGGTCCCGAGTCTTTACATAGTATAATTGTAAACTATAATTTAAAACCACGCAATGGATTTTGATGCGATTTTCGTCATCAGTTAGATAATTTTTCATACAATAAAAGCTAATTAATTTTTTTCCTGGGCGAAGCCGGGAGCGGGTCGCTAGTTATAAAACCAATTTTTAATTATACAAACCATAATCAACTAAAAGTTAAGTTTAACCTCGGTTAAAGTAGCATAAGCCCACTTACCATCAAATGAACCGTCAACCTGCCTGAGGTTAATTATAATAAAAAAAAGCCTGCAATTAAAGTAGAAATAGCGTAAGTCGCCAATGTAATTATAACAATATTACTACCGAGTGTAATTAACGCAATTCTTGTAAGGACAGTAGTTACATTTTCTTTTAAAGTTGCCACGCAAAAAATGTAACATTACACCATCATAGCATGAGTTAGTAAGCTGTAAAAGCATTTTGAAGTCCGTTCTCACGATCACCTGAGCGGGGGAACTTAGTTGTCGGTCAAAAGACGTGAAAAGTATTTTACATTTTCTCTAAGGAAGATTAATTACATGGGACGTTGTCGGAGGGGATACAAGTATATATTTTGGCCCGTGCTGTATTTCCCAAAGGAATACAGGGAGCCTTTTGATAATTGCGCCTTGGGCACTGAGGTGCAGTAAATCTTAATAAAGTCCGAACATGTTTGTGTGCATTCTCGATAATGATTTTTATGGGACTTGTTACTTATGTGCGCATGATTTAATTTGTGTGAGTTTTGTTTTGTTTACTAACAATTTTAATACAGAACTAAACTGTTATTCAAATTAAACTGCTTACGAAGAATTCCACGTCGCAATTTGAGACATGGCATTTCACAAATCTAAATTTTGAAGGTTTTTGTCAAGTAAATAGGTATTTATTTCAATTGTAACAAGTATCAATATTAAACAATCTAAAAAAGCGTGTAATTTAGAGGCGCGCCTCTTGAACTATAGATGGTACGCAACACTACTTCGTTGTAAAGGCAACACGTATGGGCATAGAGACTATAATTAGAAATCCGAACTATGTTTAAGTCGTAATAATTCTCTTTGAAGCAGATGCGAGCCTGCGCCCTCTGTGACCCGCACTTTGCGGTACAAAGGTGTGTCCTACATACAAAACCGTATTTAAGTATCTATCTACTTGCTTATAATTCACTAGACTCTAACACGAATACAAATAAATCATCGAGGATGTGGTATTTTAAATATTTTATGAAAGGAAAGCACATTGCAAAACACATTTGACACTAATAATTGGGTATTTGGACAGTTTTTAAAATATTTATCAATACGACTGTATAATATTTTTTGAATTTTCGAACAGTGGAGATATTTGAAAAAGTATCCCAAGTGGAAAAAAAAATCTACTTATCCCTACGGTGGGGAAACAAATAAGAATGAGCGGAAAATTCTCTATGTAGGTACTTTTATTGGTGACTCAGGTAACTTTTATGGTAGATTAATGGCTGTTGTCAAAAGCTCAGTTTATTTGTTTTAGAAATATAGCGCATTATTATACCGCTGGAACAGGATAAGAGATATCATGTGTTAATTCAGGTTTTGATCTGATTTCCTCCAAATTTCTTTGCGCAAATTTACAAAAGTAAAACTAGCTAATAAGAGCCACTTCCAAGCACAGCAATGCTTATCCTGTCTATTTGTATAACCCATCCGCTATCACCGCCTTAAACCCTATCCTTTTTTTTTAAATGAAAATCTCTTGCGCCCAATGAGGGTAAAATTTCATGGTCAAATATTATGTGACGAATCAGTGTAACGATTACTTGACGCTTCTTGTAACTTTTTTGCAAGACATCTGCTACCGCTTACCTATTTCTGTTCGTATATTTTTTTCGCATACTTATACTTTGATATATGGAGATTATCGTCAATATTTTGCCGGAAAAAAACATTATTTCTAATAAGTAGGCAACGAGTAAGAATGAGAAACTTAAAACAAAGCATATTCCGATATGAAATTCGCCCTTTGAAATTCCTCGACGTCGAGTGGTAGTGAACTTTTGAATTTAAGTTCGCATTAATTTAGTAACCGTGAATGTCATTTGTGGATTGAGGACTCTCAGCGAGGCTGTTACGAAACGGAACAATGTGGAATTTAGTGAATGCACAAATGCATGCTCGGGAACACCGGCTCGGCACACAAGGCATATTCCCTCCCCAGTCAAACATGCAATTACCTTTCCTATACGTACCACAAAACCATCATAGTTCGATTAACTCGAGTACGTGTGGCCACTGGTCAATAATTCGTAAAACAAATAAAACATTAGTGACCCCGACAATGCTTATAGTAACGACTGGAAAGGTTAAACTTGCGGTTATAATATACTTTAAATATACGGTTACTACGTACCCTGTAAACTTTTTTGTTAAATATTGCTTAAATAGTAGAAATATTAATTTATCTAGAAGTTATATAATAAATTTTAGTTAGGTATCCTAAAATTAGTACTGTGGATCATATGAACACTGTGATATAATTATATGTGTACACAAAAACATATTTATGGATATACAAATATAAGTAAGTAATAAATATACTCGTATTATAGCGTTTCTTGTTAGCCTAAGGCTTTATTTTATTATACATAATTTAAGTATGATTATATTTTAAGTATAAATGATTGTTACGAATGATTACAGTCTTTATTAACTAAACATTATAAAGCTTCTTTTTATTATCTTCTTTCCACTGTAAGTAGCCAAAATTTAGATCTATAAGGAATACTTTGAAGTACCGAAGCACTGAATTCATTGCGTTTCGATTTAATTTTAAAACAGTGTCCTCGAAAACATTTTAAAAATCGAACTTTATGTTTTATCCAAATTTTTATTTAACAAACTCATTATTAAGTGAGTTAATTGCGCATGAAGCGGAAAGCGCACATGTTTAGTTCTCAGTCACCCTTTCCATAGCATCATGTTTAATGTTTCACCTGCTCGAAATTTGAAGTTCGTACTGTGGTCAAATATACATAGACAAGTTACAGAGAAACTGATGTTTTCGTAATGTATGCAAGTACAAATGATAGTTTGATATTTGAAGAGGCGAGGTCGTGCGAGCGGTCACGGTGTAATGGGGTCGGCGAGGCGTTTGTTCACGAAGATGCGTTTTTCAAGAGGCATGTATGTTATCTCCATACAAACCAAGCGGATAATGACGCTCGAACACTTACACTATACTCACTGTGATTGACGAAGATATATTGGATACTTATAACATTAATAATAATTTAAAGAATAAATAAGTATGAAAGTTTTTTTTTTTAATGTATCAGATAGAGCATTGTCGTTTGCTAAGTATGTGCACTTTTTGAAATTCCAACATTTCGACCTTGGTTCGTTGGTTCGTGGTTAGTTCACTCCCTTTATTCGTATAAAAAAGTGCTAAGTGCTTATAAGAACTATTTTGTCGAACTACGACCTACTCTTATGCTTATGTGCCTGATGCCTAGAATCTGTTACGTGCAAAATTTACTCTATTATCAAAATAATAAATAAACTATTAAATTTTCGTGTTTCAAAAATAAATCAAATTTGCGATAAAATCCCTATTTTTAACTCTGTAATATAATTGAACAACGTGTAAAAATTGTTTTTTTGAAAAAATATTTAATGTACGTACAGACACGGCTCGTTTATATGTATATAAATATAAGGAGATTACATAACTATAAAATTTTCATGACATAAAAAAATATTACAGAATCATAAATGTCGAAACTTTCTTGTCGGAATGATTTATGATAGATAATCCCTATTTGGGGGCTCATAATTCATATTATTTATTCAGTAAGCGCTATAAAGTCTACATTTGATTGAAACGTATTTAACAATAACAAATCACCGCAACGCAGAGCCGACTGCGGACTGGACTGGACGTCTATCGATCTTGGTCACGTGAAAGTAGGTACCCAATGTATTTAGGTACGCTAACAGCAACATTTAAACAAGCACTCTTGAACCATCAAATGCGGACAGGCAATTTATTAGGAGGCACGTAAAGCGTGATCTCTCCCATCACATGAGCGTGTAAACGCATCGCGGCTCCGCCGTTTAGGAAGACGAGCAAATGACCGCAATCAAATCACAATCAGAGTGAAAGCCTTACAAATGGCTAGACGAACGAAGATTGTAACACTGCCGTGTTAAAGTATGCCCTCCTTACTTTACTTGCTTAACTATAGGGATGTGCATATATCGCTAATAAGTCTATAATGAAAGTCCATCGCAGTGTGCAGACATACTATTACATGTATGTATGTTTGTTCAAAACCTCAAATCCTCGAAAGTTCTTTACATACATAACTAGTGCACCTTCTTTCATTTAGAAAAAAAGTAGGTAGGTACTGTTGCCGAAGAATCTTACAAAAATAAAAAATATATATGACAAAAAATATGAGTAGGTAATAAAGACTGAATGGGTAAATATTTCAAAGCCTAAGTAAAAGAGGCGCAGACGAAGTCGCTAGCAAAAATTAATTTTTTTAATGAACTTAAGTTATACTTGCAATAACGTATGTGACAAATACTAATACCAATTTTATATTGTGTTCCTTGAAAACTGTTTCAAGTCAAGTAATATAACATAAGTTAAACAGTTATACTATTACAAGCTGGTGCCGACTTCGTCCAAGCTGAAAAATAAAAAAAATGTAGCAAAAAAATAATCTTGACCACTTGTTGCTATAATGTTGTTGTTGCACTTTGCCAGGCGTTAGTTTTTTATTTTATCTTAGATCCCTCGGGAATAGTCCCCTGGATGAAAAGTACCCTATGTCCTTTCTGGTGTCCCAGACAACGTGTATGCAAAATTTCATGGTGATCGGTTCAGTAGTTTTTGCGTGAAAGCGTAACAAACAAACAAACTCACATTCACATTTATAATATTAGTAAGGATTGTCCGAGGTATATAAATATTTGTCTGTGCTTCATAAGTACATACCTACATAAACAGGACAAAACCATGAGTTACTTGGCGATTTTATGAATACAACCCCATAAAACGCAGCACAATCACAATAGTCATTTACGAACCCCAGAAATAATCAAGGTCAGCCACAAATCCAATTGCGGGGTACTTTTATTAGAACAAATAGTCGGGGCGAGTTAAATTAACAGCGTTCAAACTTTGGGAAACCGGATATGAGATTGTATGAAATTTGACTGAAAGTTTAAATGTGAGTGAATGTAAATAATAATCCTTATTTGCAATTATCTTAAAAATTAACCATTGAGAAATACTTTTTTAACTTTGCAATGTTTTTGTAATAAAACATAGCAATACGCTATTTCGAATATATGTTTCTATTCAATGAAATATTATAACGGCCCTTAAAAATATAAAATTAAAAGTAGATATTATACGAGAATGCTCTATCTATACATAAATCGTAAATTATTTATCAAATTATTAGTACCTAATTCACAAAAATGAACATAACAATTAAAGGTCATTATAGCTATCAAATATTATTTCGTAACAATTAAACTATTCAATTTGTAATTATCGTTATACGTTAAATTTACTTTGAACTCATAAAGGTAATAAATGACTGGTAATTCTAAAAAGAGCAATTTAAAAGTATAATTACAAAAAAAAATTAAAGTTTCTTATGGAACTGTGTTTGTATATCGCTAATTATAGTCGTTTAGTTTTAATTATAGCAAATGTCACATCCGCAGCATAAGTTGACTGAGATAAAAAAGAGAAGTTAGAACATGTAACCAGAACCAAAAACAAATGTAATACCGAGTACAGTTGAGTAAAAAAAGCTTTAAACAAAATAATAAAATCAAACAATATAAACTAAATTCCAATGAAGTGGCAGATAAATCCTAAGTGTTGGGTTTTTGTCTAACACATCCAAGTTGCTAAATTTTCAAAGACAGACAGGGGATACCAAAGGATAGCGTAATTTAAGGTAAGCATCACAAATATTAAATTTATGTACCAATAACTCAATTATAAAAGTACATATAAACTTTGATAGGCTACGCCAAAGTGCATAAAGGAAAAGAAGAGCTTTTGGCTGGGTACATTATGTAAGTGCGCAGAGACCTGTAATCGATGCTGTCCTTTAATTCTTGCCAGATCAGCAACTAATAATTTTAATCTCTACTCACTTATTCAAAGTATAGTGGACCCATTATTCTAAAGTAAAGAAGATGAAAAACGGTCCATCCAGAGACATGAATTAAATCAATTATGATCAGAAAGTCTAATTTCCAATCTGCCTACGAAGCAAAAGGTCTAATTTATAATTCGTCTATGAAGCAAAATGAGTTATAAAGTAAAAATTTATATAAGTGCGAACATATTGACTTGAATATTGCGTATAATTGAAAATAAGAGAAGTAGACGGTGTTGTGACGCTACTCTTCGTTTTTGTATGTTTAAGAGAGGATGTGTGCTTATGTAATTGCGGCGAGTGGCCACAACGAGGGGAATTGGCCAGTGCGTCCGATTGTTGTGCGACCAACGCCCGCACCCATTGCCATTGATTAAATGAATGAGTGAATTTAACAAACGACGCGATGCGTATCAACCGTAACAATCATGCGGCTCCAACACTAATAGACAGAAATGACAAAATTGCGGAAATTTTTAATAACGTCAGGTAGGCGCCCCAATTCGTATACGAGATGCTGAAACCTACATAATATGTTTGCAGTAAATATTACAGAAAATTTAACGTGAAATAAATTTTTTGTAATACTTTATTATTTTTTACCTTTTACTTAAAGATACTTAAGTTCTCATATAAGATCCGAGACGTCTTCTCATCCAAAATTCTTCAGTGACCTAAAACAAAAGTTTTGGGCCAATGCATGTTGCCAGTGATGACACGTGATCTCTTAACTCGTCTCGTAAGAAAAACTGAACGAGTCACACTCTGTCGGGGTTACACTGCGATTTCAAATCAGGAATGAGGAGATTAGTAGACTATGTAAAGTTACCGACATAGCCCGGCGGATTAGTAAGTTGAATTGGCAGTGGTCAAGACAGAAAGACCCGGCGGATCAGAAAGGAGAACCGACGGCCGGTGGGGCCGGAAGATTCTCGAGTGGAGGCCACGGAACGGCAAGCATAACGTAGGTACGATAATGTTCTCCAACAAGATGGACGATCTGGTAAGGATCACCCTTATCGACGGTGGATCCAGACTGCTTCTGACCGGTCCTTTTGGAAATTTATGGGGAAGGCTGAGATGATGTAGATAAGCTTAGGAAAAATACCAACAGCAAAAGTGAAAATATAACCTTTTTAGTTTACCGTACAAATTGTTTCGAAACTTTATGGGAAAACCTACGTGTGTAAACAAAAACATCTCTAAACAAATTTGGACAACAAAGCAAGATAAAGAAGCGGAAATCCTTTACCGATAATTAAAAAAACGCTTTGGTACAACGAAAGATTTCATCTTGTAGTTGATTCCTATCGCCATATTGTAAATACTTATAAAAATAAAAACTTACTTGGAAAATGTTCACAATTTTCTTTTTTAACCTTTAATCTATTATACCTAAGAATATTTTTTTAATAAACGTCCAGTCGAGAATTTTTAAATTGGCAATTTCAAATAAAAAATACCTACTGTCTAATATTCCGGATACTCAATCGTAGTATTATTCCGGATATGTCAATTTGGAACCGTCGACGGGTCATTCTAACTAAGAGTATCTATATCATCGCACTATCAGAAGCCATCAGCTATCGTCGTCGTGTTAAATTAGACATATGATGTATTCTATAATAAGGAAGTATTCTACATTATTTAATACTCTAAATTCTAAAAAATAATAGAAATATGATATTAATATGCAAGCCACTTTTTAACTTATTTCCAACAGTATAGTAAGCAGTTCAAGAAGAGGTGCAAGCTCTATAAATAAAACTAAACTTAAACAAAAATCAGAAGTTCCAGTTCATTGTTAAAAATATACGATTAATTATTATTAACAAGGTTATTAAAATTAAAACTGAAAAAAACAACTGTACAAAGAACTGATGTAGATACTATGACTAATTTGACTTCAAAATATAATGAGAATAATATCTACATGAATCTTAGAATCTATCCATAAAGTCATCTATTGACTTTCACTTTATTTAAGAAAGCATAATGAATTCGACCAAATCAAGTAGAGTTCCCGCATTTCTTTCAAATTATGTATCAGCTCGTTACTCAATGTAAAAATTATTCTCTGCGTTAAAATTAGCATGGTTTTCATGATGTGCAGCATTCGTATTTATTGTAGAAACAAACTGCATGTGCCATGGAGCAGCAGTTCGAACAACAGGGCTATGCTATGCAAGTCGACATTGACTTTAATAAAATGCTATTAGTGAAATATAACATTTTATACTTTATGAGGATGAACAGGTAAGAAACAACGTAAGATAAATGAAACAAGCGAGATTAAACGCAATAAAGCTTGCGTTGCGCTGTCTCACTGCAAGTAATTGATAGCTGGGGATTGGATGTTCCTTTCTTGTATTGCATTGTTGCGTCGCTATAGATGGATTAAAGTGCCGGACTCACTTTGTGGCGCACCTGTTCCGCTACATTGCTTTATATCTATTTAACAATGAATCTTAGTAAACAATCTAAGCGATTGTGCCGATACCTTTATTATATTGAAACAATAGCGTTCGTTTGTGTTTTCAGGATCGGAGCTTATTACCCCATTGTCGCCTAGTTTTTAACCATCCTAACAAACAGTAAAATACCTATTTCTTTTCGTGCTAGGCGAATTTGTGAACTACTTTTCGCCCACTTATAGAAAATCAATCATAATTATATAGGTAATTATTTATTTTTTATTACAGATGGGTTTGCTATTGGCCAGCACCTAGCCGTGCAGCGAAGATGAGGCTTAACTCGAACTTTGAAAATATTCGGGTTATTTGGATGTTTGTTACTCAACAACGTAAAAACGGCTGAACAGATTAACTGGTTTAACATATATAGGATACTTTTTATCCTGAAAAAAGTAAGGTTCCCAAGGGATTGTCAAAAATATAAATGATTGTGGCGGCGCAACCGTCATCACAGCGACAAATATGTCCGGCGTTATATTACTCAATTATATATAATTATTTTCTCAGGTGTTAAGTGTATTTTTCATTTTTTTAACGCTAGTAAAAAATAAAAAGATTGATGTTTCTTTCATATTTACTTATCAGGATTTTTTAAAACGGAATAAGCGAGCCCTGAAAGCAGTTTCAAAGCGCTAGTTGATTGGTAGTTCAAAGAGGAGCGTTGTGAATAGAAGTGAATGCGAAATTAATACGTCAATAAAGCGTGTACGTTACGATGAGACAAAGGCAATTTGACGATACACGTTTAACTGAAAGTTCAATTTGTTATTTACACAGGTATTATCACAAATAAACTATATACAAAGACTATAATTATATGAAGTAAAAAGTAAGCATGTTATGAAATCACGAACAATTTCAACAACAAAATACTTACATTTAACCAAAGTTTGACTAAAATTTTAATAGAATCTTGAAAAGTACATAATAAGTATAAATGACTTTTGGAAAATGGATGACGCCATCTTTGGTGTTAATAAATAAGTAATTATTATTAGCAGCAAAGAGAGAGATAAATTGTATAGATTTATATGTATCTTTATAAACAATGTATAAAACCTTAAATAGTTTTATAAATAAAACAGTTAGAATGCATAACTAGCGACTTACCCCCGGCTTCGCAAGTGGTGGTACTTTTCAAGTCATTTCTTAGCAAATGCTTACGTTATAAAATAAACCTAAGTTCCAAATTTCAGATTTCTAGACTTAGTATTTTTGGCTGTAACAGTCAGTCAGTACAAATAAATTTATAAGTATAGATTAGATGCAAAAGGACTTGCTTGCCTACTATTATTTTACTTTAGATTTGATTTTCGAATAAATCAAAGGGTCATTTTCTTCTCATTTATGGCCAATATAATTTAAAGCCGTTTGGTTTGAATTAATGACCGAAACTCCATTATAAAACAACAATTTTACTGCACTAATTATCAATTCTATTACTATATTTAAAATACATATTATGTATATTCTTGACATATATAAAATTTATGCAAGAATCTTTCTTATCTTTCTTACAGAAGAAGAAATATGCAGATAGCGTTTGTATGTATTAAGAAATAAAGAATAACAGTGTGCTACAAGCTATAATGATAATGATAGATTCCTTGAGCGGGGTGCGGGGATGGGATCCCATGTCGATGTCGGCGCGAGCGCCTAAAGGCTCGCCCACCCACTACGGCGCGCCATCGTAAGTTCAAAACTTTTGTAATTAAACTACACTGTTTTCGATTTTTTTAAGATAACACAAGAAAACAGTCAACTGTATCACGATTTATAGATGTTCCAAAAAGATTGACACGAACCAGAGAAAGATAAGTAAACCCATTTTAATTGACATTCGCGTAGTTGGTACATACCAAAAAGGCAACAAATAACTGATTTCTGTATAGATTAGCTGTTAGACATTTCATAACTACAGCGATAGTATTTTTGCTTGAATACATTTTATACTAATATAATAAAAAGAGAAAGCGGATTTTGTAGTATATGTTTGTTTATGAGTGAAGGCTGTGCGCGCAACTTCGAACGAACGATTTACAGAGAGTGAAAACCGCATTTAAATCGGTTAAGCCGTTTTTGAGATTATCGGTGTGAATAAAGGATGCAAGAGCCCATTTTCCTATCCTTTCCAAATCGCTTATCCTTAATCCTACTATATGGTCAGCTGCGCACGTGCAGCGCCTGTGACGTTGCTTGTGTTAGGCTACAGTAGTCACCTACCTGTTCAAGTGGAACGTCAGCCTGTCTGTCGACTTTGACATAAAAAAAAATACATTAATCATGGCACTGGTTGTTTATAAAAACAATTTCAAATTTAAACATGTACATAACAGAAATTTGTGGTCACGGTATTTTGTAACGTCGGAGACAAGAGAAGTCGGGGCCGTGCGACAGGTCTCCGATTATCCACGCATTGTGCACGGTGGTCGCAACCTGCCGTTTCCACTACGCTCTAGTACAATTGTCGATAATGAGAATTCCACGCGCGCCAGCAATGCTCGTGCTACTGCTGATTTCTGACGGACATCAGTCCCCCGGGTGTGACTGATGAATGTCATTAGGATCGCACATATTTGTTTGAAAACACGTGCAAGTAATTTCATTGCCTACGCAGTTAAGTATAGAATGTTTCCATAGGGAATGTTCAAGATTAAACTACACTTGTAATGTACTAGTATTTTTTGTGCTTTCCTTTTATTTTATTAGCTAACCCGGCAGCTTTTTAAATACTTAATATTTTATAGAGGTATATTATTAAAAGATTAACCGATTTAAGGTCAAAATGAGATAATAAAGTATAAGGAAAAGTGAAGTAAAATAACTAAAGTGTTGCCTGATATTTAAAAAACTAAAGAACTGAAGGAAGAACAGCAACAATGGTGTTTCGGGGACAAGTCAGAAGCACGACAAGAAACGAATTTAACGCAGGTGAAACCATCACATATTTATCGATGTATGATAAGCCAATACAACTTCTACTATTACGTACACTAACATTATAAACGGTTTGATCATATTATGTGAAGGTCTATTTTGAAAATATTTTTCCAGTATATTCCTTATTACAGCTGGAAATGGGATACTATGTATATTAACTGTAAGAATATTATGACTATTTGTATCTGAACTCTGAAATACGCCTGGGCGTGTAGTCGGTCTAGTCATAAAGTTGAAATAAAATATTCTAATTGTCATGATCGTGGTGTGAAGTGGGATCGTCCTCGTGACTCGTGACCGGGTGCGAGACTTGTCGACAGGATGATATGCACCAATAAGCCATTCGATTCGCCTACAGGTGCGTTGCTTTACAATCGAATTAAAATATTCTAAATACTACCTATTGCTCCTATTGTATCCATAACACTACGTTTACCCACTACACTTAGTAATCCTTTTTATTTATCTTAACCTGCTTATAATATCTCTACCTATTATTATAAGCAGAATAGAAATATAAATTATTTTAATCATACGCGAACTCATTTCCGATTAACTTATTTGTTTATACTAGTGTTCCGTAACATTTAATTAGTTCGTACTTGTTACACTTGAAATACTTTCACTATCATTATTAAGCATTAAAAAAAATTTAAAAAAATGTTTATAAAACGAGAATGATGACCCTACAACTGCCTCATATTCCAACGCCCAGCGCTCCCTATCATTATCTCAATTCACCCTTGATGGAGACGTTAAAATTATAAAAGGATAAGCGTATAAAAAATATACACCTCGACAATAGTTTAGTAAAAAAATTGATAGAACAATTTGTTACACAGTGCGCCCGTGGCTTTGTGGTATTTTAAGTTTTTTAAGTAATAAACAGGTCCGTCATTACTATGAGAAAATATAGTATCTATTAGGATTATTTACTACGCTTTTTATATGTACGCTCAAATATAGATAATGGTTATAAACATTAATGTAGTATTTAAGGTGTTAACTAATTGTTGGTTTTGATATTACTATCAAGTGAAAAAATGTTGTCAATCCAAAATCTGCTATTTAAAAATATATACTTTTGAAATATTGATAAAAAAATCCTGAAAAAATTTAAATGAAGTTTTATTTTAAAAAAATATTTTATTTGAAATTTAGGGTTTTTATACGTTAAATCTAATTTTGGTAATAGAGTAAATTATACACATAACAGATTCTAGTTGCTGCACAATTGCACATAGCATATTTTATTAAGAGGCTGCGTAGCTCGACAAATTAATAGCCATAAGCACTTGGCAGTTTTTTATACGATAGATAAGGCAGTATGAACTAATATAAGGTTGAAATATTGGAATCTCAAAAAAGTGTATATGGCAAGCAGATTTTGCTTTGACAACGACGATATGTAGGTACTGAACTAGTTAGTATCGTTTCCTATGAATAAAAAAGAGAACTGACCTCCATTTCCGGCGTTGGTTATGGTGACCCAGAAGTCGATCGTCTTCTCCGGTCCTAACTCCTCGTAGTCCCACTTCTTTTTAACTTTCACTACACCACTTGGTTCAACTGTAACCCACGGATTTTCATCGCGAATTTTAAACGTTTCCCGATCAGTTTCTTTTTCTAACGTGAAAACAGAACGTCCTTCGACTTCGCCGTCAGCTTCTGTAAACTCGATACGTTTTGTCGGTCTTACAGCACGAGTGACGCGTCGCTTGTCGCGATGGAGCGCTGGTAAATCTTTACGATCGCGAATCACGAATTCGAGAAAAACACTTGCCGGCTTACTCTTGCGAGGAGGTGAACCAGTATCGTGAGCGATCACTCTCAATTCAGCTTCGTGACCATTCGGTTCACCGGCTAATATAAGTTCTCCAGTTTGCGGAACAATCACAGCCAAGTTTGTTGGAGTCATCAGTGAATAATATATTCGATCACCATCAGCGTCGTATGCATGAATTTGTCCGATTGTAGAAAACCGTTGCCAATACGCAGTGCCATTAGGGCCATTCTGATTCGGAGTGCCGTTAACAGCAAAATAATATATCTCTTGCTCAAATATAGGCGCATGATCGTTTTCGTTTGCCACATCTACTCTTACAGGAAGATTTGCTTTACTAGTTCCGTGTATGTCAGTGGCCTGAATAATTAAATCATATGACTTCTTCTCTTCTGTGTCTAAAGGTCGTGTAGCTATTATTTCTACGTCTCCTTCTGTTATTACCGATTTAACATCAAGATTTCTTTCTTTATTAGCGTTTGTTTTATCGCGTAAAGCGAACACAGAATCTTCATTCCCTTTTATTATTTTGTACGCTATAGGGCCCACGTCTTGTAGAGCTGTGGCTCGTATGGGTGGAAGATCTACGGCCGATCCCGCAGGAGAATTTTCATTTATTTCCCCTTGCAAACCACTCGCAGTGGGAAAATGAAGCATGCGTCGACGGTCCACTACTAAAACATGAACCGTGTGCGCTGAACTGCTGTAGGGCGTTTGCTCCAAAACGGCGAGGTTTAACGGTCGGTTGAGTAAAGGTCCTAGATCAGCGGTGGTCATTAAAAGTCCATTCTCTAGTAAAGCAAAAAATGATGCATAATCAGGGTCAAGGAGAGTATATCGCGAATGGTTGCCAGCGAACTGTTGCACAGCATGTCCAGGGCGAACGTCGTGTGGCAGAACGGTGAGTGCGCTCGTATGCAGCACTAAACTGAGGGCGCAGAGTAGCGTACCACCCGCCACCACAGTACGCGCCATTTTCTCTGTACTAGTCACTTATTTCACCATTTCATACCTGGAAAAGTAAGATCCACACTGTACACCACAGACATTGAATTAGATTTGTTATTGGGAAGGTTAACACGGGCCTTACTTAAAAGATTTTATCGGTAATCTCCGGTATCTACTCAATTTTTAGAAGAAATTCTAAATCACAATCAATAAAATTATGTTTACAGCACTCAAAAACCTTCTAACACATAGTAACGTGTTGTGATTGTGATGAAATTATCTGGATGTTTAGTAAAAAAATCTTGTGAGAGTATTTAAACTGTATTCAGGTGTCAATATATCTAAACTTAACGTGTGAGGACTTGATTTTTTCGCTGTAAATATGACTATTACAGATTATTATTGATTGATGCGTTTTTGTAAATAAGAGGTAAGTAATCTCAATAGTCATTGAGGTATAAGGTGTGTAAAGATCATTTTAGTGTAATGTGTAAGAAGGTTAGCACATGACGGATCAGCAGTATGATTGTAGGGCGGGCGCCACAACGCAGAGGCGCACACATGCGAAAGTTTTATTTAGGCGGCGGCGGGCGGCGACGCCGGCGTCTCGCGACCCGCCGCCGCGGATCAATACCCCCGGCGCGCCGCCGCGCACCGAACTACGAGCCAAATTCAACTCTATACGCGAGACCGTTCACGAGACACCATCAAATATTCACACTTCCATTTTACCGAATAAAAGCGCACAATTTTCCCCGACAATTTGCGAAATTCACCTTCAGATGCACATTTATACACGACATACTTTACTTCAACTAGGCACACGTCTCGAAAAACATCCAAAATTATCACTCAACGTGATCAAATAAACGGAAAAATATCACGAATTACGTTGCGTTATCAATTCAAATTTATAATAAGTGGACATCTCACATTATTTCTTTTTCAAACCGAAAGCACGCTTTCAAAACAAAATGTAAACAAATCAATAAATTTCAGCATGAATAAATTTTTTAATATATCTTTATTTTAAATACACTAACGAATTATAAAAAGAAATAGATGTTTTAATTCAGTTTTGTAAAATAAAACCGGTACGTACTTCATTGAATGAAACTTCGATATCGTAGTGTTTGACGAACAGTGTGTCAAGTAAACGATACAAAACACGAACACAGCGGGCGTCAAAACGCGACTGACGGAGCGACGCGAACTAGAGTAGCCAGTGTTCGCGGCGCGCGCGCGAGTATCGAACGCCACTCGCCCTCCGCCCCCACCCGTGACACCCTTGTCCCGGCTCCCGGCTACGGCGAGCTTCTAACCCCTCTGCTAAGCTGCACTTCCCCTTTTCCAATCTGCCGCGACATAAACAAACCGCTACAGCAACTCGTATGGCTATAAGGTGGTTTGTGTTATGCATCTTATAATTATTTGAGTATTTAATCTCTTTACCCACTTATTACAGGCGCAGAAGTACCACTAGAAAATTTATCCCTACTAATTATCTATTATAAATGTGAAAGTACATACTGTCTGGATCATAAAAATAAATTTCAACACCTGGCTAAACTAAGATTAATAAATAATTTATTTATTGCCCATATGATTTGTAAGGCGTTATATTTTTTTATTTTATCAACGCGGATAAAGTCGCGTGCACCAGCTAAACTGCTATATTTATTAATGTTAGTATATTTAAAAAACTAACGAACAATTCAAAATTATACCGCAAAAATGCTAATCTTCGTTTATTACGAGTATTATATGTGTTTTTCCGATGCACATTTTAGAAAACTCATATCGCATTTACGGATAGGATAGGATTTTCATTAATAATTTCTTATGAATCAATTTTAATCCTTCATGGTAGATGTTCGTTGGTTCACAACCTCTTACTTATTGTTGAATTTTTCGTTAATTTAAATTAATATTCACTCTTCGTAACACAATATATAGATTGTGACGCCACAATCTATATACTAATATATATAAAGCTGAAGAGATTGTTTGTTTGGTTGTACGTGCTAATCTCAGGAACTACTGGTTCGAATTGAAAAATTATTTTTGTGTTGGGTAGTCCATTTATCGAGGAAGGCTATAACTAACGAGAACGCGGACGAAGTCGCGGGCACCAGCTATAATGAATAATGCAAGGAAAAATAATAAAAGGTGAAATTTATAGAAACAATATTTATTAAACATTATTAATAAAAATAGACTAGTATAAAAATAGCCAAAGCTTAAGGCGATGAGCAAGTTAAATTTGTGACAATTTGAAGTCATAAAATACAACAGACAATTTGAAAGATAGTCATCGTGAACAATATAATAATATTCACTTTTGCACCATGTGCAGTCTTTACTAGGCATGAAATATATGCAAATAATAATAAATATATTCTTAATCATATAGTTTCAAAGGCAGCAATATCCATATTTTTTATCATTATGCAATCATTCTGTGTGTTGTTTTATTATTATATTTAATATGCTCTTTTCGAAACAGCAATATCATCAATATAAAAGAAACATTCAAACGCAATTTTATTACTAGCAAAACTAACAGTATCCAGACTTATAATTACAAAAACATCACCATTAATTAATAGCAGCCAATCACAAGTCAATGGCGACCCAAATGAAATTCAATGGAGTCATACTTTTCTTTTTAACAATATTCAGGTGTAAGATTTCAAAAATAACAACAATGAGAATATCATGGATAAAAAAAACACCCACTCCAGGCTTCAAAGCATGCATAGCTTACATACTATTTATTATAAATGTGTAACTTCATATGTTATGTGTAGCTACTTTTTAGTACTGAACTAAATTATATAAACTTTATCATTATCAGTGGTTATCCCTCTTCTATATATAAATAATTATAAATGATATTAAACAATGTAGCTACCCACATCATATCTGCCTGTCCCTTCTTAACCATGAAACAGTTATTTGATACGGTTTTCACTAATTAAAACAGTGATAAATGAAGGTTTACATAAAATTTGATCTGTGCAAAGCTGGAGCGAACCATTATGACTTTAAAAACAATTTGTACCCATCCCTAATTGAAAATTCATCAATATCAATTTAATAAACAAAAAAGTACATCTCACCAAATTCTTCATATTTGGGCTTTTTAACTACAAATTGATACTAGTTTACTCATGCTTTCAAAAGAAAAGCAACAAGAACAAGACCCAATACCCAAGTGATATTACTGTATTTGAAACTATATGACTTTATATACATTGTACTGTTTATATATTATGAGTAAATTGCTTAGGTGACAGATTATCATTAGAGCTCTTATATCTGATTTCTTTTATAGTCAATTGCTTTCCTTGATGTATTCTTTGTAAGTGGCTTCTCATGTCGTAGGATCTTGAAAAAGATCTATGGCACACTGGACATTGAGTTTTTCCAGCATGTGAATCCTTATGAAGTGTCAAAGAAGTGGGATGCTTGAATCCTTTTGGGCACAATTGGCAACGAAACTTTGCTAATTCAGACTCTGAAACAAAAGAATTCATAAATGCTTATCTAAATTACTTTTAGATAAATGTTTTATCAGAATTTATGAAAATTATTTTTTTATCTGATAACAATATTATACTGACCCGAACTGTTTTTTTCTGGCAAATCTTCTGCTGAAGTTGACTGGATGTCTATTTGCATTTCTTCACTAGGATTTCCTTTCAGTTTTGTAATCACAGTTTCATCCGTTCTTGTCTCTGGTTGATCACTAACCTCTTCTTGGTTTGAAAAGCTTCTTAACGTACTTGTTTGAGGAATGTATTCATCTCTGGCGGTTTGCATTGTAGCTAAGTTAATAGGTTCATCTGACTGTACAGGTACTTCTTCTAACAGTAGTTTAATATTAGACCTCGAGCTCAAATCAAGTGAAGTATGGTCATTTGCTAAAGATTGGTTTCTAGACGATTCATCCTCCACACTATCTGTTAAACCTTTAACTTCTAACAATTCGGCAGTTATAAGGAACGATTCCAATTGTTCCTGAAAAATGTTGACTTCACCATGATACATGAAGTTTATTATTGCATTGAGATCCTCAAATTTTACGTTTCTAAAAATGATCACAGGGTGTTGGCAAGGATTCTCTTTGAATATTTGTCGGAAGTAATTACTACAGGCAGATAACAACATTCTGTGGGCTTTTATTTTACCACCATCGCAACATAGAGTGACATCCACCAAATCGTTCTCGAAACGTAGAGCGTTGAAGGATTCCGTGACGTGGGCAACATAATTATTCCACCGTAAGGAAAACTGTGGTGCATTATTCATTCTATTGTTTAAGTAACTCACGGAAAACTAAGATTCAATATAATATGCGAAAAAGTTGTTTTATCAACACTGCACAATTCAATATTCAATTCAATGAAATGATGTATGTACACAAGTGTTGCCATTTCGCAAATCTTGTCAAAAAGTATAAGCAAAAAGTAGAGCAAAATAATGTCAAAAGAATGGTCTTATTATTTGGTAAATTATTACATACTTAAATTTTAACATGTATTTTAGTAAAAATTATGTATTAATTAAATAATTGTTTCAAACTATAAAACTTTTAAACACCATCGAACAAATCTAAAGTGTGTTTCATAATTCGAAATTCGAATGAGTAATTTGATAGGTCCTAATGTCAAATTTTAATGTAAGATTCTTAGTAAAGAGGGTAGAGATAAGGAGCGCCATCTTACATGGGTGTTAAACTGAAAAAGTGGCAACTAAATGCGATAAATAGAGATGGCGCTAGTATGAACAGAGAGAGTCTGAGAGTATGAAGAGTATTGAATGAACGTAGCAGTAGTTGACGGAGTGAAGTGCGCCGAGTTGAATTTTGGTTGAATTGTTTACTGTCACTAGCCTCACTAGCGCCATCAATTTATCGTCTATCGACGGACACTTTTAATACTCAGAGATTGTCCTCCTTGTCTCTACCCTCCTTAATATTTAGGCCATTTTCGCAAGATCTGGAGCAATTTTTTTGCGCAACCTAGACAAGGAAATAATACGTTATTCCTTAAGATGTGCTTTGCAATGGTCCAGTTTATAAGCTTCATTATTTATAAGCTGGAGCAAATTTCGCAAATTCGTTATTGGATGGAGCCATTAATTTTACATCGATTTGTGCTTTTGCTTTTGCATTATTTGTACCTTCATCCGGCTACGGTTGTCTATTTAATCCGTGCTATAACTCGATGTAGTAATTTGACATTACTGGGTTGCAGGTTTTTGATCATACCAAAATAGTGATGTGACCTAATCGAACTTATTAATAAACTTACGGTTTTATAAAACCGTAATCAGTGCTTTATAGAACATTAATTTGTTTAGAATTAATATTAATTATTACTTAATGGTTTGTTATATTTTTTTCAGAGTCTTCTCTTTATCTATAAATCGCAATTCTTTTCGATTAGATCATAATTGTTTTTTTATTCATTCCAAATCGACTTGGTCATTAGTAATCCTGCTTTAAACCAAATTCAAACCTTAACATTAATAATAATAATACGAATGTTAAATAAATAAAACAAGATCAAAACAAAAAATATTTTTACCGTAAAAAATCATAACCATTTAAGTACAACCGATAATAGTTCAGGGGCCCTAGACAAAGTGCTATAACGATAACGATAACGAAGTTCGATAGTTATAAATGTATGGGAAGTATCACGTGATTTAGCGAAGGCATATGTCAATCCCATACATTTTATTTTTAGCGAATCGAATCGCTACGGAGCGAATGCAACTTGTCTAGGGCCCCAGCACTACGGAAAAAGCGCTGGTAACATTATTTTAAAATTCGACATTGGAATTAGGAACTGTCAATGTCAAGTCAAACAAATTTCAAATTACTTCATTTCCAGTCCAGTCCACAAGTATATACTTTATATTATTATCAGTGATTCTGATTTGTAATAATTATATAGTGCTCAGTTATTTTGACTTATTTATTCATTAGTGATTTGATAATTGATTGTTGAGTTCATTTCACAATCTAATTTGTTGTTAATTCAAATTTATTTCAAGTTTTCGTCTTTAAAATGGTATACACAAATACACATCATTTTTAAACCACAATTAAATTTTCATATTAAAAATATTAATAATTCATAATATTGATAATATTTTTTTACAGCATGGAATAGTAAAAGTACGTACATCAGAAGAAGAAAAAGCAAGAAAAGAAAAGGAAAGGCAAGAGAAATTAAAAGTTTTTAAACATGTCATGAATAAAATACACGACAAAGTGAGTTTTTACAATAGTAATGTTTTCAAAAGCGTGAAAACGTACATGTGTAAATTTTCACCTTTAATTTTTAATTTTCATTAACAGTTATATATTCATTATTCATTACCGGTCAATTTTCAGAGAAAGGAAAAAGAGTTGGATAATGAAATGCTGGAAATTACTGGCAAAGTTTTAGTTTCAAATCCAGATATTTATACTTTGTGGAACATTAGAAGAGAAGTTATAAATTCTTTGAGGTGGGTACTTATCTATTATACGTATATGTAGAAGGTATTATAGGCTGTGAAAAACCAACACTATAAAGAGTGTATTATTAATATATGGGTTTTGAGGTAAACCAACCAATTTGTATGAATTATTATGTTATAGAGAGATTTTCGTTGTAACAAATTATTATTTTTTATTATTATTTATTTACACACAAAAAAAATACAATCGGTGGTACACAGTTTAGGTGCATAAACTCAATTGAGTTTCTGTCGTACACCTGAGTTGTCTAAATTAACAGAAATACACTCAGAACATAGCATTGTTATTAATCACTGCAATATTAACTAAATTATTAAAACATAAATGTAAACAGAATTTTTGTCTAGGAGTAGTTACAAGAAAAAGGAGAACAATTATATGGGGAGAAATAGATTTGCTTTTGTTTATTCCTATATTATTTTATATAATAAGTAATAAATTGTATTATTAAACGGACTATACTCACAGTCCTTGACTAAATTTCATCAAATCAAATCAGTTCTATGGATTATCCATCCTTGAAAATTTATTACAAGGTACTTTTCTATTTATACAAATTGTAGTATTAGAAATTTTCCTTTTCAGGGACACTATTGAAAGTGAAGAAAATAAATCAAAGCTGTATGATGAGGAATTGACTTTAACTGAATATTGTTTAAAGATAAATCCAAAATCGTATTGTGCATGGCATCAGAGAGAATGGGTGTTGATTACAAGAACTGATCCTGATTGGAAGAAGGAACTGAATTTATGTGATATATACCTCAAATTGGATGAGAGAAATTGTTAGTATCAATGTTGCCTTATATTCGTCGTTACTTGATACAAAATGTAATGTTAATGTAGGCTGTGATACACAGTCAACAGACAAGGCTGCCTATTTTATGACAGTAACCACTTTCTACAGAAATAACATATACGCTAGTGTTGCCTTTAAGTTCCAATAATTCAAAGAAAACAATTGAGTTGGAATCATTTATAGTATATATTTATTTCTATATAATTTCAGTTCATACATGGGATTACAGAAGGTTTATAGTGGCTCAATGCAAGCCGTCACTCAAGGATGAATTCGATTTTACAACAGAGAAGATTTACGAGAATTTCTCAAATTATTCAGCTTGGCATTATAGAAGTAAAATGCTTGTCGAATTACATCCTGATTTGGAAGGTAAGCACAAAAGGATAATAATATTATGTGAAAGTAATATTATATAAATAAAACTTACATTAAATTTTCATGTATATTAATTGGATCGAAAGCTCACTTGGTAAAACCACATAATGGCTAAACGACGGGAGATCAATCTGCAGTACAAAGGCTTGTCCTGGCTTCTTAGCAGAAATTCAAAGTTGTCTATAGACAACAAGATCCTAATTTACAAAACCATACTAAAGCCTGTTTGGACTTACGGCATCCAGCTGTGGGACTCCGCCTGTGACTCACGCTTGAGTATCATCCAAAGACTTCAAAATTCTATACTGAAAAGTGTCAGCAATGCACCCTGGTTTATTAGAAACGTTGAAGTCCGATAACATACTTAGGGTGAATACAGTTAAAGAAGAAATCACAGCTTTGGCTGCCTCTCATAAAAACCATTTCAAACATCTGGCCACAAGGCAATAACACCGGACTATTCAATATGTCTAAAAAGACGTCATTTCCTTACCCTATAATATGATATGTATTAATTATTACAGGAGGCCGACCAATAGAAGATAATAAGCATAAACATGAACTGAAAATTGTACAGAGTGCAGCATTTACGGATCCAGATGATACAAGCGCTTGGTTCTACCAGAGATGGCTATTAGGTCAATATTTACATTTATTATTTCAAATTGAAAGTCAATCCATAGTTCATAACTTCGCCAGCGTAACTTTGTAAATTATATACTTAGAACCTTCCTCGAGAACCGCTATCCATTGGTGAAAACAGCATGAAAATCGGTGCAGTAGTTTTTGAGTTTATCGCGAACAGACAGGCAGACAGACGTGGCGGAGGACTTGGTTTTATAATATTTATAGTATATAAAAGGGCGTTAGCTGTATGAATATTTTTGGTGTTCTTGTCTAATAATGTGATGTAAAAAATAATAAATATTCTTAATTTTTCAGGTGCTGTGAAAAAAAGTTTAAATGTAGCGGTTTGTACGGTGACACCTTTAAAAACGACCGTGGCCTTCAGTCAACATGTGCCTTATGATTTCGTTAAAAGTAAAGTGCAGCTAGTGATAAATAACGTTCCAATAAGTGGAGATTGGATTTCCTGTTCTGACAATCAATATGACATTTTATGGATTTATAAACATAACGAATCTATAAGGGATAATTTGAACATTACGGTGAGTTCTTAATTTTAATTATAATACAAGCGTTTTAATTTTCCCTGTTCACTGACAAGCGGATAATATTAATGAGTTAATGACACATTGTAGATTAAAAAAAATTAAAAAAAAAATATTTGAACTAATCATTTTTCAATCTCATTGTATGGATATAATAAATGTATGGAAGTAGTTTTATGCGATTTTTGATGATTCTCAGTTGGTCCCATATGGTCAATGTAGGATACATTGACCCTATGGGACTATGTATCCTTATAACAGGATACATGTCAATTTATCCTTATAAGTAAAAGAATCGATTGGATGGCGCCATAAAAACAAAACATGAAAATTGTCCTTTTTTTCTCGCTGACTGTACCATTTTTCCAAAATCTCCTATGGTTATAACTATTAACATTATACATAGTCTCCTAAGGGTGTTTTGTTATAGGTTTAGTTAGCCGCCCTTACTGACCCTTCTCAAATTACCATCCTGTATATATTATACATTTACAAAACCTAGGTTAAAAAAAATTTTTACATTTTCAGGTTGAATATGAAGCAAACGGTGGAGAAAAACAAATAATACAATGTGTAAAGAATGTTAATAGTGTTAAATATACAGGAAGAAGTGAAATAGAGTTTCAAGCGAACTATTCTCAATCTGTGGTTGAAGAATTAAAGCAACAACTCGAAGCTTGTCGTCAACTTTTGTCTATGGAACCAGATAATAAGTGTATGTATATTGAATATATTTTGATCAGTTTCAAAACTGTAGCTTCAATTATCAAAATAGAATGGAATATGGGTTACATCATGTTATCTACGTAATATATTCCAATATTTAATTTTTATTAATACTTACTAGTGAGTAGTGACCCGTTCCTGGCTTTGCCCTGGATGCACTTTTCATACAAACAAACCTTATATAAATAAATATAAACAAACCCCTGTTTATCCCTCTTTCGATAAGTGAAAACCGAATTAAAATCGATCTAGTCTAGTCATTCTTAAGTTTTTCCGAGACTAACGCACAGCGATTGATTTTTATCTATAAATATTTCTTTTTATTTTATAAGAAAAATACATAATAAAAAAAACAGTTTGGGTTCAATTGTGTTTTTATTTAGAATAAAAACACAATTGAACCCAAACTGTTATTTAGAATAAATAAAATAATAGATTTGATACTAGTCAATGTGTACTTAGTTAATTTTTTTTTACAGGGACTTTACTCACAACAACAGTGTTTTTACATTGTATTGATGCCAAATTATATCACAAAGAAACAATTCAGAATTTGCAAACATTGAGAAAAATCGATTCACTACGGGCCGGATACTATGACGATCTCATGACAAAATGGAACATTGAAGAGCAGTTGTCCAAACATTGCGAGGGAGACATTGATGAATTTAAAATATCATTCCAAGAGAAAATAACGAGTCTACCTCATTTGCAGTATTACAGTTATTGCGATGTTGTTGATTTGTCGAATCAAAATTTAACATCGAATGTGCTACCTTCGTTAGTGGTGCTTCAACATTGCAAGGTGATTATTGCTTTTGGCTTATTACAAAATTTATACCCTAAACGAGGAAAAAAAAACCAAATAAATATTATTTGATACTTTTCTCAAAGTATCAAATAAAATATTTGATACTTTTCCCAAAACTATTTTACTAGTAGTTTGACGAGCCTAACCTAGACTAGTAGTGTGAGTGCTTGCCTTAACGCTCTCTTCCAGAGTGTAATTGCCGGCAGACACTCAACTTTGGGAATGAACTTTACAAAGTTGGTTCTGGTCTGGATCTGAAAAGTAGTACTGTGTTTGGCAGTAATTTAGGCAGTCCGCCTGGTGGTAGTAACCATTTCCTTCATAACATTCAAAAGTTTAAATAAAAAGGGAATTTAAGTTGATATTAAAAGCTCGATTGTAGGAATTTCATCTCAACCACAGATGGAAATAAAAAAGCTTTTTAACGCCTGACGCAAAAACAGGTTTTTGCTTTTTTGATTCTTTTTTTTCTGACGTGATCGTTCTTAGCTATAGTTTATAATTGAAGATCATCAGCCCATTTCCTAGTTGCCGGAAGGGATTTCACTAAGTTCCACATGTTCGATTGTAGTGAAATTTGGTATACTGTTACTTCGGTGATATTTCCATGACATTTGACGCTCGCTTGAGCAACTTATATCGTGTTTGGGCTCAATAGAAAGTGGGAGTTTAGTTTATAATTTTTGTTTAATTTCAGGTTTTACGATTAAATAAGAACAATTTGACCACATTAAAAGGTTTTCCAATCTTGGAATTGGAAGAGCTACATCTACAGAATAATGATTTGGATGAAAATGAAGTAAAACTCTTTAAAGAGAAATGCAAATATAATGTGTACTTCTAATTTACAAATCATTTTGAATAATTGCTTATAAAACTAGTTAAACATTAATCATAATCATCAACTCATTAGGACAAACTTAACATAAGAGAAACTTAGCATAAGTATACAGACAAATGTATTTATTAAAGGGTATTATTGCAAAATTTGTTTTCTTTGAATATTGTCAGTACTAAGTATTACAGTCATAAAAGAATAATTACAAAGGATAAATGTAGGCATGCATTTACTTGATTACAACATAAATATATATAAAAAAAAAAAAGAAAAACAATTGTCCTCAGTATTTAAAGTGGTCTTGAGATCAGACTTCTACCACACCTGACAAACAAATAACTCCATGTTATGTACTCAAAAAAGTAAAAAAAATACAGAATTTCACGGTACTAAGTTAGACATATCAAAAATAATTTATTGTAGTGAAATTTAAATTGGTGGTAGGTACCTACATAAATTTTAACAAAAAAAGGTAGAAGATAAAAAATAACAAAGAAAACGATAAAAAAATTGCCTTCTATTCATGTTTATCTTAACTAATAAGGTATTTAAAATATCTATGAACTGATAGACTCACCAACACACATCTCCACTTTGGTGGAGTCTGGGCCTTAAAAAAGATTAACCATAAAATAAGAAAGTAAAAATTAAAAGTAAGATCTGTGTATGACGGGTCACACTAATGGTAATAAATTTATTTATGAACTAAGTGGTTACGTACTACAAATAAAATCTTAATTAAATGGAAAAGGGCATATAGTTAGTTAATATAGATTTCTTAGTACCTTACATGAACAATGTTCATCTAAGTGTGATATTAAGCATAAACAATATTAGTATTGCATCACACTTTAGATATGAGGTACAATTTCTATAATGTCTTACTATACCTATCACATAGAAAATTAATAGGCACCTAAAACTCACAAACTATTTTTTCCCTATGTGTATTTGTACCTAAGTCTTTGTGTTAGTATAATTACATAATGGCTATAGTTTTTATTACATAGTCACAACTTCCTGTCAGTATTAACCAAAGCACAGCACATTTTTACTGAGCTGTGGAGAACTTTATTTAATGACAACATAACTATTTTCATTTAATTTTCAATTTTATTAAGTTAGAAATCAAACTTTCTGCCGTTTTAAATTCAATATCTTCATCCCAATACATCTTCCCACATAATTCACATAGTGTAGCAGGTTTATTAGACAATAAAAGATTTTCAACGTTACTTATTTCTATCTCCGAGCCCTTGCTTGTTTTAACAACTGGTTTATTAATTACTGCACCAATCGGTGGACTTAGTTCGTCGCAATAATCCTCATCCAAAAAGTCATTGTAATTGTCATCATCATCATTATAATTACTATCATAGTTAAGATTAGGTGCATTTCTCACTGATGAGGATTGATATTCTTTACAAATGTTAGAAACTTCATTTGGAGGCAACTGCTTAAGTTGATTATCATTACATCTTAAACATCTACTAAACACATTATTTGGCTTAACATTAATATTATAACAACGTAAAATTGTGTACAATTGTTCTTTCACAGTACCCTTGCCTACACTTAATATAGAACTTTGGGGAAAATTAACAGTAGGAGTGTATTTTAACTTGGACAATATAATATAACGATCTTCAGATATAGCTAAATTAATTACATCATCCCATAACATTGATGTTGTCATCACAGTTGTGTCTATACCGCAATATCTTAAATATGACATCAGGTGAGATAAGGCAGGTTCAACTAAGAATTTGAGGTCTGATGGATTTTGTTGGGTCAAGTTAACTAGGAGCTGTTCAGCAACAGTGGATTTCTTTGAGGATTTGTTTTTCCTATCTAACATCACATCATTACTTATTTCCTCAAAGTTAATTCCTTGCTCGGCACATAGTTTTTGAATAAAATCATAAAGATTTAATAGAACATATGCATCCAATGCAGCATATTGTATTTGAGATTTGCGTAGTGGTCTAAGTTCCCAGTTTGAACACTGCTCCAACTTGGCAAGGGGTAAACCGAAACATATTTGAACCAAAGTATTTAGACTGCTGCCTCCAACACCGTTATTAGATACAATCATGCCATTACGAATAAGAGAATTCCACAAGAGATGCAAGTCCAAGAGACCTTCACCTTTGATTTTTATATTGTTTAGACCAATTATTGAGGCCTTAACTTCTTTCAGGTCCTGTTCGAGACCAAAACCCAATTTAATAATTTCAGGATTATCTAAAAACTTTTTATAAAACAAATGCCATAAAGTTGTATATTCCTCTACATTTAACAAAAGAGTATCAATTAGATAAACACAATTTCTAGTGGCCACTTGAAATATAGCAACATTTGATTGTCCATTTAAAAAAGATGGCTTCCATTCACAATCTACACTTGCAATGCTACATTTTGCAATTATAGATATAAGATCATTAAATTTCTTGCCACTATCAATCATTATTATTTGATCATCAGATAATGACAATTTAAAATATTCTTGTGGTTTTTCATCCTTTTCAGAATCCCAATTTTCTTGTTCTTCCACTATTTGCGGTGTTTGACTTTGAGTAGATGATTCCATAAATTCCTTTAGCATCAAAGGTAAGCCATCTGTAGGCAGATTCAAATATTGTGCCCATTTAAGGGCTTCCTTTTTGTCATAATCGGCTAATGTTTCTACAAATTCTTCAGCTGAATCCGAATTTTGTCTTAATGAATCTTTCACTAGATCATCCCATACAGATGAGCTTAAGTTGTGTTCAGAATACTTCTGATGTATTAAATATCTAAGTCCACTTGTAGTTCGATTTTTGCTGAGATTTTTACATGTCTCAATGGGAATTTTAAATTTATTGCACAATCGGGCCGTTAGTTTTCCCAATGGTTTGTAATGAATTTTTTCATACTTGATATTGCTTATTTTATTCTCTTCAATATACTGTTGAGCGTATTCGCGTACATTAAATTTTTTATCAAGTAATGTGTCTAAAAAAAACAAAAATGATTGTACTTGTGTGGGACATTGTGACAAATATTCATCGATAAGATTCAATTTGTCCTGTAGAACTAATGGAAACAGTATATCCTTTACGGGTATATCATCAAACAACTGCATTGCTGTAACTATTTGGATGGCCTGTTTACAGTTATCATTGTGAATATGATCTTTAACCATTGGCAAAATCGCTTCTTTCATAGTAAAAATATTATAAGTCTTTACAACCAAATTCAAAAAACTTTGGTTTCGTTGTTTTGTAGCTATATGGAAAGCGGGTAACTTTAGACCTTCTTCGGGAATACTGTGCGTTGTTTTTGACCATTTTTGTAAAGTTTCTATTATGCAAAACGGTAGGGATTTGGGCTTACAATCTTTGAATTCTTGACATTTAATAACAAAAACGAGAGCCACTCTATATGGATCAGGTATCGAATTAAAAAATAATTCAATGTGATTCACAACAGTCAAACTTTTTTTCCAAGTATTCCATGTTTCGAACAATTGGTATAACCATAATTTAGAATTTTCGTCCAAGTGAACATCTAAGCCAAATTGTTGTAAAGAGTCTTCCAGCGATGGAACCAATTTAATGAATTGATTTTTATCCACGAGTTCATCTAAATTTTGTTTATTCATCTCAGATACCTAGTTGTTAATATTTCTTTCAATAACTATATTTCCCGATATGACCGTTTAATGAAATCTTAAAATGTATTTGTTTTTATTGACAAACGAGTGAAAATTATAATACAGAACGTCGCCATGGATCGCGTAATATTGTGCACATTGTAATTACGATTGAAATTGTGTTTAATTGATGTATAAAAATAAATGAAAATTCACTGTTTCCAATTCTCAATTCGCACTTTTTTTACATATCTACATAATATAATAGTAAAAAGTAGGTAAGGTAACATAGAGTAACTTATAATATATATGTAAGGTAAACTAGGTATTTAAAATATATATATATATATAATAACCATAACCAATTCTGTCTGACTGAACTGAGTGACAAGACAAGACATTATGTTGCCATAATTAAAAATCTGGAGAAACCCAATAGTAAAATAGGCTAGATCTAGCCCCAGAAGGGCTAAGGTGACAACAGACAATAGACATATACATACACCTATAAATATAATATAACGGTTAATCAAAGATGACGTTCTAGAATTATTATATCATAGAGTAAATAGTACTTAACCATTATATAATCTCAATTCGCAAAGTATTGATCAGAAAGGTAAACAAACAATTCACGACATAGAATTTTCCAGTTTTTCACCTTAATTTCACATTTATATATACACATATTCAGTTACACTCACTACACATAATATTCTGTACGATATGTACCCAAAATTATTGCATATTTTCAGAGGAAAATGGAAAAAACTCGATAAAATCGTCACATAACCTGCACAATTACTAGATGTCACAGAGCAATCACACAGATTTTGTTTATGGTTTTAGAGATGGGACATGAACACGACTTAAGTCATTAGGAGTCACATGAGGTTTTGATTCGTACTTAAATTATCAAATTCACATTTCTACATACTTTTTAAAAGTTTTAGTTTATCGTAATTCATAATCGTAGACGAAATCACTATTAAATTATTTTTGATTAAATAGCATTAAATAAATTACTTAAAATTACTACTAATAATTCGGATTTTATTTATTAATTTTAATAATTTAATATTTTATTCGGTTTAGGTTTTTACGGAGGTGCAAAATGCACCACTGCAAAATTCAGTGTTGCCATGGTAAATGATTGTACTTTCTTATTTTAAAAAGTATATACAACGGCATCCCTAGCTTTGAATTTTGGATTCGAATTCGCAACCAGTGCTTTCGCTTTCGGCGCTAAATCTAGCGGTTTTTTATATGATTTGCGCCTATTTTCGACTTTTAGCGCCTAGCGGATAATTTAGCGCTTTTTCAAATTTAATATAGATCAATATAGAATCTATATTATCTTTAATATAGATAAAAATATAAAGACATACAAATAAATTCTAAATGAGTTACTCACTGAGTCAACTTTCTTCGATATGGCTAATGTACAAGTCCCATCTCTAAAACTGGTCAGTGACCCTGGCGACTTCATATTTGTTTACCTTTCTGATCAATGAAAAAAGAATAAATATAGATAGATTATACTTATTATTACTCTGAGAAAAATTAATTAGTTTGTGTGTGATTCAAAGAGTATAGTAATATATTGGTGTGGTTTTCGACATGTTGAACCAAAGACATTATACCTAATATAAACAAGATTGGGCCCTTAGCTGAAAAAAGGAGGCGAGCGATAGGGTCTAATAAGATTTATTTATTTTTTATGGAATCTCCGTCATCCCTTTTACATACTGACCTGTAATATATACCACTGGACAGGCTGCTGTCAAATTATTTTTATGCCTATTTGAAAATCGCCATTTTGGCGCTGTAGGCTATAGAGGCTATTGCTATGGAGCGACAATAATTGGAACTAAAATTAGTTTGGTTACTTCCGCGGTCGGCGTTTCAAAATGGAACACGAAATTATCCGTCATTTGTATGGGACAGCCTGTCCAGTGGTATATATTAGAGGTCAGAGCTTTTACGGGTTCTTTTATGAGACTCGAGTGACAGACAAGCATAGTACGGTCCTCCTAATGATAAACGGATTAAACGGTTGCCGCAACCTACGTTTTTTCTAATATTTAGCTAATCTAAAATTTAATATTACTTATAAGTACTTTTATGTTTTTAAGTATTTTATTTTTATTTTTTAATTAATATTAATATTTTTTTTAAATTTTATTTTTTATTTTTAATATTTTTGATTAATATTAATTTTAATTTAATATTAATATTTTAAGTATTTTTTAAGTTTAAGCTAAAATTTTAATATGAACAGCGCAAATGTTTTAGTTATGACAAGGCTTCAAATACGGATTTTTTTTACTTTTTACCTACAAACTAATGAAATGCAAGATAGTAGAATATGTTATGGTCACCTTACATTGTATTTTTATTCCATAGATAAGTGTAATATTGTCTGTTTTAGTGTCCGCTTGAGTTTTGAAACTCTCGGACATCACTAGTTTTAGTTCGATGTAAACTCGACAAATAAAGTGCTTTATCACCCTAAGATTGAACATTCTTTGTATTTTGTAGAATGATAAGGTCTGTTTTCCTTTGAAAATTCAAAGTGACAATTATGTCAATCAGTAATCAATATTTCAAATCTAAGCCTTGGCGAATTTTTAAATGAATGGAATTTGGTATCGAAACTGATAAAGCACTTTTCTGGTCGGCCATACTTACGCTCCATAGCCTACAATGCCGAAATGGCGTTTATTAAATATACAAAATAATAATTTCACAGCAGTCTGTCCAGGTTATTACAGGTCAGTGGTCGATACATTTACCAATAGCCTGTGTAATTGTCTGTTATTAAGTGTTCTATACTTCTGTTCTGTGTTCTGTTAACTTTATTGTGATTTGTGAACATGTCATGACATGACATGAAATTAAATTTTCGCATTTGCATTGCACATCACAAATCACAATTCACAATTCACATTACTCGATACAGTGGTAACGTTTGTGACTGTGAGTGACTTGTGATAATTTCTAATTTGTTGAGTGCAGTCATTTTAATTATCCTTCTTCTTAATAGCTATTTTGTATTTTTTTATTCGGCATTGTTAAGTAACAATGGAGCTTACTGCTGAGGGTAAAACTCCGGAATATATGGCTCTTGCTGGCATCAAATTCAAACTCGCACTACCCGAGTTCAAAAATGATGCAGAACTCAAACAACAACTGCTACAGGGTATAAAAGCTGGTAACATGGCTCCTTACTATAAGGAAGTGTGTACAGATCTGGGCTGGTCGTTTGATAAAAAATTGCATACCCAAATGGCAAAGGAAAATGAAAGTAGGCTCTCCAAGTTTAAGGAAGATGATTCAGAAACACCTGTATGGCAAGACAGGTAATAAAATCCTTCATTTGTAACTGTATACTGAAATGTATTAGTCGTTAATAAATTATGTTATACAATACCTTTGTGTGAGAAGGTAATGGCAGTCTTCAAGATTATTTGAATTTATTTGTATATCTAAGTAACTGTGTTGAATTTTTACAGACTTGATTACTTATGTTCAATTGGGGATAAAGAGACAGCAACTGTATTAGCTACGACTAAATATGAGGATGCCACTTTAACAACCAACAGAAGATTGGATGCTATGTTTGCTCTGTTTAGAATTGCATACTTTCATGGATGCAATGTTAAGGACATGGGGATAGCTATTAACAAGGTACCAACATTTTAAATTTGACAACACATCGCTTGTATAATATAATAATTATGTCATATTTATATTAATATATAATATAATATATTATATATAAATATTGTATCATCTTATACTACTAAACGAGGAATTCTTGTATGCCACGACAATCTCGCAAACAGCTAGGTTTTTTAGGTCTAGAAATCGATCTGTCAGGGTCTCATCTTCTAGAAAATTCGTTCTATGTAGTTTATTTTAATGGAACAGTTATAAAAGTTATACAGCTTTCTACAGTTAACGTCATCTAGCACCAAGTGAACGAACTTAATACTTTTTTGCTACTTATAACACTATTCGATAACATGGCGTTTGGACCGGACCCCAAAATCAATCTGTCAGGGTCTTATCTTTGAGAAAATTCGTTTTATGTAGTTTTTTTAATGGAACGGTTACAAAATTAATATGCTCGTTTTATAATATTTTGCATTATTAATTCAAGTATACATTCTTGAATTTTTTTTCTATAATGTTTCATAGACTTTCTTTCTTACAACTCTGAGCCAGTATGCGTCAACCCCAATAATTCTCTATTTAGCAAAAAAACTATTATTTCAACTTTTAAGTTCTTAATAGAAGTAGACTTTTTTAGCTTTCTTTTGATTAGGTATATCATTGCACACAAGAGTATGTAATTAAAAAAATAGTGAAGTGTAGTAAAAGTAAATAAAACATAAATAAGTTATTAACTATTGTTAGGGTACATCCTATTAATTAGAGCTACTTGCTATATCCCTCTATCTCACAACAGCTTAGTCTCCACAACAGAATACAATTAATTAATCATTTCTACTTTGTGTATATTGTTAGTAAATACTTATTATATGTAAAAAAAATTGCAGGCAGTCAGTGACTTATAATTATATTGTCTGAGGCCCATGGCAAATTTATCAGATGGGGCCTTTCCTTAATGTAAAAAAGGTTGAAGTTGTAGTTTAATATTTTAAATCACACAATATCAAACAACTAGTTTTCATAGCAATCAATTTATCTATGCACATAACTTAAATTTGTTAAGTACAAAATTAATATTTTTTTTAAATTTTGTTGTCTTCTATCCACTTGACTATTGACTCCATTGTTTTGCCCATTCTGCCACCCTCTTTCTAGGCCACTGTTTGCATGTATACTGTTATACTTTAAATTAAGTATTATTATCAACTATTTACAGGCTCACGAACTGGTAGACAAGGGTGGTGATTGGCGGTCCAGAAACAAACTGAAGGCTTATGAAGCTATTTATTGTCTGGCCGTTAGGGATTACAATCATGCGGCGGAATTGTTCATTGATTGTGTCTCTACTTTTGAGTCTTACGAGTTGGTTGATTTCGGTAAGAATTATGTACATATTTATTTTGGTCACTCAAGCCGTTTCTAAAGTAAATCATTTTAATATTATTAATGCGAAAGTTTGTGAGGATGGATGTTTGTTACTGTTTCACACAAAAACCAACTTAATAATGGATTTCGATGAAATTTGGCACATATATTTTATTACTTCGATAAGTTATTAAGATTAACTAGTAAGTAGTTATGCATAGATTAGTTACAATACATTGTACAAGTAGTTATGCATAGATTAGTTACATTCCAGGATAAAATGTATTATATACAATACATTTTATCCTGGAAAAATGTTAGGTTCCTGAGGGATCATCTAGAAATATAGAAAATTGGTCGCCAACATTGTCACAGCGATAAAGATATTACATTTTTTATGTATCAATGTGGACTAAGTCACGGGCACAGATAGTCTAGGATAAAGGAGGGATTGTTAAACCAGAGTTTTATGATGTGTTTGCAATGTTCCAGGTACAATTATCCAGTATTGTGTCCTGGCGTGTGCTTTGGCGCTTGAGCGCCACGCCTTGCAAGCGGCACTGAGAAGGCAAGGAGCGGCCGTACAAGCCTTGCGATCTCGCTTCCCTGAACTGCGGGAGCTCGTTGAATCTCTTCACGAATGCCGTTACGCTGACTTCATGAAGAGCCTTGCATGGGTACATATATTTTTCTTTTTAAGGCAGTAGTGGCTGCATGCACTTGTGCCAAGTTCACAAGCCATCTTTTGGTGTGATCAGAACATATATGTCACTCTCAAAGAAATTACTATTGATTAAAACTCAATGCTTATTCCCTACCTGACTCGCTTGGTGATTAACTAGGCACAACTACGTTGGCACGTCACTAACAGTGTGACCAATGCGATAGTATGCAATAATATCGCACCTTCGGTAAGACAAGGGCATAACTTGCAATTTTTTTTTAAATGAGTTAAACTTAAAATATATGCAGAAATGTCTTAAAAACATTATTAAATTAAAAAATATTTACAAGACTTATTTAATTATTTATACTGGCTTATTTGATGAAGAATTGTTTAAAAGGAATACAAGCAGAAGAATACGATATTATATGCAAAAAAAAAAAACTTTAAATAGCTCTCCTGTAAAATTACAAAAAGTGCAGTTATGCCCTTGTCTTGCCGAAGGTGCGATATGTCTCTTCACTTGGATCAGTTACTAAGTAGCTTGGTCCTTAGCACTAAGCGAGTTTCTTTGTAGTATGGCCATAGCCTAAAAGGTCAGAAAGCTCCGTATAATTTATGTGGTCTGTGCTAAGGACATCCCGTTAAGAGGCTAAAATGCAATGATAATCTGTTTCATTTTTCAGGTGGAGACACAAATATGCGTGGATCCAGTGTTCCGTCCTCATTACCAGCACTACATTCGCGAGGCTCGCATCAAGGCGTACGTGCAGCTGTTGCGAGCGTATCGCTCACTCAGCCTTGACAACATCGCGCAAACGTTCGGCGTCACCAGAGAATTTGTAGAGGAAGAAATATCCACGTATGTGTTACTTTTTTTTTTACAGAACCCCGACTCAAAAACGGGGTGTTAAAAAATTGACGTGTGTGTCTGTGTATCTGTCCAAATGTATGGGTCAATTTTGATTCGGTTTTTTTGTTTAAAAGCTGACATGATCGGGATTGTTCATAGCTATAACTTATGAAGTTCTGTTCAGGCGTTTGAAGACCATAAGCCCGTTTCCTAATCAAAGAAGGGATTTCACTAACTTCCACGTGTTCGATGGATGTGAGATTTGGTTACTTCGGTTGGTATTTCCATGACATGACATGGTAACATTGACCTGATGCTGCAGCATCGTACGGCAGATTTAGGCCCTCCGTTGTGTGACGTGGGTAGCATCGGTCATCGGTGCGCGGGTGATTTGAAACAAGATTATGTTCATAGAGTGCTATATGAAGCGTGCGCCCGCGACCTGTGTTTCACCCGCGCTGCTCGCGCACGCGCTGGCGCCAGCGCATTCGTTGTTTAGTTTCAATAGGGCTACGCTGACTTACGCGTGTAAACGGTTGGAACGTGTATAGCTGAGCACATAAATTCCAGATGATTGATATCAGGATTGACACTGCGGTCACTAGCTTCAAACTGACGCTGGTGAACCGGTGAACCGTGCGCCGGCGACCGATGTTACCCGCGTCACACAACGGAGAGCCATAGTGAGTTTGGGCTCAATAGAAATTCGGGTGTTACTCGTAGTTTATAATTTTTTTTTTATTATAGTGTGGTAGTTTTTACGAAAAGAGTAACAAATCCACCCTTCCTCACAAACTAGCCCATTTATAATATTCGTAGGATTTTTGGAACATGTTGAGTTAAACGAGTGTGATTGATGGTATGTGGTATGTAGGTTCACGGCGGCCGGGCGTCTCCAGTGCCGCATCGACGCGGTGGCGGGATGCGTGGTGACGGGCGCCGGTCGCGGTGCGGACGCTGACCGCTCTCAGCTGTACCAAGCAACCATTCGCGAGGGCGATCTGCTTCTCAACCGCGTCAAGAAACTCGCCAGCGTCATCAATTTCTAACTTTTAAAAGCTTTGTACTACTCTCTACCTAACCTTTAGCCCACAGTAATACTAAAATTATTATGATAAATAAAAATCACAACTAAAATTGTGTTTTCATTTTGCACTTCTCACTTATTTATGGAATTAATATTTCTTTAAAAACAAAATATATGTCAAAAATACTTAACGTTTAACTTGTTGTTTTGTGATATAATTCTTATGATGAGAATCATGACAATTTTGATAATGCGTTGAATTTTGCATATATCCAACAGATGGCGTTACTTAAAATTATAAATGATTAATTGGATTAGACATTTTTTTTAAATATACTGTTTAATAATGGGAAATACTTGGGCTCCTAGAACCCTTGTAGGTGGAAGTATCTGAATTAAGTAACTACTTACCTGAATTGGATCAACGCATTTTTTTTTTCAGAATAAGCTCGAACTATTTTTTTTATAAAAACAGTGTAATTTGTAATAAACTGATAAATAAAGGATCGAAGGTGAAGGAGAACAAAAAAGAAAAAAAAGTATTATTAATATAATTGTTTTTTAAATAATTTGAATACTTTTTGGACATTTACATAAACATTTAATAATTTACAGTGATTATTTATACTGACATGACATGACACATCATATTTTGTGACTAACACTACACTAATAGCTATTTGCAACTTGAAATTATTAAGTTGTAGGTGCTATGAGGATTATTCTAGGCAACTAAACTGTCGCGTGGGGCCTACTGCCGCACAAGCGCTGTTTACCCTAAGAGTGCATGCATGATTCGTACTTTTAATAAATAATTTAGTAGAAACCATATAGTAACAGTAAGAAAGTTATAGAGCGCCAGTATGCGTTGAGCTATTTGAAAAAAACAATCACAAGTTTAGGCCAGTGATGACTGCCGTTTAGTATGGCACTAAACGGCACTGCGAAGGGTTTTCTCCTAAACATATTTATTTTTAATCTTATTGCTATTTATTTAGCACTCACAATCCTTTACTTCAATACCAAGAGCGTAGCGTACCGTGGCATGCTTCGGTACGTCGCATTCTTTGGCATGCCGTAGCAAATCATAATCAATAATTTTACAAATTATATATAAAGGCTCAGTTACACAAGAAGAGTTTCGTGTGTGAGCTTCGAACGCGAGTGGAAGAGTTTAAAGGGGCGATAATGTCTTTCGAGAGGCGAAACTTGAAGCATTTTGTTTACAACGACACATTGAATTCTCGCATTCGAGAAACTCTCCTTGTGTAACTGAGCCTTAAGTAAATTATGTATAACCGACTTTTGAGTAACTCTATGCTAAACTGAATGGTTGATTGAAAAATAACGTCTGTTTTCGGCACAACACGGTTGGGATGTCACGACGTGCCGAAGCATGCCGAAGCGTGCCTTGCCGTGCCATACCGTCAGTCAGCGTCGGCCCTAATTCTGTTGAGTGCGTAACTGTTTGTTCTAGAATTTTTTAGTTAATAGACCTAATGTAACAAAACAGAATTTTCATGACCCTCATTGAAGCACTCTATAACTGACTTATGTTTAATCAAAGTTACAAACATTCACACATGTATTTAGATATTGTAAAAATATAGGTACAATATCTTTGGCTCAACAAAAGATGTGTTTTACATACAAAACTATTAAAACACTTGCGTGGAACGATTACACTCAGATGTTAGCCTAAAACGAAATTCAAAATTGGAATACGATTTTTTTTATCTGCAACACTTGATGTCAACGGCCAAGTGTAACTGTGCCACAAGCAAGTGTAAAAAAATGCAATTTTGTAAATAATATTTTTAGTATATCATACGGTCAATAAAAGACTATAATATTTTGGGTCAGTCTGCTTAGAGAGCATCCATAAATGTCTATTCGCTTAACATCTAATATTATTCCCAGAAATTATTAGTTTCATATTACATTTTTCATAATGCCAGTCACTCACATTTACAAGGATATGTCGAAGTATTCTAAAGCAATACAATTAATAGCTATGACTCTACTTACTTATAACTATGTAGACCTCAAATGCAAATATTTTTTAATAATTTACATGATATGAATACGTCAGTAACCCCTCTGTTAATAAGTTAAATGAATGTACATCGAAAATATTCGCGTGGCAATGCATAGGCAATTTAAGAGGCATTTTAATAATTTAAGTAATATTATTAGCTTTGCGCCGTAGGATATCGCTGAAGGAGGTATCGTAAGATATAATGTTATGAAGCATGTAATACTTCGCGTGTTAGAATATTTTTTACATGTAAATCCCTCCTGCACGTTTGAAATATACATTGGAATGTGGTTGACAAAATCATGCATAACGCACTCCAGTTGCGATGGTGTAAATTTTCAATAAAATTATTTACTTATTAACTACTTAATATTACTTTTATACATTTTATTTACAAGTATAAGATATAGATATATGATCTAATTAATTTTTGGGATAATTTATAATATATTTTTCATGTCATAGCACATTTGATTGCAGCCGCGAACTCGAAACGGTGATATATACCGAAAGGTACATAATATTTAAGATACAATCAGCAAATGTGCACTATCACAGAGAAATGTCATAAACGCGGGACTCGCGATGAGAGCCTCCGAATTGCCCCGGCCCGTTACTCATGCATCTACATACAACTTACTTACAAATAATACTAGTCATATCGTAACACATGGAATAACAATTCGTTAAATTAAATTACTACAGTTTTCACTCATGCTAACTGATGATCGCTCGTACAAATTCAACTTATCAGTCACTCGACGATCACCTAGCCAAAGATGGATATATAATGTTCCTTTGTACAATATTAACACTGAGATTCACATCCACGTCCGGTTTTAAAGTCTTGCGATGATTTTGGAATGTTTTTTGGCTGCATTTAGACCGTGAGGCCTTCGGTGCGCGCCGGTGGTGGTAAGGAAGCGAGGGGGTGGGGATGTGGGTGATGAGATGCGGGGGGAGAGGGTTGCGTGGGAGGAGGGGGTAGTGACGTATGTGGTGCGGGGGAGCGATATTGTTCGCTGTCTTCGCGTAGCTGTCGGGATCGCTCGGCTAGCTCTCGGCCGCGCTCGGCCAATTCGCGCATAGCGGCCGCTTGTCTCTCGTCGCCGCCCTCCAAAGAAGGTGGCCTCTCCAAAGGAGAAGCGGCCCCGGGTCTTGCGCCGGCGAAAGCACCGAACCCTAAAAGCCCCGGGAACTTCCCGGCTACTCCGTTCTGACCTGCACTCTGCTGTATCACTGATATTTCATTTAGCTGAAACAGAAAAAAAAACAATTAAAGCAATTAATCTTGATGTTTGGTAATTGGAAGACCTTTGAACCTCATAGAACTGAAGCAGTTTGTTCAGTCCTATAGTCCTATGAGTTATCTTGGTTATAGTCTTGAGTCAGGTGTACGTTTTCATTCACTTTATGAAACTTGGACTTGGTGTAGTAAAATGTGATTACTTCAAACTCAGTATTGGGTATACTCAGAAATCTAAGACCAAGAAATTAGCTTGATAAAATTGGTGTAAGTATACATAAATATGTGTTCAACTAAGTACATAATTGCTGTAGATGGAAACAAAAGGAAAGATTAGTGACACATACGCGCATGGACCATACTGATTCAGTCCAATGAACTCAGTATCATTCAGTCGCTCAAAGGACACTGTCCTGCATACACGTGATACCTTAAAAATACGGACAGTTTTTGAAAAAAAAATTCTATACATTTTATCGACTCTTTTACGCGTCTTCGATATTTGAATTATAGTTGTAGGGATAAATTTTATGTAGCCTATTTATCGATTACGTTATTAGAGAACGAACCGTATCTTTCTTTTTGCTTCCATCTATGTTATGCAATATTTTTCATCTGTACAGTGTTTGAATTTGTGGAACTTTTTAAATAAAAAATTAGTAAATGATGAGGTAATAAAAATGGCTTTGTTAAAATTTAAGTGATTTTGTTTTGTTGTTTGTAATAAACAAGTAAGTACTGTATTCTAATGAATGAAAGCGTTGTGTGAGCGCTTGTGTGGTGCTGATGACATACCTTCTGCTGCATGCCGTTGAGGAAGGGTGCAGGTAGATAGGGGTAGAAGAGATCAGGCCGCCTCAGCAAATCGTGGGGCTCGTGTAGAGGCCGCGGAGGCAGCTCTAACGACATCCGCCGACCGCGCCTCGACGCACCCCCGCTCCACATATGCGTGCCCATGTGCACCTAACAAGTATTTTTCACATTAAACCCAAAAGAATCCAAAGAGAGCCGAAACTGGTTAATCGAATAAACAATAATAGGCACTTAGTTGTAAACGACAACAATTATGACCCATTTAACTCCGCATTGTTGCCATAAAAAGCAATATTACTTCAATTGTGTAGACTTCGTTTCGCAATCTCATAAAAAGCATATCATACGGCAGCTCCTTTCGAGTATATGTTTAATTTATTGTGTATTGAATATTTTTTACCTTGAGGTTCCCTTTAGTAGTAAATGCCTTCTGGCATACGGCGCACCGGAATGGCTTGTCGCCAGTATGCGTGCGCATATGGATCTGCAGCGCAGACGACGATGAGAAGTTTTTGCGACAGACGCCGCACAGATGCTTAGAGGAGACGGGGGGCGGCGGCGGGTGGGTCGGTCCGCTCGATACTGTATAAGGAATGAATGCAACAATTAATGGTTATGTCGACAATTATTATCGATTAAAATTTTTAAGCCGTGTTACATGTGTAGCTGGAAAGTTACCGGTCGGCCTCTTGGGCAGCGGTGGCATATCGATAGGCGGAGCGTGAGTCATGGGTGGCGGCGGATGTGAGGGCGGAGATCGCTTCAGGTCGATTTTCTCGGGCGATGACCTTCTGTCGGGACTAGGCTCCCTTCCTTCATCATGCGGAGTGCCCGGCGGTCCGGACGGGCCTTTTTCAAACGTCGGCGGCATGTCTCGTATCTTGTGTGTCAACATGTGCTGCTTCATGTTGCCCTGTGGAAGAAAAGACAATAGTTCATTGCCTACGCCATTGGGTTAAACGGTGAAAAGCAGCGTGCTCGAGTATAATTTGAAAAGCAATGTGCGTAGTTAATAGAATAAGATCCCACGCTCAGGCGTCGATCGCTCATACCGGGTAGACGAAGGCGTTCCAGAGGTCCAAAGCAGTGGCGTGCAGCGGGCGCGAGGCGCGCGCGCGCCTCCCGCACCGACAAGCCCCGCCACTGCTCTGGAACCACAAATACACGGAACGTTACACACATACGCGACACACACGCACATACACACAGTAAAGGGGGCACAAAAATACATTTTTAATGGGAAAAATAAACATCAAATTTTATGTAGAAAATTACTTAACAGAAAAGCTATTCTAAAGATACCTATTTTGATATGTGAATCTATTCAGTGTGATACTACGAAAATGCTTATGAAGTAAAACGAAGTACAGCCTGTATTTCTATAGATCTATCTCCCAAAATCTATAGAATACACTGTAGGTACTTCGTTTCCCAAAATCTATGGAATTTCCAACTGAATTCAATGGTTTCATAAAATGTAATTAAGTAATTAATTTGTGTTAACATCTAATAAAAACAAATACTGAATTATTCAGGATTAAATTTAATAACTCTTCACGAAAATACTATAGCAAAATACCATAGAAAAAACATACAAAAAATGCGTGAGATGAACAAAAATAAATAATTCTTCTAATTGAGATGCTTAAAATAAAAAATATATATATTATAATTAAGTAATTATGTAAAAACGGCCAATTTCAAATATAAATACATATAGGTACCTATATAAGTATAGGTGAAACTCAGTTCAATATGCACAAAAGTACTTAGTGTTCAGAAAGCAAACAAAACCCGCAAGAAAGACGCAGTCATGGTTGCCATTTGTGTTAGTTAGGTTCCTACTAAGTATTGTTATATGTTCTCTCAAAAGACAATAAATAAACTAAATATAACAAGATCGGAATAATCGATATATTGTTTAGCGCGTGAACTTTCGTCGGCACGGGTGTCGGTGACACTAATTTTAATTTTAAATGCGCTTGTAAGCAGCACCATTCGATAAGGCCGCGCCGCTGTTTTCCAACATTCTCTACTATGTTCACTTTACATCATGTAAATAGGTATGTACTATTATTTAAATGTGCTCTGGTGTTAACAACATTCCATGTTGCTTATCTACTTACTAGGTATAAAAATGGCCAATTTTTGAATAACAATCCAAACTGGAAAACCTTTTTATTAATGAATTGTGAGTATCGTAATAATATTATAAATGCGAAAGTTTGCATGTTTGTACTACTATTAGTTACTATTAGTATATAGTTGCATAAGCCTTTAGTGTAAAATCTATCAGTACCCAGAAATTGATCCAATAAGCGTACAAACTCTTTGATGTCTTAAAAGAACTTACAAGTATGTTTGACAGATTTTCAAAGGGCACACATAAATTATGCGAGGGTCAACTAAGTATCTAAGCAATATATTATGTAGGCATTATAATTTTTTATATATTTTTACCGTGCACAGGTATGACAATTGATTGATGGAAAGCGAATAATAATGTAGCTGATTTATTTAGTATGTAAATAAAATTCATTGTAATTTTTCTCACAAGCTAAGATATTTTTCAGACCCCTAAATGCGAAATTTCGCGCATTGTTAACGCCAAAGTAGTTAGAATAGAATACCTACTTGTTATTTATCCACTGATAAAGTAGTTAACTCTTATAAATTAATGAACGGATTTTAATTTGAATAATATTTTCTAGTCTGTCGACTGGTGATTAGGCATAGGTATTCAAATATTGGTGTCTAATCTGCATGTTACCTATTGATGCAAAGATGTATAAGTGGAACTTTAGCAAGTCCAATAACACTACGCGTAGGCATTCCATGAGAAGTTGGTGAAGTATCGAGCTTTATTACTTTCTTTGGCAATGGCAGAATGTTCATGATCGAAATTACAAACAGGGGCCATAACAATTTATTTGTATTGAAGTGAGTGCTTGTATGTAGATCTTTATGCATTATTGGTGGTTTAAGTTACGTTATACCTACCTATATATGTGTATCTGCGGTATCTACAACCGCACCTAGTACCGTTCGCAGGTTTTACTCTACTCTGCAGCAAGTAGCGTTTTTCGTCGATAGCTTTTTGTTATTATCCGACTCGAAGGACCATAAACATTGTTCTTAAATTTATTATAATTTAAAAGTTTAAATGTTATTTGTGGATATGTGGATATAGCTCATTTGTAAATAATATATGCAGTTGCGACAGAAGTTTTTAAAGTAAAAAAAAGTGGAAAGGTGGGGATAAAATTTTTAAAGTTTCAACGTGTCCCGTGAATTCATACATGGAGACTTGTGAAAAAAATCAGTTATTGATAATAATAAGTAATATTTATAAATTTTTAAATAATTCAACCGAAAAAAGTCGTTGGACATACGCACAAATATGTTACTTTGTCAGGCATAAATAATCTTTTTATGACGAGAAGCGTAGGTAAACGCTCAAGGATTTATAAGCAATAAATATTTTACGACATGAATTAATATTCCGATCGTTTTCCGTGACGTTGTTTTTATGAGTTATCATTTTTGTGGCGCGACGCTATGGAGTGAGACTCGGGCGCAGGTTTACATGCTTGAAATATTGACCGATCTGCGTATAAAACTTGAATCGCCATAAAAATCCTTTTAACAACATTTGTTTATTATTAAATATTGAAAATTAATTCTTCGATTGCAGCGATACTTCACGTATCTTATTATCAGTCGTGGTAAGAAATTATTGAAATTGCGCAGAAAGTTCGCGACGTTAAGCATTAACAAGAATTATTGTAAAGGTAAAAACCTTTTAAAAATCGCTGTTATTTATTTGGCTGTTTATTTTTAAAGTTACGTATACAAAATGGATTTGATTAAATCACAACAAACGAGCCTACAAGTTTTCGAAGTTGGTCGCCAGTTTAGTGCAAGTCTGCAAAGACTTGGATGTCCATAGTGAGACAACTGTTGGAACTAATGCGAACTGGAGGCGTCGACTAGCGACTTGTAATTACAGCTTGCAAAATTAATGCACAGAAACTTGGATGAAATGAAACCAGCGCATCAAGTTTGTCGCAAAGCACAAGCGAGTTGCTTGTCACTGTCCTAACTTAGACGCTGTGTTCTCAATAAGAACAATGTTCAAGGTAAATAATAATAGAAGAGCTTTATAGAACTGAATTTCTGTTAGTCCGCTTTAGCAGCTAAGTTTGTGTTTGAATTTAATAAAATATTTTGTTATTGCGTTTTTAATTCACAATAATATTATTAAAAAAAATGTGGCTCTATTAACGTTCTATTACAATTTTGTTTAAGAATGTTATGTTACATAGCTTGAGTCCTACAGAAGAGCAATGGATGTAGCATTTTTTAACTTTTATTAGCCAGTTATGACTAAAATCTACAATCAAACATAAAAATACATAAACAAAATAAAAGTAGTTAAGGATAAAATGCATTTGGTTATAGGCAGTCGGCAAGACTCTATTACATTTGAATAATGTACTATTAATATAGATAATAAGACGAATCGGCATATTGCCAACGCTCATTTGTCTTAGCTACGCATTATGTAGCCGGAGTAGGTAACTATAATTTCCAAGAGGGTAATTTTATCGTTGCACCTGATTCATGTCTGTTAAAAACATCAGAAATGGTATTTGGACATTACAGTACAAGAGAGTATTGTAATGTATGAAAAAACTGACCTTTGTCGAGAAGCCGCGATCGCAAACGGTGCATTTGAAAGGTCGCTCCTTTGTGTGACTGCGGTAGTGGATTTCGAGTGCAGAGTTGCAGGCGAAAGTCTTGTAGCAGATATTACACGTCGTGTTACCTCGCACTGCGTTAAAAAAGCACCTTTTAATATTGATATTTCCTTAAAAACGCTCATTCTCTTAGAACGCACGATTACACCGAGGCAACAAAAATTTTGGTCCACGATAAATTTGCAATTTAGTTTTTAATAAGTATATTCGAGCGTTCAAATGATACAAAAATAATGTTAAAGGTTGTTGGGAATAAATTGAAGGGAATGGAAGTGCGGGCGACCGGGGCGGACGTAAATATAAGTTCCCGCTAGCGCATACCTGCGGGAGGAAAAGCGAGTCCGAGTGGGCTGAATGGCGATCCTCCGAGAGCGCCGAGCGCAGCGAGCGGTGTGGGCGGTGATGGCAGCGGCGAGTGGTGCGGCAGCCGCGGCGGAGTCGACAGCGAAGACAGCGACGGCGACGGTGGCGTGGCGCGTGCGCTCCGCCCGCTGTCCGAACCTGTCGCCGATGGGAGGGAAGCCGTTGTGGTGATGGTTTTTAGTTCGCATTCGGACGCCGAGGCGCAGACGGAGAGCGGCGAAGTTCGACGATCCTTCATATTATCCGAGTCGTCGAACTCCCGAATAGCGGGCTCACGCTCGTCCCGGCCGCTCTCATCGTCGGTTCCGCGGGAGTCCGCCCGTCGGTCGCCGGGAGTAGAGGGAGTGGGAAATGTAGGTGGAGGGACGGGGTTAAATGAAGGATAGTCGACATCTGACCTCAGGCTTAGCGAAGGAAAACCGTTTACATCAACATCACGATTTAGATCATATGGAATATTCATACGCTCACCAGTGTGAAGTCGTATATGCTGGTGCAAAACATTAGGATCTGTAAATTTCTTATGACACACTGGACATTGATGTAACATTTGAGAAGGGGGTTTTATGCGGTGTACGCCCATATGTGTCTTCAAATTGCCTTTAGTCGTAAAAGCACGACCACATAGTTTACAACGAAATGGCCGCTCACCAGTGTGCGTCCGGTAATGCATTTGTAACGCGCTTTTACATGAAAGAACTCTGTGACATACTATACATTCATTGGGGTCAGTTACTATGTTGTCGATATTATCTACTAATTGTTGTAATTTTGTTGTTTCGGAAGTTTTTGTTATCTCTATTAAACTCTCCCAGGAATTGTCATTACTACCCGGTCGTGGTAAAATTGAATTATAAAACAAAGGGTCACGAGCCAGATCTGTGTCAACAACATTATGTATCGTGTTATGGAAAGGAGTCAAACTACCAGAGGAAACACTGCTAGGTGGTGAATTGGGAAATAATGGATAAGTAGGATAAGTACGAAGCCCCGTTGCTATTGAAATTGGTCCAGATATCGATGAATTCTTACTTGATAAATTTTCCGGTTGGTCTGGATCGGGCTTCACTTGTGGACTTTCTCTTCCAATCTGGTCTTCGTTGCTGTATTTTGAATCCATGCTGCAGTCATCATAAGGAGAAGTTGAAGGATATCGATCCTGTTCAACGTCGTGGGTCGTCTCATTCTCTTCGGGCTCTCTTTTTGGTGATATGCGATCCGATTCTTCAAAACTCGATTCTCGTAAGCTTTCCTCATCTTGCGGCTCAGTTTTAAATACGTCAGGTGCAGATCGAGAAGGGCTCGGCGCGGAAGGTTTACTGAGATCAGCCGGAGCATCTTGTTCTTCTCTCATTACGAATAGTGGATGAGGTGGAAGAGGCTTATCACCAAGTGGGCGCGGTGGCAACAGATCGTGGTGTGGTGGTCTGTACAGCGGCAAACCCGGTGGAAACGGTGCAGGCGCACCTGGAGGAAATTGCAATGGGTGTGGTGGCATACCCGGTATAGGACCGGGAGACAGTTGAGCTAGTAGCGGTGGATGATACTTATCCAAATGCTCTGGTATTGGGTTGGGATTCATTTTCACATGCGGGAATTTCGCAGTGTGTCTTTGAAAATGAACTTTGAGATTTCCTTTAGTTGTAAATCGGGATCCGCAGACATTGCATTTGAACGGTCTTTCCCCCGTATGCGATCGAATGTGAATTTGTAGTGCAGAATCACTTCCAAAAACTTTACCACAGTAACGGCAGCGATGTTTAAAAAATGGTTCATTTCTTCCTCCTGATTTACCGTCATACGGAGACATCTTTCCTGATTTTCTAAATGCAAGTTCGTCGGCAAGGTTGTTTGCTAATAGACCCTGTGATGCATTATCTAGTACCTCCTGTGCTCTTTTTTGAAGCATTTCTAAGGTGTTCGGCTCATTGAGCGATGGCGGTGGATCATTGTTCGTAATGATTGAAGCTGCTAATGACGACGATATGGAGCTATATGGCGGGTGGGTCATCATTGGCGGTGATGAGGTTGGAATTTTGGGAATGGAAATTGGTTCAGTTTTAGGATTGAGGTGAGAATGGGTCGACGGCAAGCTTTGGCTAGTAGGTGGAGGGGGTGCGGCAGGAGTGGGCTCCCGTGGCGGACGTGGCGGCGACGGTGATCGAGCGGGAGCTATCGGCATGATTGTCTCTGGCTCAGGTTCACTCGGCGGAGGGCTCTGATGATCTTCTTTCCGTCGCGTTAAGGAGAGTTGGCTTTGTAATTGGCGTATTAATTGAAGTTGAAAAACTTGTTGATGTTGTAGCGTAAATAATGTACTCTGTAAAACTGCTAGCTCATGAAGCGCAGCTTCGTTATCAGCATTGTTTGCCATCGCGGTTGCGGCAAATTGTGCTACAGCTACTTTAGTGTTCTGTAAAGCTTCTAGTGTAACGTGACCAGCAGGAAAAGGCAATCCGACCGGTGGAACGTCAGCCTCGGGTACTTCTGCCTCACCATCCTCGAGGCTATTATTGTTTTCAGCATCTTGTCGATGCCGTCGAACTTGTTCTAGTCGTTTATTTGGTTCGTCCATTTCCTCATCCCCTGAAACGACCATATCTTCGGGATCGGAGTGCATTCTGTCCTCGCCCATTTGTAACGCTTTCTCGTCACACATTCTCTTGTGATGCAGAAAATCGTGTATATTTTCAAATTGTTCCTGACATCGGGGGCACATGTGGGCCACCGGCCGTTCCCTTGTTTCTTCTGTGAGTACATTGTTTATTTCTTCTTCAGAACATGATCCAGAACTTTCACCTGAAACAACGAAATAAAAATTTAACAAACTACTGAAAAGATTTTAAATAAAAAAATTATTGTGTGTGTCATTAGTTTTGTATACAATTTTTGTCACTTATTTGATCAATCTGTGCAACATCAGCGAGTACATAATAATATAATATACACTAGGAATATGGATTATTGTATTTGAGACATTCGATTCTTATAAAGTAAGCAAAGGAAGGTTCGGAAGGAATTTAAATTGTTAAAGTATCATCTACTCGACAATAGATGGCGCTACAAGTACCTATACGTACCTACATCCCAGTGAACTGATCATCATAGTATATTGTTGAGTTTTGAATGTATGTGTAATATTGTCCAAATTCATAAATGTTTTGGAATAAAATACCGTTAAATTTAAATAATATGCACATGATATATTAACCTAAAGGTTCAGTAGTTTTTGAGTGAAAGCGTAACAAACAAACAAACAAACTCACATTCCATTAATATTAGTAAGGATAGTTAAGGAAGTAAGGATAATAACCTTATAAGTACATTTCTCTGTAGGTTTTGTGTTTTATATACTTACACATTATTTTGTGAACTAAGTAGTTAGCTTAGGTACGAGTATTTCCTTTTTATTTCATCTCTTATGCGAAATTAAATATTTTAATGTTTTTATTATACTTCAAATTTTACTTTTATTTTATGCTAAATAATGTATCTACTGTATATTGATATATCCTATCTTTATGACGTTCTTTTATGAATTTAAATTGAAATGAATTTAAATTGAATTTAAAGCAATGAAAAGTGAAAACTTTTCGTCAACCGTCATTTTGATTGCTAATGCGTACCTTAAAAAAATTCTTATTCCTAACTCCATAGTTTAGTAAAGTTTTAAAAGCTAGGATTAGACGATATTTTTAAAAATATATCATTCCATGTTTAGAAAACTGTTACTTCATCCTTATATGTATATAAATAAAAAAAATACGTTTGTTCGCGATGAACACCTAAACCACAAAACCGATTTTGATAAAATTTCGTAAGTTTGTGTAATTTGGTCCAACTTAAAATATAGGATATATAATAGGATATATATTGCACCCCGGGTGAAGCCGGGAGCGGGTCACTAGTATATTATAATTAACTAATGATATCGTTAAGATTATAACACATATATTATATTTTTCACAAAGACAAATATATATTTTTATTATTATTAGGGCCTCTTTCACCAATTACAAGTAAAGTGGTGATTAGTAACTTTTAGAAATAATTTTATGTTTTATTAAATTATGCACTCGGTTTACTGCATCATTCGATAGCCGATTTTTTATTATTATTTTCTATTTAATGTTTGGGACGTTTACCGTACAAACAAAGATTAAATTATTCCCGGTTACCGGTGACTTTAAATGACAGTTTGGCCTAATTGACGTTTGTGAAATAGGCGCTAAATGTTTTTCTACCAAGTTTCATAAAAATCAGTTAATTCGTTTAAGTTATGGAGAAACATACATAGGTACATACAACACCGACACTTACAGATATATTATTAGTATTGATTGATAAAGCTGAAGAGTTAGTTTGTTTGGTTGTACGCGCTAATCTCAGGAACTACTGGTTCCACACATTTCGGAAATGTGTGGGTCTGTGACTGGAAATGCAAAGATCTGTGACTGGTTCGAATTCTTTTTGTGTTGGATAGTCCATTTAACGAGGAGGGCTATAGAGAACGCGGAGGAAGTCGCGGGCACCAGCTAGTCTTCTATAAGTCGCTGTCGGCTAGCTATAAACAAGGAAAGTTTGTAAAATTGTAAATTGTAAGTTTGTATATAAATAATTAATTATTTAATCCTTACATATTATAAAAACAAAGTCCTCCGCCGCGACTGTCTGTCTGTCTGTTCGCGATAAACTCAAAAACTATTGCACCGATTTTCATGCTGTTTTCACCAAATGAAATTTAGATACAAAGTTACGCGGACGAAGTCGCGGGCAGCAGCTAGTTTAATATAATTTGCTTATTATATTAATAATATAATAAGCAAGGAGCGAGTCACTAGCCTATACTCATATTATAAAAAGATTAGTCAACGAGAAAAATTGTATTTTTGTAATGAATAAACTCAAAAACTATTGACCGATTTTAAAAATTCTTTCAGTTATAGAAAGCTACATTATCAACGTGTAACATAGGGTATATTTTATAAAAGTTACGCGGACTAAGCCGCATGCAACAGTTAGTGTTATATGAAACCTAAGAGAGAGAGCCTACGTACCTATCATGAAATGTTCAGTTTATATGGATCCAAAATTAGGTTTAATATGAAATACACAAAAAAAATTATTAATAATTTGAATAAAATTTCAGTTAAAATTTACTAAAAATATATCTTTTTGATATTAGTATAACAAAAACTAACTTTTTTATCTATACTATTTCTCATTCTTGAGTTTCAAAACAACAAACCGAAATAAAAACCTAAAAAGAATTGGAGTAAAAATAATCGCGAGATCAATGACATTTCACAAATCAATAAAGATACCTACTTTATCAGACAGATGAAAGGTTTCACCCATAGAGCGTCGCTTAAATTACACTTGTAAGTTTCATGTTTATACAAGTATTGTTTCAAAAATGTGTTTTTTTTTTAATAAGAAAGAGCCATATTTTTTATAGTTTTCACGGTCAATGTTATTTTATTTTCTTATGTTAAGCTTGACAGACAGGCTGACGATTCACTTGATGGCAGCTAGCTACCGTCATCTATAACACCAACAACGTGACAGGTGCTGCGAGTGCGCTGTCGACCATAGTAGTGTTAAGGATAGGATAAGGATAGGAAGGCAAATAGGCTCTGGCATTTCTTACTCACTCACCTAAATACAATAGCACAAATACAATAGTCTAAGACGGGGCTAAGAAGGACTACAAAATGCAGCTTTCCCTGCCACTACTTCATGTTTATGGTATGTGCTGGCTATTTTTGCCCAATAACATAAGCAACGCCTGGGGATAACAAGTTTGTCGTCAATACTGATGACGGTTTGACGAAGATTTTTTATTGTACTCAATCCCACTTGATGTTAAGTGAAGATGAGGTTGAAGATGGAGTTCGCTTGTCCGTTAATAGCCTATTCACTCTGTTCTTAGAGAGCCTCAAGTTGTACATTTCAGGGAACACTGAAGAAGGAGGAGAATTCAACTCCCTCGTTTTGTGCATAATAAAAGAATACTCAAAACACTTCGTACGTATTGGTTGTTGTCAACAACACAAGGGGGACAATAACATAAGGGGTATTGGTCAAAACAGATAAACGCGTACAGAGACTTAATTTTTTAGAGTTGAAGCTTATTCTGAACCAAATTTTTTAAAATCGGTCAGTGATTTACAGAAAATGCAATAATAGATAGACAAACAAATTTATAATGATTAGTTACATGTCATATAATATAATACTCGTATTGTTCGTTTGAGTTAGATGGTAAGCCCGAACAATATTGCAATATTTGCAATAAAAAGTTTTATGATTAAATTAAAATAGTCTTTAAAGATTACGACGAGTGTCAGATTATTGGCCCTTAATATTAAGAGGAATTAGCACATAAATTTATTTATTATCTACAAGCGGATTTCAACTTTCACTTAAGGGCATTAAATTATGGCGAAAGAGCGAAGTTTTCTTTTATAATTTAATATTTATATTAGAAAGTATAAGTCCATTATGATAAATTTGATATCTCAACTAATTCTCCACTTTAGTAGGTACATAAGAGATATCTTTTAGGATGATATATGTTTATGAATATATAAATTTATTATTATTAGAATTTATAATATTAAAAACAAATTAGTAAAAATGTTAAAAAATTAAACGATTGAAATTAAATGCCTACTAAAATTAAAATAGGTACTTAGGATATGTCCTGTCTGCCTACCCTATAGCTTTAAATTAATTAGCTAATATGATTTAAAAAAATTTAAGTAAAAATGAAAATTAGTTTTCTAGAGATTATCGGGTCTATGGGCTTGGAATATCTATGTATATTGGCTAAGTATTGAGACAGGTATAAAGTTATCTACAGTGTACCTACCTTACCTAGTTATTCATCACTAGCTGTTTCACTCGACTTCGTCTGCGTAACTTTATAACATAGTCTATGTTACTCGCTGATATTATAGCTTCCCAACAGTGAAAGAATTTTTCAAATCGTTGCAGTAGTTTTGGAGCTTATTCAATGCAAACAAACAAACAAATCTTTCCTCTTTATAATATTAGTATAGAAGTATAGATTAATATTGCTAGGTATAAAAATATTTCTAGGTGGGTAAATGGTATTAAATTATAAAGGGTCTAATTCTAAAACACAGAAATATGAAACAACATTCTCTCATAGTTGGTTACTGCTAGGATGAGGCGGTTATTTTTTTTAATTGTGAAATAGACAATGTTTATAAAAGTATAAAAACAAAAATTACGTATTTGTAGCTACATAAAAAAATTAATTAATTAAAGTTAATTAATTAAGATTAATTAGAGCGCCTCTTTCACCAACGTAAAGTAGACTAATCTGTCATTTAAAGTCCCCGGTAACCGGGGATAATGGAGCTGATATAGGTACCTTTGTTTGTACGGTAAAAGTTCCAAACATTGAAAAGAAAATAATAAAAAAAATCGCCTTTCGAATTATGCAGTAAACCGAGTGCATAATTAAATAAAACAGAAAATGATTTCTAAAACTAACTAATCAACACTTTACTTGTAGTTGGTGAAAGAGGCGCACATTTTGACTACTAGCTACCTATCCAAACGTATGTTACGCAAATATTTCGAGAGATGTCGCTAGTAGTGAGGTTAATTACCTAAACTTAAAATGTGTAAAATTCTAGTTATACAGGTAATATTAATATTACACAGATTACACATATATTCATAATAATAATAATTATTATAAGTACTATAACACCTAAATGACTAAATTTGTAACGATCGTATACCGCTGAAAGGACTAAAGGACTTGGCACACAGAATAGGTAGGTATGTCCTGGATGTTTATTATCCCGGTAATAATTTACCAATTTTATTACAGTTTAAAAATTTTGAAGACCTACAACAGCTACTTAAAAGAAGATATGACGTGTAGTTGGTTAAGATTCCACGGTTGAACCTGTGCCAATTTTGATGATAAAGATAATTTTGACATTAAGCTTCGATCCTTTTTTGATTTTTTTTATTAATATTTTTAAATGCGATAAGTTTAGATCTGAAGGTTTTAAAAGTTACCTAATAGTTACGATTGAGCTAGATTTTAAAACATATATCTAGTCTTGGGTTAAGTTATTTAAGTTAGGGCCTCTTTCACCAACTACAAGTGAAGTGTTGATTAGTTACTTTTAGAAATCATTTTCTGTTTTATTGAATTATGAACTCGGTTTACTGCACCGTTTGATAGGCGAATTTTTATTATTATTTTCGTTTCAATGTTTGGGACTTTTACCGTACAATACAAAATAATTTATTAATAAGATTAAGCGCCTATTTCACAAACGTCAATTAGGCCAAACTGTCATCTAAAGTCACCGGTAACCGGGAATAATTTAGCTGATATACCTTTGTTTGTACGGTAAACGTCCCAAACATTAAATAGAAAATAATAAAAAAAAAATCGGCTATGGAATGATGCAGTAAACCGAGTGCATAATTCAATATAACAGAAAATGATTTCTAAAAGTAACTAATCAATACTTTAATTGTAGTTCGTGAAAGAGGCCCTTAGCGCCTTTTTAACAAACGTCAAGTAGGCCAAGCTGTCATTTAAAGTCACCGGTAACCGGGGATAATGGAGCTGATATACCTTTGTTTGTACGGTAAACGTCCCAAACATTAAATAGAAAATAATAAAAAAAAATCGGCTATCGAATGATGCAGTAAACCGAGTGCATAATTCAATAGAACAGAAAATGATTTCTAGAAATAACTAATCAACACTTTACATGTAGTTTGTGAAAGAGGCCCTAAGTCTAGGTACAAAAGGGGTGTGTAGGGGACCTCCAATTAAGTATAAAAATACTTGTATCAGGAGACCCCAGCTCCTCCAAAGGTATATCAGCTCCATTATCCCCGGTTACCGGTGACTTTAAATGACAGTTAGCCTACTTGACAGTTGGTTAAAGAAGCGCTTATTGGGGAAGATACAATATACTTACCTACTTTTAATCAATACCTAATCTACTTTAGTCGTAGTCATCTTTTAGTAGTGACAGCATATTGAATTCCTGGTTGGTGGCAGTAGGTACCATAGCACGAAATGACCTTAGTGTCCATTCCTCTATCCGTACGCCCATCTAAAAATACTAAATAATATCGCCATGTAATACCTACCTATGATAAATTAATTCAAAACCGAACGGATAACGGACGTTGTTACACGAATATTTTTTTACATTGTAAGTAATATTTGTCCCATTTTAAAATATTTCCCTGTTTATAATATTTTGAGGAGCAAGCGAAAAGTTAGCACGAACACAAAACACGGATAATCCGAAGGTAATGTTGCGGCAGAGTATTAAAATTGTCATTTTGTAGAAGCCGACAAATTTAATAGTTATTTGTATGGAGAGGGATTAGTGGTGTCTATTTGTAGCGATTTAACAGTAGTTTGGAAGCGGTTTCGACAAAGTCAAAGGAATTGAGGGGCACGCCGACCACAGAGACTGCCGATTTACGCAGAAATGAAAAAAAAAATGTTTTTGTAATGTAACACTTGTTCAAAATATGCCAGTTCCTTGTATTTCGTAGTATTTCTATGATAAGTAGACAGTAGTCATTATTATGACTGAATTTGTGTGGATAAATAACCGACCGGCTTACTTATAGATACGTTTAAAAATGTGTTTTAAGTATTCAGTAATAAACGGAAGTATTAAATAGTTAAATATTTTTTTAAAGATTTTTATGGAAAGTAGGTGTAAAATTAATTTCTAAAGAGTTCTACTTTAAAGGAGTAAGAAAAGTGAAATATCAACCTGTTCAAAATATTATGATAGGTACCAATATTAATTACAAATAATATATCTTAATGAAAAATTAGGTGTCACGATATTCTTTCACTCTAATCTTCGAAACCGAGCAATTGATTTCAATAAAAAATGTTTATGGTTGGCTTTCCGCCTCTGTTGTTTCTTCGCTAACTTCTTTCAAACCACGCAACGGATTTTAAAATGGTTTCCACTAAAATAGAGCCATAACCAAGGCAAGGATTGTTTGTGTATATAGTTTGCTGAAAAAAAATAGCAACCGTGCGAAGACGCAAGCAAAAGTTAGCAGGTGTTTTATGAAATATAAGTATACCTACTAATTTCTTATAGGTATATCTGTAGTACCTAGGTATCTTTGTAACTAACTACTTAGCTACAAGATGGACACACACCTATAACTCTTAATAAGTAAGGTTACCTACTTCAAATATAATGATATTATAATATATTTTTTAATTCCCACGATTTCGCGTTAACAATAGATAGGTAATATCATTTTAGATAAGTATAAAAATATTAATATTTTAAACTATCTAATTATTGACTAATTTTATACATTTTTTTAAAATGTTCTCTTTGACTAGGAAACATTATCTAATAGGTATCGGTATGTTACCTATACTTATATGTAAAGGAATCGACGATGTAGGTACCACAAAGAAATAATTTTGGTCCCTACCTAATTACCTATCCGAAACTCACAAAGACGGACTATTAAAATCACAATAACTTTAAGTAGTCCACTTTTTAATAAAAAACTGAATTAATTACCATGATTTATACCGATACGAAATCACCACCAAAACAAGTCTGCAAACATGTTATGACATATTAAAATTTATTAAAATTAATGGATACGAATATAAAATGAAACACATAAATTTTTAAAGGAGGTTAAATAACTTTAAACAGCTTTATGTATACATTTAAAATCAGTTTTCACAAAGAAAAACTATGTTAAAAGGTGTTTTTTCTTACTGATAAATCGGTATAAGATCGATTGTTCCTAAGAAAAAAAGATTTATATGTAGTTTCTTTTAACAGCCTACTTCTTTTAGTTTCCAAAATCCCAATAATAAAACCTTAAAGAAAAGAAACATAAAGATTTATATTAACATAGGTATTCCAGTGTAATCTACAGACGTACCTTATAAGTTTATTTATAGCTAACTTACCTTTTTTCTGGACTTAGATTGAAGGACCTTCTTGGACTCACGAGACAAGCCGCAATATTATTTCGTTTATGTCAGAGAAAATGCTACTAAATATATAATTGGAAAACAGTACCTACATTTCAATGCCACAAGTAGCTATTGATTGAAATTAGGTAATAAGTAGATGTACTAAGTAAATAAAATATTATAGAATAAAAAAATTATAGGAAATAACAACAGAAAACTATGTAGAAAACAAAAGGTTTATTTTCTTTTCTTATTTTCTAACAATCTTGAAATGTTCTTTTCTTTTAAATATATCATTATATAATATGTTTTATTATCCTATTCCTAATAATATTACAAATGCGAAAGTTTTTGTATGTTTGGTTCTTTACTCAATAAAGCAAAAACGACTGAACGGAACTGGATTAAATTTGGAAAACAAATAGTTTATTACCTGGATTAACATATAGGATACCTACTTTATATCCTGAAAAATTGTTAGGTTCCTGTGGGATGTTGTCCCTATGGAAAGCGTGCACAATGAATTCGATATAAAGAAATCAAAAGATTAAAAAAAAAAATGCTAGTAAAAAGACGATAAAAAGTATTCGTCTTTTTACTCAGGTAAAGTTGCGTCCAAAATCCCTATCTTATCCATTAGTAAACTAATGTCTACTTTAAAGCGACTTTTTGACACTATTTATAAAATATATTTAAAAAAAAAAGTTTCAAAAGTCACCGCGTGTGCTACGAACGACACATTCTAATTAAGTAGGTAATATTACTAGATAAATATCTAAATTTTATAATAAATAAGTAATATAAAAAGCCATTTTCAGGTGCTTAGGCTTCCAATGAAACCTTAATTACTATAATTACCACCGTCCGACGTATGGGCTGGTCGCCATAGTGAAATAAATAAAAATTATTTCGATGACCATTATAAAAATGTCTCTGACTCAAAAACAGCTCGAAGCTAATTAATCTACTTACAGAAAGTCAATAATTTATATAACCGTGGTAATTATTCATCACTCAAGGTAAATGGACGTAATAGGTATGCATACCTACTTATAGGAGGTAGGTATTATCAATCTTTATTTTTACGAAGTTACGGGACCGGGTCATTAACGAGTTTTAGAATTTATTATATGATTAAACAAACAGTGAATATATTTCATAAGAATATGAATAGGCGGGCTATTTCAATAGTTAACAGATAAAAATGTCTCATAGTATTTTATAGAGCAGTCATAAAATCAGCGCATAGATAAGCCCGCATTAGCTGTACCTTCGGCTGTTAATAACTTTGAGATTGCTTCAGTGGTTAGCGGTCAAAATAATAAAATTTCACTGACTACAATCGCAGATAGAAACCAGTGATTGAATTGAATGTATTTTTCAAGAAAATCTTTGGAAAATTAGAAAATATATTGCAAAATATAGTGTTGATCATTGGCTGCAATGTAGCATTAATTGTTGTTATATGCTAGTAGGTATAATTTGTTGCTATTTTGTTGAAAATTTTGTTATTTTGATAATTAATTATAATTTAAAAATGCAATGTTATTTTATAATTTTCAAAAACAAAATATTTATTCATGAAATATTTTTATCTACATACAGAAAATAAATCCACAAATGAAATAAGCAGAAAAGTTAGTGACTAAAATTAGATGTTTATCTGGATATTATAGATATTATGATAATGTGCAGATCATGTAAATAATAGAATTGGCATGTAGTTATTTGTTTTAGGTACCTATATAAAATTTCCGCGCATACTAACATTAAAAAAATTAAACTTTAGCACCATAACTTTCTTTTCTAAGAAAATGTCTAACGTCAATTTAATATGTAGGTAATAAGTTCAAAAGTTTCAGTAAAGCACCTTATTTTTTCAGGCCTGTATAACTAAGTTAATGTCCCTAAATATTATAGGTAAAATTATGAAGCAGTAATTTCCGCTTTTTCTGGAGAGCCGGACAAAAAAAATATAAAAAATACATTATGCAAAGAGAAATTATAACGGGCCGTAACGTAACTGATTGTAATTTTTTTGACAATATTTTACAGTATTTATATTTTATCATTGTGAGAAAAAAATGCAAAATTAAATTCATATATGCTCAAGGAATATATTAGTCATTTTCAATTTCGTAATGTTAACATTTACTAACAAAAAAATAAATAGTAATATATTTTTTTACAATTTTCAATATTTCTTGATTCTAAGTAGTAAAATAGAAGTATAAAAAAATTTAAGCACCCATTATGGATTTTAAGCTAAGTTAAGGTCTTACTTAGCAACATTTCTAAATAATTTACTTCTTAAAGAAGTTATTACGAAAGGTGCCACTTTTCCGTTTTTGTTTCCACTGCTCAAAAAATTAGCACTTTAAAATTTCGGATTTTCAGATGTGATTGTCAAAAATTTTATTCGCAGTAAAATTTTGAAATTTATTATTATTTTGGTTATTTTGAGTAACTGCTTAAAATTTAAGCACTTGAAAAAAAATAATATTAAACTGACGAGACTTTACGTACCTCAAAATCGCATTGTTTTAAAAATAAAGTACTACCGCAAATTCCTATTTTTCCTGATAGTACCTACTCCGACACAAGGTCAAATACGTGTAAAACACTGCACTGTTTACTCACCGCGTATGGGGCGATTTTTAGTGCTCACTTTCTGATGTATGCCGAATTTTATCGTCGCTAAGAACATTTTGGAAACATAGAATCGTTTCGATAACACCGTTCCGCCGTATCCTTTGGAAATATATTCACTGTTGCACGATTGATCGGTAGTGTGTTGTGGTGTTTTGGGTCGTAGTGGTAAATGGAGTACCGATGGAGACGCGACGGACGCAGGCTGGCTTGACGCGCGGCATGTTGGGTCGCGCTGTCGGCTCAGGGCCGGCGCATGGCAGGGACTCGCAACTTGCCACTAGTAGACCACACGCGGACAGACAGGCCTTCTATCGTTAGGGAGTTCACTCGCGGCTGTCCTCGTCTGCACGGCACGGAACGCGTAACGGAGTGCGAATGCGAACGACCGCGCCGATCGCCATCTGAAGCGCGACTGAGCGCGAGCGAGGCGGCGGCGGGCGGCGGTTATCGCGCGCGCGCGCACCAGGTACACGGTTATGACAGGAAGGCGGGGCCGCGTTCGGTTCATAAATCAAACTTCGCCCATTCGTAAGCGCTCTACGGACCCCCCTCCTCCATATTCCATATTCGGGGCGGGGCATATTTTCATAATCATAACGCCTCATATTCATAAGCGACATGTGGTCGTAGGCCGGCGCTACGAAACGTTGCAGTCTCAGCGCGAGAGGGTGGTGGGCGGCGCTGACGCCCGCTAGATGGCGGGCGCCGTGAGCCTCACGAGCCTCCCACATCATTCATTCAACTACACTTTGACATCATTTTTTGTTTTCACAAAAGAAGTTTGTGTAGATCAAATTAAATTTTATGAGGGCTTCGTCAGGTATAATTCTGTTATGTTGTTACTCTTCGAGGGGCGATCAGTAAGTAGAATAGTTTAGTACACTTAAGAAGTTTCAATTGAAGTTTGAAAATTTATATTATTGGACTTCATTGTTTAATTTTGATTTTATATTATCTACCTATTAATATCTATATTATATTTTGATGCATTATTTTACTAGTTTTGGTTCTCTATCCTAATTTGTAAACAAACTTTTTTATGAAATATTATATATATATTTTTAAATAGATTAAGATTTCTTTATAAAGAGATAGATAGGTAGGTATATAAATTAGCGATAGTTTATTTATTATTGGAAATAGAGATTTTGTGATAAACTTATCTGGAAATGACCAAGTTGGCTTTATGATTTCGATATTTCAAATTTCGGCACTAAGACTGAAGGTACAGTTGGTGACAGGTGGCTACCGTCACCTATACAATCAATGTCATAGGGTTTGCAAGTAGGTATGTTGCTTGATATTATAAGGAATAGCTAAGAGATAGAGCGATACGAAGCCCTCTTCGTAATAATGGAATCTGGAATGGGCTCTGGCATCCTTTACTCATTTACCGAAAATTTAGGTCTGGCAATAAATTTTAATTAGGTGTGTCGTAGTAAGAATAATACCTTTTTTTACCTATTTTATTTTTATTTTATTTATTCGTATAAACGTATTTTTATTTTAAGGCTTCGCCTTAGGGTTCTAGGGTTCGATTCTTGGCAGGTTCAGTTTTGGAAATGATCTGGAAAGGGCATTATTATTATTAGGGCACACCTTCAGACAAGACCATTGTGAAATAACTGCATGTGTGCTTTTGTGTTTCGATGAGTATGGGATGCCAGAGCTTGTTTTCGATATTCCTTTCAATCCCTTATCCTTAATCCTACTATGGTCGGGAGCGCCTTGCAGCACCTATGGAGTTGCATGTGTTCAATAAGCGACGGTAGCCATCTACCATAAAGTGGACCGTTAGTCTGTCTGTTGACCTTAACTTAAAGAAATAAGTATGTAGGTAAAGAATTAATAAGAATTAAAATATTATATCAACAAAAAAGAATTGTCAATAGTTATAAGCTTTATTGTTATATAAGCTAAAGTACTTAAAAATCACCAAGACATATACTTAAGCCAATTGCAATTCCCTATACAGGTAAGTAGGTAACTGTTGTAATAATGAACCCTAAGCCAGTTAGGTCGATAAGTTAATGTTTCCCTTAACCCACACTAAGGAACCCTTTTGACGCAACAACTGTAAAATTGAGGGGGATAGTCGCATGGGATACCTATGTAATTACTGCTTATAGTGTCTAGATTTGAACTTAGATTGATATGCTGCGTTTGTATTATGCTAGGTGTGTGTTACTACCTACCTATATTAGGCTGGTTTTACAGTGACGCTTACGGTCCGCGCGGGTGGTAAGCGCGGCCCGTAAGCGCGCGCATGACCCGCTCGACGAGTTTAGAGTCGCGCGGTTTGCTATCTCGTACAGTCATTAGCGCGGGCCATCTGTCAGCGCGGGACACCCGCGCGTGTTGGTTAAACTCTGTAACGATCCAAGAGACGCAAAGCTAGTCGCCCGCGACGCTTACCAACCGCGCTGGCGAAAGCGTCACTGTAAAACCAGCCTAAAGCATATAATACAACCTTGTCTGTACATTAAACACTTATTAAAAAAAAAAGCAATTTATACACGTTGTGATTATGTAGTTACCAAGATAAGAAAAATAGTTTTTAGTAATTCACTCAGGTGAATTGTAGTACATTTAGTAAAACTATTGTAGGAGGGTAAAACTAGTCATTTAAAAATAAATTTTATAGATTATAATCTATAAAACGACTAAATATAAGCAGTCTAAATATAGCTACTTACATATGTTCATACATAGTGATGGCTCGATACAATGACTTGCAGAATCGCCCAAATTACTTATACTAGTATCACATTTATATCGCGCCGCGGGAGCTCACACAGTCACACCTAACCTAGGGTTGCCACTTCATGAAATAGGTATTAAAACAAAACCTTCAACAGTAACAACTTATTTCCACCATAAACTCACTTTGACATATAATTATTGTTTTCCGACACAATTTATTCTTTTACAAATATTTTAAAGTTCCTACTAACTGTTTTTTTTTTTCTTAAAATGGAACTGTATTTATTTTACAGTTTGACATTTTAAAATTTTACACCAGGTGTAGTTTTTAAAAATAGTTAAGATGGTACGGTTTTTACTGAGATTTGCTTCTAGACATTATTGAATAAATCTGAGTTCACATTACATCATCATTAGTTATATTACCTATAATAACGTAATATTATATGGTAGTCAGTTATAATTATGTATAATAGGTATAGATGTGGATACTGAAACCATTATGTCACATCAACAAATCATAAGTCACTCAGTGAATTCGCCAAAAGTCTAAGACTAAGTAGTAAAAGAAGAAGACTTATAAGTACCTACTTACTTAATTAACTTTATTAACTTAATTTATAAGTTATGAAAGGAATCTTGAACCGTCTGAGTGGCAACCCTGCCACTACTTATATTTAATTTAAAGCATACAAAGCGATTGACATGGCTCCCGGCATCCGCTTTTTCATAACAACTCCTCGGTAATGTTGTTTCAAAAATTAAAATTGGTAGCTGTCAATGGATCTAGTTACGGATGTCAGTGTCGAAGAATTCGTCACACTCAGCTTTGATATCGGAATGATTCGATGAATTATAAATTATCCATACGATACTATCTACTTACCGGTTGTTGGAATGAAAATGTAGTCTCCCTTAAAAAATATTTTTTTACTATACTCCGCACCGCACAGTCAGAATCAGACTGTTGCAGCGTAATTTATATTTACATACCTATCTATAGAATAAGATTTTGAGAGCTCAGAAGATATATATTTACTTTTATTAGACTCCAAAATTAACCTCCTCATAGAATGGTTCTATGTCTTGACAGTCCTAGGATCAAGGTCGATGTCAAAAGTGATCGATTTATCAAACATGAGTGTGAGCTTATTTATAAAAATATCAAGTACAGAGAACCTACCTATGTATTATGTATATTATATTTACAAATGGTATTTTTTTTTTCAATATTACGAAAGTATTCAATATTATGTACAAATTTCATGGCCAAATGCATTTAAACCATAGACAAGAAATTAGAAACTTATTTTTTTATACATTTTTTTAAATTCTTTTACTGTATTTCCGTTAGCCACAATTCATAAATATTACGTTATGAATTAATTCATAATTCATAATATTTAAATAACCGCGTTATATACACTGGTTAATTTAGAGTTTAGTCCAAGGGAAACTAAGTAAATATAATTTTATTTGTTGGCACGTTGGTAGGTATTTATTCTATTGCTTTAACCTCAGGTTGACTAAATAATTCCTGTTTATGATGACACCTAATCCCATATAAATTAATGTTAGTTCCATGAACGGTTACCAATCGTGTTATTTCAGAGCTACCAGTGCGGCTGTTAACAGAAATAGCTTCAGTAACACAAGTCACATACGATTTAAATACACAAATTTTTGAAATAGTCTGTTTACTTAAGCTAAAGCATAATGCCATTCGGATGCTGTTTAATGTCGCCCTTACATATAGCTCTGTTTTCCCTCAAATATCTTTCACTTTCTATATTTTGTTCTGATTAAATTTTGTCTCATTATTTGCAAGCTTTTTAAAAAGGGACTATAAAATAGGTAAATATCGAGAAGAAGAGTGTTAGATATAGAGTTCGATAGCTGTGAAGAAAAGAAAAAAAAGAAGTATATAACTTGCAAAAAAAAAATGCATTCTTGTAGAAGCTAGAGCGCTTAAAGAATTTGATAGTTTTTAGTTCTAAAGTACCTAATGCTTGGTTTTATTATTAATAAAACTTTAAAAGTGTCTTTTGATCTATGAGATATCATGATATAATGTAATACATGTATAACCAAATATATTATTGTAATACCTACTAACAATTTATTTAAGTTAATAATACACTCAATGTAAAGTCGATTTTTTTCATCTGGTAATTCTCTCTTATGAGGTGCGGTTCCGGTTTCCCCTGAATAGGTAGGTATTGTGAATTTTAAAGCTATACGTTTAAGTAGATAAAGGAAGGGTGAAATTTTTAAATTGTACGTCAAATTTATTATGGCGATCGTATAAATGACCGGTGTGCCGGGCCGAGCGACGCGGCGCGCGGCGCGTTCATAAATTTGAATATGGAAGTGAGTTCTAATGGCGTTGCTGTTTATTTTTACTGCACCCCCAGAGCTGTACGCCCGAATGCGACGCCGAATTTATTTCCATGCATTTTAATATCTCCCTCTGAATAGCTATTGCCATTTTCACGCGGTTTTATTGCGAACTCCATAGCGTTTATGTCAGTGTTTTGTTAAGGATTCGGCACATATTCGACAGCAGGGTAGGACTGTTTTTTTTTTCTCTGTCGCTTCACTCTTCTGAGAGTAGTTGTGATTATCACTGGATTGTTCTTGGATTATCACTGGATCTTTGGATCACTGGAAATTTTCACTGAATCATTTGGATTATCACTGGATTGTGGAACTGCTACGTGACCTTAAATGTTCGCTAGTAGGTAGTTGTTGTAGGTAATACCTATATCTGCAAAGCTGTCGACACACAGCGTAGGGCTCTCGTCGGATATGTGCCGAAACTTGTACCTAAACGATGAAGCGAGGCAGAAAATCGTTTTTTTCATCGCCTAATTTGACTTATTAGAGTAATAATAAAACTGAGATAAAAATATAGTGGATAATAGATTATAATTAAAAAAATTAAAACGAGAAAAAAATTGTATCTGCCTAGAAAAACCTTTCTCGTCACATTAATAAAAAAATTCAGCGACAATAATTACATTTGTTTTTAAGCTTATTAATTATAATGTTCTGTAATAAAGTTTTAATCGGCTGCTTTTATTTCTTATTTGAGGCCATATATAAGAAAAACCTTCTAATTTTAAATGTTATTATATCTGCGTGATGCTACAAAAATTTATTGTCCAATATTGCATCTTAATTCACAAGTTGCGCTCATTTTGGTAAAAATTTTGTTCGGTCTGAGGTTACTCCTTGTCTTAAGCTCAGTCTCGCGACGCCCGTACAATATCCGCAAGACCGCAAAAGAATCGTCCGTAATTAGCGCGGCGAGGTTGAAGCGGTTATTGAGTCGTCAATAATAAGTGTATGGGCAATCATGTAAATTTTCTTATTTTATGAACAAAGTTCCAGCGGAATGTTGAGGCCGGGCTTGTCAAAATTAAGTCATTATACGCGGACGTTGATTGATAGGAGCTCGCATAAAGGACACGCATTGCGGAAGCGCACGCATTGCACTCACGTACAGAGTTGCAACAAAGGTTCAAAGGCACAGACGGCGAAGTTCACTTTGTGTACGGTGTTTACTCACTTCAAGCTAAATAGGGAGCTTCGGTGCCAAACCACTGATGCGATTGGCTCGGAACTGTGAAAATTATCATCCTTTGCTTTTATTGCTCATTTAAAAATATCAACAATAAATTGTCTTCAAGCAGTCTCAACTTAAAACACCATTTTAAAACACTGTCGATCTATAGCTGGATCAATTGAGAGATCCAAAAAGTACCTTATATAAATTGTAATTAAAGTCGCAATTTATATGGTACCTAATCAAATAAACGGATATGTTAATTAATTTAATGATTTGTTAGAATTCACGAACAATGATTCAAATAGTGTCTATGATTATATAATTAAATAACATAAAGTTTAATAACTAATATTATAAATATGAATGAGAGATAACTTGTTACTCTTTCACGCTTTATTTGTCCATATAGGCGTCCACCCAAATTTTTCAAAAGGACCGGTCAGAAGCAGCCTTTATCAGGTCGTCTTTCCACCTTGTGGGTGGACGTCTTACGCTGTGTTTTGCCAGTTCGTGATCTCCGGAACCAAACCTTCCGGAAAACCTTCGTGAAACCCTTCCGGAACCAGCATTCATCGGCTCTCAAGTCAGTATTAAGCGCCCTGCCTGCCCCACTGCTACTTCAACTTACTAATCCGCTGGGTATTGTCGGTAACATTCTTCTAGGGATCTCTTTTAATTCCTGATTCGGTCTCGCAGTGCAACCCTTTCCATAGCTCGTTCAGTGAGTTTAAAAAAAAGCTAAACAAATAAGTGGATAATGTTTATTCCATGAAGATTTTAATGGTCAACATTTACACGCGATATCGTTTAATTAATGACATTTAATTCCTTAAAGAGTCCAGTACAACAGTATATAAAAACAGTTCGTATGCAACAGTGTTGGACGAGGTGTCCGGTAAATTATTGCCTCCAGTCTTGTGGTGTTCACGTACCTCACAGTAATACAATGTCAGTGGGGAAACATCAGAAAAATGTCAGAAATCAAAAAGTTACACAGTCTTGACGCCAGACATTGTAATTTTTTTGTATATAAAAATATTAATTTTGGTATTTTTTCTAATTTTCTTTTAATTTCTGATTAAAATTGATGCTAGATATTAGCTGACTTAGCACACGTTAAATTTTACTGATATTTTCTATATTAATGTATATTTTATTAATTTATTATTATTAATATATATTAATGTGTATTTCATATTATTTCCTTTTTTATTTTTATTACTTTTAGTTCACAGCACCTTCTAAACATAGAGTTACCAACTGCTGGTTTGCTATATTTATTTATCTTCTTTTTTTATAAATAAATATTAATCACTAAATGTGTTGCTAAGCGCAAAACTCGAGAATGGCTGGACCGATTTGAATTCTGTCTTCACTCATGGATAGAGGAATAATCAGGTAAGGTTTCTACGTAAAAAAATGCACACCGGGCGAAGCCAGGAGCAGGTCGCTAGTTTTTTATAAAACTGACGGTCCACTTGATAGTAGAATCACTTAGCCAATGCTTCATTTTAATTTTTATGGTCAACATGATTTTTTTATAATGTACTGAAAATGTTATTGTTGAAAGACTTGAAGCAATAAGAACGGTACAGTGTGTAGGCATGCGTGTCTTGCGTTTATTATCTTGGACTCGCTGGCATGAATGATGAAAAGTTGACTTGTAAATTATCTGCAAAAATATTGTGGATCTCTCGCTTACACCGTCCACTTATATCGTCACAAGAATGTCAGGTGAGCGCGAGAACAAAAATATGCTTTGGCATATTTATTGAAGACGACAATTAGGTATACTTACCAGCCAGTTAAGTTAGTGATAAATATACATTTTGGTTTTTTAAAAAAGAACTTTTGTTTACTTGTTAAATGTTTCCAAAACACATTTTTAAAATAAGCCTTATTATTTTTCAATTAGGATTAGAATTAGATTTTGAAACTCAGTTTTATTTGTTGTCCTTGCGATAATACACTACACTTACCTATATTATGTCACATATCACACAGGCCAGCTGGAATTGACATTTGTGTCCTTCATTGTAAAAGTGGTGTAACTCCCTATTTTAAAAAACATCTTTTCTTGCCTAATGGTATCACATTTAGTCATATCTTTCAATAAAAAAGTGAAGTAACTTCAATAGTTGCATTAAAATCCCATAGATGAAAACAATGAATAAATGCTTATATTTTTTTCCTACAGTATAATTCGCAAAAAGCTCGTTATTCTAAAATTCAGTTACAAGGAGATAATTCACTTTTACAATGAACGATACATTTCTCACTATTGTTTTTCTTTAATCTCAAAGTAGGTAATCATTAATTTTTTTCACTGTAACAAAAAAGGCTCAAAAGTAGAGGCTCGACTGAGATTTGAACCTTCGTCTATCGTTTTCTCGCACGTAAGAGTTTAGCAATATAATGAAAAATTTATAGCAATTGATAAATTTATAAAATTTGGCTTATTCAAGCGGCGACGAAAAACTTTGTAGTTGGGAAAGTTAAGAAATGAATGGGCACGGCCAGGCTCTGGCCAGTTGAAGTATAAAAGTGTCCGGGGGCACTCAGCGGCCGGACGCTCATATTTTGTTATTTTATTTATATTAAAAGTAATGGTCCGGCGCGCAGCATAATGCCTTAGACGGTTTTTGTACATTTTTCTCTTTTCACGGTGTCGTATATTTTCACTTAAATGACATCGGTGGACCACTCCAACATTGTTACTCTTTATGATTATTTATGACAACAGTGTCAGACATTGTGCAATATAGACTATTTAATACATATTCAAGTTGACTTTTATGCTTTTAGAATAAAGTTCAAGACCATTTCACTTATTAGTCTTAAAAAGAGTTAGTAACTGAATATTATTTTGCCTCAATTTAATTTAAAACTTTAGTTTTAACAAAATTAGTGTTATACGAATATGCGATCATAATACGAATTTGATTTTTTTGATTTGATTTTGAGCATAAGAAAAATTGTAAATTTCTTTTAAGCAAGTAACATTGTTTTATATATCTAGAGACGAAAATTAGGTGCGGTGTAACAATTACCTACTCTATGAAATATACATTAATGTATATTATTATTATTTATTATTATTTTCTTTAAACAATCTATTACACGTGAGATATATAATTTGAGGGTATATTCCCAGTAGTTCGGTTAACAGTCCGGTTGACCTAAGTAGTGAGACTTTTTTTTTCCACTAGTCCGACCGTACAAATCATCAACCGGAATTTGATGTGCGATCGCAAACGATGTTTCAGATGAAAATTTAAGCAAGCTTTGGTTGTTTTTATTGTCATCATAAACAAAAAAGTTAGTGAGTGGCGCGGGCGAGCCGACTCGTCTGAGTCCGTCTGAGTCTGGGGACTCGCTCCTACCCTTTCATTTCATTCCTACCGTTTCGGCAATAGGAGTGAAATCTGCCTGACATGAACTATGATAGCTAGTGCGGGTCGGCAGCAATCTGCACGAGCAAAAGTGTTGTGTTAGCGAGGTTTTGCTCGGCTGTGTGGGATAGTGGACCTTGCGTGGAGGACGGAAGCTATGGTTCGCGCGGCGGCGTTTGCGGGCGTAGTTCTTCCGGGGAGGCACTATCTCGGGCCCAGTGGGAGGCATGCAACCGCCACCCTCTCGTAAATAACGCGCGCTGGCGAGCCGGCGAAGCACCCGTGCCAGATTCTACAGCTAGAAACAGTTAAACGCTCATAATTTCGTGCTGGTTAAGCTTATCTTTGTCTCTTGTACGAAAATTCATTCTGCCGTCCCCCTCTCTCGTTTCCCTAGACATATTTTATTTGTTGCAACGGAACGTACTGTTGCACTCCGGGCCAAACTTATAATTGTCGTTCGACATACCATTGCAGCTTCACCATAAACTTGTGTCACAACATTTACATTGTTGAGATAACTTTATTTGCTTTATGTTTATACTTAAATAATTCATTTTAAACTAAATTATAAGAATTTATCTTTTTACATTCGTAACCGAAGATTCTATATTATTATATTGTTATAATACACGAACGAATAATCTGCGGCGCCAACCAAGCATAGCAGTCTACTATCCTTTCCTCGAAGCGATTCACGCGGCATCTTGACCCCTTGTAATTTCATTTTGGATAAAGCATGAAGTTTGATTGAATTTTTAGTAATTAACAAGACTATAATTGGCTATATTATGAATATATCTATAACTAGCTGGTGCCCGCGACTTCGTCCGCGTTCTCCACAGATCTTTAGAAATGCGCCCCGCTAGAGATACGGCATATTAGAACAAACAATCGTGTCACTAAAATTACACACACGTACAAATAGCACACAATGACAACCGGCCCGGCGTACCCACGGTCGCGCACACAACTGCCGGACCAATAGCATTTGTTCGCTCGCTTGTTGTTCGTGACGAAACACGTGATTGAATTGTCGATTTAGACAATTCCGTGGCACGCTTTATTCTTTAGCGGTGCCATATCTCTAGCGTGGGCCGCGCGCATTTCCGAAATCTGTGGCGTTCTCTATAGCCTATAGCCTTCCTCGATAAATGGACTATCCAACACAAACAGAATTTTTCAATTCGAACTAGTAGTTCCTGAGATTAGCACGTACAACCAAGCAAACAAACAAACAAACTCTTCAGCTTTATATATTGGTATAGATATCAAAGTCAAAGTTCATTCAAAGACATTCAAAGACATGTCGCTAGTCAGTTATTTATTTTTCTCACTGAACAAATGTTCACTCACCAAAACACAACAGCACATTGTTATTTCACGATGATGGTCTTCTGTAAGTATATCTAATAATGTTGCCTGTGTCCATAGGTGACTGTGACCACCTAAATATAGTGGACAGAGAACTGGTTGCTGGTTCTTACAATAATAAAGAATGCGTTTATTATTACATTAATATAGTGTTGAATTTTGATAAAATATTTTCTACTATATTTGATACTATATTTTCAATATCTACTTAGTGTTCATTCATTCAATATAAAACAATTTAATGAACTGTTAAGTATATCCTACTTGACTGATCTCACAAGAGTTTAATTAAAACTGCTGAAGGATTTCTCACTGAAAATATATAGTTATGTAGTTAGAAACTGAAGTTTCAGAAGGATAGGTGAAATGTAATGCATAAACCTTCGTCCAACTTTTCATGTAGATATACGGTGAGAAGGCATTCGAGTACCGTGCAGATAGTGCACAGTGCGAGCTAGGGCGGGCGGGTGTGGGGGCGGGCGAGGCACGGTGTTAAGCCGGTATCATCCCGCCTTATCGCTACGCGGCACGGTTTCATAATAATTTTAATACTCGACGGGGTGGTACTAGTCGCACTATCGCACTCAGATTTCAAGCGCATACTTGTATAAGCGCTCCTCACTCCCCGAGGAATCGTGCTCGTTGTCACCCTCGCGTGCACGTCCTCAATCCACACATCACTTTATATTTTCAAAAAAATACCCGCGGGCTTTTAGTTTTGCCTTCACGCGTCGTGTTATACGTAAAATTTACTTAAGGGTAAAAAAGTTGGAACAAAGCAATGTCATTTTCGTAAAGAAACATTTATTTTAAAATAGATGTCACTTTATTATTTTATATATATATATATATATTTATCCCTCTTTCCCTCTTTCCATAAGTGAAATTAAGATCGGTGTAGACATTCTTGAGTTTTTGCGAGACTAACCCACGGCAATTGATTTTTATCCATTCGTACTAAATATTATAAAGAGAAATTGTATTTTTGTTTGTAATGAATAAACTCAAAAACTACTGGACCAATTTAAAAAATTCTTTTACTAATAGAAAGCTACATTATCATCAGTAACATTTTAAAAAGTTACGCGGATGAAGTTTATAACAACAAAAAAAAATACTATAACTATATTGTCCGGTTTGAGTTATCTGTAGTTTATTTCACACTAGCGTAATCGTTCCCTCATCAAGAGGGCATTGATGAGGCAATAATAATCGCTAGCGTTAAGTATCTCGGTAAGTTAAGTAACGTCAGACAATTTGGCAAAATGGATATAATAAATGCGAGCAGTAATAGAGGCACTTGAGTGGAACATTAATAGAGAGGCCAGGTAGAAGAGGCGGCGGGCGAGCGGAGGCGGGCGGGCACACTAACGAGCGTTTTTATCCAGGGCGGGCGGATGATGGATGGACCTACTTCCGGCCGCGACGTCCGCACTTCCATCGCTCCCACTGTATATTTATCAACATTCATTTCAATGTGCTACAAGAAATATTTGCTACTGTTCTACACTGATTGTTTTTTAGTGGCCGGAGATTTTTTTATGAGCTCTCGTGTTAAATTTACATTAGCTTCGCTCTCTTTAACTTATGTAACAGGACAGTGACAGTATACTGTTTCGTTTTTAGATGTTTGGTGTCTAGTTGTTTGTGATCATTCAATGGCCGGATCATTCTCCATGTCCGTCTGTATCCTTATCCCAATACGAGTATAATATTACAAATTCGAAAGTTTGTTTTGTTACTCGAATTACGCAAAAACAGCTGAACAGATTTGAATGAAATTTGGCACACAGATAGTTTATTACTTGGATTAACAAATAGGATACTTTTTATCCTAGAAAAATTCCAAGTTCCCGAGGGATCGTCTAGAAATATAAAATGTTGATCGCCACAGTTGTATCAGTGATAAAGATGTCAGATATTTTGTAGTTTTTTAATATTCTTAAACAGAAACTCTACATATAAGTAATAAAATAATATATTTTCTCATAATTGAATGGTAAGATGGATAGATGTTAATAGAACTGAGGATAAATTTGAGCAGAGACAGTTACAATAAATATCAATTTGAGAGCATTATTCAGATAATTGCATCTGCAATAAATACATCGTTAATGATGATGGACTTCTGTAATCGGATGTTCACATCTCCCTTCTCGATGTTCCATGACACGAACAGAAATTTCTATTTAGTTGAGGTATATTTATTTTCTTCCATAATGTTCTTCTATTTTATTAATTTTCATTTATTTGCTGAAGTAATGAAACACGTAGCATTGACAAAAGAAAGAAATAAAACAAATAAAAATTCTTGATACAAAATTTACTACCGAAAACTTTATTTGAACTAGCTGATCTGGCAAACGTTTTTTTTTGCGTATAAAAAATAGTTTAAAACCTATTTTCAGATCTACCGAATATACAAAAAATATCATAAAAATCGGTCAAGCCGTTTCGGAGGAGTTTTGTTACAAACACTGTGACAGGAGAATTTTATATATAAGATTTACCTATAGAGGTTCAATATTATCATCATCATCCTAATCAGCCTGTGTATCTTCACTGCTGGACGTAGGCCTCTCCCGAGGTTCGTCACCAGTTCACCACGCACGGTCTTCTGTTTTTCACATCCAGCCGCTTCCTGTCGAAACCCTTAGGTCGTCTATCCATCTGGCCGCTGGGCGACCCATAAGATTATATGCGATTATTGTCCATAAGGTTTATAGAGATTACGAATTAAAATCTAAAATAAATAATGATTCAATATAGATATGCTTATCTAACATAAACGTGTTAATTTTGGCAAAATATTAACAAAACAGGCAATTTATAATAAATGTTACATTCAAATATTCACACACCGGCAGCTAACTATTATGAACCGTTTAAATGGCCATTTATGCAAATAAGAAATAGAATTTGCATTCGAGTTCATAACACGGTTTGTGTGTAACAAACAGCCTAATTGAATTTATAACCACGTCTAAAATGAATACGATTAGAGCTTATGATATCGCTGCTTTAAAACTAAAGGGCCATAAAACAAAAAAATCCCAAAAAAAATTTTTATTGCAAAATTACAATCACAATCCTTCATATTGTATGTTGCAAAAAGACTTATGGTTGTTTTATTCCATATTTGGTATATTTTGATCATTTTTGTACATATATTCAAAAGTAACTTATATGCTTATATCTCTTCTAGTATTCAGTTTATTATAAAAGTACTTAAAACATTTAATACTACTTAAAAATACGCTTCTAACGATGTATAATATGCATATATTTGATACATATAAGAATAAGAAAAAAATAGACAAAAAAATTATTATTATTTTTTCGATTAGCTCTCCTGTAAAAAGTGTGATTTTGATTTGTGGCCCTTTACTTTTTAAGCAGCGATATTACATAGGGAGATGATACTTTGATTTATTCTCTTTTAAAATATTAGAAGTCATCATCTAAGCCGTAGGACGTCCACTGCTGCTAGGCCTCCCCCATAATTTTCCAAGAGGACCTCAGAAACAGCCTGGATCCACCGTCGACCCGCGGCCCTCATCAGGTCGCCTGTCCACCTTGTGGGTGGACGTTACGTTGCGCTTGCCGGTCGGTGGCCTCCACTCAAGAACCTTCTGGCCCCAGCGGCTTTTGACTCCTGCCCACTGACATTTTCGAACAGCACGACCGATTTTTTTTTGTTGTAATTTTCAGGACAATGTTTTAATGAAAGAAAATTTTTGAAAAATCTACAAAAAATGTCGCTGGATGGTATTTTTATATGAAATTGACAGGGCAATTGTTGTATCTTCAATAAAAGTTTTGTGATTATTGTGATACTTGTCTAGCAACAACTGTGGGGTCAGCTAGTAATGTTTATAAAATATCATTTGCTAGAGAATATTCACTATGGATTCAACTTAATGGGCTTATTAAGGATTCATTACGCTTCCTCTGTACGGTGAGACCGTGGTAACATAAATTTTGCGTATTATTTATGTTGACAAGCGTGTATTATGAAATTATAATGTGCATTTGGTATGCTAACCGACGTGTCTCGCGCTGGGACGTGGCCATCGTTGCGGACACATACTTACCTACTTACAACTATTTCAATGCAAACATTATATTAAAATAAATATTATTGAATTAAATTTATTGTGACTCGGAAGACGTTTGTATAAGAAATAAACATGTCTACAAGACAAACAGAATTGCAAATTTACAATGGAAATTTTGTAGGTATTTGAATAGGCGTGCCGTACCTAACCATGCCATGCCACAATGTGTTCAAAAATATGGTCAACTTTCCTTCCTGTAATCAAACCTAATATTCTTAGATTACACAATCTAGAATATTCCTTCCTGTAATATTCTAGGTTGTGTGTGTGTCAATTTAGTTTTTCAGATAAATCCAGTTTTATTTAAATAATTCATAATTGTTTTATTAAAGGGCAGAATATACTGATCCCAGGAAGTTAAAAACTGTTTAATAAAAAAAATCGAGTGATCTTCAAATTACGAGGCGTTATGATGGAGTGTTAGGTAAATGCAAATGTAGTGCTTCGATATGTGAGTAACTGATACTATAACCCATAACCCATGTTCTTAACTTGTCTAAACTGATAATTAATAAAAAATCATCTAATGTTAGATGAAAAAACTATTTCGTTATGAATTCAATACCGATAATTTGAAAAGTTTGTAAATAGACAATATTATATTGAGTTTCGTGGATAGATTCGCGCGAGTCGAAATAAAGCGAGCCAATCAATATTAACACGCCGCAAACAGCGTAAATTGTTGCCTAATGCTGCACGCACACATGCAAGTCTGTGAACAAGCCCTTACACTACACAGTATGTTGTTATGCACTAAGAATATTTTAGAAATTAATAGAGTATTTAGAATGGCTCACGAAACCGTGTCTAATGTATATTACTATCTCAGACCATTGTACATTAAAAGAAAACTTCGTTTCTATCACCGAGTTTTATTGAAGCTTAGTACCTTTTGATTTTTGAAACTAAAACGCTCACAGGTGTTTGAAATGAAATTTTGGCATGACTGATAACTGCCCTGATGCAAGCAAATGTGGACAAAAGGTGACTAACCTTTTCTTTAGCCGTACTTGTCTATGATTATGTATATATATGAGTATATGAATCTTTTCGGAACTAAACCGGTTTCGTGAAAATTTTCTGATCGATTTTGATATTGTATAAAGTCATATAACCTAATTTCGTAGCTAGTAACAAAATTTATTTCTAAGACTGTAGAAAGCAGCGTGATGCCAAGACTGTGTAGCCAGAAGTAGGTGTAAGTAGTTGGTTTGGAGTCCCAAAGCAAGTGTTTAGGCATCAGCCTGTATGTTCCGTTTATAACATTTACACAAGGAGCACACTCGCGTACAGGTACACGGCATTCACACACGCGCGCCTCCCGGCCTGTAATAACTCGGAACCACAATAAATCAATGTGATTAATGTCATTAAGCACTGTGTGCCGGCCTCTCTATATTCCGTCAATATGCACTGTTTTACGACACGCCGCGCCGCGATAATTAGTCAGCTTTGTTAGAACCATCGGTCGATGTTATTTCCAAACATTAGAGAAATTAGAGCAATAAACATTCCAAATTCGACCAGCCGCAATCGCGGTTGCAATGTACGAAGAAAATGTTCTGAAAAAGCGAATGTGACACTTTATACAGATCAAAGGAAGCTCATAGCAGACCGCTCATAAACACGTCACTCTTGCAAAAATCATCTCTGGGCAATCTCAAACTGTTATAGCTATTCTTGCATCGCATTTGACATCCGAAGGTTGGTTTAAAATAATTTCAACTTGTCATATGTCCAAGTGATGGATAGGCGGTAATTACAACGATTAGAACGGCATCGCAAATCATGGGAACTCCGAGGACAGGCAGTTCTGTAAACGTTCTTATCGGAGTCTCATATCTCGATTGTTGCCAGCGCCATACGCAGTGTTGTGCTTGCTGTACGGACTAGGGATTGCAATACTAGGATAACGGGATATGGAAGCGCCGATATTTCGAATGCATTGTGGATTACTCCCTGTCCTCCGCTCGCCCGCCTCTAGAAATTAGCAGTATGGCGTGAAGTATGTTTTATTGAAATCAAAGTTCGATGATGCGGCATCCACCAAATCTGCCGATCCGTTGTAGTAGGTACCTAGCGTTAGTGTAAAAAGGAAGTTCAAAAATCACAAATTTTCTATGTAAAAGTCGTCAGAAAAGTTGACGGTCAACTTGATGGCTACCGCTATCTATTAACATAAGGAACGTCCTATTAGGTGCTGCAAAGTGCAATTGCACTGACTTTAGTAGATTAGAAAAAATAGCAAGATTAGTTTAGGAAAAAATGGACTCTGATATCCCTTTAGGTATATTATTTTACAAAAAAACATTACAAAGATTTTTTTTTAAATATTTTTATATATTATTATTTGACATTTAAAAGATCTTTTTAAATATTGTATTATAATTAATAATAATAAAAAAATAGTTTTTCGAAATTTCCGGATATACCGGATATTTAAACAAATCCGGCGGAAGGACTCATCGCATTATGTATTGATTTTTTTATCTTAATATCTAATATCTTTAATTTTATTTAAAAAGTTTATGATTTAGGTATTTACGAAGACTTACAGACACCCTTCGCGTTTCCGCGGGTCTTAAAATTTATAGTCTAATATCTAATATATGAACATAATAATATACCTCTTTCATACTTTAGCTCGCAGGAATTGAATCGTGCACGATGCGTAGTTACAGCCGGAATAATGTACCTACGAACGCTGTATCGATTCTGTGCCCTATTTAGATCGTCGATATGACAATCAGCTGACGGACAAGACTTTAGAACTAACTGTCTGGCTGCAGTTCGAAGGAATGTTCTTACATGATCGCTTCGTTCTGATTGGCCTAATTGATTATAAATTGTGCCAGTACTGGCCAATTGTTTCATGTGCTTTATGCACATTAATTGCATAGATTAGTTAATGTTAGCTCTAGATAGGTAATTAGGCACCTATTATGTGGTGTGTATAGTAATAAGCTCTACTTTTGTTTGAAACATAGATAATTAATACTTATAAAATAGTTTTATCGACTTTTAGCTCATTAAACGTTAAATTGGTTCAGTAAGTAAAAGATCCCGGGCTCGATTCCTATGGCAATAAGTTCATTTATAAAAATTACTTAACTTGTATTCTACGTAGCCTAACTCAAAGACCGAGGGCATACCTACTCACTATGGGAAGAGTACCAAGAATGGCTAGACGGATTTTAATTCGGTTTTCACTTATAGAAAAAGGAATAAACGGGGAAGGTTTGTAACTTTGTATATGTATAAAAATTGTACCCCGGGAGAAGCCGGAATTATATATTTTTTTTATCTTTCTCCAGTTCTTCTTCGCATTAAACAATGTGTATACCAAATTTTACACTACTCTTCTTTTTCTTAAAATTACGGTAATTGGTTTTTTGTATTATTATTTTTATAAGATGTGCTTAGATATAGAACATTTACTGTTAGATTTTCTCAAGGATTCGACAGTAATTGTATTTAAAAATAAAATAGTCCCAGACATTTATGTGAATGGCTTCATTTAAGTCCGTGTTCTAGCAAGTGGCTCATAGTGGAACAATTTGAAGAAGTGCTAACCTTCCTATTGATAGAGTTTATGGAATAGTTATCGCGTTGTACAGCGACGGAGGCGGCACCGGCTATTGTGGCGAGAGGACGAGTACGGGGGTACGAATGCCGATGACCATTTCGGTTGCACGGTGCACGGCTGTGCTACAAAGTTCGCAATCAAATAAATATTTCGGCACAATTAAGAAAACGCCGGCGAGGGTAGCACTCGTGACAATCGGCTCAACGCTTGCTATGGAGTTTCCTTATTACTAAACTTTCTTCTTAAATATAATTCTTTAAATTTTGTATATATATATTTAGTAATTTTAGTGGTGCATTATGCATTCATCAGAATCATGTCGTCTGGTAGCAGTAATCACTCATTTACAAAAAAAGAAGAGTTCATAGTATAATAAACAATCAAATATTTTTAAGCATTCATTTTATATGGATTTTATTAAGTAAATATAGAGTTAAATATAGCTTTCTCACGCACTGCAGCATTTTGAGCTGTATTCATTAACTCAATACTTCACAATTAATAACAAATTACAAAATTTGTTTAGCGCATATAACTATTTTCATATAATCGCCCTGAAAATGTGATTTATTAATTTCAAAAACTTTTCAATTTTCCTAATTAAGACCTCACAATATTGTCAATAATCGTTTTGGTTTCTCTCATAATCATTGTTCTTTTTTAATATATCTAGACAACAAATATTGGTAATTATATTATAATACCATATAAAAATGTCACAATGACAATAAGGTGCTGGATACGATTTCATAAATTAAGAAACTTTACCAAATTTAGCGCCTCTTTCACCAACGTCAAGTAGGCTAAACCGTCACTTAAAGTCACCTGTCACCGGGATTAATTTAGCTGATATACCTTTGTTGGTACGGTAAACGTCCCAAACATTAAATAGAAAATAATTTAAAAAAATCGCCTATCGAATGATGCAGTAAACCGAGTGCATAATTCAATAAAACAGAAAATAATTCTAAAAGTAACTAATCAACACTTTACTTGTAGCTGGTGAAAGAGGCGCTTAGATGAATTAAAAAAAGAATATCTAACTTTGCTTGTAGCTCGACTCCACGTGTTGCACTGTTCGTGCTCTTCGCTCTGCCCACATCCGCTGAAGTATTTTGTTTATTGCTAATGCGATTTTATTTTTTATTGCTTTTTATTTATCTTTATTCAGCGATTGCGGTTTATTGTATTAAAATAAATAAGAATTCTTGACTTTTTAATTTTATTCGAGACGGAATACACGACAGGGCCGAGTGGAGAGAAAGAAATAAATTTTAATAAGCGTTTCTTTTTTAAGGCGTGATTCTTCAGTTAAAAGCGATTTATTTTTTATATAAACTCGAAGATAAACCGTATTCATTAGAGATCGACTGGAAAGGGACTAAAATAAAAATAATGGTTTGCAAGTTGGTGTGCGGCTGAGTTATTGTCGTTAATCAGCCCTTCTGCCGGAGGCACGTTGATTGCTGACTATGTATTTACTTAGAAATTCTATCTATGACCCTTTGGATAGTAATTGTCTACTAATCATAATTTATTGCTCTTTACTTCTACTAGAAATCGCCTAGTGGTCGAAATTCGAGCCTCGGGAACAGTACATTTGTCTATATGAAAGGTACCTTATGTCCTTACAAAGTGTATGAAATTTTTTATGACTATCAGACGTAAAAGCGTGAAACAAATAAACAAAGATATTACTCACTTACTCACTTTTTCATATCAACTACAGGAATAACCCAATTTACTGTTCAGGTATACCTAAGAAATTCCAAGTTCTAAAAAGAATGAAAAAACAAAAAAAAAATAACAAAAGATGTGCTGGCTGCTATTTTAATTTTCTGTTCATTTCTTTGCTTGTAATAGTTTGTTTATTTCTTGATAAATTTTATTTCCTATACGTAGTATTATGCACATGTGTATATAAATAATTAATTTCCTATGTAATAATGTCTGTGTGTTACACTTTTATAAATTATTGTTAAATATAAATTAAGCTAGACCTTGTTTAGCTATTTTTCGCTAAGCAAAATAATAAATTATTATTTCAAAAAATACAAACCTCATCGCTACTTTGGACTAGCCAACGAATTTCGCGTCGACTATATTAGAAATTAATCTGTTTGAAAATTCCTCTGTTATTGAATTCGTAGAATATTGAGATCCAACTATAATACTATATTTTTCCATTAAATGTATACGTAAATTGGTACTAACCTAATATGGGCTATATATACGAGATAATGTAACATGCAATAAACGTAGTATTAAAGGTTTATCGTGATCTAAAAGCCCATTTTCGTCATCACTGAGCCTTTACAACAATTGCCTTCAATGTGTTTATAACTAAGTTAAGTACCATTTATAATAAAGTTATTACTGATGACTTAACAAAATCAATTTTCACAATTTTCAATGTTTTGTTGCGTATATTAATGTGTATTTTGTGCGTATTTTTAAACTCAAAAGTTTCATGATTAAGAAGTACAATTTTGAGCCAAATGAGATATCTATATAGAATATATTTGACGACACGTTTGGTCTAGTGGCTAGTAACCCTAGCTATTAACCAAACGGTCGCGGGTTCGAATCCCGCTAGGGGCAAATGTTTTATGTGAACATTTTACCTTTGTACCTGAGTCATGGATGTTTTGTATTTATAATATGTATGTACATATTTACAAAAAAAAAGTAATCTGTGTACTATTATATCAACTGTCTGGTATCCATAACACAAGCATTACTTGCTTACTTTGGAACTAGATGGTGCTGTGTGGAATGTGTGAAGATATTTATTTATTTATTTATTTATAGAATATATATCTATTACCTATATTATTTTTAAAATAATGTCTGCATTGTTGTTGTTTTTCTGTTAACTTCTTCTAAACCATCTAAAGGATTTTGATACAGTTTCCACTAATGGAAAGAGGGATGAAGTTGTAAACAAGAAAGATTTGCATCCCGAGGCGGATCGCTAGATAATATAATAAACGGAAGATTGTTATTAAGAAAATACTTTTTATTTTAAATAATACCTATGTATAGGTAACAATATAAGAAGTAGGAGCCCGTATACTATATTTTTTGTAGATTGGTCACGTATCGCCATCCTCTAATTCCAATCGTGTCTTATACAGCGGAAGTACATAAATAATGTTTATCGATCGATCATCGCCAAGGAACACTGACACACACATTAGATTTATGCCTTCATTGTCAGCGCCCGTAAACTAGATCTCCATAAAAAGGGACATTTCCTATTTAAAATTTATATGAAAGACAATGGTTGACAAAAAGTGGGCGCCCGCTGTATACCTCGAAGCAGCGGCCGGCGGCGCCAACTGCCAAATCTCTATCGGCCGAGCGTAAATTACGCCTTTTTACCTGGATTCCTGTTTTGACATATTTAAGGCATTAGTAATAATTATGAGTGCTCCGGTGCCCGATGTAAGTGATGGCACTGTGCGTGCCACTAACTTTTGACACTATCTTAATGACGAACGTCGGGTGACAATAAATATTGTATCGTTATCGGTGCCTATCCGGACTTGCGTCATACGGGATTTGTATCCTAAAATGGACCCCCCAAACTGTTTCTTTTCAGCACCACTTTGAACTCCAGCTTGAATGACCTTTCAAAGAATAACGACTGAATAGAAAGAGATCATGGACATGACAATGAAGTCTGTTGGTCGGATGGCTGGTGTGTTAGATCGCTGAGGTTAACTATAAAACGAACTACACAGTTACCCTTGATCTGTGTATGTTGGGGTTTCGTCCACAGTGCGTTGTATGGTTTCTACAGTCTAATTACTAATGTATATTATGGGCCTATTAACTTAAAACAATAATATATACTAGCAATAATACTCGTATAAAAAATTTAACATCTCAATTTAATGACATTGAAGTCTGCCTCAGCCTATAACTGGTCAAAGGGCACATCAATGTAAGGTGGTACAATTTTATCCCATTTCGAGGCAAGGTAGTGGCAGGCGAAATGCCCTGCCGCTACTAAATCACAATCACAGAAAAAACTTGAAACTTAAATTTCTTTTTTCTTTCTTTAAAAAAAAATATTACAGTCACAGTTCCAACAACGTCCTATATTATGTTAAATCCATCAAAAGATGCGATTAATTCAAGTATTATAGTTAAATAAATAATCGAGAGAAGGGACGAACATCTGCTGTTATTGACCTCCCACACAATTCGTCGTTGCTAACGAGCTACGTTCGATAGTTTTAATTGCAACCCGATATCTGCACTTTTATGTCATTTTAAGCACTTGTGAGAGCTTCGCTAGTTACCAGCTCGGCTACAACATTATTCCCGCACATGCTCAATAAACAGTTCCATTTTCACTACAAGCTAGACAAACACGTCAATAACAATTAAAATGAAAACATTTCATAGACAGTTCAACCAATAGTAACGTCTAATGAAAACTATAAAATTCAACATGTTTGTGAACCAATTTGGAATGCCAACCTTTCATAGAAGCAATACCAGCCGAAATCGTCCTATTTTTTTTACGAGCGATTCGCAGTCACAACGCACTGAATAAATATCTCTAGCGCGTTGGCGTAAAAAAAAGCTTCGTCATAGTGTGATCAGAGAAAATAAAAAGGTAACAGAGTATACGGCATCCGAAAAACCGATCATGTGTTTCGGGTGGTATGAATAAATCAGATATAGCGACGCGACTGCGGCGTAGGCGCCCGGGGAACGAGGGGTGAGTTTCTCGACCGACTTATAAAACATTTTAAAAGGTAAACAGAATTTGTGCGTAAATATTAAAGTTTCACGAGAACTCATTCAGTCATTAGTGTGTCTTTTGTTTATGGGCGTGCGTTTAGCTGTCGCGGGTTCGAGATAAGATCGGTCCAAGCGAGACGCGACTCGTCATTATTTATGTGAATTTTGACGGCAGCTCTGACGCCCAGGTAGGGTCCGCGTTGCCTTGCCTCGCACTAAACTAGCATTATTTATGGCAAGTGTGCTCCACGCACTAACATAAATTACTAGTCATTGAATTAAGACAAAAGCCAATGTCGATAAGGCGCGCGATTAGGGCACGCCTCATTGTTCTGACGAGTGCAATACTGATAGCTAATATTTTTCCACTTTTACGACTTCACTTCGTGATTGGTTTGCTTATGTGTTTGTTACACTGTTGAGACATTACCTCAGCACTTTCCATTTACTTCTTCTTTACATAGTATAATTTGATGTCGCCTTCCGCTTCTGTCTGTCTAAGAAACGCAACGCTGTCTTTCACAATATTTCACGGAAGGTTTAAATATATTATTATAATAAACCGTTAATTAAGTTTTTATTTAAATATATAAAAAAAAACTATATTTTGCAACTAAGTCGCCGTAAAATAAATTAACATGACATTTGTAGAGATACATAAAATTATATACCTACTAGAGTATTATTGTAGTTCGGGTCGTATTATAGGTGAGTATATTTAATTCAATGTATCATCGGAAGTTTTGTTTGTCTTGATCGCATTTATTAAGAATAAACATTTGTAGCTTGACAATAGACGGAAATAAAATTTATACCCCGTAATAGGCTCCACAATGGTGAGGGTGGATGAAAGGGGGTTAATGATAAATCCACAAATGAGATTTGCCGGACGTCTGGCCACTCAAACTGATGCTCTATTGTCACTGGACACTCTCACCTTATATTACACATATCAACAATAATTTGACGTGGTCAGTAATATTACAGGCTGTTGCTTTTTAACTTGTAGTTTGGATGTGTATAATTACAAAAGTGTAGAGTTAAATCGGAGCAAATTTACAGTTTCTTAGCTTCAATTATACAAACTGGCAGAAAAAAAAAAACTAGAGAAATATGGGCATGTCTACTTTAGTAGACTTTAGAGTACGTCAATACGTACTCTTGACGAACCCAATGGTTCGTCAAAAATTCCCTGCGGTTTTGCTACTGGAATAATTACAATGAAACAAAATATATTTTTTAACCAATATTTCACTGTATTTTAGCATTAGGTTCGGTTATATTTTAAGAAGATCTAGGAAGAAAGATACTTGTATGTGAATGCAGAATTTTTGTGTTTATATATGCCTATGTGAACTTGGATGGATGGTTGTATGGAGACAAATTTAAAATAATAAAAAAGGCTGTCAAATAATACTTGATACTTGTTTACCGATATTCACAGGTCGACATACTCGCAATTGAAGAAAATTAAATGCAATTTTGAACAAGTGTGTCTAGTGAAAGTAGGTAATTTCTTCGCTAATTGTTTCGCAGGACTAGCAATCAAAGTTCATTGTGAGATCGGTTAGTGGCAAGTTTCGATCAGCCTGTAGAGCGAGTGTCAGTGTAGGTGGTGAAGTTGCAGATGGACGCGGGTCAGCAGCTGTGCGGTAATTAAGAGATGGCCGCTGGAAGTGGCATGCGCCGGCGCACAATGCGGTTCAATTGAATGAGAGTAATCTTTGCACCCACGCGGTCTTTGTGGCGTGGGTGGATTGCTGACCACCAGACTAGCGACGAGAATGTTACTCTACTTCGCGTTTCATAGAGACGTTTTTAGTGGAATTCTTCGTAAATTGCGAAGAATTTTTTTTAATATTAAAGTTAACGGACAGGCGGACGATCTACTTGGTGGTAGGTGGCTTTCTTGTAATGTGTATTTTATTTTATTTTTTAAATATATATAATAATAAATACATTACTGAAATTAAGGATTTTGTATTCTACTTAAAATTAAATCAAATTTGTAAAATAACTCTGATTCAAGCCTGGACGATTCTGTCATATCTTTGAAGAAAAAAGATAAAAATGTTCCACTTAGTTGTATTTTATTAAGTATATTTTAATATCACCATATAGAGCATTATTCCGTGCGATGTAGTCAGTACATACGAAAGCAAACAATTATTGCAAAAATTGCCTTAATGATAAATTGGTGACCGTTCCTAATGGCAACTGGGGCAAAAGTGGTTCGATGTGGAATCGGTCCGCAGTCATAACGTCCTTCAAACACAATGACGCTCTTCCGATGATTTATGTCTTAATTGTGCTCCATTCCGACATTCCATCGGAGGCGGTTTTTATTATTGTTATCATAATTCTTTGTAATCGAAGGACACAATCCGATTTTAGTGACCGTTACCGTGTCATCACCTGGATAAGCTCCCTTTATAAAACTTCCCGTAAGTCCGGACAATATTGAATTATGATTTACGATTCTGTCGCGTGCACACAACCTATTTATAAATAGAACCCAATCAAAGAAAAATCTTACCAGTGTGGGGTTTACTGTTTATATAACACTAGCTGTTGCAGGCGACTTAGTATGTGTAAGTAACTTTTAAAATATACCATATATGTTACTCGCTGATAATAAGGGAAATTTTAAAATCGACCTAATAGTTGATAGACCAATGCTTGGAATTACGCTTGGTTTACCAGAATCTTAAAAATACCAGTAGCAGTATTAATGTCGTTCTGGTATAGTGTATTGGAATTAATATTCGATAACATCATTACCTATGTTATCGAGTGATGCTAAAAATCTTGGAAAATGATAACGTTTCCAAGTGTTACCTTGTAACACTCTCTAAGTATATATTATCCTGGTGGTTCACATTCTACTCATTATTTTAAAATAAATAGAAAATGAGGCAGACGAATACTAATTACTAATTAAATAAAATTTAAAATCAATAGCTTCATTATTAATTGAACTTAATTACAATTTATAAAAAAAAATATAAAATAATTTTCTTTGTTATCTTTTACCACTTGATTAATTTGGCCAATAATTTATAATAATAATTGCTTAATATCAAATATAAAAATTAAAAACGACAAAATCACAATAGGTAATTTACACGATTTCTATATATACATTATTAACTTTACTGTTACCAGTTCTACTTCGGAACCTTATTTCTTAATAGTATCTTGTAAACAATAAGCAGAATACAAACAAACAGGCTAGTGCAGAACAAGATTGTGCGCCAATCGCAGATGACAACGACATCAATATATTCCCATTGTCAATATGAGTTGTAAGGAAAACTAATAGTGGCTCCTTTGCTATATTATACGAATGTTTTACCGTTTTTCTGGTAGTTCGGGTATCGTCAACATTTTTATTATTGAATGAATATTTATTCTAAATGACATTTTATGATGACGCTCCATTTGTGTGTTATCGTTAGTAGGCGAGTAACTATTAAGACCTAAAACCTATAGATTGGATAAATGAGGCGATTCTTCATCCGAAAGAAAGTTTCAGTATGAACTAATGTTTTACTGGCGAAAAGGTTTTGTCAAAGTTAGGTATCACTTTTTTTTAACTAAGCAATTGTGTTTACACAATATAACTTAGTAATAAATAATTTTTAAAAATTTATTTTTACTTAAGATAATCTAAATTAACGCCAAAAAAGGTGGAGTCCGGTAGATTCACACAGCAGGATACCATATAATCCCTTGTAAATTGCCAAAACGAAGAGCTTTAAATTGCAAGAAGCAATGTCTATCAATATCAAACTATTATTGTATATTGTGCCATATCTTTATGTTACTTATATCTCTTTTAAAAAAGTATAAATAAAAACAGTTCGAAACACCTGATTCCGCCGAAGGCGCGTGGGGATCTTGTCCCGCTATCGATATCAATATGGGGGAGTAGTGATTCTAATATTAAAGTTATTTATTGTAAATCGTTTCCTGCGTACCTCTCAAATAATACTTTGCTTCAATTGCTGTTTTTGCAGTTTTGCGTTTAGTAAAGATTTTCCACATTATGGCCCTGTTTTTTCTAAGGAATATTTGAGAAATGCATTATTTTCTATGAAACAATGCAGAGTTGAATAGTCGAGAAGAGCTGCTATTCTTCACTAATATTCAAAAGTTTAAAATTATAGTGAATAAAAAATATAAAACAGAATACTCTTCTAAAAGCGATAAGGAATCCGCGTGTCACCCGTACGGTGCGCATTGCTTATCAATACTAATAATAAATGTATGTATGTTTGTTCCTCCATAACTCTTAAACGAATTAACTGATATTCATGAAACTTGGTAGTTAAACATTTAGACGTACAGGACACAGGATAGGCTACTTCTTTTTTCTTTTTCAACGCGGACGAAATCGCGGGCGCCAGCTAGTTTATCATAAAATTGTCCGAAAAGAGGTCGGTCCTTCACCCAACTCTTTACCAGACGAAAAGTAGGTAGGTAGGTATATGTTTTTACAATTTGTTATCTATGAGAAAATTGTGTTATCTAGTAATAAATACAGTGTATATGCTAATGGAAGAAAACTATCTGTGTGCCAAATGTCTTTCAGTCATAAGTTAACCCTTTATTATAAACAAAAAAATGATCAAGTAATTTCTTAACTTGATTTTTAACCAACCTTTTATTATAACACGACCTGTACCTAACTAGCCTATATTGATAGTTATTTTCTAATAGAAAGCCGACAGTAAGCAGACGTTCCTCGTTGTGACAATGCAAACGCGAGGCCCCCTGTTTGCTATTCGCGGTATGAATAAAGATATTCCCGTTATTTGTAGTACAGATGTCATGTAATTTCATTGTGTCGTACAATATTTAGTGTAAACACGCGGGGTCGCTCCGTCGGGAATAGATAACATCTCATACTTCCGATGCGCGTCTCGTACACACAAAATAAAATGCTATTTTTATAGTTACAATAACTACGTGCTGGGATCTAATAAGGGATTTAGCTTTACAATTATTAGCAAAATCGTGAAAGAGATTTGCGACCACAAAATACAGTGAAATTGGGGGACTTAAAATTATTTTATTGGCCTGATGCTTAATGCTTTTTTTGGATGTAACGACATAGGTACTTTGTTAGCTACTATCATTTTTGTTAGTAGTTAATGTGTATTCATTAAACAAATGGAAGTACTGTGTTGTATGAAGGCAGAACTACGTAGCACCAGTAATTCAGTAATTAACCAGTAAATAAGTATGTTAATTTATTAAAAATAAACAAAGTCGACAGACAGACTTACGGTCCACTTGATGGTAGGTGGTTACCGTCGCGTCGCCAACACAAGCTACACAAGCAAAGCCGCAGGCGCTGCAAGTGATAGTATTAGAGTATAAACATTTTTTCATCGGAAGTGAAAAAATGCTTTTAGCTCTAGTTTACATGGGTATTTGGTCATACCTTAGCTTTGGCTAATTTAATTAACTTGATTTAGTATACTTTAGTTTTGACATTTGTTACGACATTTGATACAAGTGATTTATTTATTAATTTATATTTATATTTTTTAAATTCATACTGTCCTACTAATAGAGAAAATAAATTATCTGCCTTATATAATCTAGCGGACACTTAAAATAACGTCACAACAGAAAGGTTAGAAGTGATAAATATTTAATTATTGAGTGGATAAATTTTACCCACGTATCACGCCATAGGAAACCCATGTACGGGTAGGCGTATATCATGAAATAATTATCAATTCTATCCATCCACAAACACTCCTAAATTGAACTAATAACTGAACTCATCTGTCCCGAAGGTAAATTCGATGCTTTACTTCCTAATAAATCCGTGTAAATTATTTATGATTCGTTCGGTTCGTGCCAAAATTATTCATCTGGCATCGACACATCGATATATCGTGTTTAATAAAATCACGTCAGTCATAGGGAATCGGGACAAGGCCAACAAACATGAGCCCTCCATTAAATGATAATCCTGCCAATTTATCGGCGGAGCAAAAAAATATACGGTATTGTGTCCCTGAGTTGTCGAACATGAAAATTATTTTATATAAACACATTGAATATTCTCGCGACCTCCCCGCTCTTTCGCTAGCAGATTATGTCCCGGCTCCCCCAGTCGTCATCGGCTGACATATTTTTTAAAATGGGGCGACCGGTAATGGAATAATAATAAACTGGAATTTACTTTTTGGTCATCACAGTGAATCAAAAGCAGAAAGGGGTGTGAACATATTGGTTGAAATTAGACTGTTTTCATTGTCGTCCAACGGACCAATACTGTGTAATCAACGGTTGGATAAAATGAAATTGAATTCGGAGTCTGAGCTATTTGTCGCATGTTTGACAGCAATAACAGGGTTCGGCGCGCATTAAAGTCACCATATGTTGGTCATATCAAATTTATTTCTATTATTTTATTGGTTTGGTCGCCGATCGTTGCCTTCATTACCTTTATTGGAAAGTCAAAGAGTGAATTCAAATTTATGGCTAGCGATAACTTGATGACCATAACAAAGTGAACGAAGCAATAATGTTAATAAGTAAATTCTTTTCGTTTTATCATCCATATTGCTATTAATTTAGACAAGCTATTCGTCCAGGGTTCCTTTGGGTGAAATATATGACAAAGGAAACACTAGCAATTCGCTCCCGGCTTCGCACGGGTGCAACTTTTTTCTGCAAATCTATACTATAATATTATAAAAAAAGATTTATATTTTTCTATGTTTGTAATGAATAAACTACTGGGCCGATTTTAAAAATTTTTTCACCTATAGAAAGCTATATTACCAGCGAATAACATAGGCTATATTTCATATTTCATATTGTAACGCGAACGAAGTCGCGTGCAACAGCTAGTTATATATAAAAGCCTTCCTCTTTTAACGCTCTTTTCGTTGCGTAGTTTAAAAGATCTATGACAGAGGGACAGACGGCGGGAAGCGATTTTATTTTATATATATTATGTAAAGATTGGTTTCAAAAAAGAGATTAAAATTAATCTGCATTATAAATCACAACATTCTAAAAATTTTTTTTTTACTGGCGCCATATTACTGAAGACCGTCTAAATAGGTAAAATATATGATGATGTCACACAGCGGTATAATTCCTTAGCGTGCGGTTTTATAGTTAATTTTTATATTCAGATTAATAGGTGTGCCTACAATACAAATTTATAATAGTAAAACAAAAAATTAAGCTATTACTCATGGTATTAGTTCATCATTTACCTAAGTGATAAAATAGCTTGAAGATTGAACATTTACTCGTATTTATGGTAAATTTAATGGTTCAATCACAAATCGGTAGTTGTAAATACTTAGTACATATAATATGTGAGTTTTCCATATAATAATGTATGTGTCACTGAAATTCGGTCCTAGGAAATTCCTAAAGTTAATAAAGATTTTTTTTATCATTTAATAGTACAATATTTTCATTGTGGTTTCATAAAACTCAAAAATAATAATTACTTTTTCTAAAATTTTAGGGTTTAGCGATTAAAATTCAAATAATTTAAAACCCCAAAAATCTTTTTTTTTAACGACTCACTAATATTATAAATGAGAAAATGCATTTTTTTCTAGGCTTCCACGCCTTAAGTAGATACTCTACCGATTATTGTGAATTTTTTCCTATACGTTGTCTAATTCAATTCAATTCAATTCAATTATTTATTGCGAAACCATAATGTACAAAGATGTTATAAAAATAAAGACCAATGTTATGGACCCTGTTGGGCATGTAACTTAGGGACTAGGAGAGAGGAAGCGTATATATATAAGCATATAATTATTTATTTATATAAATATATATAAGAATTTTATTTTATTTAAATTAAAATTAAAAACAAATTATATTTACATTTATATTATTAATATTTAAATGATAATGTTATCTACAAAATATTCATTTGAGTTGTAGTAACATTTATTATTTAGAATTTTTTTTTAATTTTTTTATAAATATATCATTATTTTTTTTTAAATTATCTGGTAATTTGTTATATATTTTTATAGAAGAATAAATACCTAAGGTACCTACAGAAAAATAGGGGATAACCTTCTCACAGAAAAAAGTAGGTTACTGTTCGGGGATGAATCAGGTTGAAGACATTATCGGGAAACCTTCATGTGTAAAAATACTGCAAATTCGCAATTGACTACGACCACTCTTGGCTCTTGCCAATTTGTGATAACCGTCACATTAAAACCCGCCACTTTTATCGTACTCATGATTGAATGGAACCCGTCTTAATTCGTACCAAGTGGTAGTACATATTATAATACCTAACGATAGTGAAAACCTCATCAAAGTTTATAGTTTTAATGCGAGGACTTAGCAGAAAAGCGTTATTTTCGCCGCCTAGTTTGACTTCTTAGAGTAAAATCACATGTTACTCGTAGATAAAAATACAGTGAATAATAGACTATATGGAAAATAGTTTGAATCGGGCAGATTTATAAAAAAAAATCAATTTTCTAAGAAAAAAAATTAGTAAAATAATGCTAAAAAACTTACTGTTCACAGTGCTAGAAATTTTCAGTGACAACTACTTTTGTTTTTAGGCTTATTAATTAACTTACGTTCTACACTAAAGTTTGAATCGGCTACTTTTATTTCTTTTTTCATATTTTACACAAGAGCTACAAAAATTTGTTGCGCAATATTGCATCTTAATTCATATCATGTTAGGTTGCGGTCATTTTGGTAAAAATTGTGTTCGGTCCGAGGTTAGTCCTTGCGTTAATAGTACCTAAGTACCTACAGCTTTATTGTGATCTACTATTTCTAATAAGATACTATTATAATATATTCTTAAACTATTGTATAATTTTACAAAGCGACATAAAAAAGATGTATCTAATGTAATATGTGATCTATAGATCCGACGGAGTCGCAAAGTATAACTATATTAAAAGTTGACAATAGCTGCACCAGCGGAATAGGCTTAAAATCATCCATTTAAATAACGTTTTTAAATAAATAGTGTCGAGATAATAGGAACAATGCAATATTTTGTCAACTGCCGAGTCGGGCCCGCGGAGAGTGCAGCACTGCGTGAAGCGGAAAATCCTCGGGACATTCGAGGACATTTTTTGTGGCTTAATATCCGCACGACATTGTCAACCGGCCATTTAATACAACTTGTAATACAATACTTTAATTGTAACTATATAGATTTGTGCAAAATTTGAAATTGTTACGCACACTGATTCCTTATGAAAGTACCCATTGGATTAATTTTAAATAGAATAGACTATCTTTACAAACGTATGGTTACTGACATTTATATGTATGGCAGATAAGGTAAGTATCTCAGTAGTTTTATTAAAATTTTAGTGCATCTGTTTAAAAAATTTTAATTATCTGATTTTTAGTAAATTTACTACAAATATACCTAAGTAGTTTGAAATTACTTTAATTTATTTAAAGTTATTATATGAATAATTTTAAACAAATAATTGTATTTAAACTAAAAATTAGTAATTATAGTTATTTAATTATTTAAATAACTATAACTACCAATTTTCAAGTTTGGTTAAGAAATCGTAAATAAAAGATAATAACAAGTTTTCTTCTTAGAGATAGAGGCATAGTTAATTTGAACCTGATAGGTTTAATATGTAGAAAGTAGATACAGTGAAATATATTTCTATAACACTTCTTTATCTTGGTTCACTTGTCATACCATTTCATTTATTATAAAATCGTACTACGTGACATCCGAGGCTAAACTGTAGAGGTAACCGCAGCACAGAACATATTCTATTCAGTATACCAATTGAATCGTAATAAAACAAGATATATGACAATAATATCAGATTTCATAAGCTTTAGTTGTGTGACATATAATATTATATTTAAAGGACCATATATTCAATCTTTTGTTTGTCATTCTGCACCTACTGAAGTTATGTAGTGAATACGGTGTGAACACACGGAGGGTTTTATTTTGGAAAACAAATCGGATTCATTCTTACTTACTCAATAAAAAAGAAAACAGTGGAGATTATAATTGGTATTTTTTTTGAACAAAACACAATATATATTATAAAAAATATTATCAATACTAATAATAAATCTGTAAGGGTTGGTCATGGAGTAAGTTACTTTGTTTTCAGAGATATCGTGTTTATAGGCTCTATACATAATACTGAAACTAAATTGACCATTTTTGGATTTTTTTTCTGTATGTATGTATGTATGTATGTATGTATGTATGTATGTATGTATGTATGTATGTATGTATGTATGTATGTATGTATGTATGTATGTATGTATGTATGTATGTATGTATGTATGTATGTATGTATGTATGTATGTATGTATGTATGTATGTATGTATGTATGTATGTATGTATGTATGTATGTATGTATGTATGTATGTATGTATGTATGTATGTATGTATGTATGTATGTATGTATGTATGTATGTATGTATGTAAGTATGTATGTTCCTCCATAACTCTTAAACGAACCAACTGATTTTCATGAAACTTGGTAGATAAACATTAAGACGTACGGGACACAGGATAGGCTACTTTTTTCTTTTTCAACGCGGACGAAGTCGGGGACACTACTAGTGTTTTAATGTCGATCTTTAGTTATTATGAACAGGTACACACTGGGCATTTTAAAGCGCGCGCTTTGCTAACGCTTGAAAACTATGAAATTCTAACGCAACGCCAAGCGCTCAATGTGTACTCGCCCTAAGAACTTCATAGTTCTCAAAGCGCTGCGTTTGCAAAGCGCGCGCTTCAAAGAGCCTGGTGTGTACCTACACTAAGACTACACTAACGTGTAAATAACGAAGTGAAGTTTGGACTTTAAATAGGTATAGTATTTTAATTAAACACTCCGTTCAAAAACACGGTCGTGTGTACATCACTTAGTACTCGCGTCTCTCTTATGACAAGAGAAATTATCGGTAAAAAGGGCCTGCGTTCAATGAAAAGGAAATAGCACGACAATTAATATGAGGCATTAGAGCCGGCGACAATAGCGACATATTTTTTGTCGACCTTTCATGTCAAGCGTTTAAACAACAAAACGTAATATACAGAACCGCATTGCTTTGTGAGATCGTTTAATTAATTATAATACATAAAAAGGTTTGTATGGACATAGTTCTTGAGAACATACTTCATAATGTACTTAATAAATGGTCAAACTCATCTGGTTTTGTCAAACGCAAGTTCTTTATTATTATTTACTAAGTAGATATTTAGACATACTAGGTATATAAAGAACTATTATATATTGTTGAATAAAGTCTTCATTTCTTCAAAACCACCCAACGAATTTGAATACGGTTTTCATCAATACGGTTTTCATCAATCCAACGAATTCGAATATATAATATACAAAAAAAAATTAGATCCTTTATCTATCGAGTTGTTTTTGGAATTAGTTTTTGGATGTAAATGACAATATGTAACTACATCATCAAACTTTATCCCCCGATTTTGTTATCATCACTTTTCTGAATTGCCTCCTACTAAAGCATATTTATCATGTCAATAGAAAAAAAGCAAGAGTACGTACGATCGTTTTCTCTAATAATAGTCCCATGTGATTAACAAGTTAGCACCATCTAAGATAAATATTTATTATTCTTCGTGTAAAGTATAACCACCCCTTACCCCACCCGTTTTACTTATAATGCAAAATTGTGTTGCATGCCCAACTAATGACGGAGGCGAGATATTATGGAGGCTTGTTAGTTTAACTCCTTACAACTTGTTATAACATTGGTGTAAACACGCGTGACGGGATATCACGTCATCATTGCGCACGCGAACCTCGCTTCAATACCTTCAATTTTAGAATTTGTTGAGCTCCATTACCGACTGGAGTCAATATCAATTAATTTATCGTTTCATTAATCTTGAAATTTTAATGTAATTCAGTTCACTTGCAAGCCATGTAATTTTTATACTAACATTTTATTATCATGTCCAATAATGTTGTGAGTTGAGTTTAAGAAAACCATTTGTTTCAAGTTGACAAGCCAAAAATAGTAGCGGTCACACAGCGTTTTGTAATAGTAGAGAGACATCAGAGGAATGAACCATCGTGAAATAAATATACTACTTTTGCGCTAACAGTATGCTTATAAGCATTTATTGAGCCTCTTATAAAATGTTTTCTATTAAAATTTCGATAAAATTTATAAGAATTCCGATAAAAATATTTCAATTTCTTCAGACTGAATCAGACTGGTCATTGATTGAGTCTTCGTACAAAAGTGAACAAGTGATCGCATTGTTGCGTGCAGAGGCTGCGTGCGGCGGGCACATTCGCATCCCTCTACTCTCACATCGCCACCTAATTAATATAAGATCTCAATTAAATTGCGACACATAACGAGGAGCGGAATTTTTTACACACTTACTCAATATATGCCTCACGATTTGAACCACAATAAGGCAATATACACTCACAATCAGATCGGAGAACTCGTTCGACGATGCCGTCTCTCTGTACCAAAATAGACCAAATATATTTTTATACTAGCTGGTGCCCGTGACTTGGTCAGTGTTGATAAAGAAAATATAGTATGAGTAATTATAAAGCCTAACATATTATCGCTGTGACGACAGTGGCGCCGCCACAGTGACAATGGGTGCCCAATTTTTAAATATTTTTAGACGATACCTTGGGAACTTAATGTTATTTCAAGATAAAATGTAGCCTATTATGTTATCCAGGTAATAAGTTATCTGTGTGCCAAATTTCATACAAGCGCGATAGGGTAACAAAAATATACATTCATTCTCACAACTTTTCATTTATAATATTAGTAAGATAGTAGGATTTAGCGCAATGAAATAATTTGTGAATGTTTTTATGCAAATTTTTTCTGACAAAAAAAAACATCATATAAAGTGGAATTTTAATATTTCATACATTTAAAAATAATAATTTAAAAATAAAATCAGCCGATATACGACTTGAAATTTATTCTTAGCACTAGTAGGGTATAAAATAAAAAAAATACATATCTGGATCTACTTGTTTATGCAGGTAGGGCCGTAGACCTTTTATTGTTATTGGTCCCGTCATTAAAATAAAAATTTTAAAATTTATTCGATTCAAAAACGGACCGCACATTAATTTTCAACTCGGCTTAATTGACATCGTTTTATTATGACTAAACAAATAAAATGTACAGGGCCCGAGTTAAGAGTGGACACTTTTTGTTTTAACGATACCCCCGTAGTTACTTTATTCTGGATAATACTTTCAACGCGTTCGAAGCAAGGTCTCGGCTTGACCAAGTTTTGAATCGTAATATTCGGGTTCAGATTACCAATGCTGATAACGTGTCATCTCACCTTCTTTCAGAGACGGACTTAAAGCTGCGAAAAATGCACGATAACATTTTTGTTTTTTTAATTATAAACAATATATATTATATGTAATTGAAGACCATTTATATGCGCAAATATATAACTAGAGTGTTTAGAAATATGAAAAAATAACAAAGTAAATGTCTATCGTCTATAATTACAATTGACAATAAACTTTATATTACCTCGACTGTATTTCGATGGAGCTTGTTTATTCTAATGTGAGCTGCACACACATTTTAAAATCTTCCTTGAGAAGAGATCCCTAGAGGTCCCTATAATACTAACTACGAATGATGCAATTTCTTCTTGAGCAAAATTGTAAACATAGTTATACCTACGTACATTTTTAAATAAAATAATTTTAATCCTCCAATATAAACTGGACAAATAAAGTGCTTTATCACCCTAAGATTGAACATTCTTTGTATGTTGTAGAATGTTAAGGTTCCTTTGAAAATTCAAAGTGACAATTATGTCAATCAGTAATCAATACCTATTTCAAATCTAAGCCTTAGGGAATTTTGAAATGAATGGAATTTGTTATCGAAACTGATAAAGCACTTCTGGTCAGCCATACCTGGTTGCTACTTGCATCCACCAGTGCTTCTTGTGGTTATAAGCAACGGTAGAAAAATAAACTTCAAAGCGCAAAATGCGTCTCTGTAGTGGCATTGGTAGAGGCCACACGCGGTCGAACAGACGGCGGGCGTCGGCGGGGCTTGGACTGAGGTGCGGGGGAGCAGAGGTTTCATTCATGTTGTTAGATCGGCCCGCTCATAACTTAACTTCTAATTTATTCCTCACCACCTCAATTCCAGTTTTAGTCCTGCCTTCTCAGTAACACCTAATCTCCATAATTGTGTTTCATTTCGAACATAAGCTTTCATAATTTTTATATTTAAAAATACCTTTTATTCACAAAACATTTGGCTGTAAATTTTCTGAAGGCTTCACTTCAATAAGCGTAACTTACTTATTTTAAAATCGTTAGATCATTATACCTACTTGTCCAAAAAATTACATCACATTTTGTGTAAATATTATAAAAAAAAATCGAAAATATATGGCTTGTTTCAGGAAGATTAATAATCAAAAATAAAATGTAAATTTAAAATAACATTTGGACACAAAGTGATCCAATAAATGTATAGCATTAGGGATTCAAATAAAATAAAACTACTTTTTAGACTTGTTTAATTAATTATAGTGCTTGTATACTAACGCATTAAGACCTTACCTATACATAACTCGTCCCTTAAACATATTTAAAAAACAATATTCAATTTTTTTTAAATATTTTTTTTGTGCGATTATTCTATTTTAAGTTTACAAAAATTTAAAGACTCATTGATTAAGTGAACAACTATTTAAGTAATTAAATAATGACTGTATTTTCTAACTGAGGTGCCAAAAGTCAGCTTTTATGGGAGTCTTTGAACGTACGTAAAATAAAATAGAATTCTTAAAACAGGATATTGTCGTATATATTACAAATTGATTGTTGATGTTGAGAAAAAAGTGAAAAATTCCTTTTTTTATTTAAATATATTTTTATTAACAGTCCATTCAAGTCATGAGATATTAACACGCCTATTGTACCTACTTAAACGTAGGCGTAGGCGTACTAACATTACGTGACAATGGTACAAACGGGATGAGACAGAAAAAAATATCAAATTACAATCGGCAATACAACAACGAAACTTCGTCGCTGTTAAATTTGAATGAAAAATATGTATGTCTTTAATTTTTACTTCTTCACCGCTGTCCGTTTAAAATCGAGCAGTGTTAACGATCACCATATAAAATTTTATATGAACCAAACATTGTCTTTTGCTTTTTGTATTTAAAATGTCTTTGGTATTAAAATTTATTAATAACTTGATTTCACACGTTATACCAAGATATCCAAGATATATCAAGATACCAAGATGCAACAATATATCTATACTTCTATATCAATATTATAAGATGAAGTTTATATTTCTGCCATTTTCACTAATAGTTAGAATAGAATTTCAGGATGGACATAGGCGAAATATTTTACGCGAGCCGCGAGCATAAGTTAGAGGACATATGCTCGATGAATAGAGGACTATTAATGTAATTGGTGAATGCAGTGTTTCTTCCCAATAAAATGTCTTCCAATTAACGAAGTCTTTAATTTTTTTTAAGTAGAGTAGTTTTTTTATTTAGGGTTAAACAGAATAAACTCTCTCATTGACAAATGCCTCAGAAAATAGACTGATGAGTCAATGAAATACGAGTAAGTTTAAAAATATAGGTAAAATTAAAACTTTTAATATAATTTATGTTGATTGGCTGAGTATGTAGGGTACCTACTAACTGGATTTTGAACGCCTACGTTACATTACGAAGTCGTTAATTAAATGAGATCGCTGTAATATCTGTATAATTATTTTATATCAAGACTTTTATGCGTTTATATCACGAACCGATTCAATAAAAAAGCCTAATATTAACATTTAGTCCATAGGGATGATAAATAAACATTAACCTATGAAACGCAATTATTATCGATCTTACAACAATAAATTCATGTGATTATTTTTGATATTAAAATTATAGAACATAAGTTCTTTTTAAATAAAATACCACTTGGTCGTAGGTGGCTACCGTCGCCCATAACACAAGTATTAAGGGATCAGTGTGAATGGTCTCTGATAACCCTTACTCACTTACCGAAACACATCAGCACATGTGCTGTTATTTAACGGTGTTCTTCAGTAAGGGGGTGGTTATTACCGACAAAAATGAGTGCGAAACCCAGTGTGCCTGACACTACTTTCCAGATCCAGAAAACTTCATTTTCAAAGTTGAACCTGCCGGGAATCGAACCTGCGACCACTAGAACAGAGCGTTAAGGCAAGCATGCTAACCACACATCCAACGGCCTGATAAAGTGGCCTATCTACATTGGAAAAGGAAATTGTCATATTATGCAAATTTATCTCTAAAATAAGTATAAAAATAAATTATAATTAAATTACAAATATGAGTGATTGAAGTCATGAGTATATCTTAAAGCAAGTGCGCCACAAAAAGAAAAAGAAAGAGCTAAGAAGAGTTGTCGACCGCGATATCTCTGGGAGCAGGCATTCGTGTAGGCTGATATGAGGACGGACGAGCGCAGCCGCCATCGCTCGCGTCGCTCCACATCTACACACATTAAATATATCCATTTAATGATTACAATTTCTCGTTATAATTTATTTAGGACGGAGCATAACAAGTTTTCGAATCAAATATGTCGCCCATAAAGATGCTGCTCCGAGGGTTGGACCCGAACCTGTTAATTCGATAACGAGCTTTTGTTCCAGACCGACACTAGGACGAAATGGCCCCTCGTTTCATGAAGGTAAGAATTAAAACCGGTCGCCCCGACTCGAACGAGAATGGTCGTTTTGAAATCGTCGCGAAGCGAAAGAGTTTCATCAGCTATCGGCGAATAAAAATGAAATATTTCTTGTACGGAATAAATTAAAGTTCATAATCGAATTGTGGAAGCGTCGCTGCGAGAGCCTTTCATATTGGATCCTTAGAAGGAAACGGATAGATCGCGATCGGTCGCGGAGTGTGAATGAGAGCATTGCGATCAACGGGGAGAGAGGAGGGTGCGTTGAGAGAGGCTGTTGGATAATTCTTTATTCTTTATGAATATGTGAGCTCGTTATCTGCGGCTGACGTGGCTCGAGACTTGAGCTTGTGCCGGTGTGCGTCTGTGTGTGGTGCCGGCACTAAATAATACATATCGACAGACCGTCGGCATAGAGCGGCGGGTACACGACCGGATCGACATACGGCATCGACGGCAGATTGAACGATAGTTCCCGAGGAACTGGTTATCGTTATGGGGCGACTGGCGGATGAAATTTATTGGCAGCGCGTTGGAGAAATGTAGCGAGCGGAAGGGGCTCGCGATTTTAATTAGGTAATGAATGTCGATGCAGATCTGCATATCGCTTTAACGGCTAGATTTATCCTTTCGTTCGCCATTTCAAACCTTAACTAAATTCCTAATTTAACGATTTTGCGCACGCATAGTAGACTAGATTCCAAAAGCGATTCGATTCTAATATCAAAATCATGTTTATTTGTGGTAATTAAGAGCGAGTTTGCATAAATTATGAGACTGATATCAAAATTGTATTTATTAATCTTTGTTGTAATCTTTTAGTAAATTATTGGAAAGGATAACTACTTAGGTACTAAGTGAAGATATGTACCTAGATGTGATTGACCTTATTGGATATTTTTAATTCACACCAAACTGGATTTATTACCTACTAAACAAAATTTAAGCAAAACCTAGTTTGTGTTTATCACAAATTGAAAAACTAAAATTCAGAAATGTTTCTGCTTTTCCGAATAAAAAAAACAAGTAGTGTAAATAAAAAAAAAAAACTTTAATATATAAAAAATACTCTATGTAGAATGCCTATTTGTATTTGCCGTGTCATTTGTTACGGCAAAGCGGGTAACAATAACCATAAATAAGACAAAAGTATGAAATGGGATCTTTCGGACGGCACATTTCTCTTCGGAATTGACATTTTTCAGAAGCGGTCGGTTTTTAACGTTTTAATTAGGGGCGCACATTACGGCACGCCATCACGTTCGCCCCTCACATTTTTGTATATTTCTGTCTATTTGGGGAAAATTTTATTTTTCGACAAATGCGTGCTATTTTTGTCAGTCGCGTGCAGCCGGCGCGGGTTCGCTACCAAATCTCTGTGGGAAACTTGTCCAACCACCGATCGTGTCTTGTTATACTTTGTTTACCTTACTTCCATTCTTTATTAATTTAGTTATGATAAAAATATACATCAAGAGAGCAAGATATAATCTACTATACATCATTCCTCTCACATTCCAGATGTATTTTTGTATTATTAGTTTATCACTAAAAATAATAATATAATTATAACTATTATAACATTAATTTTTAAGGGAACGTTTCGAATAAATTTTTAATATAAGTGCAAGTAGATGTAACCACATGTAGCTCATTATGTAACTCATATTATGAACGAGATAAGTAAAAAAAGGGATGCTGACTTTGTTTCTATTTGTTTCATATTTATTGTTCCACTGCTGCCTAATAATGCCCAGCAGTTGTAACCTCTGTTGAAACTGTTTCATCAAACAGACACTGACTGAGGCCTGTACCTAGGAACATATATTGTTCCTACATGCCTCTAGTCCACATGAAGAGGTTTAATGTCTGGGAAGCTTGTTAATCTTCTTGGACAGTAAAAGGGAATATTATGAAAAAAAGGTCAGGCTCAATTGGAGTTCGAACTTGAGTCGTTCATCTTTACTACTGAGTATTCTACCCAATGAGCTGCAACTATTACAACTATAATAAAATATGTTGTATGAATAAGTAATAAAACATTATATTTTTATCTTTTATTTTTACTGTTTTCCTTTGAAGTGAATAAAAAAGTGTATATATCAATAAGTCGATGTTTTTAGCTGCAATGTGTCACGACTCAACAGGAAACGAATAACTTGACGGATAGTGGCGATGACTGATACTTTCCTTCTGACAAATAAAAAACAACGCCACAGAATGACATGTCTATAATGGCTTTTGTCAGACGCTAAAGTAACTTTATGTTGAATCAATAGTTCCAATCACATTTGCTTAGTATAACTCTAACATTCACTGTTAATTAGATACAAACTGGGCTCTACATAAAGTAGTTGTTGCTACATTGTAAGTGTAAATCGAGCACTGTAAGGTACTAAACACTTCACTTATGTAAGTTCTTAACAAAATTAAAGAAATAAGCTCCTAAAATACTCAGTTGTAAAAATAGCGTCAAACTAGCTGGTTTCTAGAAAATAGATGCATAAATAACTGAGTTATGTTACCATAAAATTATCATTATCGGTATACGGTGACATGTCAGTTGATACGTCACGTCACATCATGTCATTTGTCGTCGTTAGCGATGACGCATGGCGACGCTGACCTCTACCGTGACCTGCTCCATCGCTCTTCCATCACCACAAGTAATTTGTATATATAAATACTAGTCAATGGTAAAATAGTTTAAGCATCTTTTAGTTCAAGAAAATGTGATAACAACACTTGGGAGCTTTTGCGAAGATATCTGCGACAGTGTATTATTGACACGTTGAGTGAATTAGTGACGACTTTTGGCAAGTTTTACGGTTTAATTGGAGAAGCTCTATCTATAATATTGTGTCATCTTGGTCTGCCAAAATAAATCGTGTTCTTATACCCCTAAACGGCATTTTAACTTACCCTGCGCGTAACAACTATATTTTTTAAATTTTCAGTAGTTGTTGTAGTAAGTATGTAATATTAAATCACTGGTCAGCCCATTGAGTCTACGATTTAATTTGTAGATTTAAATGATCACTCTAGTTTAAAGTGTGGAGGAAAACCTCAGGAAAAATCTCAAATTTGTGTCTTGGAATCCTGCTTTTTTAAGACACAGGGCCTACTTTAGGTAAAGTGACAAGCCCTACTTTCTAATTGGGCAATATGTACGGATAAATTTTAATGTATCAATAGTCAATAGCTAAGCTACTTAAGACATTTGGCTATGTCATGGACTGTCATAATGGGCAGCCCGACTGGCGGAAGCAATTACAGAAAAGACAATATTGATCTGAACTACCAATACTACCAATATACTTATATAGTCTTTGAAAGACAACTGTGAAATGTCATCACAAATACTGGTGTGCTAATATGTTTCAGTGAGTGTGTAAGGGATGATAGAGCTCATTCTTCTATCCCTCTTTTTTATCCTTCGGCAGCGCACTTGAAATTGCTATAGCATTGCTTAACAGGCTACAGATAAAGTGCCTACGAATTATATTATAAAGCGTACTTACTATGGAAAGCACTACCTACCTAAATAATGAGACGACTTTATATACTCGTAGTTAATATAATGATTATTCCCCATTTTTTTAAATAAGACCAATATTTCTAAATAAAAAAATAAACTATAATTTTGACCTAACATTTACAAAGGTGACTACGTTTACCTTTTCGTAAACGGCCTTTGTTCCATTTTTACTGAAAAAGCTATTAATCAAAAGCAGCTGACAAATTGTAGGCAGATGTCACAATTTTATATTTTGCTTTCTTTTCTTAGAAACGAATATTAGCAAAATGAATCATGAACAACAAGTTCTTTTCTGAACCACCCACTATGACACTCAAATACGTGCACAAATGCGAAAAATCTATATTTGTGTAATGATCTCGTGTAGAGTAAGTAACGCTTCCATTCAGACTTACGCTCCAAACAAAGACTCTAAAAGCTGATTTATGACGATATGCAACTGAACAATTGTTCCGTTTTGACTTATGACAACCATTTGGGCACTGTATTACCCTTTCAAAAAACCCTTTTAAAGACAACTTCAAACATACCTATATTATTATATTTGCAAAAGTCCAAAGAAACAATATTCCTCCGCACCCTGTCGTTTAACGTTTTATGTTAAAGCAACGTCAATTAGTCATGAAAAAAATAGAATAGATATATCTGTAAGAAATTGAAATAGAAAAAAATAACTCTTGGAAGTACAAAATTTACGACTTGGCCCAAGAACGGCTATTATAATTGTAACCACTTTTTTGCTATTGTTTAAAATGTTAATAAAATTTTAACACTTTTGAAGGTTTGAGCGTGCCTATTATCTTTGTGCGTAAAAAGGCTTCGAACGAGTTGTTAACTTTTTTTATTTTCTTAAAGCAGGTAGCAAGATGGAATGGACATTGTGCAATGTAAAATTGCAACAGATGCGAAGAAGATAAAATTGAATATTTCATTTTATCCTAGCTGTGCACTCGTCTTCGTAAGCATTGTAGTGCGATTTTTGAAAATCCCACAGGAACCTAACGTTTTTCCAGGATAAAAAGTATCATATATGTTAATACAGGCAATAAACTATGTGTCTGAAAAATTTCATCCAAATCCGTTAATTAATACGTTGAGATTAGCTTGTATAAACGCAATAGACAGACAGATACACAAAAATTCTGAAAAAAAATTTTGTCCTCGATAAAGTAAGTAAAATGTGTGCAAATTGTTTTTTTGAAAAAATATTTAATGTATAGACTACATACACGGCTCATTTTATTTAATACTAGCTGGTGCTAGTATAAAATAAAAAAGTAGCCTATCTGTACGTCTAAATGTTTATCTACCAAGTTTCATGAAAATCAGTTTTCAAAAATTTTCGATTTGATCCTGAATATCTCAAAATACTTAGATGGTTTAGCGTATTTAAAAATTCTTAAAAATCTAACACAGTTATAAGAATTATGTATATTATTAAAAAAGTTTTAATAAGTAAATTATACTTTTTTTATAATCAATTCAGCTAGTTAAATCCGTGTAAGTAAATAAATATTTAATGAAGGTTAGTTAGTAGGCATAGATTTACATAATAAATTGCTATATATCAACTTTGAACTCTATCTATCAATGGTTGATATGTGTTCAATGCTCAGATTAGTAAAAAAGTTCAATGGTGATTTCTTCAATATAATTTCTTTCATAATTTTAACTTTAAAAAAAAAATATCTCATTTTTATACTTAAAAAACCGCTTCTTCGATTAATAAATTGAGGTTGGCAGGTGTCGTTTAGTTTGATACTTGATATGATGATATGCTATTTCTGTTGCATAAGATCGTCACGTGAAGCACAGGGATGCGCTCGAATACATGCAAATGGTGCGTACACATGCGTGAACTGGTAGGTTATACTTCATGAGCTTAGCAGTATGAACAGAACAGAAAATGACATGGAGTTGCAATAGCTACGACTTGAGATGAAAGTTTTAGCTAGAAGGTACGCGTCAACTATTGTTATTTCTTTTCATTATGAAATTATTTATGAGTCGTGCCCATTTCTATTCTAAACTTCAAAGTTTATAAAAAAAATTAAATGGTTACTAAATTTCTTGATGTATTGTGACAATATAATAGACACTTTTTATTTTTACGTATAGAGCTTTGAAAAGAAAAATATGAAAACAAAATTTTAAGTGTTTATAATGAGTTACTGTTATTTTTAGCATCTGAGAGTTTGAAGTAACGTTAAATTAAAAAGTAAAGTGCAGATATTTTTCACAAAAACAATAAGCATCATGAACGCAATCGCAATCACCAATGTCGTCGGTCAATCTGACCGAAAAATATATAGATGAGGAAAATATTTTTTTTAATACGAGTAACATATATCGAAGTCTCAAAGGACCGTTGTTCTAGCTATTTAACACAACCAAAAAATTTCTTTTAATTTACCGCAATATGCAAACAGCAACATTCCTCTCATTATTCTCCGTTTGTCGATTTCATTTCCGAGAGAAATAAGTTTTAGTCTCGTCACGACACGCCTCGATGGCTTCTGCCTTCGTTGCATTGTTTTCCCGCTGCGTGCGGTTTTCAACAATTACCATATCGGTTCACACACCAACTTCAAATAATATCTGCCATATTTTTTGCCCAACTCAAATTTGTAATAAGTGAAAGTGTCGTATAGTATGCGGACTGTGGCACTTTGTCATTCTAAATCACAATCATTGTTATGTTAATGTCGAACAATTTTACACAATTTCGGCAAAAGGGCTGCTATGAATTGCATTGTTACGTGATAAATAACTATGGACTGCTTAGCATATTATTGGCTTCGGAGAACTGGGAATACTTTTATTTTTATTTCGATTCTTGGTATTTATGTTTTGTTTGATGTAATAGTCTGTTTGAATGTCACATTAAATAATTTTGTTAATTCTGACGTCACAGAGTGTCATAATGCTTTAGCGGAAGCAAAAGCTTGACGCTAGAGTGCTACATTGTCATTAAAAATTTTAGACTTTTTTACTGTCAAATTTTTTTATTGTTTTTCTGAAATTCTATTTTTCAAGCGATAACACAAAACTAATAAAATTTATTGTATAGCAACATTTCTAGTAGGTAAATGGGGGTCTGATGTCTGTTGTTTTTAAATCTAGTCATATTTCTCTTGACAAAGAGAAGTAGATGTGTGCCGTGACGTCACATATCGGCATTACACTAGACACTAGTAGAAGCAAATTGAGGAATGAAGAGAGTTGTGTGAGATGACGGAGTTCGCGAATTGGTTGCGGTAGCCGCGGGGAGTGGTGCAGGCGACCACAGCGGCGACAAGCCGGCGGTCGACGGGTCGCACCGGTAGCATCTAATGAGCGGGCGTGTTCTCGTGGATTGCACACAGCACATTTATTCAGCTGCAATTTATTTCATTTTTGTCTCTGATCGCGCCTTATTGAGCGCCTTTTAATCTTATTGGCTTCGTGGGTTCTCTACCTATAATACACGTCCTGTTACTTGCAAATGAGAGGCGCTGGTAAGGCGCTGTGTTTGCTCGGCTCATATTGTACTCTCGAATAATTAAAACTCTCTTGGAAATTTTTGTTAAAAATAAAACAAAAGCAGAGAGGGAACAGTGACTATACTGGTCATTTGACGTTTATGTGCTAACGAGTTATGGGTTATTGAGGATACGTAGACTTTTGCCAAGGCAAAGTGTTATGAGTTGAAGGCGTCATTATTATAATAACAATCTTTGATTCGTTGCCAAATGTCTGTCAGATGCGACACGGTGTGGGCTGGACGTACAATATTTGTAGGTACCGAAAATATAAACAATAAATTTTTGTTACGATTGTTTTTTCTTGTAAATCATACAATATTAATAGCTTTGTGCCGGAGGGATCAAATATTTAAGTACCTACTTGAAAATATCTCAAAATACCATTCCCGAAAAAGCTAAGAAATAATGTTTTTTTACATTTTTGTGTTATATATTGCACACTTACAAATACAGTGCAATAAATAGATTTAACGTAGTGTACGTTTAGCGTTCATAAATTGGGCAGTTAGGTACGTCATATCCGTACAAAAGATCTCCGTGTAATAGCTGCATGATTGTATTGTGTGCTTTTGTGTTTCGGTGAGTGAGTAAAAGATCCCAGATTCCATTTTCCTATCCCTGCCCAAACTCTAATCCTACTAATATCAGCAGCACAGATTATTCCACTTTGTCCCCCAGAGATTGTCCTCGGCGGGGTCGAAGTCGCCTAGCTTTACCATTAAGTGCACCGTCAGACTGTTAACATAAAAAAAGTAAAGGGCGAGTTATTGGTCAGTCAGACTGACGTGACGGCCCACTTGATGGTAGGTAGCTACCTTCGCCAATTAATACAAGTAATTGGCAACGGTAGGTATTAGGATAGTAGGATACCTTATTAGGATAAGGGATTAGAAGAAGGCGACATTTAATTTTAATAAAGCTGGCATTTCGTTCAAAATATTTTCGTTCAATAAATCTTAAAGATTTGAGTTAGAATGATTAATATTATACTTTACTGATATTTAGTAAAATGTTTCAATTAAGAAACAAATGTGAGAAACAAAACTCTCGAAAGGAAGATTATGTTATAACTGTAAATAAGTAATAATGAAACATTATTATCAAATTTTTAGAATAATAAAATAAAATTTATCTTCTAATTATATCAAATTTGTATTACAAACACGTATGGGAAACATCTGAGAAGTAACGCAACTCAACTATGTAATTTTTGCTTGTTTTTGTACCGCTTTATTGCATTCAGAATAGGAGGAGGGTTAGGCCATAAATTAAATGAAAGATCTGTCAGTTCGGGAAGAAGTAAATCAAGCCGGACGGATTGCCCCTAATAAAAATTATAAGACGCACAATGATTCGAATGTGAGCTGAGACCGTCAGGAGCTGTAAAATCTTGCTATGTTTGTTTATGGTGCACTAAAATATGTTATAAACTAGATAAGTATAATCTAAATAAACTAACATAGTATAATTAGTATCGTAATATTTGTGTTGGACGTCGACGCTCGACGTATTTTTTATTATTACTATAACATGATTTTAAAAACATTTTTAACCCCTTAATTTATTGTTTGTTAACGCTGCGAATTTCGTATGAAATAAAGAGATTGAAAGTAAAATAAATTTAATATGAATGAAGCAAAAAGTGGCCAAAAATCTCTTTGTGCGTCCGAACCAAGGCGTGCATCTCAGTCGAATGCCACTTCGACATGTCTTGCTGTGCCGTTCGTTGTGCTCTTATTATTTAAGGGTATTTTTGGGAAGATCTCATTTGTTGGTTTCATACCTGGTCATAAATCTGTTCAGGGGAATGCAGGTGCCCGAAGCCGTCAACCCTTCTTGGTGCAATGTTAATGTATTTTTATTGTAGCCATGTACCTATATGTTATATGTAACTCGCTACAAAGTGTTCGAAAAAAATTACTTATACAAAACATATGGCCAGTATGGCGTGCGAATGTTATTTTATATTCGATTACGTATTTCATTGTTTTGTGTATCCTAATCCTAATATTCTAACAATATTATTATAAATCTGTTATAAATACGAAAGTTTGTACCTATGTTTGGAAGATTGTTCCTTAAAAATGCAAAAACGGCGGGACGGATTTGGATAAAATTTGACACGCAGAGAGTTTACCTATACCTGGGGCCCTAGCCACGAACAAACGTAAAGTCGTAAACGTTGCGTAAACGCAACGCTCAGGCTTACAACAACCAATCACCGGGCTTTATTTCTCTTGTAGCGTAGCGTTTACGCAACGTTTACGACTGTACGTTTGTTCTTGGCTAGGGCCCCTGGATTAAAATACAATAAGTATAGGGTAATTTATATAGTGAGAAAGAAAGGTAGGAATAAAGTTAAAATTATATTTATGACTAGCTGACACCCGCGACTTCGTCCGCGTTAAAAAAGAAAAAAGTAGCCTATCCTGTGTCCAGTACGTCTAAATGTTTATCTACCAAGTTTCAAGAAAATCAGTTAATTATTAAGAATTAAGAAAAACAGTTATAAAGAAAAAATTTTAAAAAAATGATCAATTAAGTTTTAGTATCATGTAGAAAGCCTATACACGATATCTCTGAAAACAAAGTAACTTACTCCATGACCAACCCTTACAGATTTATTATTAGTATTGATTATTTATGTATAATTTATGGGTATTACTTTAAATTTGCATTCTACAACATACAAAGAATGTTCAATCTTAGGGTGATAAGGCACTTTATTTGTCGAATTTACATACCTACATATCGATATTTTGATGTGAAATATAACGTTATATCCCTTTAATTTTATATATTATTTTCTATAACATTAAACATATCATGTCATGTTATATCATAGTCATAGGTATAGTAGGTACTCCGTGTAACTACCATACTCAAGACAAAAAAAACATACTCAAGCCGTTTGATAGTGTCTACGGCAGCCCCCGTAGATACTGTCAAACAGCCTAAGTATCAACCAAGCTTATGTTAAAAAATATTAAATTAGATATTAGGCTGGTTAAACAGTGACGCTTTCGCCAGCGCGGTTGGTAAGCGTCACGGGCCACGAGCTTTGCGTCTCTTGGATCGTTACATAGTTTAGGCTGGTTTTACAGTGACGCTTACCGCCCGCGCGGGTGGTAAGCGCGGCCCGTAAGCGCGCGGATGACCCGCTCGACGAGTTTAGAGTCGCGCGGTTTGCTACCTCGTACAGTCGTCAGCGCGGGCCATCCGCGCGTGTTGGTTAAACTATGTAACGATCCAAGAGACGCAAAGCTCGTGGCCCGCGACGTTTACCAACCGCACTGGCGAAAGCGTCACTGTACAACCAGCCTTAACCAACACGCGCGGATGGCCCACGCTGACTGTGGCCCGCGCTGACGACTCAACTCGTCGAGCGGGTCATCCGCGCGCTTACGGGCCGCGCTTACCAACCGCGCTAGCGAAAGCGTCACTGTTAACCAGCCTTATGGTGGATTTCTAAATGTGATTTTTTTTACATAACTTTTTCAGGGAATCGTATTATAAATTGCATGTAGGAGGTATTTAGAGTGAGATGTTTCATTTATTACATTGACTAGTCGGTAATGTAAATGAACGCTTTCGAGGTACTCTCGTTTACGTGAGAATATTTGTAGCTATTTATTTTATTTATGGCGTGCGCAGCGCGAGGGAGATGTGTTTAAATATCTTTTAGATTTAAATACGAGTTCACTTGGAGTAACTCAGGAATCCATTAGGTTAATATTGGTTATCTTTTGTAAGGAACTGGTCTTTCAATTTATTTTTACCGTAATTAATTTGTCGGAATTCCTGTTCTGAGAATTATCTTGTAACGCTATTGTCGAACGTTCAATTTAGAATAAGCCCATGATGACAATATCCAGTTCCATTGTTTGTATAAGCTGTTGCCTATCTATATAGGAAAGGTAATTTTTGTGTACGTGATTTGTTTAGTTTGAAATTACGATTTTATTTATATTGGAGACTGAAATAGATAGGTAAAAGTAAGGGCAATACGAAATACAATTACAATCTGTTAACAAAATGTTTTCCTTTTGAAAGACTCGCATGTTTTTTAAGTGTCTTCACCATTACAAATACTCATGTCGTAGGTATACATTGCTGCATGTGTTCGAACATGCCATGTCACATTTCTTGGAAGAACGTCATTCAAAACAAAAAAATAACACATTGAATTATATCCTATAACATGTTCTTTCTGATGTCAACTTTAAAATTTACGGCAGTGAGTTATTGGCCGCTACATTCGCGACGATTATAAGAGCGCTAACGAATTTATGCCTTCACTTGTCTTTCGCGTACTTTGCAAAGATTATAACGTCTGGAATCAGTATTTAAGGATGTTTATTACGTTCCAAAAGAACTGTGGAGGTGGGTTTTGATGAGGGTTATAAGCGCCTACTGCTTGAAACGGAACGATGAAGGAATTATCGCTATCGGTGTATGCAAAATACTCGTACCTAGTATTTTTTTACATAAACTCTCAGATAAAATAAGAACTAAAAATGGACCATGATTACGGCATAGTGAAGCCGGTAAAACTACGCCTCGCAGAGTAGGTATGGCCGACCAGAAAAGTGCTTTATCAGTTTCAATATTAAATTCAATTCATTTCAAAATTCGCTAAGGCTTAGATTTGAAATAGGTATTGATTACTGATTGACACAATTGTCACTTTGAATTTTCAAAGGTAAACAGACCTTATCATTCTACAACATACAAAGAATGTTCAATCTTAGGGTGATAAAGCACTTTATTTGTCGAGTTTACATACACGTTTACATGCATACAAATGCAATCAAACTTGTAAGCATCACCTCACCTTATTAAAATATTTACTAGTGAATTTCTTAGTGAAAGGTTGTAAAAACCAGGTCTTTAAAAAATAAAAAGCTCACAGATGTAAGTTAATTTGGAAGCCAATGTTTCAATAAAAATAAATAGTTCTATATTTAGTTTTTATTGAGCATGCACTTAGGTGCCTACTTGATTTAGTAATTAAAATATATTCTTCTATTATTTAACATACCTACCGTTGAATAAATGACTATTATTTATGGTATTATAAATAATAGAAAAATATATTCTTTTCTTACTTGATGTAATGTAAGCACATCAACAGAACCCTAAGTTACTTGTACTAATCTATTCTCTGCCCTCTTGCTAGTATGTATGTTACGCTGCCACTTTGTAAAACATAAATATTAGTGTGTAGAAGACCGCTTTCGATCGGACTTATTTTTTCTACCGCCGACAGTTATTTCATATAAATTAATGGCGTGAGTCGTCACGGCGCAGACGCCGAGCTCTATTTATAAACTGACGAATGAGACGCGCCGAGCGCACGCGCACGCGTCTCGTCATATTCCAATTACAAATAGCTGTCATCGTTTCTACATGCCCAACATGTTCAGTTTCTCGACCCGTCTGTGTTACATTAATAAAATTCTCAATTCTAACAATTTCAATAAGCAATTGTGGCACATTATATGTTTACTTTTGAAAGCTTACGCGAATGAAACGAAAGCTCTCTGTTTACACTGAGCTGTTGCGCTTATACATACTTATGCTCGTTAAGAAAGAAAATTATGAATTATGATATTTCGAGACGAAGCGTCCGTTCTCGTTCCGTCTCGAAGAGTCTGTACGGGAACGAACGAGATGCAAGCCGGTGCGTGGCGCCGCGCCGCCGTCAGAAGGGTTATTATGTATGAATTATGATGACGCCGCGACCCGTCGGCCGTAATAACGTTATGAATATGCCGTGTTCTGTTCGCCCATTGGCTGAGAGAACATCCGCCTTGGATGCGCGGGCAACGCCTCCGGTGGTCTTTTTTATTCCTTTATTGACATTCAGTTATGCACATTGCAAGTGGCAATGCACAAACAGTAATATTTCGTATGGAACAGAGATAAGTCGGGCAAACGAACGGGGCACCGAACATTTGAGATGCAAATACGGCAGACTGTCGTATGTAAACTAACTTATGTAACTCGAGCGGTATAGTATAGGCGTCCGCTATGAGTCCCACTCAGACGTTTCCTGCATTATATCAATTTGCATTTCAGCAGAGATATATAGGGATACTTCTATCTACAAACGCGTAAGTATATCGCAACTGCTAAACGACACAATGGACATGTTACAATGTTGACGCTGGAAATATTTTCACACGATCTTCACGTTAGATAAAACCACTAAGTTTCAAATGTAGAAAGTAAGTCAGTTTGGAACGTTTGCAGAGTTGTTCGCAGATACTAAAATTTATACTTAATGATTATATTTTATACTAGGTTTTGCACGCGACTTAGCTGGTGCCCGCGACTTCGTCCGCGTTGAACGATGAAAAATACCCTATGTCCTTTCTGGTGTCCCAGACAACGTGTATGCAACAACACACAAACAAACAAACAAACTCACATTCACATTTAAATTATTAGTAAGGAAGTACGGATTATAAGAACGAGTAGTTTAAAAATAATATCTAACTTCTTATTGGGGAATATTGCACTCCAATAAGAAAACAACTGTTTAAAAAGAAAATTATTCCAACTTTGAACGTTTTTTGTTGTCTTTTTATTGAGTGAACCGAACTCTTATCATGATGACATTGAAATGGCAATTTTAGACATTTACATGTCCTTATGAATAATCTATTATTTGATACGTTAAGCTAGGCCTTGTTTTCCCAATGTTAAATTTATTCAACACACTGTAAATTGAAATATCAGATCATGTCACAAAGTCATTATAATATAAGTACGAGTATTTAGATAGTTCATATTCAGAATGGCTTTGTGCCGGAAAGATGCTCGTTTACATTTTGTTGTAGAAAATAATATATCATTATCATCTCTTACGGCCGCCGAATTAATAAAAAATTGTCGGTCGGGGTATCATCAAAGAATGAATGTCGCACCTAAAATACGTTAGTTCGCTATACTTAGGTATGCACATTGCATATATTTATGTGACCAAATTACAATCGTCTATGCATCTATAATACGCAAAGGTATCACAGTAGCCATTTACTTAGTAAGTCTTTGGTTCAGTTATTTTTCAATTCACTTCAGTTATTGTTTAGTGAAACTGTTTTCCATATGTTCTTTTAAAGAGCAGTTTTTTTCCCATTTATTTAGAAACTAGCTGGTGCCCGCGATTTCGTTCGCGTTGAAAAAGAAAAAGTAGCCTATCCTGTGTCCTGGTACGTCTAAATGTTTATCTACCAAGTTTCATGAAAATCAGTTATTTTGTTTAAGAGTTATGGAGGACCATACATACATACAGAAAAAAATTCTAAAAATCGTCAATTTAGTTTCAGTATCTTGTATAGAGCATATAAACACGATACCTGAAAACAAAGTAACTTACTCCATGACCAACCCTTACAGATTTATTATTAGTATTGATTCATGAAGTAAACAATCTAATCTGACTAGCTCGTTGAATGAGTGGTTAGGGTGTTTGCTTTGTTCTAGGATTCTTGAGTTCAATACCCGGCTGGGCCAACATTGGAAATGAATTTTTCAGTTAGCTCTGTCTGGATTTTGAAAGCAGAAGACCACCGTGGAATAACAGCACGTGTGCTGTTAGTTTTCGGTGAGTGAGTAAGGGATGCCATTTCCTTATCCACTAGCTTCTAATCCCGTTGTATTTATGGCGTTGCTTGTATTTATTGGCGACGGCAGCCACTTACCATCAAATGGACTGTCAACCTGTCTGCCTTATTATATAAGAAAAACAAAAATGCTAAAATAAACTATTACAATCTAGGTACGCTGTGCGAAGGAATGAAAGAGTTATTTTCTTGTTTTAACTAAATAAATTACATTTAGTACCGTGTTGTTTCGGCGTAACTGTATTGTATAGGGTATGTTTAACAGCGAAGTATTTGCAAAGGTGGTATATTTCGTGGAGATAGTAAAGCGGACAGTGTGTATTGCGGTATGGAGGGCACGTAATTCCATGTGTTTGGTAAAGTGGGTTGGTCGCGGCGTGATGCGTGGTAGTCGTGGCATTCACCTTGTTGGCGCGCGGCCAACATCCGCTATCGCGCCCGCGTCCGCCCCCGCTTCTTGTCAACTTACTTCTATTGCCACTACAGTCGAAGTGTATTTGCAATGGATTAGCTACTTCAAAACCACGCCGATAGAATTCAGATTTAATGAGTGAGTTGAGTAGTGATTATGTCGATGAATTGCGGTAATTTAACGAAAATAACCTCACACAGAACATAATATATAGAACAATTCGTTTTCATTCAACACATATATTTTGAATATTTATAACGTTTGTATTCATTTAAGATTTTTTGTGAAAAAAGTCATTATAATCATCGACAAAATCAATGTGTAATGGATGCAGAAACTCATTCCTTTTTTTATTTTGTTCTTGATCCCTTGTATATTTCACATTTTTGATTTTTGAGTCCATTACAGGGGACATAGTAACAAATGGTCTGTCTACTTGTCCGTCACACAAAACAAGAGCAAAGGAACTTTTCCGTAAGTTTAGCTGTGTGACACCGTGCCACAAACATCCGCCATGCCATACATGTTGGAGTTTATACCAATTGGAAATCTACAACAAACACACACAGTAGGTGGTTAAGTATCATCTATGCAAAAATTAATTTATGGAATCCCAAAAGAATCGAACCCAGTAAGCAGTCTAAATCTTTACATTTAAAAATACGCCTTAAGTTCCGACAAGCGTAAAAGCAAGTTTGTTGAATAAAATTATGAGAACAAGCAATATAACCATTTGTACGTCGCTTGCTTACTTCATAATGACTACATTGGCGGTAATTAACAGGACACGCCCACTCACTCGCGTATAAACATTACAAAAACTTTTATTACAGCTCACATATTCATTACGGAACAAGCTCGGAGCTCAGTCAAGTATAATAAAGCAATTTTCTTGTTAGCGAAATAAGAGAGATGCCTCGCTGGTTGTCGTCGCGGCACTCTTCTCAGAAAGTTGTGAATTTGTCAAAATTAAAATACAAAGGCCTTACAAGCTTGAAAGTAGGCAATTAATAAAAAGTATCGCCGCTAAATAATTACCCATTGTTAACGTGGAGACTGCGGTGGGACTCAAGTGATAGCTAAGACCACACTGGCTATAGTCTACTTACTCCTTTTGAGGGTAAGTAGACTTGGTTATTTCGACATTCAAATCTGAACGTTGGCAACATAATATATTCTTAGAAAAGAAATTAAGCTATCAGTATCTATACGAGTATAACCCGTCGTCGGAATTGTTGGCTCCTCGAAAGAATGCAGTACCTACACCAGTGAAAACTGCATTCAAACCGGCTAAGCCGTTTCTGAGATTAGCGTGCACAAAAGCATAGACAAACAAACATAACTATTTTTTAACCTCGTTAACATAAATATAACGTGTACAATTTTTTTATACTAGCCGGTGCCCGCGACTTCGTCCGCGTTGAAAGGAAAAATATGTGAGTGGTAACGCCGGACATCGTTATCTCTGTGAAGACGGTGGCGTCACCGCGCGACGGTGGCGCCCATCGGTACTACACACAATATCTTTTTTAATTTTTTTTTTATCTTTTTTATGTCTTATTATAAGCCTGTAAAGTTTCGTTGAAATCCATTCAGTAGTTTTTGCGTGAAAGAGTAACAAACATCCATACAAACTTTCGCATTTATAATATTAGTACGGATGTAATGAACAGACAGAATCTCTTAATATTTTATTATATGATATGTATCAGAATTCCCATTAATTGCGATCAGAATGTGCCCCCAAATAAACTAAAAAGTAACCTTCAATGTGTTTCGAGTTCAATGGTATATAACAGCAAGTGACAATTGAACAGGTTCGGACGTTGAGGCGGGCGGCCTTGCTAGATGCCGCTAAACTCGCAAATCTGTCGTGCGTACGCGCCGCCCGCCGCTGGCCTGCACCTTCGCTACCATTATAACGACTAACACAGTATGCTAACTTTACCTATCAACACGTCACAAGACGAACACAAATCATATATTTGTTACAATGAACTTAAATAAATGTCAACGCCACTGTTTATTACAGATATTTTTTTCTGTAGCAAAACTAAATGTGGTCTCCTTTCATCAAATTAACGTATTTTAAGTGCAACAAGATTCTATACTGTTTAGTAACATGTATTGAAACTTTTCTCCATGTAACTTCTAACTTATAGCCTGCTTATGCGACGCTTAACACTAATCGAATTGTGGTATAGGACAGCAGTCATTTAAATTTATTGTGAAGCCATAAAATATTCATATTTTAATGACTTACATATTTTAATAAAGCAATTATATAATCAATGCCTATACTGTTTTTTTAAAAAGCTATAGTGCTTGAATTCAAACTGAAATAATTTATTGGCTACCTAACTATAACTTGAGACTTACTAACCTGTACTTACCTGAAAAGTTTCTCTTAGAAGTGATTCACTCAATTAGTAGTGGTGACTAATTGAGTAGGGACGCTGCATTTTCCCTGTCACTTCTCAATCTCTTATTGTTAATCCTCCTGCGGTCGGCAAGCAACACCTGTGGCGTTGCCTGTCTTATAATCGACTGTTGCAAACTACCATCAAGTGGACTGTCAGCCTGTCTGACAACCGGTTTAAATCACACATCGAGTTCGATGAAACTTTGAAAATTCTATTATAAAAAAAAAAAAAAAATTAATTTAATAGCTGTGTCAAATGTGTGACTCTTTTTATCACTTAATTATGGCTGTTCTCGTCGTTTCGAAACACAAGCAATATCGTGGTGTATGCAAGTACGCTACCGATAGGATAGGATAAAACATAAGGAACTTTGATAAACTTAATAAGAATAGGAGAATCTGCTCTGGTATCTAATACTCTGGTACTTACTGTAGGTCCAGCCAATATTAAGGTTATTTTCCTCATAAAAGCCTAAAACTATTCCAATTAACTTTAAATTGAACAATACAATTGTGTTAACGACTGATTATGTATTTTATTTTCACAAATACACGTGTACATGTTTATTGTGTAGATTATAATCATGTAATTTACATACGTATTATATAAAGTAAGCTATCCTTTTCGAGTGAAGTAATTTTATGCAGCAAGTGTTCGGAACGATTCGACTAGGGCGATGTTTTGTCGGAAGTTAACAAATTATCACTGGCTCGTAAAATTAACGCTCCTTATCGTTGCAGAAATGATTTCAGAATTGAACTTCACATTTGAATTTGTACATTTCATTCAAATGTACAAAGATCAAATTCGTTTGACGCGAACACGAGGACAGGACGAAACTTATTTAAAAGGTAACAAAATGTTTTCAATTTTATAGCTGATTTTATGTTAAATTCTTTAACCAGGTACTGGGGTGCGTGTGTATTGCGCATATGTGTCCGCACTCACACCAGTTCCGCTCGAGTTACATCGAGCCATAATCGTCTTTGTGTAGAAATCTTTACGATTCAAATTGCTCGCAAGCGAATGTATAGCCTGAAATTTGCCTGCTGGAAGTGGCAGTTTTAAGATAAGATCTGACGATGCCGCAATAAAAAGCGCTTGTACCTCGTCCGTTGTGTAATGTGCATTCAAATTGCATTGTGCGAGAACTAATTCGCCTTAGGCCGATTCGCATGTTACGATAAACACATGTTTCGATTAAGTGTTACGCTAATGTCCGCTCTGTGCTTAAGTTTAATAGTTGAGCATCAAGTTAACAAATTATGTGGCCTTATGAAAAGGCTCACTTAAAATTTCTCAGATCGCCATGGTAAGAGCTAAAAGCTAAGTCCCGAATTTCCCTGTAAAACAGAAACCGACAACTGTTTCGAAGGAAATATTCTCTAGTAGCTTTTCGATGTCATAATAAAAGTCACGGTGAAAACAGGCAGTTTAAATACGATGAACTAACAGATCTATGAGTTTTACATTTCTCATAGATCTGTTAGGTCTGTCAGGACTTATTCCACTTGATGAATTACTAGGGATAATCTTGGTTTTTGATATGTGACACAAACTCATAGTTGAGAGTTTTCATGTCGCTGCAATATTCAAGGAAAATTTTGGTAATTTTTATGTGCTTGACAGCGCACACGTTTCCTAAAAGTCTTGTTTTCTTAGGAAACGGTAACCACATACCATTAAATGGATTATCAGGCCACAATTAATTTAAAATAATAGCCTCAAGTTATGGAAATAGCAATAAAAGTTTCTTTCGTGCTGTAGGTCGAAATAAATTACCGCTAAATGAAGTCATGTGAATGTTATTGTAGTGTATAGGGCGCTCTAAGAAAGACAAACGTGGTGTACGAGATAAGGGTATGACAAAAGGCATTGTTCTGTAGACCAATTACTCGCAGCCCGCGAATTACCTAAGCCTCATATATAAATTAACCGGCGGCAAACAGCGGAAAGATTTCTCTAGTTATACGCCAACACAACAATTATTCGTAAATCACTTTACTATATGTTGAAATTTACGAGAGCCCGCTTGCGGCCGCACCAGGCCGCACTTTAATGTTCCACTGTTTTCATGCGAATTTTGACTGAGCGAGTGAAAAGATAAAGTTCATTTTGCGATGGGTAGACATCAGCTGGTACGGAACACGAAATTCTGTAGCAAAAGAGAATATGCATAGCGATTTCGTGATGAATATTCATTTCCTACGGGGCATGAAATTTATTGTGTTTTACATTTATATTCAACTCAGCCGTCTTACGTAACGGTAGCGGTGGGATTAGCGAATTGCGAACGTTTGCTTGCTACGAGCCGCGGGGGCGGGCGGGGTGTTGTGTGTGTTCACGACTCCCTATTGTTAACAGTTAATTTTACCATTGCTAATAAATTAATGAAAACTGCTCGTGACTCTCTAATAACCTGTGACCCCGATCGGTCGAGTGATATGAATGAGAATATCCTAAACGATGCCTGCCATCCGATCGGTGTGTTAATTAGGAATGCCCGTGTAACGAGAATTGTGCAATCTCGAGGTACGAGTAAGTGGGCGCGGTGCAGGTGCTCAAATTATTTGACATTTGAAATAAAATTTGGGCCATCGTTAGTCATAGGCGGTCGAACTCGACTATCGACACACTTGGCACCTGTCGAATATTTAACGCATAAATCCATAGCAACCGCTCGATCAAGTCGTTCGCTTGATGGATTCTGAGCTATATTTAATCAACGCGGGCGCGACACGCCGCCGCATTGTTCTCTCGATTGGATTGTTGAAGCGCCTATTCAGACTTATTAAAGGGATTCAAATATATTAATAAGAGTTATTAATAAACATTCATATTCTTACTAATTTTATAAATGCGAATCTTTGTGAGAATTTAATGAAGTTTGTTACTGTTTCGCGCAAAAACTATTGAATGAATTAAATATTTAAGGCTATAATTAAAAAGATAAGTGAACGAAGTCGCAACCAAAAGCTTGAATTTATATAAACCAAAGAATGTAAAAGATTCTGTAGAAGTACCGCCATTTTTTTAAATTAGGGAATAGATAAATTTAATAACCACAATTGCCCATAAAGTAAGTTAACAGAGAGTTAAGTTATGTATTAGATGCTGTTGTTGGGGGGATGTGGATTTAGTAGTTCTTCTAATGGCTCTATCACCACCAGAAAATATTTCTTGTCAAGCCAGGAAAATGGAAAGTGGAAACCAAGATATTTTTGGCACAAGAATCCAACCACTTTCAACCGTACACTGTACACAAGGTGTGTCAACAAAATTGAAGCTGTGGCTAACGGCATATGACGGATGACAGAAATACATGAGTACACTTCTCCAATTTTGTTCTTGTCAAAAAAGGCAGTCTGACAAGATTATTGAAGCGGTATTTTAATAACTATAAAATACTAGCGGTCCGCGCTTGGTATCGCACGGATGCAATATTATATATATACAAAAACCTTCCTCGTTAATCGCTTTTCTCAGTGATAAGCACATCAAAACCCTTTGCGTGGTTTAGGAGGAGTTAGCATTATTTGCATTCATTTATAGTTATTAAATATTTACCTACCTGATTTCTACAAATTAGTATTAGCTAATATGTAAATTGTTATTATTATTGATTGATGATGTATTTTAATGAGAGAGTGTATCGGTCGGCGGGCGAGGGCGGGTGGTGGCGCGTGATTGCAGTGGCCGCGTCAAACAATTGATTAGTCGCATAAACTCGGTTTGGCGCGCGCTAACGATGCATCATCCCGCTTGATAATTAAATTGTAAATTAGCTAAGCTCATGCTAGCTTGCAGCCATTGGCTCTATGTGGTCGCGGCGTACGCGTCTGGTCGTCACGCCACCGACGAAGGTGGTTTTTTGGTAACCCTAACCATTTATACACTACTGGCTGGTGCCTGCGACTTCTTCCGCGTTGTAAAATGAAAAATATAACGCCTGAGAAAATGAATGAATGTTATAACGCTATAACTGTGAGCGTTATATAGTGGTTATATGTTATAACGCTATATAATGGCGCCCTTTAGATGATCCCTCAGGAACCTAACATTTTTTCAACATTAAAAAGTATCATATACGTTAATTATTCAGGTATCTGTGTGCCAAATTTCATCCAAATTCGTCAAGCCGTTTTTGCATGAAAGAGTAACAAGCATCTATAAATCCATACATCCATCCTCACCCTCACAAACTTTCGCATTTATAATAATATGTAATAGGATTTTCATTATTGCGGAAAACAATATTAAAATATTTTTATTCTACAAATTGACGATAAGAATTATATGAAGTACAAGAAATTTATTTAATTGCAATAGACACATTATCATAACAGTTGATAACAGATCGACATAACGCTTGCTAAATAAGCGACTCCCGTTAATAGTTCGCCAAAACGAACGACTTGTTGGGGTTGGGATCAAACCGCAGCCCCAACCCATTATTTTCTTACTACCACACTTTATCGTCGTACTACTACTACTACTATACTACTACTGCTATTATACAACTACAAATACTATATCGTCGTACCAGCTAGCGGCGAATCGTAACATACTGACTCGACATTCTAAAAATACTTTTTTCAATATCTTGAATTGAATTTATTTTAAATAGGTAATTGGAGATAGAAGATTAAGGTTAATTATAATAAAAAATATGGCTTCTTTCACTTGGATACGTAGCTTTATTATATTTAAAAGTGACCCCTAGACCATTAGATATAAGTAAATTATAAAAAAAAATCCGAGTTAAAAATTAAAAAAAATTCCAAAAAATGTTGCTGGTTTGTGCTATTTTTAACCTCCGACCGTAGCTCAACGCAAAAAAAGGCTTGTTATTAGTTAGTTCAACCTGTGTATGGGTGTATCTGTCTGTGGCATAAAGGTCCCAAACGGATGGACCGATTTTAATACGATTTTATTTTGTTGAAAGATGACACGATCAAAATGATTCTTAGCTATAGATAATTTATGAAGATCTATTCAGGCGTTTGAAGATCATCAGCTCATTTCCTAGTTCACGAAAGGATCTCACTCAGGTTCGATTGAATTGAAATTTGATTGAGGTACTTTTACTTCGGCGGTATTTCCATGACAAGGTAACCTTGGCCTGATACTGCAGCATCAAGTAGTCTGCGGGATACCCAACTCCTTAGCAAAAAAAATTAAATTTGTGATAATTAAATTAACAAAAAATTTTTAATTGATCATATCGAGTGTTTTTGAAACATTAAAAAGACTTTTTAAAAATGCGTGTTTAAACAAAATGCAAATGCGAAGATAATTGAAACAATTGCGGTGGATATTGCAGTACATTAAACGCGAGCGTGTCATCTAAAATTTACTCTTTTTTATAACATTACACGTCCATTCCGAGCAAGGTTCGTGCGCTGATTGGCAAAAATTCAATCTTGTTTCATGGAAATTTAATTTAACATACAAAATGAAAAGCTGCCCTCGTTCGATATGAATCGATGTCGGCTGTCTGACTGCTCGCCTGTGTTTGTGGACGCGATAGCGCTTTGTGTGCATATTGTAATCAATTGTCGAATTGTATCAATTTAAACTTGCAATTTGCAATTTTGACGTGAATTCATTAATTTGTTGGGAAAATGGTAACATTAAATAGGTGGATATGCAATTGAGGACGTTTACAGATTTGAGTGTGTCTCTAATATGCAAATTAGGCACGTACATGTCTGTGTGAATATAGTTGGTGATATACACAATCAAAAATCAACGTTATAAATTAAAGCGAAAATAGAACAAAGTAGAAAATCACATTGCACCGAATGAAGTTTGAAATAAAAACAAGCAATAAGTAAAAATTATAAACTAACCCCCGACATTTTATCAAGCCCTAACACGCTATTTCTACTGTAAGTTGCTGAGGAGATGGGTGTCCCATAGACTACTTGATGCTGCAGCATCAGTTCAAAGTGATCATGTAATGGAGATACCATTGAAGTAATATTACAAAATTTCACATCAAATGCATTTGTTAGTGGAAGTTAGTGAGATCCCTTCGTCAACTAGGAAATGGTAACTAGGAATTTTATAAATTAACGCTTGAACAGTTCTTTATAAATTAGATATAGTTCATAACCATCTTGATCACGTCAAACAAAAAAAACCGTATAAAATCTGTTCATCCGTTTGGTAGTTACGATGTTCAGACAGACACACAAACCATCTTTTATATCTGGCGTTTAGAAATCACATAAAAAATGGTTTATTTTACTATTTGTATATTGCATTTTAGGTAAAATATTACATGAGAACTGCTGAGAACAGACTTCGCCTCGATTTTCTGAGGTATAATTTCTTATCTTCAAAGCAATCTAGTGAGATTTGAAGATCCCCAGTGGCAGATCACAAGAACTTCTAATGCCTTCGAAGAGTCTTCGAATTCTTCAGCAACTAACAGAACAGCAGATATAGCGTGTTTGGGCTCAATAGAAAGTCGAGGGTTAAGACCCCAAGTTTTTGGAAGTTACATTATTTCTAAATTATATATCATAAATCATCATGTAGAAAATACATGGAATGATGAGTGTCGTTTGTTTTTGTTACTTCTTTTACACAATCAAATTATAGTGCATAGCAATTGCAAGAGTTAGACGAGTCATTTCCCCGCCCGGACGGCACATACCTGCGTGCCAGTCTCATTGTATCGCACATAAAATATATTTATAGCAGTTCATCGCACCTATCGCGGGTACAATTCGCGTGCCGATGCCTTGTCAATAATCGCTAATAGATATTTCAGAAGACAATGCAATCGGCTAAGTATAGCGCGTCGTGACTAACGTCCCGTCCGTCACGGGCGGCGGCGACGCGCATGCTCATCTCCCTGTTAATCTTATTATGGCGGGAATATTTATTTGTAATGTATTGCAATCTCGACACGTCATGTCTTTAAACTGCAATTATATCCATGATCACTTATTGCTAAATTTATAATTTCAATACACTGTTGCATTAGAAAATAGATACACTAAGTATTTTGGTCTGAACTAAGTAGTGGCACTGAGTTTCGCAATCAGCCTGACTGGTTACCATAACAGCCCCCTTGCAGAAAACTTCCGTGAAATAACAGCATATGTGCTGTTGTGTTTAGGTGAGTAAGGGATGTCACCCCATCTCATTCAAATGCCTTATCTATTCCTATTGGCCGGCAGCGCACGTGGAGCACCTGTGGCATTGCTTGTGTCATAGGAGCGTATAACCACCTACCATCAAATGGACCGTCAGTCTGTCTGACGAAGAACGTAAAAAAGACACAGAAAGAAACCCAGTAAGTATACTTAGACCATAATTACCATAGTTGTACTATAGTTCAATTCAATAGTTTTACTTTAATTAAAATTCTAATCTGAATCCTTGGTGTCAGAGAGCTAACACCATTCGACTATCAGGCTCGTCAAAAATAACATTTTTCCTGTATTTATTCTATTTTATTTTAAGATGAGCATAATAGTTTAAGTAAGAAAAAATTGCGCACAAAGACCATATGTTGGCAGGCGTCGGAAGTCGTAACTCACAGTTATGAAGCGAACGACACCATTTCATAAACATTGTTTTTCTTCATTTCGTCCCTAATATTTATATTTATCAATCCATCTACACATTTATTTATAGTCGAAAATAGCTCTCGAGGGTGCCCAGGGGGCGCGCTGTCATTACAATTTATTGTTTCTTTGGTCATGACTTTTGGGTCCCTACTTCTTCCAGTAGGTAGGTATTCACTAGGATTTAATAATTGCAAACATTTATTTAAAAAAATATATTAAAGATGTGACTCGACGAAATCATGACTGACTAATTTGAAATATACCTAATATCATGAATGTAAACATGACTTAATATTTTATATAATTTTTATGAAGTGAGAGTAAAATCAAGTTCAATTAAAAGATATTGTCATCAAGTTCTTGCGGAGACCCAAATTAATTAATTTATGAAAAGTAGATAAGTTTAATTTGTTGTACATTTTTATTATTAAGGTTAGGTTAGGTTAGTTTTTTAGTTTTTGTATTGTATTATTCTGAATTGTTATATTGTAATCGTTTCTGGAATAAAAAAAAATAAACATGTTCTATATTCTACGAGTATATTATGACATTCGGATTCTTACTTACAGTATTTTAGTAGTATATTATTAAATTGAATGATTTAATTAGTTGAATTGAATTTAATAATTGAAAGGAATTTTATGATAATCAAATGTTATAATTATTAAAGAAGACAACTTTTGCGTGCGACGTCACTGGCTCGGCGACCTTTGGTTCAATGAACTGAGCGCCAAAAGTCATACGAATGCGAAATTAATTTTATTCTTTCAAGTTTTTTTTTAATATGAATTGACATTGACATTTTACATTACTAATCGATTTATAACTTTATAATATCTTTGAATATTTATCAAAAATATACTGTACCTGCTCGCGCAATCTGTCGATAGTTTTCAGAACTTATTGTTAAATTAATGATCCTATACCTAAGACCTAAACGATGTCTACGTGGATAAGACAATATTATACACACTATGTTAGATGAAATCAGCTGTCTTTGAGTTTTGCATTCACTGTACTAAGGAAATGAAAGATAGGTATCCTTCGTCCATTTGGATCCACAGCTCAGCTCTACATGTAGATCCGCATGTATAGACTATATATAACCGGGGTATAAAGTCCAAGCGTTGAATCCATTAAATATGATGAGCAAAAACACTAAGTAACCATTTTAAATAATATAGATTTTACGATAATTGTACGAAAAAATATTTACTACTATATATTAATGATTTAATGAACGTGTTATTTTTATCATTCCATAAACAAATCTCCGGAAACGCAAAATTATAGGTGTCAAAAAATCTATTGAAGCGTGGGCTACGCTTTTTTCTACTAGAACCCGACCATTTCGATACTTGATGCATAAATAAATATATTTTTCCGTAAATTAGTATTAAAATAGTTTTCCAAAAATAAAACTTAAATGTTTTATTAAAAGAATATTGAAGAATTAGGTAATGGGAATGATAAGGGTATTATTATTTGCATAGATTGGAATTGACGAAGATAAATCTTTAGATACCTATGTGAAAGAGACAGGTCTTGTTATATTGTTATAAACGGTTTTTAATTTTTTTGTTCATTAGCCAAAGAATCCGAGTAAATCTATAAATATGATCTGTAAATATTATGGCAAACTGGGTTCCGCAATCCCAAAACCGGTAGTGTTTCTGGCTGCATCTGCAATTGCATCTCCGTGAGTAAGTAAGGGATAGTCAATACCATAGACATAGCATAGCATACATACACGCAATAAAATATTAATAAGCAAAGTGTTCAGTTCAAGACAAAAGTATAGGAAAAAGTGGATTTTGAAAACCGTTTGTACATTATTGCCCAAGGATCAGAATACACCCAGAATAGTAATGTAATGGCGCAGTTGTCTCAATACTTGACATATTTATGTACACAGTAGGTGCAACACACGAGGACATGGCACGACAATTTATGAACCCGAAGGCCCATTACCATTTTAAATATTATTTTTAGGGAATTTCGTGTCAGATCTCACTCGTCGGCTGCCCGTATATTAAGAGATGTGATCCTCTGATTAAGTCACTCCGATATTTTGTGAGACGCAGCGTGTTAGAGAATTCTGTTAATTAAGAGAAACGGTGGAATCATTATGAATATTGACTCATATTCATAATATTAATGTGTGATTTCATTTTTAATAGGTCTTAGATAATACCAATCACAACAATCGCAACACGTTCTATGGTTTGAGTTTCTTGTAGAAGCCTAATTGATAAATAAATACTTTGATTTTGATTTAATATCATGTTTGCTTTGCTCAAGTTAGTATTTCTACATAAAATTCAAAAATAACACATAACTCTTGAATGAACCCTCCGCAGTCTGTATGTGCATGTGATGATTGAGCCCAAACAATTAATAGTTCACCAGAACGCCAATGAATGGAGCAGTTGTGAAATGGCTCTAAACGCAAACAAAGCTGGGTCAACCACGCCATTAAATTTTATGAAACGGGAGCCGACAAGTCAACCAACATGTGCTGTGCACCGCCACCCGCTCGCTCTTCGATCTGTCAATAACGATCGGCGCGTGCGCACCTCTACATATAACTTCAACCATATTTAAAGTAATTCTACCTTTTCGATGTTGAACACAGGATTTTATTTCCAACATTATATAGCGTTTGTTGACATCTTTAGGGTTTGTTTTTTTTTGACTTAATTAAACATTACGTATTAAGTTATGTACGAGTATTACATAGGTTTTTTTGGAGGTGTTGCCAGGAATACTTCGTAACTTTTCATTGAAAAAAGGACGTTTATCCAAGGATTAATATATTAAAATATTTTTTTGTAACTGCATTTTTTATACTTATTAGGTTCTACAATCTTATTAGAGAGTTTCGCATGAGTCTTTATGAACACTTTACATTTCTTATTAGAATGTGATCATTTTACTTATTGTGGACAGATCATTGCAATAATGAGTGTTGTAAGGAGTGGTTATGGATCCGTGACGGTGTGGCCGGACGCTGCGGTGAGTACTGGCAACATCTCGTTCAACTTTATTTTATGTACAGTCACTGATAAAACAATTAAAATCTATTGATTTTTAAACATCATTTAGGGCAAAAGCCTAACCAGAATTGCATCCGTTTAAAATCCTACTAATAATTAAAGTTTGTGAGGATGAATGTATGTATGTTTGTTACTCTTTCACGCAAAAACGGCTGTTATTACCTGGGTTAACATATAAGATACTTTTTATTCTGAAAAAAGTCGATCGTCTAAAAATAAAAAAATAGGGATCGACTAAAAACATTAAAAAAAATAGCGCCACCGTCGTCATTGCGATTAAGATGTTACATAAGTTGTTATATTTCTTCACTTTTCAACCTAGATGAAGTCGCGTGCACCAGCTAGTAGGTATATGATAATACTTATAAAAAAACTCTAGTCTCTTGGTACGTTTCAACTTCTTATCTACTCTTTGTAATTGTCTTCAAACTTAAGAACCTTTTTTAAAACCTGGTTTTGTCCAAATCGTATTTATGTGTTCTACTATTATTTATGTGTTCTTGGAAGCGTGATTCATTTTCTCTGGAAAAGTACCTAAATATAAAATATTGATGTAAATGATTGTACTCACATGCCTATTGAATAATAAACAGACACAATATCAAACGGAAATATCGAGTTCAGCGACGCCATTATATTCATAAAAAGGTCACATCACATTACCAACCTTAGGGATGGGTTGCACAAATATGTGCAGTTTTATTTTATTAAATATATACGTAGTGTGTTCAGAAAATAACGGGAATTTTGGTTTTTTGAAAAAAATACTTATTTATTTGTCTACATTAATGTTGTCGCCTTCAAAATAGTCCCCATTAGATATTATGCACTTGTGCCAGCGCTTCTTCCAATCGTCGAAACACTTCTGAAACTCGATTTTTGGGATAGCCTTTAGCTCTTTCGGCGATGCGCTTTTAATGTCATCTATGCTTGTAAAACGACCGCCCTTTAAGGTTCTCTTTATTTTTGGAAATAAGAAAAAGTCACACGGAATCATGTCTGGCGAATATGGAGGCTGGGGCATCGTTACAGTAATGTTTTTGGCCAAGAATTCACGAACAAGCAACGAAGTGTGAGCAGGTGCATTATCGTGGTGTTCGAAACATTCGAAAAAATTTCATGGCACGAGCCAATCGATATGCCAACATCATCAGCGACTTCTCTGATTGTGATTCGGCGATCATTTATAACCATTGCTTTCACTTTTTCCACGTTTTCATCGGTTGTTGATGTGCTGGGGCGTCCGGGGCGTTCGTCATCTTCAACGTCTTCACGGCCATCTTAGAAACGCTTATACCACTCGTAAACTCTTGTTTTACTCATAGTAGACTCGCCATAGGCCTTTGTAAACATTTCCACACACTATGTTACACTTCATTTCATTTTTTTACGCAAAATTTGATACAAATTCTGTGATCCATTTCTTTTATCAAACGAAAATCGCCGAGCTCATAAAAACACGTCTAACATTAGCGGCTGCCACAGACAAAGTAAGCAATGAATACAGCTGAAATTTTTATCATACTTCAAGGGCATGTATACCAACATAATAAAATAAAAAAAATGACAATTGGAATCTCCAAACCCGCGAAATTTAAAAATTCCCGTTATTTTCTGAACACACCTCGTATGTAAGGTCACCTTTTCGTTTGCAAATAACTGTTTAAATATAAGGAAATAGTTTTAATAGCGACCTACCTCAAATTCAAGGGTCAGTTATAACTATTATACTCAAGTTATATTATACCTTCGTACAGCGTATGGTTTCATTAATAAAATTAATTGTCAAATATTTTTTTATATTCATGGTTTTCTTTGTATACTCGTATAATTAATTATTAGCGACTGATTGCCACACTGACATTAATTAACTATGACCGGAGATTTTTTATCATTCTGCTACTATGGTGATGATGATGGTAAGAGCAATAAACATATTGGAACGCATTTTTATTTTTTTCTTGCGGTGCCTTTCCTACAAGTTTAGTGAAGGCTGGCGATTAGCGTGGAATAGACCTCTTTGACTTTTTGTTCTTTGGAACAACTCAACCGCGTTAGCTATTGTGGTCCACATTCTGATGTTCTTCAACCACAACTTCTTTCTTCGATCAACTTTTCTCTTTCCGGCGACTTTGACCATCATCACCAGATGAAGCAGTTCGTATATTGAATAAGACTTTTACGTGGGTAACTTTTTTAGTCTAGCTAACAAAGTTAATAGTCAGCTAATAAATCCAGTTATTAAATAATAAGCCGTAAATAAAGTTTTTTTTTTAAATCGGTTGTTCATATTACGAAATCCTTAAGTTCATTGGTCTCTCGATTGGTCAATTCTGCAAGTTAATAATAAGAAAATGAGACAAATTTTCTAATACAATAATACCGAAATTTTCTAATAAAATGCAAAGCATTCGTCAAACCAAAGAAAATATAAATGCTGTCCAGAGGCGAATATGCGGCAATCCCTCACACAAGTGGGTAAGACGAGTTGAATTTTTAATGATACACTCAGACCGCCGCAAACCGTAACAGTTTTCTTGTCATTGGTGGAGATGTGCGATAAATTTTGCAGAGTGGCCCCATCTTTTCGTCTGTCATTAATCTTTAATGTGAACACGGGATATACTTCATACGTGGCGTGTCTAATGTTATTTGTGTACAAAGTATGAAGCTTTTACTTTGACGACAAAATAATAAAAACAACCTCAGACTAGTTAAGTTGCCTTCGATATAGGTATGACTATTACAATAGGGGTACTCGATGTAGCCTTCACAAGTGTTTCGACGGTTGATAACTTTTATTTAGAGCATTTCAAGCATTAAAGTATAATTTAGCGATAAAAAGGCTGAAATTGCCTATTGTTCACCTTGAAACTGTGAATGAACTTCCTCATACCGCCGATAATACTGACAAACACTAAAACAATAGTTGTATTAGTTTTTATTTTTCGTGTCGGTCGAAGGCCATGTTAACAATACACAAAACAAAGTTGACGCGATTCGATTCGCCATATAATTTCAGTTAATCAAACGCTACGTCACTACGAGGCGCGGTTCGGAATCGATTAAAGCGTTCCATTTCCGGTGTTTTTGTAGGGAATAATTATTGGAAAACTGATCAAACAATCAAGGACTCGTTTCCGTCATCCTAGTAAGATTTTATTGAGAAAGAAATCAACTCATAGCGCTATGGATAATCTGTACAGTCAACTGTGACCATTTCCTCGATCTTTATTTCTTCTTTGATAAAATTTGTTTTTACATTCGACGTGACGGAGTTTTTCTGTATTGTTTGCGGACGTTGTGTCGTCGCGTCGTCGTCTTGCTCTTGTTGGCGCATGTTGACCGCACCTGTCCGGTCGTTGCCGATGAAAGCATCGTTCGCTTAATTATGAACGATCTTGTTTTTATCTATTAATATTGCAACTTTGGGAAGTAGATCACCTCTTTGATTACGAGAATCTTTTTGTTATAGTTTTTAAGCATAACTCAGTCAAGCAGAACGTCATTTTTTCGATCCGTTATTTTATGCTTGCTCGTCATCGGTATGAAAGTGTTTTATAACTGTATTGTGAAATATGGATTAGTTTCAATAATACGGATTACCGTGTCGTCTACTGTTGCGATCTAATCTGGAATCGTTCTTTTTATAAACTTACAAAAAATCGAGGACGCACACATTATTACCACAGCCTCATTGTTCAGCCACAGCCTGTTCTCATACATACCTACTTACTATGTGGCCTTTAGCTTTATTTCCTCTTAGAAATTGTTTAAGAAATGTTGTTAATTGTAAAGTTAATTGTTAGTTGTGTTTATAATTATTAATTTTAGCGGTGCTCAATTTATCATCTTTTTTCAAACATACACTAACACAATTTGTCTTAATATATCTTTCACAACAATCTTAAATTATTAATGTTATAAAAGATAATTTAAGACAATAAATGTGTGGAAAATGAGATTCGCAGGACAATAGATTCGGAGAGGATCGGAATATCTAAAGCCTCCCCCCAAACAGACACGATTAATCGCTCGATATTATAGAAGCGTGATACTACCCAATATTACTTATATAGTCTTTTGATAACTCAATACGTTTTGTATAAGGCTGCTCTCGATCTTACTCACAGCCAAATTATTAGTTATCGAAACAACTAGCAGTATAATAGATTGATTTGCAATCCGATATTTCTGTGGCTTCGAGGGTACAATTGATATTACCTATTTGTTTTTTTTTATGTTAAGCTCGACATACAAGCTGACGGCCACTTAATTGTAGGTGGCTACTGTCGCCTATAATACTGCTCAGGTACTGCCACAGGTACTGCAAGTGCGCTGCTGCCAATCATAGTATATATCCCCATGGATAGGGATTTCTAAATGGGCTCTGGCATTCCATATTTACGATCCGAAAAACAAAAACACTCATGCAAATAATTCACCGTGGTCTTCTGTAAGACGGGCTTCCCAAATTACTGTGAAATGTAGCGTGTCCTGTTACTTCAATATGGTGGTCTTGGAAGGTAAATCGTTATTATCGCTCGATGTTACCGACCAATAAAATTGAGCGACAAATCGCGCTTGTTTGAAGGAGCCCTAAGCCCACAAATGTGACACCGTAAACAGATGACTGAGCATTCGGAAACGTATCTGCGAGACGCGTCACGGCACGGGGCGTCACGCACGGTGTGGTGTAAATGAACACGTCCCTAATGGACTGTTAACCTCTCGCTACTAATTATTAATATTTTATCTTTATGACTCGCCTCTGTCCAAATTTAACGACCACTTTCCGGTTTTTGGGTTTATGGATCTGATATTTAAATGTTAATATTTGCTTTGCGTTTACTGAAAGGTCAACAGTTTTATCATGCGCTAACAAATCTTATTAGTTTTGAATATAGAATCACATTATTGTCTCATGTTTCAATGAAGATATAATTTAATTAAAATAGAATTGGTTATATGCTGCCCTTTATATTCTAACCTAAGTTGTTGTTTGGTATTCGTAGAGTGTCATGGTGAATATTTAGTTTCATTGTAGCTGTCTATTTTAACGTACATCTAAATCATTTTCGTGGATGATCCTTCATACTTATCCAAAATGTCAAGGGTTGACAGGAGTTCGTGGCATACGCAGCGACCTTCGGATAAGCTATTCACAAATTGTTCGACCCCAACTTCAACAAACAAGAACTGCTCCTTTTACAAGGACTGTATGACGGAAATTTGAATATGTACGCATAAGTTACATATCACTTTTCCAAATGTGAACCCTTCTACCATAATTTTATAAAAAGTCATATAGTCAAACACAAAATATAGAAATTGTTATCTAAACGCAAACGCTTTAGGGTTTATTTCCCCTTGGTAACGCATCTCATAATTTTAACAACGGAAGGAATAGCTCAGTGTGTGGCTGTACGTTTGTGTTATTAAATGATTTATGGAGGAGGATTATATACACTGTACGCTGTTGAGCAATTTTGAAAGTTATTACTTCATGTATTAGACATTGTTTTGGTCGTTATGTTCCGATGTTAATCATGCACAGTAGCCGTGTGTTGATCTCTGTAATTGAGTTAACTGACGTACTGATGACTTATTTGACAGAGTGAGTCGTCTGTTTTACCGTCGTGTTTGTTATTATTGTATACGATGGATTAGTTGAAACGCATTCTATTTGTCAAAGCGTTTAATATGATTATCATATTGGGATTTTGAGGTGTTAAATATTAACGACTTAAAGTTCCATATCATGTTACTTCATTGATAGGGTGGCTTGTAATACATTCAACTCTATGATTACTTATAAAGAAGTGGGCAATGTCTTTACATAGTATAAATTGAAGTAACTTTCTGCGTCTGTCTATACTTATGACCTCTAATTCCTTCTAAACCACACAACGCATTTTGATGCGATTTTCTTTATGTGCCATCTCTACCAAATTAAGTTTATTCCTGGACGAAGCCTGGAGCGGGTCTCCAGTTACTAATAATATAGTGGCAGCTCGTATGGCGATAGAAGACAACCGTTTAAAAAAGTGATAAGAGCAGATTGTATGCTGTCGTGCTTCGGTGAGTTTGGGATGCCAAATTTCATTGCTTATCCCTTATCGGTTGGTAGTGCAATTGGTGTTTCTTGTGTTTTAAAGACGAGGGGCTAACTTCTAGATCATATATGTTATTTTATGTAAATATGATGGCAACACGAACGGCTTTTTAGAAGGAATGTCACCTTTTATAGAGCTAAATGTCTAGCTGTGTCATGTAGTTACAATGTATCTTTTGTGACAATTTTATAAAATAATTGAAATAAATGTCTGATGAATATAATAGACATATAAGGCAATATACAGATATATAAAATATGAAATCCATACGCAGCAGGTATAATAACGTAACAGTCGAATATTGCCGCAATATATCGTGTAAGCATTTTGTTCAACGACTTTAGTTACGCAGCATGAATAGATACATTGATGGCGGGCGCATTATTTTTCCAGATCGAGATATCAAATTGATAAGTGAGCCACATTCGCGGCAGGCGGGCGAGGCATTATGAAATTGGCCGTACGTTAGACGCCGTTACTTCCGATAAAATATAACCGGCTCGGACGCTCATATCTGTTCAACGAAACTATCTACTTGAGATGTGCGCCGATTAGCGTGGCGTGCGCGCCGTCCATTTGTTACCTTTGTTGAATTATTGTTATAATTTGTGAGCTAGTAAAAAGTTTATTTACAGTTTGTTGTTTTTTATGTAAGTCAACCATACAGGCTGACGGTCTACTTATCTGGAGGCGGTTATCGCCACCTATAATACATGCAACGTTACAGGTGCTGCAAGGGTTCTCCGACCATAGTACGAATAAGGATAAAAGGAACTAGGATAGGGAAATGGGCTCTGTTAAGTATTATAAAGCCTTAATTCTTAGGTTTTTGTTCCACTGTACTATGATTAAATTTTGATTATAAATATAAACTATTTAGATTAAGTATAGCTTGTAATAATACTCCTCATTACATAGTTATATGTACAATACTTAAAAGATTTAAAATTGTAAGCGCTAGTATCAAAACGAAACCAAATAAATTGAAACAGATGTAGATTTTTTTTCGTTTCTCGCCTTTCCCTCTTAACTTCCATCAGATTTAATTCAAAAAGAAATAAAATCAACAAAATATTCTAACAAATTAAAATTCGTATTTGGAAGGCCAAAAAAGAAAATTCACTTGGTCTTCAAGCAAAATTCAAAAGCCATCGGCGCACACCTCTCATGGACTCTTCCAGTACCCGACTCACGTCGCTACTCACCCATCATTTTACCTATTAATCAATAATTCATCAATAGATTAGTACTATTAGTACTACAGGTTTGATAAATAACCCGACGACACAAGAATTGGTAACGGTTCGTTTTAACGATATACACTGGTGTAATAAAAATTAAATAAATGAAAAATGAATAGATAACGCTTATTAATTTTATTACTCGGCGTGTGAACGCCACTTTGAATAATTATTGAAATTACTTAAAAAAAAAACTTCGAATTTCAAGTTTATAACAACTATTCTGACATCAACATTACTTGGTGTATTGTGAAAAAATATTTAATGACTTCCACAATTTTTAATTAAAAAGCAAACCATATAATATACAGGCGGGTTCACAGTCCACTTACCTTCGCATATGAACACAATCAACGCCACAGGTGCTGCAAGTGCGCTGCCGACCATAGTAGGGTTAAGGATAAGGGATTAGAAAGGGATCCTTACTCACACCGAAATGCAACAACACACACGTTGCTAATTCAAGGTGGTCTTCTGTAAGGGGGTGGTTACTGGCATCAGAGGGGCTACCCAAATGACTGCTATACGAACTACTTTCCTAATCCAGACTAAAAAGTTCATTTTCAAAGTTGACCTCGTCAAATGTCAAAATTGTCATTATTTGCATATATTTTTTCCAAGCATAACCAGACTAGGTCAAGCATTGTCATCAAGAAATATTATTCTTAATTTAACTTATAAGTACTAAGATATCAATACTAATAATAAATCTGTAAGTGTATGTATGTATGTATGTTCCTCCATAACTTAAACGAATTAACTGATTTTCATGAAACTTAGTAGATAAATATTTAGACGTACAGGACACAGGATAGGCTACTTGTTTCTTTTTCAACGCGGACGAAGTCGCGAGCGCCAGCTAGTATTGAATAAACATGTCATACACGTACTGTGAAAATATCCAGCTGGATAAAATAAAGCAATAAGGTAATGAATAAGCCCCAATTCAGCGGCAATACCGTATCTTACACTATCTGATGTGTGCACTATTGGGAGTCCGTAATTTGAAAGCACAGTATAAGGAATGGAAATAGTAGGCAAGCTATGTATTCTAAATCAGCAATAGTCCATCACTGCGGATTGACACCACTTCAATATTCGCTGCTATTAACATTGGTCTTCTATTAAGTGGTGATTGCTGTCGCCAAGCAGGCTGTCCAGTTGCCAATGTCAGCAAAATATGCTCGTACATAAAATATGTTGTAGGTATGTTCACAAAGATCTTCATCAACTGTCTTGTGGCACTTTAAATAGTGGCAGGTCACATGCGTTTCGTATTCATTTAGGCAATCCGTCAGGTGGCATTAACCACCCCCATACAGAAGATCACAGTGAATTAACAGCACAGCACGTGTGCTGTTGTGTTTCGGTGAGTATTCATATAAATGCGGAGCCTTCTCTTCGGGAAGAACGAGGATTCATAAATCCATGAATCTATCCATACCTAATTCCTGTTATTTTTAAAGAGTGATAATAATTATAATAATATATATTTTAGCCATATTTGGCTTAGTACACATCCTATTCAAATCTACTAGTTGCATTAGTCTGTTACTACACGTACTGGCATTTCAGTATAATGTGTAAGCTAGGAAGACCGAAGTATCCGACGCGTAAGGTTTGAGATTTATGCTCTCATAACACGCTGTTCCCTGCTCTCTACTCAAACGTATTGATTTTATATCTTTTTAATTTTTAAAAATATTCTCTGGGTTATCTACAAACACATTTTATTTCATTTTTATTTTTAAATAGAAAAATATCCAATTTTATATTAGTTTGTAGGGTTCTAAATCGTATTGATCCAATTTTTTTATTAATGGGTTGGTTTAGTAGTGGTTTCGCACAATTTTGTTTAGTACGAATTGTTACGAAGTTTATTAATACAATAAGATTAAGGGCCTCTTTCACAAACTACATGTAAAGTGTTGATTAGTTACTTTTAGAAATCATTTTCTATTATATTGAATTATGCACTCGGTTTACTGCATCATTCGATAGCCGAATTTTTTTTATTATCTTCGATGTTTGGGACGTTTACCGTACAAACAAAGGTATACCAGCTCCATTATCCCCGCTTACCGGTGACTTTAAATGACAGTTTGGCCTACTTGACGTTTGAGAAACAGGCGCTAAGATTAATATTAGTATAGATTTTATATGTGCTATAATTTTTTATTTTGTGTTTTTTTTTTTTATTAAAATATGTTTAGTCTGCTGAAGTGGATATTAGCTATTTGTGTTTCATCAATACGATCAAGTCATATGAAATCTTTGTGCTAATATGTCAAGTATATTTTAGACCTCACAAGTAGAGAAATTAGTGGGAAACATTTTGTTCCTGTACACGCTTTTGTGTGCCACTATCGCAAGTAACTAAAAAGGTGTCGTTAGTAATGGTTTTTGAGACATCATAAAGATGTCAAGGCGGCTGTTACACGATTGTGTTATCTGCGCGGCGTAATAGGGCGCGCGTAAACTTACCGGTCAGATACCGTGCGGTCATTTCACTCTTTACACTTCATCTAAACACCAACATGTATTACGAACTGCTTCTCTAAACCATTTATTACAAGAGGAACGTAAGTAAACATATAAGCATAGTGTGAGTTACAATATTCATGAAAATAATTATATTATTTTATTTTAATACATAAAAATTAAAACGAAATATGTATTTTTTTTGTATTTAGTCATTAAAAAATAATATAATGCGTTATATAATATGCAGTGCAGTGATAACACAGATGCATGGTCGTATTCAGTTGTGCAACTCTTTCAATTTCAATTAAAAATAATGATTTTTTTGTCAATGACTTTTTATTACTGTAATTCGATGATTAAATAAGTAATAAAAATATCTGTATAATTTATAAAAATACACAATTTGTTTATACTTGGAGCATTAAAAATGTAGTTGCGCGTGCTGACTGTACCAGGTTCGTTTTATCACTTCATAAGTCACCGGTGGGCATTGTCAAGGTTTATCTCGTAATTTTTGATAGCCACCAGTCACTTAACAGTTCAAATTGTTTCAGATAGCTGTTTATTTATTTTAATGGCACCTTGTCACCTAAAGAGCATTCCACTAATCAAACATTTTGTACTTACAAATGAATTTGAAGCCTTTATAGTGATGATAAATTCCAGATGTGTTTTTAAAGCTCGCTACCGAGATAGAAATCTTACAGTTTCAATACAGTCAGTCGAACAATGTGTCACATAAATTACATTGTTTTATATGATTACATGAATAATGGATTATAAGGATACTTAGATAAGATTATTAAAAAAAAACTCCACATCTTCATTGCAAGTTTTTGTTTAAAATTATTGACTTTAATGTGTATAGGTATTACATAATTTAATAACAGTAATACACAAATCTAATAGTTCTATTATTCTATTCTATTGTATCTATTAGTTTGGTATAATTAATTCAAATTTCTCAAATTTTAATGAAAGATTGCTCTATTCATTCACTTTTTTATTTTATTGCTAGATAGCAAACACATAGAGAATTTTCATATAAAATTTTTAATAGTTAGGGATTCCGGCATCCCCTTAACCCTTTGTCCCTTAAGCCTAATTCTACTATGGTCGACAACTCACTTGCATCACCTGTCGTTACATTGTTTTAAGCCACCTACCATCAAGTGGACCGTCAACGTGTCTGACGACCTTGTCATAAAAAAAAATCAATTTGTAATTATAAAAATGTCTGATTGTGTAAACAATGACAATGTAACAATTGAGTATTTGACTTATTAATTACGTTGCGATTTTCATTAAAAGTTTTTTTTATAAAAATGCAAAACAAAAACTTACCTTACAAATCGCTGCTTAAAAACTAAATACGTTAATATACGCCCTCAAAAATAAGTCCATGGTCACACTAAACACCACCATTATAAAAAAATATTGTATTATTATGTTATAAACAATAACGTGCTAATGGTCTTAATGTTTTCCGCTTAGCACAGTCTTTCCGCAAGACCTCTCACAAGACTAGTCTAAAGTTTTTTAGTGTAATTTCAATGAAATCATGCCCGAGTGTAACCAAGTCATTGATCTATAAGACGACAGGCGGACACTGATTGATTAACTAATAATTCCTTTTGATGATGCAAGGTCGGGAAATAAATCATAAAGTATGCATAAAGAATAATTCAATGCTCCCTTTCGTAATAGAATCATTGATCGTCGGTGTTTCCATCGGTCCCCTAGTCATATTCATGCTTGATTTGTCACCACCATCGGCAAGCGGAAATTTTAATTTATGCGCTAGAGATTGTTTGTTTTTATGAGATCGCTACTTTTTGTATAACAAAGAAAAAAAAAACATTACTTCAATCGATCACGGAAGTTACGAAAAATGTTCTTCTGTTCAAATAATAGTCATCACGATTTGATACCGTGAAAATAAATGTATCACACAGTTTTTGTGCATCAAAAATTGCGATAACTTGACAAATTTAAACCGAGATCTTGTGTCAAGTTTCAATGTGAAAAAAGAAATTAAATCTTAAAAATGTCTTACCTCACTAAACATTTCGCCAAGAGGTCCATTGGTTTGTAATATGAATTAAGAGAAAAAAATCAATTTGACTTTTTTCAACTTCTCAGTAGTATTCTTCAGAGCTGAAAGTTTTTTGCATTTTAAGTTCGGCAGATAGACTGACGGTCCACTTGATGGTAGGTGGCTTTGGCTACCGTCGCCTATAAATAACACTTGCAACTACACAGGTGCTGTAAGTGCGCTGCCGACCACAGTAGCATCACAGTAGCTCACAATAGCTCACCGAAACACAACAGCACACGTGCTGTTATTTCACAGTGGTCTTCTGTAAGGAGGTGGCCCGTCTAGTCCTTAGCTTCTCTTAGGGTAAGAACGACCAGTGAAAGCAGCTACTTGGTCACAACAACGGCTTGCCTATAATAAATTTATCGAGGTCATCTGACGGACGACGGGAAATGTGACATAAATGGAGTTTTTTTTACATCAAGTGCTGATATACCACGATAGTGTTCTATAAAGGAGTGTTTACCACCAGGCGGGCTGCCTAATTTATGTTGGCAGAATATTTAGTGGGGCTTGACATAAACCTTTCTAGTCTTAGATATTTTGTGATTTTTATTAAAATTGTACATGTCAGTTCATTAATTGGTATAGCAACTTTAGGGTTTTGAATTCAAGTTGAATTAAGTTGAAGACCTCTAATGACAGTCAAATGACTCTAGGTACAGACGTCTCACGGCTTCTATTAAAAATTGCATATACAAAATATAGACGTTTTGTTCAAAATTGTTAATTGAGTTAATCGAATCCAGTCATTAAAAATAAGGTTATACAAGAATTTGTTACGGTTGAAATTTTAATCTACCAAAAGTGACTGAGCAAAAACCATAGAGCAGTTCGTAATGCGGATTTTTTCTTTCAATTACAAGTCTTTTATCTTCCGGATGATTTACGATATTCCTCATAGTTACTATTTTTTGAAGCGATCGATGCTTGCTTTTTTTTGTACAAAAAATTGAATAGCGCTTTAGTTGTTAGTTCCGACGACATTTTGTGAAATTACTAATTGGTTTTTATTTGACTTTTAATGAAGATTCAACGATAACAATATCGATTGTTCGTGAATCGAGCGGAAGTGGAAATTTGAGCCCTGCCATGGTGCGGCTCCGACCGTGACTGAACCCACAAATGTTGCATAGACATCGACCTCACGTTTGCTTTTTACATTGTTCTTTGTCTTTCTACGGGATCAAGTGTACGGGTAAATAAATACTTGACCTTTTAACATAAAGTAATTTAGGACGTCTATTCGTCGCGCCATTGAAATAATTTTACAGATAAAATAAAAACTAAACTAAGAGCCCTGTGGAAGGTGAAAGGGTATAAAAACCAGTTTTCAAAAAATAAAAAGCAGGATGGAATCATACTCGTATTTCAGACTTGGAAACCAATATTTTCAATAAAAATAAACAAAAATTGAGGTTATAGCTTGGAACACAAAATCTCCATACATTATTACCAGCTCCACTACATTGTGCTTAAAGTTCTGTCTATTCTTCTTATTTAGTCTGATTTTACGCTGGACAGTAAAATGTCAATACATCTGGCGTAGCAAGTGAAATAAGCGGAGAGCAAGCGTGTCGTACAAGCACTTATCTAGATTCGAATGTTCCGAGAACGAGGGACTCTGCCACCAAATATCATGACTGCCGTCTTACAAATGAGAAAATTTCGCTCTAATTATTTATGAATGTGTTATCGTCATATCTAAGGAGCTCACGACCCAACCTCCGTGCATTGCGCACGACACGAGCAAAGCCGCAATTAGCAAATGTGGCTTTCTTTGTTCTCGCTCGCACGTTCTGTGAGTTCGCTGCGCATCTATTACAAGAGATATAGTTGCGAGAAGAGCTGTCCGCGTATCGTTAATAAACCTCCATTACTTTCATTAAAGGCTATCTCGGACAGTGGTCGTATCGAGACGTCGCGTCGGCCGTCATGTCGACGCATAACGAAATGAAACACGATGACGCTATCGTCCAACGCGCATCGAACGTTCGCTGCTCACGCTCGTAGCACCGCATTCGCTTAATTGCAAAATACGAATGAATGTCGATAATATTTAATCACTACGCCGAGAACCGCGAACGACGTCTTCCCCTGTACTCCTAAATCTTGTTATGGAAATGACTGGAAAAGGCATCTATAATAAATTACGATGCAGATTATCGTATGATCCAATCGTAAATTAAGACAAGATACATAATTAAGGCGAATAAATAAAATGGTTGGCATTTCGACGGGAGCACGTTCGTTTCAGCTCATCGCCAGTTACATTTTATGCTATCGGTCCCTCTTAATAAAGTGTAGTTTGTTGTGGTGCGTTTAATTGCAATCCGATGGCCAATAATATTAAAGGACCTTTAGGAGTGCGGGGGCGGGACGAGGCACTCTGAATGTCACGACAAGATTTTTAATTACACCGCAGATATCATCTAAAAACCGTTCCCCATGCTATACGTGACACATCGTGAAATTACAAATTCGATGTGTTTTTGCTCAGAGCAGAATTCCATTGTCCGTGAATTTTCTACTGATATATCTGGTGGTTGTTTACCAGATATCGATATGTCGACGTTTCATTTATCATCTTTAAAATCGAAATGCGTTTAATTTATTTATAAGTGAGTATCTTTTGTGCTATGAACGCGAACAGATCGGCCGATGCGTGTGCGCAGCGCACAGTCGTGTGTCGAATATGATCTTAGTTTATTTTCGTTCTTCTAATGCGCCTCCGTTGTCGTCCGGAGGACAATTAAAAATACAAAAAAGTAAAACGTTTGTTTCAGACGTTCATTGTCTCCGTTATTAATAAATTCATTTTACTGAGTTGAAGTCGACGTGTATTTTATTCGCTTTAAGTGGTTTCACATTGTTTTATATTTATGTGCGGTTATTTTCGGCGGAGACATTATAATGCAGTTTGTGGGGGGAACATGTAAAACGGCTCACTCTTACTCCATTAGGGATATTTGAAACCTCGCAGAGTGCACTCATAAATTCACTCGTAATAATAACGGTGGCGCTGAGAATAACTATTGTTGTCTAAAACTTATTCATATGACAACAGGAAGCGGCAACACTCACTATTTATTTTTAAACTTGTCACACAGATAAGAAAACGTGCTATTCTGTTTCGATAGGTGACATAGGGAAGCCAGAATCAATTCTCTTATCCCTACGACCGTGTCGTGGGTCGCCAGCACACTGGCATCGCTCCTGCATTCATGCTTTTGTTATATGGAAGACTTATATTATGCTTACAGCTAAATTAAAATTAAAATAATAACTGTGCAATGAATCACCACGAAGCCAAATACAAATATTCAGGCTGACGATCCACTTGATAGCCTAAGTCGCTTATAAAACAAGCAACGTCACAGGTGTTACGAGTGCGCTGCCACTACGGAAGGATTAAATGTCATTAGTGATAAGAAAATGGCTTACCACTCACCGAAACATAACAACTCTCGTGCTGTTACTTCACGGCGGTCTTCTGTAATGGAGTGGCTTACTTCTGCCAGACGGGTTGCCCAAATGACTTCGAAACACAGAACCCTGCCTGTGTTTCGGAGAGTGAGTAGATGTCCATTACCTCATCACTTCCTTATCCCCTATCCTCAATCCTTCTATATGGTCGGTATCGCACTTGCAGCATTTATGGCGTTGCTTGTGTTATAAGCGAGCTTGTGTTAGAGCTTGTGTTATAGCCACTTATCATAAAAAAATGCATATTTATATTGTTAAAATAAAAATTACAAAGATAAAGGAATTTACATTGATATTTGTATACTCTTCTTGGGTATAAAGGGAACGAATGACACAAGGCACGTCCACGCGGCTCGCTTCTCCTGCATTTACTTTATTACTCTGATATTTTACTGGTAGCGCTCTTAACTTCCATATGTTCCGTTTTTATAGTTTTCTCTACGCGTTATAGCCTAATGTCACGTGAACAGTTGATTTGCGACTCTGATATAGGTATATATACTCTAGCGCAGCGGTCGTCATTATTTGCTCTGTGATACTTGTGTTTGACGTTATCGTCTTACGTTTTGCGATTTTGATATTTGAACAAAACTACACGCACATTAACCGCACGAATTTCTGCTCTGTAAAAAGATAGGCTACGCTATAAACTGAAACAAGATCCACTCTACTAATCCGACAAAAGCGAGCCTTGTATCCCTTCAAATTTATTTATAAGAAAACTCTTGGACAAGTCGTTAATAAAGTAGGGGCGAGAGAGGCGCAGCGCGTTTATAACTCACGTACCGAACTTTACCCGCCGACACATAAAATAATAGGTGTAAAAACTAACACGGGAATGTACTCAGTGAGCGAGCGAGCCGCGAGATGGACGGCACTGCGCGGTGCGGCGATTCTTGACCACAGGATCCTTCGAGCTAGATTCAATAGGACCTACTCGTACAGTCAAGTGTAAAAATATCTATCTACAAACTAAAGCATTACAATAACATGTATGTACAGTCGGGGTACGAAAACCTTCGTCAGTTTTTAAACTCATTCCTTTACCAAGTCGTAGACTCTTAGTACCCTTTGAAACTAAAGCATTAAGCTTACAAGTGATACGTTTGAAATATAATTTCGGCATGACTGATAATTGCCCTGGTGCAAGTAAATGTCGCCTTTAATGTTACGAACCTTTTCTTAATCCGACTTTACTTAAGTAATCATGAAATATAAATATATTTTTTCATCCTTACTATGTTTGCAAATGTTACAAAATTTTATAATAATATGTGCACATATATAATAAATGTTTTTTTAACATATTTATGAAACGATTTTTTGGATACATATTTAATGCACTTGAGTCTACATAGTTGCTACATAGCAAACCATACACAACACAAGTGAAATAATTTAATTAAGGGTTAATAGCTACAATAGGTAACGAACTCGAAAATTATTATCTCGCATAAATCATGATAATGAGCACCTTTCGAGCATTTCGTATCGCCATTAATTCAGATATCACTGCGGAAACAAACGTCGGTTTATCCTGCCATCTGTGGCGCAAGCGCACACCGGTAATCGTTAACCCCGAGGTGATATTATTTTGAATATCCATTTCCTTTAACATTTATTATTCAAATCGCCTTTAAGTGCTCGCCCTAAAGTCGAGTTCGAGTTATTTCGTTTTAAACTAAGCGTAAAGATGTATGACACAAATTTGAATTCGTAAGATATAATGTTATAGAGCTGCGGGCGACGGGCACGTGCGCGGGCGCACCTTGCACACGATTCTATAAGAAACAAATTAAAGACTGTTTTATTTATTTGGTATTTTATATTGCTCTATTCATTTTTATTTATTATTTATACAATAAGTGGAAGCAATAACTTCACTTTATTTTACTTGACATTCGGACATAGAAATGAATGTATAAATTATTGTAATCTGGCGTTTATCGGTTTGACTGCTCTTATTTTAAACTAAGCAATGACTTATTACTTCTTATCCAGTTTTATCTTCATTTACAGAATATCTTCAATCAGTTTTTTACATAAAAACTGTTTATTTATTGATTAATTTGTAACGTCTCATTAAAACATTTCAGGCGCGTGAATTGTTTTCCTTGGCTACTTTTTTCATATAAATAAAGATAATTTAATATTACTTATAGTTTAATATTTAATTGATTATGATGTGGATAATAGATGACGATCTTGATGAACACTATGTGTTTGAATGCCAACAAACAATCTTTGAAAGCATGTGAATTTCTGCAAATACCTATGTTAACATTAACCCCATGTGTGATAATTGAGGAAAGGCCTAAGCCCATTATAATGTGTCTAGTATAATTTAAATAAGTGTATAGTAAAACTTTAATAACATAAAATATGTAAAATTCAAAACCAATACATGCTCGGTATTTTATTTTTCTATTTTGCCAATAGAAAAATAAAATACCCAAAAAATTAATCCGTTCTAATATTATAAATTAATGAGTATGTTTGCGAAAATGTTTTTTACTCGAATTCTCGTCAACTGAATTGAATGGATCTCGTCACATATTAGAAAATAATATCCAAAACAAACACTCTTTGATTCTGTACTATATAAAACTCTTCACCTATTCAATAGATAGCAAATGCGACGCCGCAGGTAGTATATTCCAAAAAAAAAAAACAATTATACGTGACTGAAATATTTGCATGTTATAGCTATTTTATAAGACATGAATTTGTTTACGATGACGTGTGAGTCATAACATGTGAACAACTCGTCCTTGCGGTGACCGAGGTCAATCAGCGACTATATCCAAACTATAAATTTCTTTTAATAAGACACAAATACAACTTACTGTTCGTTTTTGAGTCGCGAACAAGAAATTTAAATAAAACACTTTTATCAGATACGACAGGTGGAGCATTTTTTTCATCGTTTTAACTTCGCTGTAGGTTACGGATTAGCTGGTAAACTAATCGATTCTCGATACGGAAGGGGAAACGCTGGTCTATAAAAAGTATAACTTATTATGTATATATTTAAGAATATTGTTAAAGAATTCCTTTTTATATTGTTGTAATGTTCTGCTTCATTATTTGATAGATTGCAGGGTTGGTTTACAATTATCGTGTAGACCAGTCTTTCCCAAAGTGGGCGATAACGCCCTGAAAAAAATTGGGGGCGTTGTGTAGAGGCTTGGGGGTGATTTGTAATTTCAATGTGAAAAAATGTAGGCGCTAAAAATAATTTACTCTCAAAGAGGGCAGTAGACAAAATAAGTTTGGGAACCACTGCTGTAGACGATTGGGAAGACATGACGTGACGCTCCAATAATACTCGTAACATTGTCTGTCTTAGGTTTTGGTCAGAGGGAACTAGCGATAATCAGCCATTTAGAAATGTATGTTTACGCGATAGCTGTGATTAGTTTACACTAATCTCATATAATAAGAATTATGTATAGTATAGACAGAATTTGGTGGACAACATAGTGAAGCCGGTTTTATAAACATGTGTGCGTAAATCGTTTACTCTATTGAGGTTTTGTGTTCACAGCTATAACCTCAATTTTTGATTATTGTGATGAGCTATCTGTGTGCCAATTTTCATCCAAATCCCTTTAGCCGTTTTTCCTTGAAAGAGTAGGAAACAAACATCCACATTTCATCCTCACAAATTTTCGCATTTATAATGTTTTATTGGTTTAGTAGTCGTCTCGCCCAATTTTATTTCGTACGAAATGTGCGAAAAGCCAACTTTAAATTTAAATATATTTTTAGAAGTCGTCTTGCACATATTATTATCTTAAAAAAAAAACGTGGAATAAAAGTACAGTACCATACAAAAGTGATACCTATTCGCATATTTCGTACGAAATAAAATTATGCGAGACGACTACTAAACCATTTTATTAGTAGGATGATACCCAAAGTAGTCTGTATGTAGTTAGTTAACTGTATGACCGTTAATCAATTTGAAATGACGATAGAATTGATGTCACAGAGCTAGAGCACGTTTTAATATTCATCAAGTCTTAATCAAGTGCTGGCAGCCCACCCACGTTTGTCAGTGATGCAAATGCTTACCATTTTCTCCACCATCAGTGTGGCCATCGTCATACTAATTTAGCAGGACCCCGGCCAGTAGACAGTGCGCAATAAATATTTAAGATTAATCTGATTGGGGACTAGGTACGGCTCGTTTGAATACTAACGATCGCTAAAGACCGTTCGGTTATAGCGATTACTATTGTGGGCATGTCCTCGTGTTTCTGTTTTAGTTTCGCATAATAAATGTGCACTTTCGAATTGTAAAACCGTGTGATTTACCGAATCGATGTCGATTCCCGGGAAAACCTAATACGAGATTCATACATTTTTCTTATCCATTGAACAAGAGTACCTTATAGATATATTATGTGTAAAAGAAACGAACTAATGTTTGTCCAATTTTTTTTTAATTAGCTATCTTACAATCTATTAGACAGTAGGTATATAAAAATACATTTCTTAAGGATTATTTGAAATAAGCTGATGCCTGCGACTTTGAACGTATTAAAAATAAATAAAAGATATAACGCTTAACAAAATATGTAAAGTATTATAAAGCCTGACATATATTAACACCTTACATTACTTATAAGTACTTTTGCCAAGCGTTGGATCTTCATTTTAAGATTTAGGGCCTGCGGCTTCGCCCGTATTGAATATTTTTATATATACTAGAATGGCTAACATTTGAATTTCTCCATTATTATTTTTTCATTAAAAAAAATTAAGTCTTAATTGCGTTGGTTCAATTTTCTTTTTTTTATTTTTAAAATATATATTTTAAAACATTTATAAATTTAACATTTGATAGATATGAATAGTTCTTAATATCGCATTACTATGATGAAATTATATATTTTCTTATTAGATTTTTTATGAAGTACGAAACTGTTGAATTTATACATACTTTATAATTATTTTTCAATTTGATCAGATTATCACAATAGCCAGCTATCGCAGTGAACTAATTCGTTAGATTCCAGTACCTATCGAGTTACAAATTGTATATCTAAGATCGATACCGACGTAATGAAGAGGACTCAGCATTTAAATACATTTGCATATTAGAATGCGCCCGGCGGAGGTGACCGCTTCTATAGATTGAGCGCAGCGCATTGTGGCCGTAGGTACTGCACGCTGACCACTGCTACTGACGACACGAGATCACTTAGTTACATTTGTTATTCTATAGGTACCTATCCTTCTTGATACTACAGATATTATGGTTAGGTAGGATAGAATTTAAATCGGATAAATTTTATAAAGAAAAAGAGTTATCATTAAAATTATCACGGCTTGACACAACAACCACAGACCGCCCAAGTGCACTCAGAGTGCACAGTAGCTTTTCTCAGTACGTGGTCATCATTTGAAAATCTTTCTCGCGCAATACTTAGTAGGCAATGCCACTTCTGCCTACTGATTTTAAGATGTATGTCGATGATTTTAGTTCTTTTATGGATTATTTCGTTACCTACGTAATCTGCCTCGTAGTTAAGCTCCGAACAAAGCTCTTTTTTTGGAGCAAGTTTGAGAAAGTGGAACATAAGTAATTTAGTAAAAGAAGGACTGAGTATGGCCAAGGAATTAAATGTTGCCTCCAAAGAAAGTCAGGTAGCTACGTTCATAATGTGCTATCACGCACATTACACACAATAGTAAGTCTACCGGCTTGTCGAAGGCCATCTACTTAGCACGACTATTGAACGTCCTATCACACATAGTAGGTATAATACGACACAGTTCCAAGCTCCCTTTTAGAACCAACCCTTTTAGAATTGTTATTTGTTTTTTTGAGTTATAGAGTTTTGAATTCAGAATTGAAAATTTAAATTCAGAATTGACCGCCTTAGAGTAGCTTGTATCAGCAACAGACTACACTGGTCTACTGAAAGAAATAATAAGATATTTTGTATAAGTACATAGAAGAAAACTGAGGTAACGCACACATTTATACTATGTGTGTCTGTGTGTGTGCTATGTGGAAGCTAGGTCGTAGCCGATGCGCGGCTCGATACCGACACCAATTAATATGCAATGTCGTAGCACTCGTAAACTAGTCACGAACATATGCCAATATGTTGGTGCTAGTTAGGCAGCAGCTATTTGTATAATTTGGTCGGATTACTACGTTAGTTGGCGCCGTCTTGCTTTTATTTAGTGTGCAGGCGGAAATTAGTCTCAGCTCGTTTCGTTGGCCCACCGATTGATTGTGCTCAAATTCCCCTAATGTGATTGCTCCTTATCCAGCCGCCAGAATTAGAAAAAAATCTGTTAATATTTATATCATAGGGCAAAATTACAATCACAATAACAACAAATTAAATTTATTTATGATTACACAAATTGCAAAAATTATATAGAATTTTTTAAAGTACCTATCCATACAAAAACCGATGTCATTCCTAGAAAGGTCTGAAGAAACACTGTACACTCGGATACACAATAAGAAAAAAGAAATTTTGCCAAATATCGAATTCGAATTATCAAGCATTACACCTGAATTTACTATCTTCATATATTTATATATTCGTTCTAAATTAGCTTATACCTAATCTGAATTCATTAATTAATGCAATATATTTAATTCAAGAAACTTGTCATCGCCAAATTTGTATATCAAACTTAGATATGTCTACATTGAGGTGAAGATGAAGAAATACCTATTAAAATAGTTTCAATTTTTACGCAGGAACTGTAATACCAACAATTTAAAACATAGTCTACATTCTTGACCCTGGAAAAACAAATATACCTACTTACAGCTAAAAAAAAATATAAATTCATATTTCACATTTCGTATAGTAAATAATATAACAACATGACTCAACAAAGGTTTTTATGGAATTCCAGCCAAGTACTTCAGTTTCATTTATTTGTAGTACCTATATGTAGTTTCCAAGTAGTTTGACACATTTGGCGTCTCTTTCACAAACATCTAGTAGGCCAAACTGTCATTTAAAGTCACCGGTAACCGGGGATAATGGAGCTGAATACCTTTGTTTGTACGGTAAACGTCCCAAACATTAAATAGAAAATAATAAAAAAAATATCGGCTATCGAAAGATGCAGTAAACCGAGTGCATAATTCAATATAACAGAAAATGATTTCTAAAAGTAACTAATCAACACTTTACATGTAGTTTGTGAAAGAGGCCCTCAGTCTTACAGATTTGACGAATAAATATAATTAATTAAATTATTTTCATACTAAAGTTTCTATTAGTGTAAACCTTCAGGAATAGAATTATAATTCACTATTGTTCAGATATATCCATTAAGTATGTGGGCAGTATTGTAATGCTGTATCATACATCGAAGCACGTAGCAAGTGCCCTCTATCGCGATCATCGCGAACTGTGGCGCCACATGTCGCGACAACTTATCCACGGTTATTTATTATGCATAATGAAAATAGTTACACGATTTCATTTGCATTATTAACTTACTTCTTAATAACTATAACACGCGGTTAAAGAAATTACTAATCGGCGACTATTACATAACACGAAGTCTGTGGGCCAATGCCAATGGGCCGATCACGCTCAACTAAAAAAGCCCTCATTCAATTCAACAGTAAACCCTTGTGGGTGATGGGGCAAGTTTAAAATTACAAGAAATAAATACTATCATTCATAGATTTGTTCAAGCAACTCGGGAATGGAACCAGGTTCTTCTCCGTCAAGAATTTATTTTTATTAGATAACTAGCAAACCGTCCCCGGCTTCGCATGTATGTCCAATTTTTCTCTTCATAAGAATCTCCCACGGACTTTAATGAATATTTAAAAAAAAATAGCCCATGGTCCAGTCTTTCTCGAGTTTTGCGCTTAGGAATACATTTAGTGATAGGCTTTTCCTATGTTTATAGGCGACAGCAGCCAACTATAATCAAGTGGACGGTTTACATTAAAAATATAATCCAGTTTTATTTTTATTACATGTAAGAAAAAAAATTAAGCGATAAGAATAATTACAGACGGATATACGCGTATATAGATGGATGACCTGCCAACTCGCGGCAAGTATAAGCAGGTAGGCTGACGTTAAAGCTCGCAACGCACAGCATAATAATTAGTCATTAGAAAGTAGGCAGCTAGGGAGAAGGGAGGCGAAGGGAGGGGTGTTACCGGGCGGGGGGCGGAGCTCGTCTGTTTCAGCTTATCTGAAATTACATCTTTTATGGGTATCCGCGATTATTCCGCGCTGCAGCGACTTGCGGCGCGTTAGTACCGCCTGGAAAACAACTCGACATTACCATCGGTGTTCTACATAATCCCTACTATTGCTTTTTATGAGATTGCTTCTACTTTCGCTTCTCACTTGTCCTTTTTGCTACCCATTAAGTATTCCCATTAGATTTGACGATACTACACGTCGGCCGCTTAAGGCCACCGTGTCATCTGGCTTATCGTTTTCTGCTGACTGACGCTCGAGTTAGCACCCCATACTACGAATAGCTTTATGATTGTACGCTAAACAATGCTATTGTTAAGTTATTACAAGTAAATCAATCAATCATCAATACTAATAATAAATCTGTAAGTGTAGGTATTGTATGTATGTATGTTCCTCCATAACTCTTAAACGAATTAACTGATTTTCATGAAACTTGGTAGATAAACATTTAGACGTACAGGACACAGGATAGGCTACTTTTTTTCTTTTTTAACGCGGACGATGTTGCAGGCTCTAGTAATAATATATATTTATTATAAATGAAAAACTATTTTATACCGAGTAATCAGCGGTCATTTAAGCGCCAAACATAAAGGCGACTATTTGGCCGAAGACACACACGAAGAAACTAAAACAATCAGAAAATCAGATTCGGTCAGAAAGCATAGCGTAGCAAATATATCTGCCACAAAATCAACGCCATATGAGAACGCGCCTTTAGATGCGCAAGCGAGTTTCAGTTTTTGTGGAACATTCAGTCCTCTCATTTTCCACACACAGCGAGCCACCATAAAGGTAAGCATTCCCACACAAATTTATTCATGGACGCAATAGATCTCGAGAAGACGGAGTTCGGTTAAATCTAATATCCTTGTTTGTTACACAGAAGCGAGGCTTACAACAACAGGCAAACAATTCAGTGGAGTTAACTCGAATTCATAATCAAGTAATTTATGTGCACGGCGAATAAATTAGCCGCCTTAGCTAGCGCGCCGCCCATAACTTACCCCAATAAATTGCCTAAAGCGGGCCAACTTCATTTTATCTCCAAATACTAATAAGTACTCACTCAACCTACCTAACTACACAGTAAACATTGTTTTTATGTTCGTTTTATTTTCATACATATCGTTCTCCACCCCAATATGGCCCTTTACGCGATTATTACGAGATAAGGACGCCGCGGCTGCAAAAAGGCTTAAGTGTCAAATCAAAGTCCTTTAATATTAACACTTTTATTAAAACACTTTCATTGCACGTTGAGCCATTTGAAAGTTGTCGGGGGGGAAATTAACAAAACAAAAATAAACCAGTTTAGAATGCGACAGTGGTTTATTGGGGCAATTTTGTATAAGCAAGCGAGTTGGCATATAATGCATTTCGTGTTGCACTAAAGCCTGACGTACCAGGTAGCACCTGTTTTGCATAAGGCGTCATGTTGAGAATGGAGAACCCCACAGTTTTAAGTGTAAATTTTGCGATAAATATATTAAATTGCGCACAGACGGGTAACGAAACGGGTTTAGATAAGAACAATAAGTGAATATACATAATATTTGTCACCGCAGGAAGGTTACCTCAAGGTTAGCCTGTTGCTTTGACTGTACCTACTGAAACTGATAAATGGAAGCCGAATTTGCGTTTACAAATTTGTATAGAAATATAAAAGACAATAGGAAAATTAATATCAAGTACCTACCTATTTATTTAATAATAAATTAGTTATTTTCATATTGGCATGCTTGTACATACAACTATTGCTGAAAGAACAAATAAACAAACATACAACTTTACAACTTTTTGATATTAGTAAGATTAAATCGAGTTACACCCCCTCAAAGTTGTCACGCTGCCCAAATTGTTCAATAGAGGTAACAATAAAATTAACATACGCCATAGTGAGGTGTCACGGTGCAGGAAGTATAGTGTAATTTGTAAGCTTTGTGATTAATAAAGTGTACTAAGTGTGACCCGAATAGGACAGATTAGCGGCCACTTTATCACTTCTATTCCGAGTTAACGTCGCGTGACGGATCTCGTTTCGAACTCATAAAGAGTCCAAAGCAAATAGATAACGCTTACTTTACGTTGGGGCCTTTTCCACTTGCCAACTTCGGCCTGAGGAGCCCCAAAGGGTCAGCCGTTGAGCTTATTCAAGTTACCTATAATTTTTAAATTGTTTTATTTAAAGATTATTTTCATTTGCATTTTAAAGTAAAATGACAAAATTGAGGTATTAACTGTTTTGGTTACGTACGTGTTTTGGTAATTAATACGTATTGAATTCGTTACGCCAACTAATAACAACCTGGTTAAAAATAAAAGATAAAATTGACTGGATATCGTATGTAATTATAAACACTGACTTTCTAGGTATCAATTCGGACTCTAATCTTAAGTGAGACCCACGTGTTTTTGAAATAGACCCACGTGAGATAGATAGTTTATGAAATAGGCTAGTCAGTTAAAGTATTCAGCTCACGGTTTTATGGTATATATGTAAAAAGTGTTCCTTAAATTTTACTTTTTCAACATTTTACCTACATACCGTGGCAAATCCTATCACGGTGAAATGTTTAGTGAATTGAAAAAGATTTAGAATTAATCGAAATTATTTTACAAATAAAACTGTATATATTATATTTTCAGGTTACATAAAATAAGTAACTTTAAAAGGTTAACAATATGTAGGTACATAATTTTTTTTTTATAAATTGCTTTATTATTTATTATTATTATTATTATTTAGTAAACATAAATTTTAGAGAATCGCGTGCTATTGTATATGCGGATATCTGGCTGTCATTCAAATTTTTTTGGTAAGTACTTCAATGTTTTTACATTTTGTAATTTACTGACGTTATTGCTTTGATAAGAGCAACTATGAAGGTTTCTCGGCTTTTATTCGTTACTTCCTCGTGAAACAATATTCAGAATCAGTCGACTGTAGATAAAATTTCAAAGTTTTTTGATGATTTGTAAACCTAGTCGTGAAATCTTCATGACACCAATGAATTTGAGATATGAAATTTTTTGTCACATATTTTTTTTACAATACTACCAAAAACGTCATTAGGAAAAGTATACATTTCACTGTCGAAAACAATGGAAAACGCAACCTGCCTAGTTCACATTCGGACAGATTGATGGAATTACTACGGGCCGAATACGTCGTATTTTTAATGCTTATAAAGTAGCTTAATCAGATTTCCTCTAGAGGTGTCAGTTAATTAAAAACAAAAATAAAATAATGTTTAAGTATGAAAACAATTCAACTGTTACTTGAAGTGTTTCATAATAACTTTAAAACATGCTGTTATAATGAGCAAGGGATGCCAGAAAAGAGGGATATATAATATATACGGAAAGGTGTTGTATATAAATTGTATCCCGGGCGAAGTCGGAAGCTGGTCACTAGTTAAAAATAAAACAAATCGTTGAGGAAATGTTGAAAATATATTGTTCTTTAAAACAAACGTGACGAGGAAAACAGTGCTGAATTAAATCACAAAATAAATATGACAAGTTTGATCTCCGTTCCGGTCTATGGGTTAAACGTTCTCCGTTAAGAAGGTACGAGTATTGTAAAGAGAGAGAGGGCTTCACTCACTGCGGATGAGTAGTCACAGTTAGAAACAAAAATAAATCACTTTACAACCACCTTCTCTTTTCAATGACATTGGTTTTACCTATGAAAACCATTTGAATGTTTGGTTATTCGAATATTTGTGAAATTTTTTATTAGTCATTTTTAATTGTTAACTACCTGTTTACCTATATCATTATGCTATGACCTGCCCTTACTTCGCATAGAAACAATAAACATATAAAATTTTAAACTTTTCCGGTTTTTAAACGGCCAAACTTTAAAATACATAGATTGATTATTTTCTACTGCGTATAATTTGACGCACACTAATTTGAAATACTTAGTTTTAATAAAAAATTCTAAGTTCGACAAATTAAGGCAAGGACTAAGCAGAAAAGCGTTATTTTCGTCAACTAATTTGACTTCTTCTTAAGTTGCGCTGATTTTGGAAAAAGTTCTATTCGGCCTGAGGTAAGTTCTTGTCTTAATTAATTAATAAATCCCATAACAATTTTTAACAGAACAACTTCAGTGTGTAAAACAGAGTATACAAGTTAGAAACACTAGCAACATCGTCTCGGTATTATCATAAAAACATAATTCGTTATTTAGACAAAAGCATTACCTTATCTGCAAGAATAACTCACGCTCCTACCATTATCCCCCCACAAGCTCACATTATGGAGGTGTTTACTTAGTATTATAGTTGCTTTAAATTTACATACAACATGTTCTGTCATTTGCTTATCGTTCCCATGACAAGTCTCGCGCATTATGCAAGAATATATTTGACAAATTTTATTAGAAATGGCGGTGTGAAATATTCAGGAATTGCAATGTTAAAGCTCGCTTTAAGCCGAAGCGCGCGAGCGATGTACCACGATGAGCATTTGAATAATCGCGCTCTGCTCCGAGCCTAGGTACGAGTATTATATGATAATAATTTCACGCGCGAGCGCCTCGCGACGGGTGTTAGCTGTTAGCTCCCACCCCACACTCTATCTGCCGCATCGCCTCCTAGGAATGTGTGAAAAAATTCAACCAGACCGACATGCATATTAAATATTGTGGCTAACTATTTTTTTCCACTTTACTACTTTGTGACATACGCAAGTACAGTCGGGGTACGAAAACCTTCGTCAGTGGTCATATTCATTCCTTTATCACGTCGTAGACTCTTGGTACCTACTTATTGAAACTAAAATATTCACACCAGCAGTCTGTCCATCTGTTCAATGACCAATGAATCTGTGATGTCTTATCTCAATTACTTATGGCATAATTAAAGATTATTTTTTTTGTATACTTTGTGATATACGCAAGTACAGTCGGGGTACGAAAACCTTCGTCAGTGGTCATATTCATTCCTTTATCACGTCGTAGACCCTACTTATTGAAACTAAAATATTCACACCAGCAGTCTGTTCTGTTCAATGACTAATGAATCTGTGATGTCTTATCTCAATTAATTATGGCATAATTAAAGAAAATATTTTTTTTTGTATTTTAGGTGTCATAATATTTTGCTATATTATTAAAAAAGTCCTTTAAATTGGGCAGTGATATTATTGGTATAATTTTCATCAATCCATTGTCGTTGCTATATCTACCTATATAGTAATAAATATTATACAGACGTAATTTGTTGTTTAATCTTGACAAATTTTACACCGATATAGATTGCATTCATTGGCCAAGTTATCAAGCAACCTGTTTGATAGGCCTCCCCTATCATATTTTAATTAATTGATACTACAAACGTTAAAAATCATTGAAGTGTTAAAACACGCCATGGAGGGTTGTCGGTGAGGGAAAATACCTACTTGAAATTAGTTTGGGTTGCGTGTTCATTGCCTGTATTAAGAATCCTTAGGCATACTCGGCACGCATCTTTTCGATAATTTTAATAAAACTTGAGTATTAATATTAACTTAAGCGACTGACCTACAAGCACAAATGAGTTACTTAAGCCACCTGTACTCAGTTAATGTGTGAAGTTGTAAAGTTAACGTATCGTAAAATTATAGTGTATAATTATGCGATAAAGGGAATGTCGTAAAATTAGTTACATTTCATAATAATTGTGTTGTATTTAGATGCGGTATCAGCGAATGGTACTGTAATTATGTAAGTTTATGTACAGACAGCTTAAAAAATATATAAATACGAATCGATATAATATAAATTATATCGATATAATATTAATAGTAATTTACTTTACTTACATACTAAATACAATCTACAGTATATTCATTAACATTCAGCGTTTGCAAAATAATATTTTTTTGCAGCACATATTATAATATTATGTTTTTAGGAGTCATTAATTGAGAATCACGTTTAGCGATAATGAGTGAGTTCATAGAGTACATAATTCAATAATATGAAGACCTATTCAATTGTGGACTTATTTAAACTTTTGACAAGCCGCCGTCGGCAGAGTTTGGGTGCTTGCCTTAACGCTCTAGAGTCTCCGGGTTCGATTCCCGGCAGGGCAATTTTTCGAAATGAACTTTTCTAATTTGGCTCAGGTCTAGATCTGGAAAGTAGTGGCATGGCACAACACTGCATTTCGCAGTTATTTGGGCGGCCCGTCTAGCGGCCGTAACCACTCCACAGAATAACAAAGTGAAATAATAGCACATTTGCTATTGTGTTTCGGTGAGTGAGTAAGGGATGCCTATTACCCCATCCCTCCCTTATCCCTTATCCCTTACCAATTCCTTATCCTTAATCTTGTTGTAGTCGGCAGCGCACTTGCACACCTGTGACGTTTCTTGTGTTATGGGCGACAGTAGCCTACTGACAAGCACGAACTTCCACACAGGACACATTTTTGGTTTCATATTTTTTTTGATCCTTCGACTCTTCAACTCAACTCCTTCAACTCCTATGGTATTGTTTGTATTAAAGTGAGATAGTCAATTACTATAACGTGGATCATTATAGCCTATAGATTTTATATATTATTTATATGGTAAATAAAATATTATATTTGACTAATGAATGGATAATGTTAATGAATACCGTAGAACTTTATATCTTTCTGAGCTTGACTGTACTTACTTCTCCAAGTATTATTTTATTCGCAAGTAAGTAAGTATTAAACTGCTAATAAAATAAATTGAAGCTACACTGGATGAACATACTGTAATTAGTATTACAAGACACTAGTCTTTATTAACAGTTAAATAATAAATGCTTCAGTATCAGAGGTGAGAAGAGTCGTACATTTAACTATAAGTCTACCTTATTCTAGAAGGAAGCCTTCTATTAACTAATTAGAATAATTTACTTGGCGCCTACTTGTAAATGATTAATGTTCCGAACGCGTCGCGATAAACTTAATACAAAATAATTTATACACTTCCTTTTGAAACGATAATGCTTAGTCTTTGTTATACTAATACACACTTAAAAAGCGAGTAAATATAAAGCTATAATTAACTACAAACTTCATGCACCAGTAAATGTAGACATTAATTTCCACACTAGTATATCTATTTGGGCGCACCAACCGCCTTTATCTGTCATCGTTCTCAACGTGCACAGTATTAAACGAATGTATGATTTAAATATATTAGTTTAGAAAATGAATTGCAATCTATGAGCGTAAAGTCTATTTTGCCTTAGCGTTTTGTGGCCGCTTAGAGCGTTTCGGAAAGCAATGAGCGGTGGGTGGAAGGCGACTTTACGTATTGCGTTTACACGAAATTATTTTAATATGCAAATAAGAAAATGTGAAGGAGAATTGTGTTTCGACGATGTTGGGTAAAGTCTGTTACGCGGACTTATTCTTTAAATTAATGGCAGTGCAAGATTAGAGTACTGCTAACTGCTTTACATGGAAGCGGGCTTACACGCGGCGGGCCTCGTTCAGAAACAGACAAATGAAAGTATATACTTAATTACTAGGCTAGACCGCCCCGTTCTAAATGCAAGAGGGATTAGAATTAGCATTTGCGCGTTAACAAGGCACGCGTATGGCATTTATGACTTTCAATATTTAAATAATGTAAGTCCAACAGGATACTCCACTCATACTTGCATAAACAGCGATCGATTAATTTTATGCAAAAGAAATAACGATTCGAATATGATTAAGCTTAAGACAAGACTATCCTCAAACCGAACACATTTTTTACCAAAATTGTGCAATACTTATGCATTGCACCCATAAGTATTGCACAACAAATTTCTGTAACTTCCGAACAGATTTAAAATTGGAAGGTTTTTTTATATATTGTGTAAAATATGAAAAACGAAATTAAGGCTACTTTAATACCTACAGAACTTAAGTTATTTATTAAGCTTAATTCGGATGAGTAGTTTTGAAGTTTACCTCCTACATATAAACAAACATACAAACTTTACCTCTTTATAATATTTATTTAATATAAAAGTGGTTGATGTCCACTTGTCTAGTCAGCTTGTCTTTATGAGCAGGTTTTCATTATTCCTGTATACGCAAGCCTAATGGTCTACACTAGAGAAGATTTCTTCTAACGACATTAATCATATTATTACGTATTAGATAGGTAGTCTTCTTCATTAGTGAAGGTCGTGCCCGCTCTGAAACGCCTTGTATTATCAATGTATATTATGTATGTACTAGTTGGCGCCCGCGATTTCGCCCGCGTTGAAAAAGAAAAAAGTAGCCTATCCTGTGTCCCGTACGTCTAAATGTTTATCTACCAAGTTTCATGAAAATCAGTTAATTCGTTTAAGAGTTACGGAGGAACATACATACTTACATACATACATACAGAAAAAAATTCTAAAAATGTTCAATTTAGTTTCAGTATCATGTATATAGCCTATTAACACGATATCTGAAAACAATTAACTTACTCCATGACCGACCCTTACAGATTTATTATTAGTATTGATAAATGTATAAATTAAATTGAAAAGACTCGGAAGGTAAACAGGCCCATCTGTGATACGAACCATCGAAATAATAATTATTATCTCATCGGCCGTTTCGGTAGTCTACTGCACTTCTATAGAGACTATTCGTTACACTGATCTATTATAGACTACTATGGACTATGAGCCATGCCTTAAATAATTGGTTTCATTATGATAATGAAGTTAAACGTTTTTTTTTATGTTGATCCCAATTAGCGTGTGTAAGGGCAGTAGGGCGGCACGGGCCATTCCAAATGCCGACGGTAACCTGCGAATATGAAGTGATGGATGAACTCCACAGCTGTTTTGCATACAATGGTAAAAAATATGTGAAACAAAAACTCTGGTAACGGACACGTCCCTATGAAAGCTAATTAAAATCGTATTTTTATAGCGTTTTGTTTCACTTTTTTGATCTGGTATTCTGTCCGTTCTGACATCCGTGCGACGCGGAGTTATTTATGTAATGCATACACGTGTTTCTATTTTACACATTACACATTCGTGTTAATAATCTATTATTTTTATTGTTGGACTATTCGAATTGGATCACAAATAGTATGAGCTTCTCAAATGAAGCATTTTAAAATAATGATGTTTTTGAAAATTTCACTGTTAAATTGTTTTAAAGATCACACACATCTTAGATAGATATATAGGAACTATATTTATATCTCGAACACAAAAGTAAAAGGAAACAAGTCAATCAAATAATACCCAGTAGATCTCTAATTAAATGAAAATTGTATTAAATAAGAACTGCTATGAAAATAATAAATAAAACTAATGTGAGGCACGTAGCAGAAAAATTTCCTTTCTTTTTCTTGTTAAAAAAACCCCTGTGCCTATCATCGTAACTAAGTAGGTATTTCTGTATCGTGTGTAAAATTACATTTGTCTAGTTTTGTATTGCCAAAATGTATGACATTAAATACATAGTACTATTACTAGGTAAAATAAACATTTCTAAATATAAGAAATATTATATTACAAAATGCCTGCTTTCCCCAATAAGAAATCCTAATATTTAATACTATCTGTGCCCGTAACCTCATAGTTCATTTTTTTTAAACCCACAGAAACCTAACATTTTTACGGGATAAAAGTATCCTATATATTAATCCAGGTAATAACCTATCTGTGTGCTAAATTTCATCAAAATCGGTAGAGCCGTTTTTGCGGAAAAGAGTAACAAACATCCATCCATCTTCACAAAATTTCGTATTTATAATATTAGTAGGAATGCTATTCTTGCTTTTTGCTTGGCGTAACTTGTGCTAAGGTTATGGTTGCCACCAAAATTAAGTGGATCGTAAATCGACTTTCACATAAAAAGTATCGCTGATTTCGACTTAACTATATATTACTGTAGATATCTGACTGTAAACACAATGACTGTATGAGACTGTATATGTGTGTGAGTGAATAGACAAAGTTATGTATGTACATATTGTACATCTAAGGCGAATACGTTGGTATGGAAGCAAATGATTACAATTGGTATCGTTACAATAAATCGGTGCTATCAATGTGTTCTCGGGATAGAAGCGCGCGTTAGTGTTTTTCTCGTCAGAAATCGATGCGTAATTATAGTCAGAGGAACGATTAACATCTGTCGACTATTAAATAAACTCGGATTATAAGGGTTCAATCATTGTAATTATTCCTATCCGTCGGATGCGCTCAAAGTGTGTTGCTTCACTCGGCTAATTTTCTCGTGGTTCGCAAGGAAATCAAACCTACCCTTTTATTAGTCAGTCACAGTGATGGCTCGCGTAATACAAAATATATTTTCTGACATATTGCATCCAGAAACTTTGCTTTTGTTAGATTTAAAGTATTTACAAAGTCGATATTAAAAGAAAAAGACACGAATCAGTTTCGTTGCAGACCTTTGTCTGAGAAGGCATTGCTCAGAATGAACATCTTTGCTGCTAATTTTCCTATAATCTCAGGTTAATTTTCCTATAAGGTTACACAAAATCTTGCATTTCTGCATTACAAACGAAACCTACGTACACGTATCAATCCTTCAAATCCTTTCATATAAATTCGTCTGCATCTACAGTGTCTTCCAACTGTTTTTACACATTGCCTCTTAAATCTTACTCGATCAAAGTACTCATAGATTTAAAGAGATGTTCTAGATTACACAGTACAATTATCGTGGCTAATAGATTGAACTATTCCAAGAAGACTCCCAATCTCGCTAGTTGAGCGTAATAGGGTGTTACAGCAGAGAACTGTGTGAACGTTGGCAGGATAAGACGCGGCGGCGGCGTCGGCTTCAGTGCTTTTACAAAAACCACAGTAGCTAACTGGGCGATTATAATATATTAGTATGTCTTTAATTGCGCCGATATAATTACGTCGGTGAGCCGCGCATACGTGACAATATCCCGATCACCGCTGCCGTACACCGCCTCACACTCACACCGCACCGCCCAGTGAGATATTAAGAGGGAATAGCTTGAAGAGCCGATCAAATGTTTCGCGATAATGAGCGGCGGCTCTGATCGGAGTTCCATTAGGAAGTCGTAATTCGCAACTATAATGTTCGTCCTCTTGTAATGTACTACTTCGCGATGGAGATCTGTGAGCGTATTAACATTTAAAAGTTTAGTGTTGCCTTCATATAATTAAAACTTTAGTGTTGCCATGAAAATAGTGAGCAGCACATACAATACAACCACCAAATTATGAAATTTATTAATTATTATTATAATTTATTTTATAACGTAAGCTTCCGCTAAGAGAGCGTTTTTGAAAACTTCAACATGCAAAACCGGAGTAAAGTCGCTAATCCTTACATATTACTCGTATAAAAACAAAGTCCTCCACCGCGTCTGTCTGTCTGTTCGCGATAAACGCAAAAACTACTGCAATGATTTTCATGCTGTTTTCACCAATGGATAGAGTGGTTCTCGAGGAAGGTTTTAGTATATAATTTACAAAGTTATGTATAAATATCAAAGTGTAAGCAATATATGTAGATAATTATTCAAATGTGCCAAGTGAATTGTTTGATTTGTTTGCATTAGTTATAATAAACAAACATTTAGTTTTATTTTATTTATTCCTAAAATCCTTTAAAATTTATGTGAATTTTCCCATTTAAATTTCCAGTGCCACTTTCGAGATGCACTTTTGATTCTATTGAAATATCACAATTCTGTTTTTGTTGTGTTGTAAATATTTTATGGACAATGTATGTGAGTATGTGAAAGTGTCTTAAATCGGTTGTGGTTCAATCGAGTGACATTAGGAGCGATCGAATAGTGACGGCGCAAGGAAACGGGGTAATTTTCTAATGGTTCAACGAGGTGATAGTTACCTACCGTGAGAATCGAACCAATACTTGTTATACCTCAGATCCAAACATTTCCTTTTGTAGATAGTTAAGTTAACAGTAAATAAAGGTTAAGGTATTTTGTCAGCAGTTTATTTTCTACCGCTATGAACGTTAGGTACGCTGTTAAAAGACCGGTGAGTAGCAGTAGCCATCTGAAGATGACGATAATTTTTTTTTTCTTATTCGTTTGTTTATATTTTAGCCTGCTGACTTAAATTTTTAAAAACTTAAAAAAACAATGTTTTTTTTTTCATAATTTTTTATTTGCCTAATTTTATACAGTATTAGTTAATTATTCTCTTCCGCTGTGAAAACTTTTTCATATTTACCTAAAGTTTTATATCTACAGACTTGTATTGTGACATGTTGCTCAATAGGGAATCGCCTCAAACTTCAATCATAATTAGTGTAAACTGATTAAATATATCTCAAAAGAAAAAAAAAAAAACGTACTTAATTAATTATACTATCCTTAAATAGTGAGATGGTTAAAAAATAATAGGTCAATAATTTTGCGAAAAATATTGCAGAACCAAATAGGTATTGTATACTCAAATAATCTGTATGCCTGTATCTGTGTGACAATTAAAAAGTTAAATGCATTCAGCATGTTAACAAGGATAAAATTATGAATTAGTACTGATAGGGCGGCACCTCTCAGTCGCGCAACATACTCTGTGCTGATAAGAGAAAAGCGTCGCTCGATTTATAAATGACTCTTTATTAAACGTGAAAGAAGCGATGTCGGCTAATGGGCCGATCATGCGCTCCCATTAACGATTATTTAATATTCAAAAGCGGCCGACGATAAATCACGATCGCCCGCCATGGTTCCCTTTGACTACACTCTGCACTTTTGTCCAGACGAATGTTTTCTCTCTTTGTTTCTCCTCCTGTAAAGTTCAAATTGTAATTATTAAACTTAAACCGTTACTAAAGATCGCAACACGATGCATCTCTGTATACAATGAACAATAAATATAATTAGGTGCTAAAATGTCACAGATCCAACTTAAATTGGTATCAACACCTGTTATGAGCAAGACTGTGTCGCAAATTGGTAACTGATGTTGAATTTAGTTGACACTTGAAGCTTGTTGAGGTGCCGCATGTTGAGACTGATAAGTATCAATATTTCTCAGTGAACGTACTCGCACTCTGTATAAGGAGGAGGACGATGCCATAACACTTGTCCTATAAGATGCTGGAGTCGATAGCACTCGAATAATAGCTTCACACTTTGGCGGGACGTTTGTTAGGAGTATCGTGGCAAATCTATTCAATCGTCTAGCTCCTTTTATTGCTTCAGTTTTTATTATTGTTTCTGAGGAACAAAGGTGCACACACACATGAGTAATATCAAACACAGTTCGACATATAGTAAGTATGAAATGTTTTTTTTTTGAATCGATAAATCTGTTTCTCATCAAGTTGCTCGGGTATACCATCCTATTTTTTCGAACAAATGGCAAAACAATAATTCGTACCCTCGCGACGGAGCTAATAACAATAAAACAGAAAGGCGAACACGAATGGGGGGTGTTGACTGGTTCAATCAACGCGTCAGATTTATTTTTATGAAAATTGGCATAAAATCGGGCGGGTCAGCGGGGCGCAGTGGCCCCGCGAGACCGCATGCCCGACCATTTACTGCATATCGTTTCCTTCGACGAGGTCTCGGCCGCCTCTCGGAAATATTGCCAGTGGTCATAACTTTTTATATGCGTCGATGACATTGCAGAAAGTGGTGGATTACTTTTTTAGAGTTGCTACACCGATGCAAAATATTTTTTTTACCATTAATTTTTTTATAAGTATTAAAATGCTGTCAAAAAATCATTAATTAATTAGTAGTAAATGTAAATAGTATTAATAGTAAACAGTAACACTGTGATTCTCATAAATAAACAGGCTTAATGCGAGGAAGGTTTGCGTCTATAATATTCTGCAGAAGAAATGCATCCTTTCAAAGCCGGGACAGTCGCTAGTAGTTTATAATTCTATGTTCAAAGTGATTGTCACATCGATAATGTTACTGTCACACTGTAGCTACAACTCTAGTAAGGGTCGAATGTGCATGCCGATGTTGTGTTGATGTGCCGCACTCGGATGTTGCGCTCGTAAAGACTTACCTCTATTATACTCCACTTGCTAGCCTTGCGGTGGTTTCACCTTTGGGATCATTGTATTTTTTCACCACTCTATATTTCAAACCCGAGAACGATATGAGAATGAAGTGGAAATATTTAAAGCTACTAAAGTCTACAATAAATAAAACAATTTCATATAAAATATAGGTATAATTGTAATTAAGTGGCAGTAGTGGCAGGGCACACTGTGTTTCGTAGTAACCACTCACTTAAAGAAGACTACCGTGAACTCCCTATCCTTTTCCAATCTCTTATCCTTAATCCTAATATTGTCGTCAACGCACTTACAGCATCTGTGATGTAGCAGCATCTGCAACAAATGCTAAGCTTTTGCGGATGCGGATATGGATCTAAATCTAAATCTGGGAGATTTCCTTAGGATTAATTATAAGATAGTTCCAGGTTTTTTTTTAAATTAAATTGTTTCAGATTTCTAATAAAAGTTTGATTATATATTAAAAATTTATTAAAATGATCAATTTCAATCATTTGTTTCTGCTTTAAAAAATATATATATTAAAAAAAAATCCGCATCATCCATGATGTTGAAAGTTCTGCACCCGCGATAACCCTATTACGTAACCTCACCTAAATTTATTTGGTTACGTTGAACAGTCATATAATTATTGAGGGCGAAATTGTTACAGCTATCGAATTGTTATCACTGAATAAAACTGATTTTACAATATAACGGTATGGTCATACGTTGCATGTGGGGAAACAAAGGCACGACATAAAGTTTTACGTGTGACATAAATCCTAAAGTTATTCTCGCGGGATGATAAGGGGTCGGCGCGCAATCCGATTCCGCGACCTTTGACCAACAACAGTAAAAGGCAGGTCTCGTCCCATTTCTTTCTCATGCATTTTTGCCGATATAACTTAATACTTAAATAGCAATTAGAAATCAGTTCTGTACTCTAGATCTACTATCCATAAGTTTATATTCGTTTTAACGGCAGAAACTTGTACCATTAGTTAAGAAGAAATTATAGATTTTACTGGGAAAATATCGTGTAATTTGGTAATGAGGTTTCATAGATATTCCTAATGGTCCTTTTGGGCCATACAATTGGAGTGTTTATTGTAGACAATTTACTTATTTATTTATTTATTTATAATACGGAATTTAGTTTTCCGAGCTTACAAGATAATCTTTTCTGTCTGCGCTATTCAATAAACCACTATTTCCTATCCCCGGGCTAATCCAAATTTTCAATCTTGACGGTTATCATTTTACCAAAGCAAACCTCGCATAATATTTGCTCGTCTGAGGCGAACGTCTTCGAATTTCATATTTATTCGCGGGAGCAAACAGCAACCCGCACCCACGCCGCCGGAACTGATATTATTGTGCATTCCGTATAATATTGTTTGCTATTTGGCACATTCCCTGTTTGTTTTCGTCTTTCATATGAAAGGGGAGCTATAGACGAGTAAACAGATGGGTGTGAAACTGCGCGTTTGCGAGCTCTTGTATCGGATATATTTCTATGAAATGTAAATTTTATTTCAGCGGGAGTTCATATTATGTTTCAACTATTCAAAGACTGCAATGCGCTCGAGGCATAAGAGTTGTGCGGAACTACAAAGCCTTAAATCACAATACGTGATCATAGGAGCGCAAACATTGTGTACGTTTCGGAATATGAAAGCGAGCAATCCATTAAATCGAATCGGGACATGAATGGCGAACGGAGTCTCGGAGACGCGACTCTGCCTCTGATAACCCATAATACGCTGATATTTTTTCGTTGCTCATATGTCGGAAGTAATGGCTCGTGCAAGCTAACTTCGTATGGATACGAATGACGAATTCTTATTGCATTGCAAATGCAAAACCTTCATGTTAAGGTTTTTCCAAAAAAATTTGCTAACATTTGCTTAATCCATTTTGTTAATATTTGTAAATTTAATTGAATTCTTTTTGAAAGCAAGGAGTTAGGCATTTGCTCCTTTCTTTTTATTAAATAATTAGTACAATTTTATTGAATTTGTTATAAGGAAAATATCAAAGACATGTTTTATTAAATCATGAAAATTTGTCACACAAATTACTCAGGTCACAATTCACACAACAGCGGAATGCTTCTAAAGCGATTCCTCCAATTTCCACCCAGTCTTATCTACGTTATGCTTTAGCAAAAATTGTAAACCATAATATATTATATTTGGCATATAAAAGGCACGCTTATCTAAGGGGTTTGACTGGAAACGAACATAAAGGGTGATCCTCTGTGACAAATACTGTGATATACAGAGCGACAGTCGTAAGGGAAATATTTTTATAAGATGAAACATTATTATTTTTGGGGGCGCTGGATCAGGAGTAACGTCAATGGATTTGGCTACGACTTATTTTCAATCCGTAGTGGTTTGTTTGAGGAGATTATGCGGGATGTATGATAGACTTTAAACTTATTTTATAGCTGTGCTGTTTGCTAAACTGTTAAACATTTGTTCGACTTAAATAACAGACAATTGGAATGAGGCGAAGCAGAACACTGCATGTACAGGAAACAGTTAAACGGTAAAATGCTGTTAATAAAACAAATTAATGCGCGTTAACCCTAAAATTGGACAAGTTCAATGTAGAGGTCGTTAGCACTATAGGAAATTTATCCTCGACTGCTATAACTCTGAAATCTGTTCGTTGTATTCGGTGTCATTAAAATTGTCTATTGTCGCCGAGGGAAAATGTGTCATAAACGTTCCCTGTGACGGATGGATTTGGATTGTGAGGCGGGGCGCGAGCCAATCAAAACATACAAGGAGCATATTGATTCCGAGAAGTGTCGCTGTTAACGTGGAGGCTGAAGCTGAATACATTAGCCAGCGGCGTAATGAAGTCTCGTTGCTTGTAAACAAACAAAGCGGGTGCTGAACGGGTGGCGAACGGCGAGTCGACGCGTGGATGTGCCCGGGGCGCGCGCGCACCCCGCTCACTCTCTCGCTTTACAGGAATTCTATTTCCACTACAAGGCGTCACGTGTTAATTAACTGTTCGCACCTACGATATTGAGATATTGCCGGAGATCCGACTGTTGTTATTAGCTGACAAGGAGCCTTATTGCTACAACTCCTCTCTAAGCGCCACTATATTAGACACAGAGTTTGATATTGCTGTTGAATTTACATATTATATTTGGTTCGGATTCCTTATTGTGTATATTAAGTGTGAATTGATAAATAAAATAGCATATTAATATTATTTAGATTTAGAACTTCATCTACATTATCTTGATTTTGCAAATTAAATGCAAATTTTGCAAATTATTTTACTAAAATAGTGACAAAAAGAAATAGCTGTTGTTACCTATAACTTTGCATATATTTAAAGACTGTTTGTTTTTAATAAAAAAATCCTATCTTTTCAAATTTCTGAATCTGTGATAGAAGACAAAAAAATATTTGAACAGGTTTTATATCTGATTCAGTAACTGAGTAGCTATAGGGTTATATATTGCTAATATTTTAATATTATTTATGTGCTGTAAAAACTGATTTTAACTATTTTACTTCATAGGTATATATTTTCACTGTAAGCTTTTGTGTGATTTATTGTTTATTTGATCACGTCTGCTAAGAGCCTTCCCCGTCTTTTCCCATTTCCGAACGTCAAATGTTGTTCCTTACTAAGAGCCCTTGCTGCGTTATCCTTTTTGTGCAACCATATAAAAATGAGTGAAATTCTTTTTAAAATAAACTACTTGAGCTAGGACGTCGGCTTCATAGATACGCTTTCACACTGTGTGTTCTAGTTAACAAAAATAAACAGAGGATTATTAAAGAGGAGCCGTTGTAAAACCACATTAAGTGAAAACGCCAGCTGCTGTTCACCGCGCGTTTATGATTAAAGAGGTAATCCTTAAAACCCGCCGGCCACTGTATCACGTTTCCTGTTATGACTCCACATTTTAATGAGCCTTTGTTGAGAGCATTTTTATTATGAAGACGCGCTAACAGCTCTAAATGCGTCCGAAACGTTTTGTGATGCACCGCCTCCTTTGGTTGACGTAATTTCTACGCTTTATTATCCCCCAGAGTTGCTATTACTGTGACCTCTTAAATTAGTGATTTGCTCCAAGTTTATTGTCTTTTCAATTTATAAATATATATTTTTTATTCAGATTATATTTGTGTAGTTAGTTGTAATATGTATTGAGCATAAGTGTGGAAGGCTAAATATATTATATTCTCTGCAATATTATGACTTTGAAAAGGAGGCTGATGTTTTTGAATTTCATATCCGATTAATCCGACTTTGACGTTTATTTGTAGATATAAAAATTAAGGATTACTTAAACTTACAACAAACGGGAAAATTATAATTTGTTACTAAAGGATACAAAAAATTACCATATTATCTCATAAATGATACCTACTTAACAATCTTAGTTTGAAAGTATGAGCAATTGAGCACCTATGAGCGGCAGAAGAAAATTTCTTATTTGATTACCTACTTACTAGGTTTTCATTTACAAAATTTACGTGATTACAAAATAGACATTGGCAAAGTTAGCACAGAAAAATTCTTTTTTACCTGAGAATATGATGTGCAATATTGCATCTTAATTTATAGGTTATTCAGTTCGGTCTGAGGATAGTCCTTGTCTTAAATAATTTGCCCAAATAATTAGATTGATTGACTTCTTTTTCCTAAATTTTCCTAAAAATCCTAAACAAAACAACTCTGTCATAGGACTTGATAGTAAATTACAATTTCAGTGTAACTCAAATTACCATCATGTCGTATTACCTACTATAGTACATAATAACATTTTGAATCAATATACAGTTTTATACGTAGTAATAATTAAGTAATAACACGTTGTGTCGTTTCACTACGACATACTTATACGAGTTTCATGCAAATGGAAAAGCGCGACGAATGGCTCGTAAACTTTCCTATTTGTTCTGTTTACGATAAGCGTGGTTTTATAAAATTTTATCGCGTGTCAGTAGTATCTCACCTACGAGTAGGTATTTCAGTTTTCTTGGTCAAAAATAATATCAAAAATAAAAATATGGTGCATCAGTTTTCAGAGAGAAAAAGTGGTGCAATGGAGTGTTTGAAAATGGCCCATAATAAAAGAGGTTTAGTCTAAAATAACCTTAATTTTTTTTGCTAGATTGACAATTGATTAGAAGTGCTAACTTAGAAGCATATGCTTTGAAGTAATTTTTTTGGTATGAATAAAAATTCATACAACGCGGCGACAAAATATTGAGTTATTACAATTGGGGTGAAACTGCCCAAGTCAAATGGCATGGAAAAGATGGGCCCAAACTTCCGACGCGTGCCCTTAATATTACTTATACAACAATATGTATGAATAATTTTATAGTTTGTCACGTTTGTCATATATTGGTTTTTTTTAACTTTATTGCGGAAGTGAATTTAAATAATCGCATTAATATCTCATTTAAAATAAGTATAAAATATATGGCTTAGTCTGACTTCATAAATCTAAGATTTGCTCACGAATTCGTCCGCGCCCCCTTTTTCTTAGGCGTTAAAACATTTATTCGGTCTTGATTGCTCATAACTATATTTTTGTTAGACGTTGAATTATTTATTATTATTTTTAGATGATACCTCTGGAAGAATTCTACTTTTTTCTAGTTGAAATTTACCCTTCATCCAGAAAATGAATCATCACTCACACTTTATGATGATCGGTTGTGTAGTTAAGGCGTCAAAGCATAACAAACAAACAAGCTTACTTTGCACTTACAATAATACAGTTAGAATTCGATATACAAATTAGTAGGCATTCGTGAGCGAATATTCATCTATCAACAAGTGGACTCAGTTTGCTTGTTACCTTAAATAAAAGAAGTGAATCTCCACCTACGTATATACGGCAAACATACTTTTATTTCACGGTGGTCGTGTGCAATTTGATGGTTACAATATTTTTATTAAAATAGTACACTTCTAAAATTACTTTACAATAGTTGTGAATTTATTGCTACAACACAAGCACTACGATACATGAACGTTAGAGAGAGAATTAGTCATTCTGGCAGCGAGTCAAAGCGATACCCATTAAATTATAGCCGTGTCTTAAGATTTCAGCTATTGTTCTGGAACAGTTGTCAAAAATGCGTATGTGCCGTGAATTTTTATTGTGAGGCAACACATCCGCTACATTGAGTGCGCCACGTTATGTATTTTCATTTTCAGCAATTTATTGAGATTAAGATCACGTTGAAAAATATTGTGTTGTTAACATTCCGGCAGGGGTGTCGGGATGATGTTGATTTTTGGCACACGAAAAATTTTAATGTGAGGCAATTTTATAGTCGTCAACAGTCATATGACGGCATGTAATTGATTGGTGGGACAGCTGTCGTGGGCATCTCCACCACTTAGCATACTTCCACAAATATTTTTTAATTGTTTAATTTATTACCACAGCACTGTTACATGATGAAGTGATTACTCGTTGTTCGAGCGTCTATTGAAATATGCAAATAGGTATATAATAGATACATCTATAATATTCCCTCCTCTTCCCTTTAATTTTCATATATATCACACAAAATGTCAAAAATTCTGTAGCCGAATTAAAGCACTTGTGCACTTTTTTATGATTCCAACATTTTGACATTAGGGAATAGTTCACTGCCTTCTTCTAGACACGTGACCACCGCGAAACTTTTTGACAGCCTTATCCTTACCGTCGCGTTGTCAAACCAAAATCTGCTATTTTAGATTCCTATTATCAAAATAATAAATAGACTATTAAGCTGTCTTGTTTAAAATACAAATAAGTTTAGGCATTAACAATTAACAACCCTAGGTTCCAATTTTTTTTTTTAAATAAACCTTCGTGTATATTTTTTCAGGAAAACTTATTTTGTGAATATTTCAAAATTATTATACTTTTTGCACATAGCAGGTTTTGGTTTGACAACGACGATATGCAAAAATAAAGAGTATACTCTTTTTTATTTTCATGTTATGAAATTTATTTAATGTTTAGACTTATTGATAACTAGCTCTTCACGCGGCTTCATCCTCGTGTAAATATTAAAATGTAATTAAACAAAATCAAGTAGGTTCCTACTTAATTATTAAATTTTGTAATTATAATTACAAAATTTAATTATATTACTTACATGCAATTAAGAGGACCATAAATTATATAAAATAAAGAAAAGTAACATATAATTATTTTAATTTATTCAACAAATATTTTATATCAATAATGAAATCCGCTTGGGCATTTCTTGGTACAGTTAATAGTTTATGTTGTGAGTTAAGTTGAATACAGATTTATGATAGCGACGAGTCGAGTAACTCATGAAGGAAAGACTTGTTGTATTACGAGCGCTCAGCTAATAAACACGTCTTAATTTCTCGTTGAATAGTGGGCTATTAAAATAAAGTTTTAAAATATGGAACGCCAGATTTTATTTACGTTACAACAAATTTATAGGGTTTGGTTGTGTGACGTCGTCGTCTCGACTATCCGGGAGCTTTCGGATGCGAGCGAAGCGCATCTGCCGACATGCATATGACAAGGCGCTGACTGTTATATTTTCTAGACGATTTATTACATTATAAGAGTGGGTGCGTGCCGTTAATACGCTCCCAAAACACATAAATAGTAGCGATTTTATTTTGATGTTTTACAAGACAACCGACGACATCTCTAATTGTTGAGACGTGCCTCACTATAGTCGCTTTCTTAGGGAGGCTGCACATTGGCTACTATAGTTAAGTTAGTAGCATCGTTATTCTCATAGAAATAGAAATTGCTACTACTGTTTGTGCTATTCCTACTTCTAGGGCTATACTACTAAAGTTGCGTTTTTTACGAGAGGATTAATCTTCAAAAGATACCCGTGGAGGAATAAGCACAGCACTCTGACTGCTTATTTTTACAGGGTGTTTGGGACTCTTACCTCACTAAAACTTCTCTCGATTTATCATTATAGTCCGTTGGCCCCACGATCTGTATACTACTCGACCTTGATTTAATTTATTAGGATTCCGCTTGAGGGCTTACTTTATGTTTTCTGGGTCGAGAAATCCGAAAATCGTGATCGCCCCCTCGAAATCCGCATCAAAGTGGCCCAAAATTGGGAAAAATGCGCCATTCGAAAGAACGAAAAAAAAAAAAGCCACAAAACCGCATTTAGAAATTTTCAATAGTTTTCGAGATATTCGCGAAAAACCAATTTTGGGTGCAATTTTTCTCAATTTTGGGCTACTTTGATGCGGATTTCGAGGTCACGATTTTCGGACTTCTCGACCCCGAAAACATAAAGTAAGCCCTAAAGCGGAATCCTAATAGATTAAGTCAAGGTGAATCCGTAGGGCCTTAGCCTATTAGCCTATTAGTTACTTTCGCGCAGGCAACACGTTTCGTCTAGGTTCATCGTTGCTTGAGACAATTTCGTAACTTCACAGACGCTTGATTCTCTCGCTTCAGCAACCGATTTTATGAGGGAAATTGATCGCTCTAGCAACAGTTCTATCCTATACGACAACATAGTGTCTGTGCGGATAGTCACTTCAGCAACTATAGCTGAACTACTATCGCTTAAGCGATAATAGCCAATGTATAGCCTCCTTTAATCAAACCAAAAAATATTTATAACGAAAAATAAATTCGGCGCGTGAACATTAAGGACACATCGTACGCTTGATTGGCCGTTATTTTCTCAATTCAATGTCGACACCTCATTGTTTTGAGTTTTTCCGACACAGCTAAATCAGGAACTTAATTGAAATAATATCGCTTTTGCGGACGCGCGCGATCATTATTATAGTGATTCAAGAACAAAAGTGAATTTCGTGTTGAAATCTCGAAATATTGTAATGAGAGATACAATGCAATCATTTCTCGTCGTGGAGACTTAAATTCGATTTTATTTACATAAGAATCTCCTCGCCAAAATGTTGTTTATAATTATTATACTTTGTCACGCAAATAGAAATAATGTTGTCATTGTCCCCCAATTCAGAAAGGGCATCAAGTGATAGATCAGAAATCATATCGATGGGTCGTAAACGGCGAGCAGTCCAGGGCGGTGGCAACGCGGCATATTTCATATCGCGTAATGGAGAATTTACAGGCTGTCGGAGCGGAATGACTCCCAGAGGTGGCCGCGACTCCTTGCCACGAATCCACTACGTTCCAACTCCAAAAGGGCGCTACTGAAAAACACATTTCATGTTTTATACTTTTATCTTCAATAATACTTTTTTACCTTGTATTAATATTGAAAAAAATAATAATTTAATAACCTTGTTTTTACAGTTTTCCAAATCAATGTAACTATAATATTCACATTTGAAATTTAAAACAAAATAATCAGGTTTAATTGTTACTACTAAGAGAATCATATCATCTTTATAGTTAAAGTTATTAGTTAGTTAGTTATTCTTTTTAATAAATAGTTAAAACTATGTTTACTTTTCCAGTAAAAATCGCCATGTGATTTATTTGTGAAACAGACAAATCCATTCAATATTTTCAAATATTTTGAACAATAGCGGAAATCTATTGGTAAAACAAACACTTGTTTAGGATTTAATTTGCATTAACTACATAGATATGGGATCAGACCCAGATTGAGAAGTATTTTTTATGCCTTTAGATTAATACGTTTTGAGTACCGTTAGACGATACCTTAGGCAATCTAAGATTTTAGACTCTTAGCGTCTAAGTCATGGACGCTAAGTGTTTACCGTTCAGTCGATTATCGCATACCAAAAAAAAAAAATTATGTAAAGTCTAACATGTAATGTGTGCAAAGATAGGAACAGGCGAAATTTTCAGTTGCGTAGTTCTCATTGAGAAGCATCCAACAGATACGAAGTATCTACCCCGGACGTCCAGTGGCCGCGTAGCCAACATTATTATTTATGCCCTCCAGAAAACTACATTTATAACAATATTACGCCGGACCGAGCCCGCCCTCGGAAAATGATTTTCTCATTTTCCGAAGATTGCAGGTGTATTATATTTCATGATCGTTATTTATGGCGAGACTTTTATTACAAATGCGTGCAATGTCTTTTTTATATTTGCGAGTGAAATATTTGATGGATTTCACATCTTTTAGCAGTTTTGTATAGATGACTACTTTTTTTTTACAATTTTGTTGTGGATTGTAATATAATAATTATCTATTTTCTTATAGATCAGCACATAGAAAAACTTAGTCGTCAATATTTGATAGGGGTTCATAGGTACAATTCGGACATAAATGTCGCTTAGATGTTAATGAGAACTTTTAAGTACTTAATACTTAATTAAAACCCTAGCCGACGACTTCGTAAAATTCGTTGAAAAGCAGTATTTGCAGACTGCTATATAATAAATCGTTATATTTATTTCCCAAAAATTTACATTATATATACACTGGCTGGAGCTTCGGTTAGGTACATACATTTATGTATGTACATATGAGTGTAACATTGTAATTATGCGAATAAGTATATATACAAAGTGTGTAGAAGAGCATTTATGGTTCATATTTCTTCTTTCGTTTTCCAAAAGAGTTAAGATGAATAAGCATTGAAAGAATTCTCGTGTCTATTTTAGATAAGTATGGTTATTTCAAGACAATCCAAGTTTAGCGATTCATAATTTGGTAAACGAGCAAGTATTCCCCGAAGAAGGATATATTCGTCAGCTGTGCGGCGCCCTCACCGATCGCGAGTCAAGTCCGAGTTGTTACGAGACTCGCGGGACTCACCGTCGCTACCGACGCTGTCCATAACCAATAATCGTAAATAAATGTTGTTCATAGTTAGAACCAAACACAATTCTGTACAATAAATATATACATATTATAGGAATCGTACCTTTCCTATAATATTATGTGATATCATTTATTACAAACTCATCACAAAGTAGAGATATTAAATATTTTTTTGGATGTAGACAGTAAAGGCGTTATTAAAAGATTTTTTTTTTAGTTAAATCCTAGCAAACATTTTGACATTCAACTTTGATATTAGGTGGTTATTATCGTCATAGTCAGGCAATAATGTGAACTTTGTTACCGAAACTCCTTTCAACATTTAAAACACAAAAGTTCTTCTTAGTTTAGTGAAAATATATAATTGCCAAAAAAATATGTACCGAGTGAGTGAGTCAGAAGAATACTTTCTTATAAATCGAAATAACTCTCAACGATCGCGCGACTCTTGTTTATTTTTACCTGAAGCCCGCGATCCCGTGCATCTCTCCCTATTAAATTTTGTTTGCATTTATTTTAAAGGTGCGACGCTCGAGAAGACGTGGTATGTGAAAAATTACACCTCAGTCCAATATTTATGGGTGATATTCGGCAGCGGTTCCTTTGTCGGGTGAGGGTGTATAAATAACACCTCTTATCGCGTGGGAGCTTACCCTTAAATAGGATTTATTTTAATTATTTATTGATTTCTCCTGTACAATTTCAGATTCATTAATTACTCTCACGTGCCCCATATACACATAATAACACTTACACGAAACAGCTTTCGTGTCTTCTTTGAGTGGCAAAAAACGCGTTCGTAAGAAGCGCGCGGAATCGCGTTGTAGTGCTAAACATAGCCTTGTATTTATGGAAATGAATAAATAATAAGGGACGTAGTATATGGTATGTGTTATCTATAATCGCGGGTATGGACATAAATTATTTCTATATTTAGCAAACCGTTGTTTTGCATACAGAGACAAGCCGTCTGCACATGCGTGCGACATCAATCTCAATTCTGAAATATTTTTCCGTCTGCGCTGCGACGCGGCGCGTCTCTGCGGCATTCGTGTTGCGATACTTTCCCGTGCATTCGCATATTATTTTATAAGAAATGCTCGTTAATTTGGGGAAGGATTAAGGTAATTAAGCTCGCGGTTGTATATAAGGTGACAAAATCGTTTTTATACGCACACCTGTAAAAGTTACTGTTTTTTAACTTGTAAAAGTTAAATTAAATTATAAGAGTATTAGTCGGCCACGTCGTGGCCTGCATTCTGAGAATGGGCAGCTCGTCTGGTTGTATTAATTACTCTGTTACTGTGATCAATGTTAAAGAATATTATGATTAGGATCCTCATATTACCAATTTCCAGTAATTTGCTCAAAGGTTTAGGGGGGATTCAGGTTTCTCTTATTCTCTGGCCGAGATAACTCAATCAGACGGACACTGTGCTGCAGAAAATAGCAGGTTTGAATCTAAGTTGCGCCTGCACATCTCAATGTTTTTAGAATTAACTTTGTACGATAGGTAATATAATTGTTATTGTATAATCATTTGGTAATAGCGGTGAAGGACATTTTTATGTACATTTGCTACACAGCTGGTTGTTGGCCAATAGCAAACCCATCTCTAATAAAAAAAAAATCAAGTACCTTAAGCAAAATTATAAAAACAAATGAACTAATAAAAATCCATAATAAAAATTGTGGATGTTTGTTACTACTTACATATTTCACAAAAAATATAATGAACCAATTATGATGCAACTTTATATTATTATAGTTTATACAGCAAAATAACACATTGACCATGCATAAATACATGTGTATGTGGTTGAAATCACGAACACAAGTAAGCAAAATATTTAGTTCAGAGTAAAAATTTTATGAACACGACGGCTACAACTAACTATTAAATTAATTTTTATACCTGACTACAAAAATTAGGCATGATACATTTTGGGGATAGTTAACTAAATATTTATTTAATGTAGCAAAATGTCCACAGAGATCATACAAGTGGGACATTCTGGGAAAAATATTTTTTTTTTTTTATGATGGCCCCAAAATATCGCGAATGGGACATTTCTTGTGGGATGGTGTGTAGATAGTGTTTTTCTCTGTAAGGCTGCCCAATTTATGTTGAAATGTTGGAAACTAACATTGTTCTTCGCACAATAAACCTTCATTACTTTCCATAAACGCTATTAGCTTGTCGCTTGTGCCGTGGAATCACGAGTAGATAGTAAATCTTGCGGAGGGGAAAATGATTGACGGCAACGAGAAATTTCATTTTGTGGCTTGTTGACGACTCGTTGATAACGCATCGAGGCTCACAGGGTCACATGATTGCCTCCTCGAGTACTCTTTCAGTTATTGCACTCAGATCACACTTCATTTCATTCATTTTGGTAAGTTGTGCTCGTTCGAACGATAATTTAAGTGGCACAGTTGGAACTAACTATGTTTAACTTGTTCATCTAGATTTGGAAACTTTTTGCATTCAACACAAAATCTTATTTCGTTCAATTAGTAAATATATTAATGAATTTTCAAAGAAAAGTTCGTTCGTTAAATATTCTAAGATTGGGTATATTTATAATAATCACAACTACCTTGGGTAATTTTTGTAATTTCAATATATTCTTATACCTACTTAACAAAAGACATTGTAAACATTTGAACGTCAAAATTTTACAATGTTACCATTCATATATGAGATTGAGCGCCTCTTTCACAAACGTCAAGTAGGCCAAACTGTCATTTAAAGTCACCGGTAACCGGGGATAATGGAGCTGATATACCTTTGTTTGTACGGTAAACGTCCCAAACATTAAAAAGAAAATAATTTAAAAATTTCGGCTATCGAATGATGCAGAGTGCATAATTCAATAAAACAAGAAATTATTTTTAAAAGTAACTAATCAACACATTACTTGTAGTTTGTGAAAGAGGCCCTGAGGGGTCTTATTTTGTATTGAACAAATGTGAAACTAATGGTAGATACACACTAGTTCAGTAATTACATAAATAGAGCACCAACCCTTCAAGTGATCTTTCTAGAAATAATGTATACAAATTTCTTTGCGATCTTCTTACGTTCATTCAAATGTCATATAATTTTGCATACAATATTTGTTTGGAGAAATGAGAACAAGCCCGGACAGGAGAATTTAATAATGACAAAATAATACAATATAACTTTAAGGGCAGCCCTTTCTGCTGTCTGTCATACGGGACGCTATTCATGCACATAATATTTCTGAGTTACGTATATTTGCCGACCGCCTATCATGAGACTAATTCAATGTCATGCGGAATAAAATTATGTTTTATTAAACTATTATTTATCAGGACGACCCTGATAATGGCAGCGGGTCAACAGTGCAATCAGGCTGCTTGTGATCGGTCTTATTGAAAAATTATAGGGAAAGCCTATGTCCAGCAGTGGACGTTTTGCGGCTGATATGATGGAAACTTTTCTTTCGTAAAACCCATTAACCACATGTTTTTATTTTTGATCACATATGTTAAATGTGATCAACACTAAGCGCCTGTTTCACAAACGTCAAGTAACACAAACTGTCATTTAAAGTCACCGGTAACCGGGGATAATGGAGCTGATATACCTTTGTTTGTACGGTAAACGTCCCAAACATTAAATCGAAAATAATTAAAAAAAATCGGCTATCGAATGATGCAGTAAACCGAGTGCATAATTCAATATAACAGAAAATTATTTCTAAAAGTAACTAATCAACACTTTACTTGTAGTTTGTGAAACAGGCCCTTAGTATTATAAACAGGTAGAATGCACTTGTTTTAATGTTATAACAGTAAATAAATGAATGATTAATTGAAAAATCATGTTCTGGTTCCGGCATTTTATTATACTAGTAGTATCGCAGTAGATACACTACTCAATGAAATTATATATTTCGTCACATAAGATTGAAGAAAAAGAGAATCAAATCGCCAAATGCCTAATCTCAATCACCAATCTACTATTCAATCTTTAAGTAGATAAGTAAGTAAACCTACTCTAACTATTCCCAATAATAACGTATTGATTATTTTAACGAATGCAATGTATTGATTTATTGATACTAGCGACCCGCTCCCGGCTTAGCCCGGGATGAATTTTTTTTTATACACACAAACCTTCCTCGTTTATATCTCTTTCAGTCTACCTATTAAAACTACTTGTACTATTACTTATTCTGTGCTATTAGATAGTGTTGCTATGTTTGAAAGTTAGAAGTATTGCTTCATATGCCTAAGTGTATAATACGTTGTATATTAATTCAATTGACACCACGCAATAAAAAGCGTTTCTCCGAGTTAATCGCAGACACAATGACAAATGCATATCACTTCATCTCGAGCGTCGAGATTAATGTGCGAGAGAGTCAGAGCGCGCTAGACAAAACCCGCCGCCTGCGCGTACGCAACCAACAATTCACTAATTCGACCCGCGGACTCGTAAGCGTAAATGTACACGCGACATCCATACACCGTCCTTTAAGCAATGCCGCTTATTATTTATCCGTCCACAATGCGAACATGATCAAACATAAGTGTTTGCTTTGTCTGCAGCATTTATAAATCTACTGCCCATTAGTTTAAAGTCTATTTTGCCGACCGATATCTATTGTTATATGACAATGTTACATTGGCCGTCATAGTCAACAGAGACAATAATGACGTGATCTAAATGTTGGACTATAGTTTGATCTAAAATTAAGCGAGATGAAAGAGAATTTCTGTGTGATACAAAAAATATTAATAAAATATTAAGCATTGTTTGAGTGCATTTACTTTATTGGAGACGCGAGCAAGTTAACACGAGAGCTATCCGCTCGATTAACCTCATAAATGAGAGAAATGTCGGATCAAAAGAATAGCAGGTGTTCCCTATTATTATAATTTGTCATTTGTTCCACTTATCTTTGAATTCCTTTTGTCCACGTATAAGAGCATACATCGTAATAATATTCATTGTCTTCGCTTTATGTTGACTGATTTAAACGAATCCGCTTATGGATGCTAATACATTTAGAACTATTTTTTTTATTATCTAAAACATTTGCCTGAGTCTTTGTAGGTATATGTAGGAGTCCATTATAGGTATGTTCTTTAGAGTAAAAACTATCTCAATTCCTTGCTAAATTTCATTGAAATCGGTTCAATGAATTACATTTGCAATTATAGTCAGTATGGATGACAATAAATAAATTAAAGTATGTATGTACATACTTCACATTTTGTTCCTATTTCATTTTGTTTCTCTGTATTATTCATATCCATATCCTGTGTTGGATATTGTTGAATATTTTTGTTTTATGATTGTTATCTATGATTTTCACTTGTACACTATCTATTTGAGAACTGTAATTTTTTAGGTTCACTTCTAATTGTCTTGTTTTCTTTATAATTATTTGCGGGTTCTAAGTAGGTTCTGTTACTTATATCACTGATAATTGCTCAAACTAAAAATAATAGTTTATTTAATTTAATATACTCTTACAAATTTCTAATGTACCCACAACAGCAAACTAGAATCATTTAATAGTTGTTTGACATTTACAAGTAAAGTAAAATGTAAGACATTCGACGTTTATCGATTTATAAGTTGGTTCTCAATTGTAACTCAAAGAAACAAATAGTTTAAGGCGTCGGTTGAATGTCAATTACCAAATATAATCCAAATCTAAACGCAACCACATAGCTGACAGAATATAAATGTGTGGCCTGATCCTGGTGGCCTGTGAACCGTGGACGTGATACGTCGTACTTATTAACAAAAGCTTGCATTAATGAACACATAAATACTCGTTCTTAACATAAAAATAAACTTTCACATTCTCGACTGACCCGTGACAGTGGCATTGGGATTAGGGAACCGCTAGTCTCTTTTAAAACGATCACGTATTCGCATAATGAGAATATTTCGAGTCGATAATTCTTTGAGAACTCTTACATTTTTATGGACACAACGTAGAAGAATTCACGATGGTCACAGCGGTGGTTATGCCTTATTAGTGGCGTTTTATCGTTTAAAATTATACAATTTTCATCTGTATAGCGTATGTTTTATTAAAGTCGAGATAATTAATCGACAATTACGATGCTGGACGTAATAACGCGAGGTATACCGCTGTGCGGGCCGGCCTCTGAGTTTCTGTTTAGGAACGTATACTTATGTACGGCGCACTCTCAACAATCCACATCAGTGGTCGCTCACCGGGCCAATATTGACATTTATTCACAATATTGCTCCATATACGTATTTTATTATCGTAAAATATTAAGCTAGGGCGCCACATTGATTTGACTTTTTAGATCGATACGCACCATAAACGGAGGTACAATTAACATAATTGTGTTTTTATTTGTTGTAATTCCGAATTATTTTATTGTTATTGTACCTGTTCCAATTGTTTGTGACAACTTAAGGGTCCATATTACATATGTTCGTTTAAACTTAAAGTAATTTTTTACTATTGCATATAGAGTAGCTATTTTTGAATATGTGATGGAAGGGCTGACAGTCTGATAATAAATCTAGTCTAGGTAGAGATGTGTAGAAATCTACCTACAGACGCATACATAATTGTAGGTAACAAATGCGCAAAAAGAAGTTAAGAAAAAAGTTAAAATAAGTTCAAAAAGAAGTTAAAAAAAAGAAGTTTTTAATTTTGCAATGCGGGCGAAGGCGAGGGCACCAGCTAGTAAATAATATGAGAATATCTTTGTTGGACAATTTTTACTCTTTAACTTACTTAAAAATGCGGTACCAAATTAAATTTTAATAAAATTTAGCAAATTAAATCTACGAAAAGCTATGTGCTCCTTCATTTTTCCTACAAACATTATTGTTGTACGTATTCTGCCTTAAGTCCTTATCATTCAGAAAATCAGTGTGTGGGATGTGTAATGATCGGTCCGTGCTTTGGTATTATTGATATGTAGAATGTTTCCCTATAGAAGCGAAGGTTCCCACGTGGTGGGCGACATCTGGCGGCGGCGACACGTCGATCTTGATAACTACCATCTAGACAACATCCAGCTGTTTTATCTGCAAATGCGAAATCAATTGCGTTTGTGGAATTATCGCATTAGTGCGTCTAAATGTCCGATGTATCTATTCAACAAAATAGTTTTTAACAAGCTATAATAAAAATTATAATTATAATTATCCCCCAAATCTAACTGCTGTAAGTTGCTGAGGAGTTGGTTATTCCAAAGACTACTAGATGCTGCAGCACCAAGTGAACAGTATACCAAATTACACATCAATCGAACCTGTGGAAGTTAGTAAAATCCCGGTCTTTAAACGCCTGAAATGATATAAATTATATCTAAGAACCATCACGTCAACTTTAAAAACAAAACGAATCAAAATCGGTCCATCCGTTTTGGAGCTACAACATTACAGTTAGACACACACGTCAAACTTATAACACCTCGTTTTTGCTTCTGGGGTTAAAAAAAAAAGAAATATTTTTAAAGAATGCTCTCATATTAGACATTATGAAATCATTCAAGTGACATGTTTTTAAATGTTCCGACACAAAAATATATAGATTTTATTGTATAATTAATCACCACTTTAATGAAACTGAAAAAAATGTTATTGTTTCATTCGAAATGTGAACTAATGTCGAAGCAGATAAGGTTGCATATTCCACTACGAATCTATTTATGAGTATCTGATAGCAGGAAATGCCGCAAAGCTGTCGGCCGGACGGCGACGACGAAAAAATCCAAAAGCACACATTATGTTGTTAACTGCGATTAAACACATTTCATATTTAAAATGACTTTCGTTGTCTGACGCCACTTAAATTTAGCGTATAATTCATGAGATCAGATTAACTTATAGAATATTCAGGATATTTCTCCGTTGAAACAATAATGTGTAAATATTTTTTTAAGGTATCCTTTTCTGGGTATCTGTTGAAACTTATTATAGTTCATTATAGTTGCCCCTAGCTCGTGTCCGCGACTTCTTCCTCTTTAAAAAAAATGATAAATATAACACGTGAATGACCTTTCCCACCATTGACGACAGTGGCGCCGAATTTTTATATTTTTAGATGATCCCTCGCGAACCTAACCAATTCTCTTATTTTATTTATTTGTTTAAAAATAAAAGAAAGCGCATTAACGAAAGTCATTTCGTTATTTCTAACTTAGTTTACTGTCTAGCTATATAGACAGTAAGTTATAACATTAAACCATGTTAGGTATTTACAGAGAGCAATAGATCACGTATCCAATTATGGTTTGTATGAGGCAATGATGAAGTTATTAAGAACCACAAGATATACATATCTAACTAGGTCTCAACCTTAGTATTGTGAGTGTGTTGTATGCAAAATATTACTTTTATCGAGTGTAATTCCACAAATTATACATACCTATACTGTATTATTATAAATATATTATAACTAGCTGGTGCCAGCGACTAAATCCGCGTTCAAAATTAAAAAAGTTTTTATTTTTATTGTATTATAGATGGTCCCTCGGGTACAGTGCTTTTTTTCTGGATGAAAATTACCTTATGTCATTTATTGTTTACCTGACAACGTGTATGCAAAATTACTTAATGCTCGGTTGAGAAGTTGGGGCGTGAAAAGGTAACAGACAGACTAATTGTAAATAAACAACATAATATACAAGTAACATAATATAGGATATTCCTTGTAAGTCTGTCAGAGTAAACCGGGACATGACTACTTTGGTTTAGTGATTGTCAGTAGCAATATATTACTGTCACTAATTATGATAAATTATTGTTTAAAATGTAGCCATTCAAGGTGTCTCTATAAATTAATCTGCCGACTGTCAGACGACAGTGAAACGGCAATTAAGTGGCCGGCTGAAATTACCACACAATGTGTTGGTTGTTGTATATCAAGAGATGACGGCCGCCGCACAGAGCGACGGCAACTCATCATACCAAACTCATTAAGGCCCTTCATATACTCGTATAGAGGTCGTTTCAAATGAATCAGTGAGATTTGTCGTAGATGTGAGTTAAGGAAAATTAACTAAGTACGAAGGTTATTATTGAATTTACATTACCCATACAAAAGGTGGGTATAAAATTTATTTTTTACAAATTTTAACGCTCTAAGATTTTTCACGTTATAGATGTGTATACTAAGTAATATTTGTTGCTATAATATAGACTAGCTGCCCGGCTTCATTTTGCTGCAGCAAGTTTTAATAAAAGAAATGGTTACTGTGAGTCTTCGCCAACTTTTCTTTAGGATTTTAGAAGAACTACAACTCTGTAGTATATCATTTTTATGTAAGACTACGTAAGCCATGTTAATAAATTTTTGGACGGATTGTTTTGCAAAATGTTTTTTTACTTACATAAAAACTGAATTAGGTGTTATTATATTCCGTGAACAATTATTTAAAGGATGGTGAAAACCTAATAAAAAACCACTGCGTGGCTTAGGGGGAGTTAGCGGACATGTACAAACAGACAGTCAGACAGGTGCGGAAAAGCTTCGTTTTATAGTATTAGGGATACAAGTAGGTACGTGTGTGCGCTCTAGTTAATTTAACAATTTTTCGGGTTATGCTGACCTGAGAGTGAGACAAATGTAAGGAAAGAATATTTGTTTACTTCTCCGAAACGGTATAATACCTAATATATATTTTAATATAATTTTTATTAACACGTAGATGCACCGCAGTGTCGGTCCCCTAAACGTCCCTACCACGACACCTATCAAGCTACCAAAGAAATGCATTTAATGAGCATCGCAATAACTTATACACAACAACATTACTCGCACTTTTTGGAATTTCATTCCTCCCCCTCTTTGTTGGAAAAAGAAGGCGCTAAATTAATTAGCGCTAGAATGCATGGAGAATGATCTACGACTACCAGTAAATTTATGGAGCATTTCGAAGCACCTAAATTAATTGTGACTATGTTGTAAAATATTGTAGATGTAAAGATAGGTCATTAAAATATTGTTAATTCTCATGTGCAACGAACAAATTACCTATATTGAAGTTAGACTAATAGTATAGTTATTTGGTATTTATATACCTGGAAAGGTTTCGGGGAGTTTAGAAAATTGATCATTTTATAGATACTTTGCCACAGTTTTTTGACAATATCTCCTTTTCGACTCATTTCACGATAAAATAAATGTAGAATAAATTAAACTTGAGAAAATTTCCTCTTATTTATGTACGTACTTTTTCGTCAAATTAATGGTTTTTAGAGTATGAGCGCCACAAATTTTAAACAAATTGTAAATCCACGTGAAAGTTAAATCCAAAATATTACAATACAACATTGATTGCATTTTGGGTGAAACGAGGTACCTATCCGATAAAGTAAATAATTTAATATTGATTTGATAGCAAATTTGCTTTAAAAATAGACTCGAAATGTCCAAGATAATGCAAATGTCTATGATAATCCCTAATATAACTCCTCATATTGATTCATAAACAATAAAGTCCATAAATTTGTAACAAAATGGAAAAATATTATTTTCCACATTTCACGTGTCTGTCAGCGTGACATAAATAACGATAATCAATTCTTGTGACACCTATTTCACTTTCATTACTAGATTCATATCATATTCATGACATGTGTTATAAATAACAGATTTTAAATTCACTCATGTCACGAATAAATTGTTGTAATATATAACGTCGCAATACTATTTAACCTTCGAAGGTATTTTTTGTACAACTTCTAAGAATTGACGCATTCTAAAAAGGATTTTTGTAAAGATTGGTCCAGAGTTGAAGCGGATATTAAAATGCAAATGCAAAAAAATAATTTTTAATGCAGAAATAAATGATTTTATTAAGTAATCAAATTATTAAAATAAAAAATTGAAACAATTTAAATAAAGAATTGAAAAAATTTAAACAAAGAATTGAAACAATTTAAATAAAAATAACTGAAACAACTTCATAATTGATCTTGTGAAAATCCCCAAAAGTTTCGCTTTGAAAACGTCATGTTCTCATTCATTCATTCCAAAATAATGAGTGAACATATTAATTGCATAGTATTACGTGATATTACAGTGTTCCCTGGTAAAAATTAAATAAAAACAAAGCTATAATACAATTAAGTAATCACATTGTTTATTTAAGAGATTTTTATATCTGTAAATTTGCTTTTCATTTTATGAATATTAATTAGAGAATCAACTGTACAGAAATAGTCTGTTACACCTGCGTACACTTTTACATCTGTGAATTAATAATTTCACACGTCGCAGTTGAAAATGCGATGGAAATTGAACCTTTTATGCTTTTTTGATATTTAATGAAATCGCTGCATATTTTCAGCACGGATTTACAATATTCAGTTTGCCGACCGTCTGTTAATGTTGCTGTCGCATTTATTTTGCTCGCACTAGTCGCACTCATTTCGTATAAATTACCCTTTTCAATTTACATTTTAACAAATTATATGAGAAATCAAAGCCTATTGAAGATATTTACATTAATATTTTTAATTTAAAGTGAATGGTAATTAGTAAGTAGTGTTAAGTCACAATGTCTGCAAGAAAGTCTCTCAGCTACCCTTGAGGGTGGAATGTATTATAGAAACACAAGCAGTGTGTTGATTCTTTACCCAAATGTGGTACTTGGCAAGGTATTAGGCCGACGCTACACCCTAACATAGTGCTGCTATTTCATGGTGGCCTGCCTGTAAGAGATAAATTACTGCTACTAAATAAATCATTTATGTCTGAAAAACGTACTATGCGTTGAAATTAAAAGTTTATCGCTATGAAGACGGGGAGGCACCGCCACTGCAACAGTGGTGCCCAATTTTTTAAATTTTTAGACTATCCTTTGGAAACCTAACTATTTTTCATGAAAAAATGTATCCTATTTGTTAATCCAATAAACTGTCTGTGTGCCAAATTTCATCCAAGTCCGTTGAGCTGTTTTTGCGTCAAACGTGACAAAAATTCATAGATCTTTAGCTACATTGCTTACTTTAGCTTATGTTACCTAGTGAATTATGAAATAAAATTACTTCTATTATAAGGATAAAAGTAGCAAGTGGACATTCAACGCAGTACATTATTATGAATATGAACAGCCCGTAGCATTGCTCGTCCGTGTGTTCAGAATGATAATGTGTCATTGTTATGTTTTGTCCATCGATGACATAAAACAAATATAACGTGACCTTTTCTGCAAAGGACCGAAAGTGTTGTGGGAAAAGGAAGAATTAGGGGTCTGAGTAAAATGGTGGGTAAGGTTATTTGTGCGCCTTCGGCCGAGTTTACACGACACGCACTAGTTTTATTACCCTCATGTTTCTAAATGGCCCTCATTTCGTTTCAAACAAATTATTTATATTTTACTACATGAACAGATCGTTTCCCAATCGACTGTTGACCTAAAAAGCATTTGTGTAACGCATTCAAGCGTTGACAAATAATTTCGATGTTATCGATGCGACGCGAATTGTCATACAAATGTTTAAACTATTTCTTTCTCATGTTATTAGGTTTTCATTTAAATTAATGTATGATCCATTTAAATAATTTAAATAAATTATACCGTATAAAATAAAACTTTTAAATTAGTCTCATTACGGATTCCTATTCGTTACTGTCAAATTCTATTTTTTTTTGACAAAGTCCAATTTTATTGTTTTGATTTAAATGTTAAAGTTCAAATTAATACGAAGTTGCCATACGGAAGTACTATTTTACGAATAGAAATTATTCCTATTTGTACATATAATATGTATATGTGTTGTACTCGTCGGATACATAGTAATTTTATGAAATCCGGATTGATGGGTATCCATGATGGATTCCTATTGTAAAAAAAAAGGTTAGCTTTGTATGTGCAACTCCGTATTGATTGACGGTGTTGATGCTTGTGTTCTTAGACTATGGTGGCTATCTAAATCAAGCGTACCGTCACTCTGTTCACAGCACTTTTTAATATAAAAAAAATCACACATACCTATAGATATTCCGTTTGAAATAAAAAGAAAATATTTTATCCTTCAATATTTGGCTCCATATTTTACTATGTAAATATTTAGTTTATATGTCGTAGGTAGTCGAATGTTAAAAACATACATAATGTACCTATTACATACATAAAAGTAACAAAATACATCACAACCCACACACACCGTTTCCAGTGGACCTCATCCATGTCAATTATATACTTGAGCAAAGCGGTTATAAAATGCTTCAATGACAATAAATATCCACTATTAACCGCGGTGCTGTAATTTAAGCGTAATTGATTGTACTTCAAATCGATCCAAAACTTAAAACAATAAGTGAATCATACAATGTTAGGGTGTCCATGAATATGGTACGTTTACTCAATATATTTGTTTCTTTTTTATCTGTGTGGACACAATGTTTCTCTTACATAATTTTTACCTCTCTTTTAGGTTTTGACGAAAAAAAAAATTGCAACAAAATTCCTGGTTTTAGCACGGCATGATAAAAGCGCACAGTCAACTTTATTGACTATATCCTGCTCGAAGGACCATCTACAAGTGCGCCCAAAATACCACAGTGAATGATATTTGCTTATTGAAATTAAATCATCTTAGAATTGTGAAGCTAGGTAAATCTGTCTTTATTAACTCGACTTTTTATATACGTAGGTATTTATTATGACTCAGCGCAGTTTAACTGCAATATTTTTTTTATAAATACCATATTTTAATGTTTGGACAAATTATGAAAATTCCGAAATTTCATGCCGCCCTAATATGCCATTAAGATGTTGATTTAGGTGAGTATAGAGCGCAACCAATTATCTTATTAGTGGCCAATTCATCGCTCGTCACATTATCATATGGTCGATTGATGTTGGAAAGAACCACGTCATTTAAAATGTGTAAAGTATGAAAATTACTATGTACCTGTAGGAAAAATTATATCTTTCTACATGCTAGCATACCACCCAACGGATGTTTACACAGTTTTCACTAATTTAAAGAGTGACAAAAGAGTAGGTTTGCGTATATAAAATGCAAAAAAAAAACTGAATCCGTGAACTGAACTGAACTGTTTACTATAGTCTATTTATTAAAAAAAAACTTTTATAGAACTAAAATAATAAAGACTTAAAAAATTTATGTCAGAATAAATATTATCAATTTGAAATGTGTATAAAACAATTAAATGTAGAAAAAATATGAGCTTGGTTCTGTTTGTGATAGAACGTTCTCGATAATTCGTTTATTCCACTATCTGCGGGTCAATATTTTCTCATGAAATCCGACGTTTTGTCACACAAAATAACGTGTTTTATCGCTGAACGCTGCCCGCTAAATGTTTTACGGCAATAACAATAAAGAAAAACATAAGCATATTGTCTTCTGTTCCCGTGCGTGTTTTCTTACGAAAAAGAAAGACAATCGCGTCGTTTTTATTAATATTTATCTCTCGTGCTCAAAATATTTCGGCGACCTGGAGTATTTACCAATTGCCAAATTAACGAGACACCGGTGAACGTGTACCGCTACAGCAGCGTTCCGTTTTCGCGATGACTCTTATAATATTTACTTTTAAAAATTTCCCTTTTGGATTCCACATTTATTTAATACTAGCTGACCCGGCGAACTTCGTACCGCCACAGAATAAAAAACCAGTTCCATGCAAAATATATGAGAAAATTATTTTCATTCACAATTTTTTTTTTCGTGAATATTTCAGATGTTTTAATAGTTATCCTGCTATTCAGGGCTGAGACACTTCACCAAATCAAATATAATAAAAAATGGTCCAGCCGTTCTCGTGTTATAATTAGTGACTTTCTTTTATATGCATTGATAGTAAATAAAAAAAAAACAATTATCTATAGAAAAAAAAACAGCAAAGCCACCCCCGACTTCGCCCAGTGTTGAAATTTTCAAAAATCCTTTCCTAGCAAACGTTTAAAATAACTAGAAAAAGTAGCCCCAAAGTCAAATTCATCAGCAGCCTACACTGGTAAAAGTTGTCAATCAAGCTTTTTATAGTTAGATGAGCCAGCTGTATTATGTATGTTTGATTCACACGAACCATGTGTTTCTGATAATATTTTCATAACGTGCATCGGACGCGGCGCTCACTGACCGTAATGAGTCGAACAAATGCTCCTCTGTTCTCTTCTGTGAATGTTCCGATTGCCATCGCACCAAACAAAACGGCACGGTCGGATCTCTCGTGGCCATATTTATATGAATAAAATATTTTTGTGTAGTACCTTGTCTGAATATATTTCATTTTTTAATAGCTAATCTGTTTATGGTTTTACACGAACTTTTGTTTTTGTACTATTTATACACCTAAAAGCAATCTGTAGAAGGTTTACTCAAAGACGTTGGATGAGTTAGGGTGCTTGCCTTAACTCTCTGTCTCGGAGTCCCGAGTTCAATTCCCGGCAGGGTCAATATTGCAAATGAACTTTTCAAAATTGGCTTTGGTCGGGATTTGGAAAGTAGTCCTTACAGAAGACCACTGCGAAATAAAAAGCATTTGTGCGCTAATATGTTTCGATGTGTGAGGAATCTCCTTAATCTTACTATGGTCGACAGCACACTTGTAGCACTTTTGGCGTCACCGTCTTCACAGTCATAAGATATTCATATCACATATTTTCTCAGGTGTTATATTTTTCACTTTTCAATGCAAAGTCGCGGGCACTAGCTAGTTCTGTATAAATATTGAAAAAAGTAACTAAATATCTCTTGTATCTATGTTAAGTTGCCTTGACTGCATCGGGTGGGCACATATTTACATTCCATACCAATGCACAGTAACGCATATAAGCCCAAAGAAGTCTATTGCCAAGACCTAATTAGGCAATCGTTCTGCTGCATTAACATACAATACTTAGCTTATTTTCTTAATTTATTCATAATCTTTTTATCGAACGATAGAATAGAATACGTATAAAATTGTTAAAGTCAATGCCTGATTTCAATACAAATATTTAAATGTTTGGTTTTTATTCAAATGCTAAACAGTAATAGCGCGCGTCGGGCTCCAATTTAGAAGAACTTTGACCCTCTATATATTAACATATTTCTTTCCGTATTGAATACACGTACTATAAAACGTGAAGGAAGAATATCATAACTGTTCTAATGAAATATGACCGAAATATGTTTGATATTCAAATGGCAGAGGGGACTTCCGCTGGGAACGAATGAAACGCAGTGAGCTCGCAAGCGAGACGAGATTCAAAACTCCGAATCTCGTCTCACACACAAATTCATTCGTATTTTACTGCTACAACCGATTCTGTATAATAACACGCTACATTAGTTTCCCATTATGATTCAAGACAATAAAATTTGCTCAATTTTACGATCGCATTAATATTTTTATGAATGGAAGAAATTTCATTGCAATGTGAAATCAGGGAATGTCCATTTAGAGTTAGCAAAAGCCTTTTCGCATACAATTATCAGTGCGTATTACGTGTACTTATCAGTGCTATAAAACGTAAAGGGAGGGGAAACAACTTGCAGCGGAAGACCGCCCGTTCCCAGGGTATCGCTTGCACAAACACCGACCGGACGATGGATAATACCACTTCGATTCCACCGCATAATGCTTGCCCGATCGATATATTTATCGTGTTTTAAACCATTACTTAATCCTAGCTTAGTTTACTTTCATCTTGAATTACATAAACTGTATAACAACAATGTTATTAAACGCAAAGTTGCCGGTTGTCTGTGTTTCCGAGCTCATATAACCCAAACCCAAAGTTCGAGTGAATAAGTAGGCATCTTCTGGGTGAGCTCACTCCATCATAGGCCTCATCTTCGCTACGCTGCTGGATGCTGGCCAACAGCAAACACATCTCTAATAAAAAAAAGATAGCGGAAGATAACTCTTACCCAAACACAAGAAATCCGATGAATATTTATTTTGATGGATCTTAGTTCATGAAAAGATATTATTTTATCCAGTATTTTTTTAATCTCAGTAAAGTCGAGCTGTTGATTGTTGATAAGATTTGAAAAGTCACAGCTATCTATAATTGTTTTAAAATGTTTAATTCCAAAGATAAGAAGCGATCCACAAATTGAAATCCAGATTTTCACTTTGTAGGTGAGTTTTTAGGATTCTATAGATGTCACTTATTACCTATTAAAGTCCTGTCACCTTACCTGTCACTTATTATCGTAATTAATGGTACTTAAAGATTTTACGGTTTATAAAATACAATTTAACATGAAAATTTATTAAATACATTATTAGATTTTATAAAAAATATCTACAAAACTACAAAATACATAGAAGAAATAGGCACACATAATAATAAGTAAGTATTATCCCAAATTACTTACTATCATGGGGAAAATAATAAGTTAATAAATGCAATAAAAATAATAAAATAATAGTAGATATCGACTGTGCTCATCACTGGGCTTTTTGAATCAGAGTATTTAACAAGGATGTACGAGCTCGTGTCTATCAAGTTACGCGAAATGAAACCACAAAATCAGCGTCAGCCACAAAACAACGGAAGCCACTACCGAGGGTCCCTTAAGCTCTCACGTACCTATCTGATGCTTATTAACAAGTGCAATTTAGCCGACACAACTGACAAATTGTTTTTGTAATTAAAACTTTCTTTTGTTTCTTCTGACGCATTTGTTATTTCATATTCCACCATTAATTTATCTATATGAATAAAAATGAATCGTCACGTTTTGCTTAGCGCAAAACGTGACGATTCATTTTTATTCATATAGATGGGTGACTTTTTGTTTTTAAAAAATACGGAACATCTCTTTTAATTATTTACCAAATTAATTCACAAGAGCGGTGAAGTTCAAGTATTAGTACTATCATATTCCATATTAATTCATTAATTCCATTTTGATAGGTACCTACTTAAAGAGGTTATGATAAAGTCATATAATATGTCGTGGTAGATTATCCATAATGGTTAAATTCACGCTTTTTTACCCTCATATATCTCCAGAATACAAAGTGTACCAGAAACATATACAAAAGAAAGCATGTTGCTTTCAACCAAAATTGCACGCTGTGTAACGTGATAACAAGATTCTCTCTTAACGATAAGAATTTGTAGTGAGTTAATTAAAATATATTTTTTAATAAATAACAATTTATAAATGAAAATAATTTTATACTGTTTCTTCTTAAATTTAGAAAGACTTAAAGTTACATATGAACAAGAGTAGTTCTATTTAGTTATTTATTTATTTAAAAATCAACTGTCTATATCATTTCCACCCTTTACTATAGATATTAATAAAGACAACATTTCTGTAGAAAAGTCATTATTAATTCTATATTCGTTTTTTTATGACTTCAAATTTGTTACAGTAAAATCTATTAAAAGTATTCATGCATAAAACAAAATATTCATGGTTCTTAGTTAAAGTGTGGTCGTAAAAGTGGAGATCATTTATGGCATATTTCGGAGGCGAATCGAAACTGGCGCTTTGTATATTGAGGTACACTTCAGTGCAAACAAAATTAAAGCATATTTTTAAAAAATTAAGATATATTAATTTTGTATTAGTATTTATTTTGTGAATTAAAAAAACACTAAAAAATATCAGTCGGTATGTTTTTTTTATTAATTTTACGAGACATTTTTAATACCGAATTTAAATTATAAAAATTTAACCAAATTTTGTAATATTTTGACATGGTCAACATTAAAATTTAAGGTCAATTATAAGAAAATTGATTCATAATGAAATTTGATTATTTAACACTTTCCATCGCTTAAACTATTTTTAAAACAAAAGGTCGACTTATTTCTATTAATGACGTATTGGCTTGTACTATTATCTATTTTGTAGTGTTCGTTAAGGTTTTGAAAGCTGTCTCAGCTTCTTCTTAATATTCTAAATTGTTCTAGAAATTGATTCTAAATTGATTTTTAATAAATAGTCATATTGTACTCCAAAAAATTAAAAAATAATAATAATCGGTAAAGTATCGCCGTAGTCAAACCAAAATCTTCTATGTGCACTGAGATTTTAACATTTTGACATTAATCAATAGTTCACTGCCTTAATTATCGTATAAAAACTGTTAAGTGCTATTTGTCGAACCTCTTAATAAAATAATAAAAACGTATCAATCTTCCAGTGAGACCTATGTGTTATTTAACAAAAATAATCAATATGATGATTAATAAATAAATTGTTTGTGTTGAAATTAATTTGGCTCAAAGTGTATGTAACGAGTTATAGGTTTCATTTGCGGACGATAGACGACAATTTTCAATTTTCTTGCGCGTGCGTCCCATTTGAATATTTTAATTTGGGGGGCGGCGCGACTATTTCAATTTATTTTATGAGTCTGGCCCCAGAAGGGGTTCGTGCGACGCTCTCACCGCTCCAGATTAGTAAATATTTGATAGCTTTATTACTTGCCGTGATATATTTATACACGCTTTTAAATGCTGCCATCGACATTGAGGGATTTATTTGTTTTCAGGGCATCATATTTTCACATCACACGAACATTACTATTAATGATTACGGAATATCGTTGGAAATTATTCGTCGGGTTGAACGTAAATTTTTATTGCTTACACCTTTAAACACTGTTTTATTGTTTTAGTGTCAACGGTTTTTTAATCTAATAACTAATATTAGTATTTTTTATTCTTGTTTTTGGAAATAAAGCATTATTCTTGAATGCATAGGGGAAGTCAAGTTAGAATATTACTGGTAAAAAAACATTGAAGATGCTATCTTCAATGACGTCTAAATAAGTCATTGCCGATCCAATATTTACATAAAACTAGTGGGTGCCCGCGACTTCGTCCGCGACCAATTTTTTTTTTTACATACAAAACATTCCTGATTATCCCTCTACCCATAAGTGAAGACAGAATTAAAATCGGTCCAGCCGTTTAGGAGGAGTTCAGTGACATACACATGCACAGAAGAAATATACGAGTATATATAAAGATTAACATTCTAATGCTGTCCTTTGTTGTACGTAAGCTTTACTCTAATATCAATCTAGAGATAAACATAACATTTTTTTAAATTATTTAGGGCTACGTTAGCCAAAGTTCATGTATTGTAATTACAATTATATTAGTGACAAATGGTGTTTTGACTTTGTAGTTTTTGATTAATAACTAGAACGAGTTAGTATGCTAATAATTACATTTGAAATATAAATGCACCAACGCTTATAGAGGAGAGGATTGTATCAGAGGTCGAACGAGCGAAGCGCACCGATGCAGAGGGGCGGCTCTGACTGTGTTTAACCTCACACAGCTATGTTTCATCTAATAGAATCGCGAGCTCGTTATCTGCTCAGATTAAAATATTCAGTATTTGAGTGATTTCACGAGCGAGTGAGCGGCAAAGGGTTGACTAGTCGCTTCGTCCTCTTTGAACACTTGTGGGGAGAGGCGTACACACAGTCCTATCTATTTTAGATACAATATATAAAGTAGTCTGATGTCGCCTTGAATTATCGATTTTAATATTATTAATAATTATTTTATGTAAATTTATTCAGTTATTCTGTCTATTTTCAGCAAATCAATAAATTAAATATTATAGGTAAGTTAAGTAATGAAATGTCATCGTAGAACAATCGTGAACAAATGAATTGTCAATTTTCCCTGGCTTTTTCCGGGGTCTGCCTCCATGAATAATTCCATTTATAGAATGACGTCGACCGCATCAAATATTTCATTCCATGTTTGCATATTTTAAAGTGACACGAATAATGTCCGAATGTATTTTAAAATAGTTTCAGTTTTACTTTTTTTAAATTAAATTCCTATTACCTCAATGATTCTTTCAAAATATAATTATAATTATATATTATTGCCAATAATATATAATAGTAAATTTAGAATAGGTATAACAAAAAAGACCGGTTACGGTTTAAAGTCCTAGGACTAAAAGCTATAAGCAAACCGAAAGGGGTTTTACTGCAGTAACAGTCCTCACATATCCTGTAAAAATAAGCAGTCCAAATTGCTGTTTATTCCTTCACAAATATCTTTTGAAAATTTCCTCTCTCCTAAAAAATGGAATACACAAAATCTTTCACTAGTTTCAAAATAATCATTTTTAATAGTGGCATAGTAGTTGCATTTCGTGGTCATAAACATGCAGTCTATCTGAACAGTGAAAAAAAAAACATATTATGACGATATAGTATTCTTATCGATTTATTCATGTAATGTGATAAGGCGATAGTTTTTGTCATAAGAAGTTCTAAACAAAACTTAACAAATCAGATTATCTGTAAGCCTATATTAAATATCTGGAAATTTATGTTATGAGAACTGTTCAACGAATTGGAGACTAAACTTGATGTACTTAAATGTACTTAATGTACTTAATGCATTACTACATAAATCTATAAGTACAAACAGTATAGGTAATGTGACACAATATGCGGATGCGAGCAGATAAATATTTCACTCCACCCATGCAGAGCTATTTATGAGAGAAATTAGTAATTCACCTGTTGTTGCCATTTATTATAGAGAGCACAATGTGACCAACAACCGAAGCAACGTCCAGCCGCACCCACCATCATTTGCGCACACCTCACAACTCAATTGTACATTTAAATCATATTGATGTTTGAATACGGTTCCTATAGAAAATATTACATTTAGGAACATTCGATAGAAACCATTTTAGTAAATACCTTGTATGGCCTTATCGTATTAGTCTTTTGACTTCTAGTGATACTTGTGTTTTTAGGCGATAGATTTCACAGTACAGTTGTCTGTAAAGTCTACTCGATTGTTTTGTAAATATAAATAAATTACAATTATATTAAATTCCCACTGCCTCTTCAAAATCTGTGAGAGTTTGTGCTTTAGTCCACCAAGGTAACAAACTGTTTGGCAGTTTCTTACAAAGGCTTTTCTTCGCGGTTGGAGGAAGTAATAATGGACTAAACAATACATGAAATTGGTAAGATTCTAAGGTTCATCATACATAATGGTATCTATTCGAAACATACCTAATCAGCTGTAAACGATTTTTGAAACTGATTAACTTGATTAGTTTGTGCACTATTGCCGCGTCATGCTATCCAAATTTGACTAACTACAGTAGCTACGGAGCGTGATTAATTCTGACATTCTCTATCTTATAAAATAAGAAGTCATCTCACGTTTACGCTTAAATATTCGTTTAGACAAGATGAGCTAGTTTTTACAATTTTTATAGTGATCGTTTAGTTCAGTTCGCCCATATAATTCGTGGGAGACGTGACTTAAATTTTTTTTTGCTGTCAGAGTGCGCGAGAGAAGCGTTCTAGCTGCGTGATTATATTCCGATCAAACAGGTACATTATTGAAATCGGTTTAAGATAGCGTCACGTGCGGCTCTTTTGGACAAAGCATATTACCAAAATGTCGTCTCGCAACGAAAACGATGACCGATGAAGCAAAAAATGAATAAAAAAAGAAAATGCGACACGATGCGTCGCGAAATTATACTTTGCATGGATAATTGAAAGCCTTAAGCTACATTTTCGGTGGACAGCGGGGCGGCAGTGAAACCGCGGAAGCGAAACACACATTTTGTATGAACTGTCATCTTGCAGGATCTTCAAGAAGTCTTGTCCCTTTCTACCGAAGATTTAATTTCTGCCGTTTTGGAACTAGATAGTACTTTTATTTACTAACTTATATTATGGTTTTTTAATATAGGTAAGTAAATAATAAGCCTACTGAAAGCTTTACTCTTGTGAAATTAAATCCTTCTTAAATAGGTTTTAATTTTGGTCACGTCATTCGTAATAATCTCCAAAATATGATCAAAAGTATTAATACCCGAGAGTACTCGACGGAGTTGACGGACACTCTATATAAATCTTCATATATATTATTAAATTTTCCGTAAGATATACACGGTCTTCGAAAAATTCAAGTTTTTTCGTCCTCCCGTGCTCCGGCCCTCCACCCATAAAAAACAGCGTTCCGCTGCTTATTTTATTCCGCTCCCGCTTGCCGCTCTGCCCATCGAAAATGCAGCCTAAAGTAGGTATACTTTTTCAATCCAATACAGTGAAGTCAATTACAACAATCAAATTTTTATGTTTTACCAAATGTCATAAATACTTTTATTATTACAATTTATTGTTGATGTTAAAATTTAAAAAGAAATAGATACATCAAGAGAAATTTTGTAGAGGCGGGATCCAGTACACATGAGCGAGCCGCGATATCGGCCCGTGTCTAATCGATTACGCTACCGGACATAGCATCCTCTCCACATAAACCAACGGCATAAACACGTGCCAACAAAATTTAACTTTATTACCAAAGCTATAAGGGCCATCGGACATCAGTGAAATCCCCACAGCAAGAGTAGACAATAATGACTTTGCCTTTTTCTCGGATTACTGATACTTAAAAATTTAATTATATTTCTTGGGATATAACATTATCACACGCGTTGGAATCTTTCAATTATAAAATTTAACATTAATTAAATTGTTAATAATAAAATTACACATTATTTTGCCCGTTGAACACGCAATATTTTAATGGTAGTAAAACAAATCTTCCAATAAATTGCACCATGCATGAGTGCTGTAATAGCACAACAATAATGCATATTTTTCAAATGCAAAATTAGGTATGAGTGAATTTGGATGTTTGTTCTCATAATGCAAAAACGGCTTAACGGCTTTGGATGAAATTTGGACACAGAGAGTTTATTACCAGGATTAACATGTAGGATACTTTTGTCCTGAAAAAATGTTGGGTTCTCGAGAGATCTTTCTTTAAATTTAAGGTCAACAGACAGGCTGACGGGCTACTTGATGGTAGGTAGCTACCGTCGCCTATAACACAAGCAACGCCACAGGTATTGCAGGTGCGCTGTCGATCATAGTATGATTAAAGATAAGAGATTATAATAAGAAGGGATAAGATAATGGGCCCTAGCATCCCGTCTGGATTATTAGGGCAATAACTGCCCCTTTACAGAAGACCACCGTGAAATAGCAGCATTTGTGTTGTTGTGTTTAACTTTTGTTAAGAGAGTAAGAGAGGCTATAGCCGATATCCCTATCCCTTATCCTCAATTCTGCTATGATACGCAGTGACTTGGAGTTATACCTGTGGCGTTACTTGTGTTATAGGCGACGGTTGCCACCATACCATAAAAAAAATCTTCTAGTTAAGATCAGTGTAATTTTGCATTAGTCATATATCAACTGACTTTCTAGGACCATTTATGCCGCTACGATTTGGGAAAGCAACGACTTAGTCCTTAAAAGTCTCTGAAAAACTGTATGACAATAAATAGTGATAGAGCCATGTTAATAACTTTAATAGTAGGTATGTATCCACTATGTATCCAATATGTGCATGTCACATCGTGTTAATTAAAAAAAAACCAACCAAGTAGTTCAAAATGGTGTTGTTTGATAGACAGGTTTAAAGAAGTCAATAACATTATAGAAAAATGTGACTAAATATTGAACTGAGTCGCTTTACGAAGAAACGTTATGATCCTTCCGAACAATCTTGATACTTAATTTTTAACTTTCAAGGTCATTAGATATTGCTCTTAAGACATTATAAAATTGATTTACAATTTTTAATTGTCTACTTGATGGTATCTAGTGCCTCTTGATGGTATCGTCGCCTATTATTTTAAACAACTCTTATTAAAACGGTTTTTTTAGTTATTGCAAACGCAATTTACATTGCATTTACTCTTTAATACTGTACGCTGAAAATTTAGGCATAGTTTCGTAGTATTCTACTCTAAATATCTATAAGATATCTACTTAATATTGATATCTAATATCTAAAAATGACAGTTTGATGGTATGTATGCATTGTAGATATTTATACTTATAAGTTTTTTGGAATCAAAATTATAAAATCAAATAGCTTTTTTTTTACAAAAAAACAACAACCTGTTTAAAAATTATTTTTTATACTTTATTTGTATATTTATAGATTTGAAAGAAAGAATCAAAATACACTATAATTAAAAAGGATTATTCCACGTTTTTAGTTTTTTTTTTATAATAAGCATAGTGTACAATTGTACATCCTAAGCACAAAATAAATTGTTTATTTACGTTTATATATTCAATTATTTAGCAAAAGGGCAAGGATCAAAACTTATCTGTTTATATTCTGTTATTATTAGCTGTTTCAAGTGTTATTATTTTCTGAACTATGGTCATTAAAATTTTTGATTAACATCGTTTGATCCGTGTCGATGAGATGACTGTGCAACTCCCACTTGCATTGTCCTTTTCCTTTGAGCCGTAACTAAATGTTTTGTAACATATTTTTTATCATTCCATACAGATATTAAAATATTATCATGGAAATATCTGGAATGCGTCCAGCTCCTTTAATAACTTCGCTCCGTGTTCATTTTTTGCTTCGCTTTTTATTGCCGTTCACGCTAAATGTCATTATAAATGTTATTATAGCAGTAATTAAAGTGCGAAAACGTCTGTGAACTTGCATTTTTTGTCGACTTAAATATGAGCGTACTTTGTAGGTGAATATAATATCAAAGTACTTAGTTATAGATATATTCTAGTTGGCGCAGACTATTTCAATATAAAAAAATATATAATATAAAAAATATATCACAGCCAAAACTACTGAAATTGGAAGGTTTACGTTTACGTAAACCTATGTTACGTGTAATTAATTTCCCTGGCGATAATTTTTCTCCATCCCTATTTTACTAAATGTCCGTAAACGATTTGAGAAAGATCTCCATTGAATCATAATTCTAAAAATACACTTACAAAGCCTAAAATGCTAAGTACCTATAGTAGAATGAAATAGAAGGTAGTATTTGTTTGTTATCGTGTGCGCTCGCGCTTAAAGCAGAGCAGTCACAATCAAAGCCCCACCTCGATAGCACGAGCCGAGTATTGAAACTAGCCATTCGTCATCCATTATTCACGGCCTAAATTGCACAACTTTAGAGCGCCATTTCTAAATGACATCTAAATCTGTTACTGTATTAACATTGTGAATAAAATTCATACAATCAATCTACATAAATGTCCGTGAGCGTCCGTCCATTAGTCAGCTGGAGCACAAAGGGCACACGCTAGCCTCGTAAATCAGGCGCATGTATTGAGACGGCTTGCCCAAATCGCACTCAATAAACCGCCGTGTGCGTCTCGCAGCTCGATCGTGTTATGCCCATACATACAGAACTTTCCACCCATTAACGACCCCTTACGACTGACATTCATCATTAGACGGGGTCATGATACAGCCTTCGGTCGAATCTATTCATTCTATTGCTCCTAAGTATCATATTGAAGCCTAAGGTTACAAAAAAACAAAAACTTTTATTCACGTAAAGGTCACTAGACAGGTTGACGATCCACTATAGTAGGGTAGCTACCTTCTCATATAACACAAGCAACGCGTCATGCTCTGCAAGTGCGCTGCCAATCATAGTAGGATGGATTTAGAATAAGGAATTAGGAAGGCGTAGGCGTAGGGTGCACGGGTATTCCCTACTCACTCACCGAATCACAAAAGCACTACTTATTTTTTTACGGTGGACCTCTGTAAGGGGCTGACGACTGCCGGCCAACAGGTTGCTCAAATGACTGTGCCAGAGTTTGCTTATTTGCCAGATTCCGCCCAGAACCCAATTTGAAAGGTTAATTTCCAAATTTTGCCCTGCCAGGAATTATTGTACCCGAATCCCTGTGACAGAACGCCAACGCAAGCATCTTAACCACTCGACCATTAATAAAACTATTAATACTAATCAGTTAATAATACTAATCCAAAAACTCGCAAAGTTAGAAATAACAAATAAAATCTATAAATAAACAAGTAATTTTGCTAGCGTCAACATCTAACACTTTGTTAACAGCTTAAATTAGATAATGTGTGCGTACGAATTAGATAATGACTTGGAGTGTGTACGAAGCACACCCTAATGTGTTATTAAGTTATTAAATAATATTACAAGTGAGAGAGTAGAGTCGGCTAGGAGCCCGAGTCGCGGCGCGTGTCGCGGCGGGGGGCTCAGCGGGCGGCGCGCTACTGGGATGCACCGGGCGACCATATCGTGGCGACTAATTGTCCTTGTAGAACCCCTGCCACCGTCTGTGACACCTTACAAAGCAGTGAAAAATGTGTGCACACTGACCGTTACATTTTAGATAACCTAGCTGACAAATAAACTCTTAGATTACAACTTCCTCCTTGCCACTTTCTGCTAAATAACTTCCGTTTTCTATAATAATTACTTGAGAAATTTAAAAAAATCATTTTTCAAAAAGTAAATAAAAGTAACCTAACCAAATCTTGTTGATATTATTACGTAAAGGTATTTTTTTTGTCAAGAATTAACAGCAGGCAGGCTGACACTTCGCTAGACGGCAAGTATAGGTACAGTGCTTTATATATACCTAACAACATTATATTATCAGCTTTATTGGAACCACAAAAAATATTTGCACTTTAATTTTTTAGTTGAGAGCTCAAACAATCTAATGACATCGTGATTCACTGAGATGGTTAAATTTATAAATTCTTCAAAATATCTGACGGAATCTAAAAGTTAAAGGATAATATGAATATTTGCATGTCAACATTGGTTTCAGTGTTAGTTTCAGTGTACATACATGAAACAAAGTTCTGAATTATAATTTCACATACTGCTTTGAGATGTTTTATAATACTCACCACATCAACATAAAAAGCTTCTACGAGTATATAATAGAAAACTTTTAAAATGAACTTTATGGACACTTTTAAAACATGAAAAACCAAGTCATAATTATCCTTTGTATAGTGTCGACTGACTGACAGCTACTAATCGACTGAGTGTGTTATAATATTATGGTAATTTATTTTAAACTCCTCTCAAATATTAGCCAAAAATTAATTATTCAATTAAGCTCTTAGCTAGACAAACCCAACATTAATCGATAGAGATTCTTTCAAGTAAAGTCACGGGTAAAAGCCTAGTAAAATATAAAATAATAAAGTATCGAGTTACATCTCCGTTTAAAAGAGATCTTATCTCATTATCTGTTAATATATTGTCGCCGCATCTAAAGCGGGCAGGACTAGATGTGACGATGTTAACTTAAAAACTGAACATATTAAACTAACGACGAAAATAAAATAAAACTGTGTTTATTTACGCATAATAATGGTTTTGGTGAATAAAAATGAGAGGTTTGTACGGATATCGAAATAAAAGAGTAGTATCATAAAGTGGACGGTTCGGGCCGGGGTTAGATGCCGCTCGGAGATTGTGCCGAGCCCGCTGCGCTCACTATCATTTATATCATTTCATTGCGGCCGTTTACATTTCATTCATAAACCCAATACTACCTTCAGACAAAAAGTTACAATGGAGAATATTTGTTACACCTTTGCCCTTCAGTCTTTTTAATTAGAACGCATTACTCTTTTAGTTTTTTGCGTGGTGAGTTTAAATTGCAAAGGTATTTTGACGTTTTTTTGTGAACTGAATTACCGAAATAAAAAATCAGCCGAATATTGCAGAAATATAGTCACATTTCCGCTTCTTGTAGGTATATTAAGGTCGGTAGACAGGCTATATTAAGGTCCACTTGTAGATAAGTGGCTACCCATCGCCTATAACACAAGCAACGCCACAGGTGCAGCAGACTATAGTAGAATTAAGGATTCGGGAATTGGGCAGGGATAGAGAAATGGGCTCTGGCAACCCTTACTCATTCACCAAAACACTGCACCAAAACTGCACACACATGCAACTCAAACGATTGTGTTATATTTTATGACACGGAATCTAACTTAAAACTAACATATTTACGTACTTCAAATATAATTTTCTTAATAAAAGTATCTAAATAAATATCCGGTTTAACTGTGACCTTTAGCATATAATGATCAAATGGAAAATGAAAATATGAACAAAACGCGCCGTGGATATTGTAAGCAGCCATCGCATTCGTTTAAATATTTCCTTTTCTTATTTTAATAAACCCTTGCCGTGTATGTGTCGCCGAAGCTCGCACGTTGCTCTTTATTTATTGACCTATTAGAGATAACATTAAGATCAAGATGCACGGCCAAGGACCTTTGTTATAAAAATGTCCGCTTCATTATTTAAAAAAAATTAAGGCTAGGCTTAGTATGGATAACCTTTAATAATATGTAGCTAGTTTTCATACAAATTAATAATATTTTACACCTAACTATAAAAGGTTAACAGATTCACCGCATGTATTAATAAAAAAAACACAATAATATAATATTAATTGGGAGCGCTACTGCAAATTTGTGCTAATATTAACTTGTTATTAGTCTATGTATAGACCATTTCAAACTATTTCTAAAAAATATAAATAAAATCGTATTAGATATACTTTGGAGTTATCTTAATCTCATTCGAATGGTGGTTTTAGTTGTCAAACGTTATGCGAAATACCGACGTAGATTTTTAAGCCAACAAAGTATTTATTGAAATAAAGGGAAACGAGTACTAAACAATCTTTTTAATAAAGGGTGAAAAATAGCGGTGAGTACTAAACACACACAAAAATAATTATATTGGTGAAGAATGTCCACTATTCTTAACTGAATAAACTCTTATACTAATTCGTATCCACATTATTGATGTGGCTGTTCACAGATGGCGGCATCCTCTCGTTATAATTTTTCCCAGATTTTTTAATCCAAGCAGTTTAAATCAATACTCATTATAGCTTTTCAAAGGACCGTCATCACGGGTTTTAATACGAGAACAAAGAACTTGTTTTATGATCTGATATTAAAGGTATTTTAAGTTTATGACTTTGTTGGTTTGACGTATAAAATGAAATGTTTTGTGCAGGTAAAAATCTTTATTATGTATAAGAACAAACACGGAACATTGCATTAATTTCCTGGCTTTGATGTGCATGTATACTCGTATGTATTAACATTGGTATTGGCAAGTCTCATATTTACATTTGGGAATTTTCCTTCAACTGAACATTTCTGCACTTCATGCTATCAGACAACAGTGCGGATTTTGTTTATTGAAAGAATGTATGAAATCGTCACTGTCGTCTAAGTCAATTCTCTATTTATTTGCGGAAACCTTCATTTGTTCTTACTGTGCAATATAAAGAGCAATCGTACTTGTAAATTTTCTGTTAAAATTTAATTTATTTTTAAATAAATTTTAATCTCAATGACATGATTGAATCAGGCAAGTAAAATAAAACTATTATTAATAAAATTATACTTTTGCTTGTTCATTTGATACTACCCTTACGCGTGCTAGATATTGAAGTATATGTAACATTTTAGGATAATTTTTTATTTTTATTATATACTAGCTGGTGCCCGCGACTTCGTCCGCGTTGAACGATGAAAAGTCCTTTGGTGTCCCAGACAACGTGTATGCAAAGTTTAATGGTGATCGGTTCAGTAGTTTTTGAGTGAAAGCTTAACAAACAAACTCACATTCACATTTATAATATTAGTAAGGATTGATTTCAAAATATTTAAATAAATTCAAAATATAAACGCAAAAATATTAAAATAGCAATGCAAAAATATCAACGAAGATAAACGAAATGATCCAAGTAATGAAATTTAATGAGTTAGGAGGGTAAATACCACAGATACGATAGACAAGTTTCTCGCTGTGATTCGTGACTAGTCAGCGAAGAGTCGTGCTACGAGCTACAACCTAGGCAGGATTAAACCAACCAACGGAAGTTAATAACACACTAGGCCTCAACATTAACACCCGTTTATTGCCCGAAATAACCATAAATATGGTAATAAGATATTATGAATAATTTCAACGCAAACAAGATGATCGCGATAAGAAACTTGCGCGGCCTCGATCCTTATAACATTACCTGACATATACAATGTGGGGGGTCCTAAAATCGCTATTTTATTGGCGTGACATCCCCGTTGATAAGCTTTCATTTCCCTTCATCATTAGATCGTTATCAACAACTTGATGGTGGAGGTTCTTCCATACGAATGTGAATAATGTGGCTGTAGGTGTACGATGAGAATCACAAACTTTGTTGCTACCGAATTTAGTGTTGATTTTTATTGTACCTATGGAATACGTGAATTAAGCAGACACTTTATATTTTTTATACATATTATATGAAATGTCTCGTCAGTTTTATGAACAGGTACGAATTAGTATAGGAAAGAATTATTTAGTTACCTAAATAAACATGTAATAATTTTTTTGCGTTTTGGAGCGTAATTTGAAACGGAATTAAAAATACACGTATTTTTAAAATATTAGTTCTATAAAAAAAATTGGAATATATTAGGTACTTATAAATGATTTTAAACACATTCCCAAAAATAGTCAACATCCCTATTTACCTCCATATGAAAATTATTTAAAGAACCGTTGGATAAACAAACGAAATTGGCATGCAAAATATAATACGCGTTGAATAGGCATTTAATTTCATTTGCAATTCTCCAGCAACATAATGGAGCATTGCCGTAATTACTATTAATTAACTTTAGTTTCATGCAGTAGCTCCAAGGCGCTTTATTTTGCATGTTTTTGTAATATTGATTAACTAGAAATCTTAGTATGGAACTGCAACAAATTAAAAAATAACACATTAATGCACACGAAATGTCTGTAAGATTCTTCGATGTGAATAAAAACAAAATTAAATAAATTCAAGTTTATAGAAGGGTATGCTAATTAATGTACCTCCTACAATGTAAAATGTAGTGCGTTTTTTGCGCGCCGATAATACGATGCCCTTATTTCTAAAATTTATAACATTATCAATAAAATGGGTATACTTTATTTTACAAAGAACAAATATAAAGAGAAAAATTAGTTGCTATCGCTAGATAATGATTAAACAGAGTAGCTATTAAATTAAATTCATTTTTACTCGATACAATTATACATTATTGAACCGTACCAAAATATTTTGGGCCGTTTAGAAACTACCACCTACCATCAAGTGGACAGTCAGCCTTTTTGCCGAACTTAACATATAAAAGAAACTATAGTATGCCATAGATAAGTAGGCAGCTATTGATATTAATTCTTGGGGTGATAAAGCAACGGTTCTCCCTTGAATCGTTAATCAGAAACAGCCCTCCTACTTTTATTTAAATTCACTGTTTCCAAGCACAATAAGAGCTAATAAAAGTAACGCAATAAATATCCAAGAAAGTTGTTTTAATTTCTCCTTTACACGGAGTAGATTGGCGCAATCGGTAAAACTTCCTTGTTTTTAATTTTCTTTAAAACATTCGTTTGTTTTATACACTTTATTTTCAATGAATGGATAGAAAGAAGCCTTTCTTAACTTCAAAACACTTATCTTTCTCCAAGGATGTAAAGAGTTATTCGTGTAATGTTATTCTGAACCCTAAGTTCGAATGCTGAAGATCCATTATTTTGTAACAATGAAATCATTATCAACTTTTTTAATTGCTAAGTAGAAGGCTAACTTTACCGGGCGCTACGATTGTTTTTTTTTTTTCTTTTTCGTTTTCCATTTTACTCGTAATTCTCTTTTTCCTCATTCAAATCGAAATGACGGTAATTGTATACCGATTTTGTATCACATTGTGCCACAATACAAATTATGTACTTACCAACTTTTTCTTCTATGTCGTAATATGTCATAAAAATACAACCGAACTAACAGTATACCAAATTTGAAATCAATAGAACATGTGAAAGTTAGTGAAATCCCTTCGTTAACTAAGAAATAGAAACGCTTGAAAACATCTTCATAAATTGTAGCTAAGAGCGATCCCGGCAAACACAAAGATACCGACAGACACACGCGTCAAACTTACAACAACCAGTTTTAGCGTCGGGCGTTGGGGTTTTAATAACACATTAATCAAATTTATACTCGACTAGCTATTACCCCGGCTTCACACGTATGAATTTCTCGTTTATAGCTGTTTCCATTGTGAAAACCGTATTAAAATCCGTTGGGTGATTGAGAACAAATTAGCAGAGAAAGAGATAAAGGCGGACAACGACTTTGTTTTATATAATATGCATAATAGATATTGTAAAAACATAATTATCATTTAATTCTCCTCTCACCTATTTTTTATTGAGCAAAATTATGTCAATGGACTTTTGTGGCGGTTTCCATTGTAACTTATATTTTTTAACCTAAAATTATAAGCAAACACAATACATTTAAATTATTTTTATATTATGTACCAAATAATGCTATGTTCTTATCGCTAAATAATCACAACCTTTTGACTGAGGAGAGGTCGGCAAAGCTAAAAGCTTATCATATTTCCACTAAAACGTAACGGCTCTGCGAAACAATAATCCATGAAAATATATTTCTAAGGAACAACTATGATAAAATTGAATGATCGTCCCTCGGGCTGAGACAATGTAATGGCATATCGGAGTCTTAGCTTCGCGATCATGGGAAAATTACCGATCGTCCGACAATCGCGGTGAAGGGTCGGGCGCTGCGCGGATCCAACCTTATCAACGGAGGCCTGCAGCCAAGTCAACCCATTGTGCGGACCCACGGCATATTCCAGCCGTTTTGCAATATTATATGTCATTCGGCAATCCGCTGCAGATCATAGGAACATGCTTTTACATTTCTATTCGTCCCTTAAAAGTTAAACTACAGTAATTGTTTATACCGTTACAAAAGTTGCTTACAGTTCATTTGTCACTTTTAAAATAGTACATAGAGACAGTCGGTGAACATAATTTGCCGGCTGCACAAAGCGAATGTCGGCGAATAAATAAAATTATCGATACAACGGCGGTCCATCTCACGTCGCGAGGTATTATGACGCAAAAAATAAAGAATATGAATGATTGCTGTTTAAATTCTTCAAAGCCCTTCGTCTTTGGGTATGCCATAAAAACTGATTCTGTTATGGTTTGCAAAAGCAATTAAGTTATAAAAGTTAGCTGATCTCCACTGTCTCAATAAAATATTCCACTTTTATATTATCATAATGTTTATTGCGGTGTGTACTATTAAATAATTAAAATTAATTTAATTTGTTTACAAAACCAATAAACGTTGATTACTAATTGCCATTTTTTTTAGTTTTTTTGGGTTGAGTTACTTACCTGTTTTGGTTAGTAATAGTAAGCAAGAATTAAGGCGAGGATTTAGCAGAAAAACGTTATTTCGTCGCATAAGGTCAAATCAAAACTTAGATGAAAATACGATGCATAATAGGTAGACTATATTTTAAAAAGTTTGAGTCGAGTGATTTAAACAAAAATCTGAGGAAAAAAATAGTTAATTTCTGTCCGAAAATAAAAGTTTCGGACAGTAGGTAATAAAAGTTTTCAGCGACAACTAAATTTGCTTTTAAGCTTATTTTTAATTTAGCTAGTTAATTTTTATCTTTAATTTAAGTCCTGTACGAATTTTTAAACAGCTACTTTTATTTCCATTTTTATTTTTCTACGTAATATTTAATAAAAACTTATTTCCGAGAAGTTATAAAAATTTGTTGTGCAGAATTGTGTTCGGCCTAGGGTTAATCCTAAGCTACCGAAGTTATCTAAGTTGAGTATTAGTGACTCATACAGTGTTCAGAATCAATAATAAAGCCGCTCTTTTAAACCAATCCAAAGCAGTATCTGTCCAATAATTTCAATAACTATAATGTATCTATCTATGTGTAAGGTATTTCCATATTAAAAAGTAATCATACACGATATATAAGACACGTTCCGATCCGAGCAAATAAATCTTCATGGACGGATTACTCAAAGCAGATAACTAAGAGGACGATGTGATGTAAGCATGTTTTATGTATGATTATCGTTCGCAACATGTCCCAAGGGCTAATTAATGTAAGCAGTGCGCACGAGTTAATTAATTGTCGGCAACTCGGGTAGCTCGCATGAAAGATTCATAAAATTCATAACAGAACTAACTAATTATAAAACATGTCCGCGCCTGCGCCACCCGTGGGGAGTCGTTTCACCGTCTACGACGCGGAAAAAACTGAATCTCTTGCAGTTATACCACTCTTTGTAACCGCATTCATAACATAAATGATGTGCTTTTTATCGAAGCTAAAAGCGGAATCTATACTTGCACATTTCTCTACTTAACGTGATTTAAGTGCGCAGTCGTCATGCAACTTTCAATAAGTCTTAAAACAATTTATACGAATAATATAAAATGTAATGATAATGTTTAATATGAAAAACTAGCTTTGCTCGCGACTTCGTACGCTCTGTAGTTCGGTTTTTTTTTGTAATACCAAGAAAAAACGAACTAAACGAATTAACATGCTTATATTTGTAATGGGATTAAAAAATGAAATCATTTTAAACTTAATATACTATCATGGTGTCTTTATAAACTTCTGTATAGAGAAGTCTTCTGGACATAAAGCGGAATAGGTTAAATAGATGCATTTACACTATAACTATTGTTAAAAAACAATAATAAAAATTCCTAAATAATAAAAATTGGAAACATAAAAGTTAGAATCTAGTACGAACTCAAAAATATCCACTTTATATTATACTAGTTGGCGCCCGCGACTTCGTCCGCGTTGAAAAAGAAAAAAGTAGCCTATCCTGTGTCCTGCACGTCTAAATGTATATCTACCAAGTTTCATGAAAATCAGTTAATTCGTTTAAGAGTTATGGAGGATCATACATACATACAATACCTACACTTACAGATTTATTATTAGTATTGATTGATGATGATTTATAAAAATGTTAAGTTGGTTTGTGTACGCTTCAAAAACTCGAGAATGGGTAGACCGATTTTAATTTGGTTTTCATACATGGAAAGACGAATAAACTTGTAAGATTCGTATATAAAAAGTGCACCCCAGGCTAAGCAGGGGGCGGGTTGCTAGTTTTAACTAAATAAATAATGTTTTCATGGTCTCGTATGAGAAGTTGGTATTTCCTTTGTCTCCTAATTAAATCAATCTCCGGACACCTGAACCAATACTCAAGAGTGCAGTGGTTTTTTCGCGTTAGCTTAAAAGCATAAACATTGATCATCACAACATTCTTATGCATGTGGCCATCAGCAGCACCGTCACGTATAAGGAGTTCGTTCAATATTTATAATTAAATTAGTATGCCTAAATTAACGAAATCAATTATTGTTTTTGTTAAGACAAGTTACCTTTGAAGTTGTCCCAGAATTTTGTATTGATGTTCGAGACTTGATTGTGTCGAGTTGTAAACTTGACATTATATATTTAAAAAATCCATTTACATAATAACTAGTAACCCGCTCCCGGCTTCGCACGAATATACACAAAGCTTTCTTGTTTATCGCACTTTCTATTAGTTAGAACCATAACAAAATTCGTTGCAAAGAAACAGACATAGGTATATTACATAGGTATATTAATTTAATCAGTTTAATATTTTTTTAACATTATTGTTACACCCATCACCAATCACATAAATGAAAAAAGTATTTAAAAATGTGTATATAGCAAAACAATATAAGTATAGATGAGATAATGTCATTGCCTATACTCGGAGGTACAAAAACACGGTTAATTTTCATTTGCATTCAATAAAGGTATGTTTGCTAACCACGTAGCACTCATGCTCTTATATATCACAACATGTTGCGTATTTACAACGGTTAAATGTGATGACACCGAAATAATAGAAAGCTATAAGATTGGGCTCAACAGCCAACCGGAATCTTAAGTTTTTAATAGTTTTGAAAACTAAGGTTTATACTAAATGTTTCTTATTCATCGCTCAGTTGCATAATACAAAAAGCAAATTGTTACCATTTTTCACTTAAGAATATTTTTTTTAATGATCGGCTGGCGCACTGATGGTCCATTTGGTGGTTTCGTGGTCTAGTGTTATTTCATGGTGATCTTTAGGCTGCCAATTTATGACTGTTGCTAATATAATATGCGCAAACCCCTTCCCTATCCCTTATTGTTAATTTTACTGAAAACCATAGAGTAGGAATATTTTTGATTTGTTGAATATATCTCCGCCCCGAAGAGCACAAAAACTAATAAAATATTTGAAATATTCACGAACAAATTCAAAAATTAAAAAAAAAAAAAAAAACAGATTTCGCATATATGTATTTATATAAAATTTGTATTACTCATTAAATATGAGTATTGTGATCACATTAGTACCTACCCTATACTTGATTGTGTTTTCAAATTTTGAAATGTACTTTTCAAATTCGTTTTGGTCTGGATTTGGAAAGTAGTGGCAGGGCACACTACGTTTTGCAGTCATTTGAGCAGTAACCATCCCCTTACAAAAGACTTTTCCGTGAAATAATAACGTGTGCTGTTGTATTTCGGTGAATAAGGGACCTTCCTAATCCTAGTAAGGTCGGTAGAGCACTTTGTAACACCTGCTTACTTGTGTTATAGGCGACGGTAGCCACCTACAGCCTGTCTGTCGACCTTAACATAAGTAAAATATAACTTTTTTATAATTTTAAATAACTAATATGATTTAAATTAATAAATAAATGAATTAATGTGTTTATATTATTTTTAATTTCTTTAAAATCATAATATCAATTAACAGTCCAATGACCATTGTGTCAAGAGTTCATCAACATGTATTTGTCTGAGGAGATACAGCTACGACGCCTGCGCCGATGGATATGAATGACACGGCAGTATACCTACCTACGTACAGCGTCGCGACGCCAATCGGATATGTGTCGAAGCCTTCAGACATGCGACGGTGGACACCGTATATGACTATATTATTATGAAAACTAGTGATGTTGTAGGAGCTAGGGGGAGGGGTGCGGGTGAGCGGTGGCGGCGGGCGTGGGGGCGGGTCGAAGGCGTGCAGTTGCAGGCTGCACCGGGCCCGCCGCTGCACCGCGCGCCGCACGTCACCTCCCGCCGTCGCTTAGATGCACTAAGGCTACGCGCTAACGTCAAATACAACGATTCTTCTAGCGTCAACAAACTGCTTCAAGAATCGCCTAAACTACGAGTACCAATATCGTTGACCAGAACCAACAATATTCTAATATCGTTGAACAGAACAATAAATCAAATATTACAGGTTTAAAAATATCGACCAAAATGTAAACACTATTTATTTTATTTTAATAATTTGATTTTTTAGGTAAAGTTAAAAATTTTAAATTTTGTAAATAAAAATTATGATTTGAAAATATTATATTATTATATTTCACATTACAATAAAATCTTGCTACTCACAGACAATAGCTTACAATTTGTAATGTGCCATGCACGTAGCGCCATCTACTAACAGGTAGCGGAACCAAGGCTCATACTGATGAATTCGAATTTTAAGTTTTTGCAAGTTTTCTTATAATTTTTTGCTTGTACATTTATTTTATTATCATGAAATTACATTTTATATCTACTTTATTTTATTAGAGTGTAACACTTTTTAAATTTTATAGGATTGAAGTACGATTATTAATACAATTTATAAAGTAGTTAGTGTTAACATCCACGGATATGAAAATAATTTACATGCAAATCGACATTATTACTAAAATGAACATCCTGTCGCAGCGCGATCGATTTGCATATTTTTTTTATAATATCAGGGAATACAACAATAGCGGCTTTTATAGAGCGAACAGAAGGCAATTGTTAGGATTTCCGGTACAAATTTAAATTTATTATTCAAAAATTTAATCAGCACGTCCTCATAATCAACGCTGTATGGAAATTATACGTTTGGGAGACAAAAACATCACATTATCATAACTTGCCTGCGATATATATTAGTTCCGAAATAATTTAGTTACATTACTATGTGTGTAAGTACTGTGACTCATTATTTAATTATCATCGTAAATGATATTTACGATGCTCTTATTTTGTAAAGTTTTTATTTAAATTTTTTTATAAAAATGTCAGATAAGCTGATTGTACAAGTAATCATAGATGGCTATACTCTTCGTAACAGGATAAAAAAAATTAAGATAAGGGACTTATTAGTAACTCTTACTAGGTGAATAATTTATTACTAACCTAAACAGAATAGAAGGTGTGCTATTTCATATCGGCCTTATTCTCTCTTGAGGTTTGCTTAAGATTGAGCAAACCTCAAGAGTCTCACAATTAATTATGCATTCTATCAATTCGTTTATTGTTTTCACATGTCAAAACATTTTAACGGCATGTACTTTTTGTCGAAGATGGAAGGATGAGTAGATTTTTAGGTACCAGTTTTCATTGTAAATTCAAAAATGTGGAAAAATCGCCAATGAACTCCTAAACTACTGAACCAATTTTGATAAAACTTCCTAACTAAGTACCTATGTGTAATTTTGTCCCACTTAAAAGATAGGATAGTTTTTATTTTGAACCCGGGCGAAGCCGGGAGCGTGTAGCTAGCCCGAGCGAACCGTCAGTTCACTTTATTTTATTTTTTATGTTAAGGTCGGTAGACAGGCTGACGGTGCACTTGATGGTAGGTGGCTACCGTCGCCTATAACACAAGTAACGCCATAAGTGCTACAAGTGCGCTGCCGACCATAGAAGGATTAAAGATAAGGGGTAAGGGAGGGATGGGGTAATGGGCCCTGGCATCCCTTACTCACTCACCGAAACACAACAGCACATGTATATGCTGTTATTTCACGGCGGTATTCTGTATTCTGCGAAAAGCAGTGTTGCCCTACCACTGTATACTACAGTGTCTTATCCCGACCAGAGTCAACTTTGAAAATTACATTAAAATTTCCAAAGTTGACCCCGCCGGGAATCGAACCCGGGGCCCCTGAGACCGGCAAGCACTTACGTTCAATCCTTAGTAAAAACGCACCTAAAGAAGTGTTTCACTTCAAAAATTCTACATATTATCCTTATAGGTGTCTAATAAATAATACAAAAAGTGTTACCCCACTATTCTAATATGTAGCTAAACATTGCTTATCTATTTATGGGATATTATTTTTAAAAGATGCGGGACACACACACAATTTGTGTATATTTTTCGTTTTGAATTTTACATTAGACATGTTACAAACAGTGTGTTCGTAGAAACGTCATCGCGATATTATCGCGGAGCGTCACCTGAGCGGAAATTAGTTGAATAAAACACAAAAACCACATTATCGTTGTCAAATTATAATGGCTTCCTATAGCAACATGCTACTAGGTGAGGAACTTAATCTATCGCCATGTCTTTCGATCTTTGACTCAAATGACCTGACTTAACTTTACTAACAAATTATTACACTAAGCGCCTCTTTCACAAACGTCAATTAGGCCAAACTGTCATTTAAAGTCACCGGTAACCGGGGATAATGGAGCTGATGTACCTTTTTTTGTACGGTAAACGTCCCAAACATTAAATAGAAAATAATAAAAAATAGGCTATCGAATGATGCAGTAAACCGAGTGCATAATTCAATATAACAGAAAATGATATCTAAAAGTAACTAATCAACACTTTACATGTAGTATACAATACAATATAAGTAAATACAAGTAAAGTGTTAATTAGTTACTTTTAGAAATAATTTTATGTTTTATTATATTATGCACTCGGTGTACTGCATCCTTCGATAGGCGATTTTTTATTATTATTTTCTTTTTAATGTTTGGGACTTTTGCCGTACAAACAAGGTATATCAGCTCCATTATCCCCGGTTATCGGTGACTTTAAATGACGGTTGGCCTACTTGTCAGATGATGAACGAGGCCCTAAACTGAACAAAAATTGTTTGGTTATTAATATGTATTTTTCTACTATTTTTCATATACCTCATAAAAAATCTTTAAAAATTACTCTAACTGCAGAGCAACAGATAGACACAATTTGTTTGTAAATTAACTTGTAAATAATATAATAGGATATAATAGGTCACTTCGTTAAAGAGAGTACCTACCTAAATACCACATATTCAACCATTTTATTCTATCCTTGCCCAATGAATCTGACCATAATATCTTTAAAAACTATTTACAAATATTTTATTATTGAAATGCAACTAAGTATATAAAATCATAGTATTTTTTAATCCACTTTAAATAGTTTCGGTGCGTAGGTTAGAAGCTAAGACATGTGCGTTAATAATGATGGAACGCAGAAATATGTTCTCCAGAAGTCCAGATGTTTCAAAGCGAAATAATTTTTCAAACTAAAAAATAAGTTTATTTGAAATACAGTAATCACGTAATATATAAACAAACGAGTCTGAATAAACATACATGCAGGTAAATCAGAATGGTAAATGACTAACTGTAATATAAATATCTAAAATAGCAAAACTAGGAACAGATACCAGCGTGAAACAATCTTTCATTTGCTTCCACAAAGCTCAACATTTTAAAATGAATCCAGCGGAGATCGTAAAATATTCGATAAACAGGGCGGGTGTGTTTGCTTTCGCCGTGTTTAACATTGCTATTAAACAGTCGTGAAATGGACAGAAATAATCGTTGTCGGCTCGATCCGTTATATATCGTCATTCGTATGACGCTTGCGTCCTCGTAACACGCCCTCCATTGTCGTGCAACAGTTTTTGCATTTTCTTAGCGCAACATCCTTAATTCCCACAAAACGGCTTCATTACAACCGCGCAAACTGTATATTTGTATAAAATTAATTACTTTGTAAATGGCTATTGTGGAATCACTTGTTTATTCCGCATGCAGAATTGGGAATGTCGCGGCAAGGATCGCAAGGCAGGGTGCGGTGTGACGGGCTGTACGCGTGCGATTCGCTTGCGCACCAGACGGCTTTGTTTTTGCGAGTCCTGGCGCGCGACTGCGCCTCGACCGGACTCTTGTACTCCGTCCTTTATAAGAACTAGATCGGGACTAACTTCAACTAACGTCACCCATTTTGAAATTATCTTTAATCAAAGAATCAATTTGTCTATTATTGATATGTTGTTACACATAATATGCTTTTATTTCTCGGTGGTGGTCTTCTGTAAGAGTGTGGTTTTACTTCCACCAGACGGACTGCCCAGTTTTTGCTGGCTGAATTCATTGTGTTCTGCCCTTAAGGACACACTGTATGAGCGAGTGAAGTCAGTTGGTAATAGAGAGTTGGAAGAATTTTTTGTAACAACTTACTATAATGGTAATAACCGAAGATAGAATGCGACGGAAGACATTCGTGGCACTTATTGAACTCGCCGCAATAATAAAACATATGCCAGCGATTCCAATATTTTAGAAAAACCTTTATAGAAATGTAGTAGCTTTTGACAACCCAATTTTAAATGTACATTATAGGCAGGATGTTAAAACCAGCAAAAATAAAAAAGTCGCTATTATGACAAGTATGCACATTTATGACGGTCCACTTGATGGTAGGTGGCTACTGTCGCCTATAACACAAGCAACGCAATAGGTGCTGCAAGTGGGCTGCCGACCATAAAAGGATTAATGATGAGGGATAAGGAAGGGATTCTGGCATATCCCTTACTCACCTCCCATTAGTGAAAACTCGCCTTTCCATTAGTGAAAACAGCATTAAAATCCGTTGCCTAGTTTAAAAGTTCTAAGAGTACATACAGTACAGAGGGACAGACGGCGGGAAGCGACTTTATTTTATACTATGTAAAGAAGATACCAGTATACTTACGTACATTTGGTAATAAGCAGTTATTTTTACATTACAGACACTTCCATTTTATTTATTATTATAGATAATATTAAAAGTCGATGTTCTATAAAATGATGCAAAAAGGACAGAGTTTAGCAACCCGGGCGGACGATATTACGTTTTAATCGAGTGATTCAGTTGCGCACACATAAGCTGTGCGCGGGCGCAGGCGGTAGCGCGTCGCCTCCCGCAGCGTTGGGCCCGGCTCCGCAACTTTTTATCTACGCATGCTCGGCTCGTGTCTTTTTCGCTCTTCCCGATTGGAATTCGTTGAGGGATCGCCGCTGCCGGTGGCAGACGTCTTGTGACATGTCAGCGTCGGTACGTGCGTTGCGTGCGCGCCAATTAACAAGTCGCCTCGCATCAAATCACCTCACCGCATGAGCGGAATCTTCTCACTTAGCCGAAACATTTCGTGAAGTCTCGTGTCTCTTATTGAAGGAACAACCGTGAAATTGTTTGACACTAAACATTACATATTTTAACGCCTTCATTAATCTGGCACATCATAAATCACGTCTTAATCAAATATAAATCATCAATTTCATAGTATTCTCTGAATATCTGACTGCAGCCTGTTAGTCAGGAAAGCGTTTGATATTATAAGAAAAAGAACTAAAAATATACGGTACTAAAATTAACTCGGGAATAAACCCAAAAGAATTATTGTAAAATTTTAAAAATTAATTTTGAAGGTGCAGCTAAACTTTAGCCATACCATAGAAAACATAATAGTAGGTACAAGGCAATATGCATAATGTATTTAATTATTTTTTGTCATTTTTTATATAAAATAGGTCCACAAGCCATTGAAATCTTGTCTAAATTTATCTTAGTTTATTGTCATAATTAAACAATTTAACTCTGTTTAAATTATTTTGTTAACAAAACAAGCTGACTCTATTTAACTTTATTTATTTTTTAGCAAAATGATAAGGAAAATTTTTAGCGAAATTTTTAGTAGTGCCTGATTATTTTATCTATAAAAAACAGGTTTTTACTTATTTGAAAATCGACTATATTATATAGTTTCCTTGCACACAATTAATATAATATATTAAACATTAAATGTTAATGATATCGTAATAAAACCGTGATGAATCACCCGTCACAATAAATGAGGTTTATAAGAAGCTGAAATCATTTTTTAGCAAGTAAATGGTCCTTTCAACATAACACTGACCATTTTGAGCAGGCAACTTACTAAATGCAAAGTGCAACATTATTTGTAACTTTGGAACGTGATGTCCCTACGAAACGCACCGAACATTGATTCTAAAAGCCTTTTTGCCGACTCGAGGCGAGAACTGTTTTGAAAAATATTCGGTGTCGCGTCGAGGAGGTGGCATAACAATGACAGCTCGTACAATAGAAACTTATGTTTGACAAAAGGAAAGAGTAAACGGCGACGAACCGTGTGAATGAAAATAAAAGAGAAATAATGGAGATAAATCCCACTTACTTTGTAGACAAAAACAGTATCAGATTGTTAATGTTTCTAAAACTTTGTTGTCTATTAGAACCGACGCATTTATAAAACTTGTTTTTTTATTTGTATTTATTACGTCTCGAGTGTGGTATGATAATATCTCAATATGCCTAATATTCTGTAATTTTAGGAGAGAACACTGAAAGATATACTTAATGTAATTAAATTTAAGATTAAAACACTTTTCAATTGGATAGTTCAATTATTGACGATGGACGATGGTGATTACCTATTAAAATAACGTAAAATTAGAGTTGCCAGGCTAATGGCAAATGGGTGTAAATTATGTGTAGGTGTTTTCTGTCGAGATTCCATTTCAATTCTTAAATAGCGTCCTGAAAGTGCATTGTAAACAGTAAATATCTATAATGGGGTGACAATTATGGAAAAGGCAGGTGAAGGTGTCGCGGGTAGTGCGGGAGCCGACTACACGTGTTACCGACCACTTGCATAATGGATGATCCAGGGCTATGCCACTCGCCCGGCCTCTGCACTGATACAAATTACTTAGCATTTTCTTTTATCTAAAACGAATATCAACAGCTTCCCTGAATAGAATTACCAGCTTGAAATGGACACAATCCCTTATCTAAAACTTATTGCAAAAACATTATGGAGAAAAATCCTAACTGATACTACTGATACTACACTGAAGGCAAACTAAGGAAATTCTGTTTTTTTTTAGATAAATACGAAAAGGTGACTAATAGTTCATTTAATGTTATGAGGATTGAAAAAAAACAGAAACCTTAACGATGTGTAATGGTTAGGGATAATAAAAATTATAGTTGATGGCTCTGGCATGCCTCTAGCACTCCATACTCATACAGCAGCAAATATTTCTTAATATCCTTTAACTAATAAAATCATTTATAAGTGTATTACTATCATTTGTAAGTGCAAATAAATTACTTGTTTAGTTAAATACGAACTTGCGTGCGTGGTGGCGAGCCTTGGGAGAGGCCAACATGCAGCAGTTGGGAGACACAGGCTGATGATGATGATGATGAGGATAAAATTTGGACATAGTTATATTAAATGACCGTACAACTAACAACTTAGGAAATAAATAGAAGCAATTTTTTTCACAGATTAAGCAATAAATACTAAGACGATACAATAGGTCATTCTGGCTGTAATGGCACAATGTTATTAAAAAAATTACAACTGTCTACCTATAAGGACTTAATCAGTAATTGTCTCTGGTGTACTACTGGACTGGTCGAACTGGTCGAAACGCTTCACTTCCTGCAAACTGTTATTATAATATTGTAATTGATGGTCATTCTAATTTGCCTTCGTTTAGAAAAATCTTATTGATTTGATTGTTTTTGTCATTTTCATGTGCCAGGTGGAAACAAGCAGAAATAAAAAAAGTATGTCATATAAGTTCAGGCCATCCGGACCCAATTAACCATTACCAATAAGGAACCTTGTTACTAAATCGTCACAAGTTAAATCTATATGTCATCATCAGCCTGTGTCTCTCCACTGATGGATATAGTTCGCCACCACACAAAATATATAATAAAATATACATAACTTAAAAAGTCGCTGTCCACCTCCGTCTGTTTCTGCACAGACTTCTAACAAACCATCGGAAGAATTTTTGATACAGTTTTCACAAGTTAATGGAAAGAGCGATAAACGTTGAATATTTTGTGCATAAGCAGAAGCAGGGGCGGATTGCTAATAACTTATAAATTAAAGTTTATAACATTAAGAACATTTAAGAACTTATAAAATTAATTAACTTAAATAGACTTTAAAAGTCTTTAAGTTACCTGAAGTTTTTATAATAAAGCCAAATATATGTATGTGGTTTTACTTATTAAAATGTTTCATTTCGGTAATTATTTATAACAACAGTTTTGTGATAAAAACTAGAATGCCATAAACGAATTTTATATTGTCTATGTATTTTAAATAATAATTTAAATATTACAAAGACAAACACATCAATATTTAAGTACGAGCTTTTGTCTTAAAGGAAAAATATGATGAAATATTTTGGCGGGCTCCGTATAATGTGGCCGTTTATAATATTAAAAATAAAAAATATGGCGAACGAATGCCCCGGTGGCAGCCCTTTGGAATAACAGAAAGAGAAGCCGCTTACCTTTCCATTGAATCAAATTCATATATTTTGAGATTCAGTCTCCAATTTTATTTGTACGGTTAGTAAAACAAGTCTATAGGCTAGGTTCTACTAGGTACTTTGTCGTCAAAACACATTTAGATTTAATAGTAAAAACAGTATTTTTACTTAATTTGAAGATAGCGTAAAATACCTCACCTAGATATTTTTAATTTATTTTTTAATTTATTCAAAACGAATCCATCCATGGTTTGATAATTTGTATTAATATAAACTATTTTCAAAATTCCAATTTAAGTAGGATATTTTCTTTAATCTATCGACTTTCGATGTGATTAATTACTAGACTGGCAAACCCGGACCGTGTATCTTTATGAAATGACCTATTATGTATTATTCTTACGTATATAATTGTTTTATTCTACATGTCAGAATAACACGAGTACTGAAGTAAAGTTTTATTCAAATCTGTTATAATGGCTTATTTAAATTTAAATTATTTAACTTTAAATCACAAACGTAACACAAGCCAAGTAGCAATATTTCATGCTGACTGTACATTCCATGGATTGTTTTATTGGATTATGCGGCGAGGCCGAGAAGCAGCTATAACTATTCAGTGTTGTCTTTTGTGTTATGGAAAAACTTGTTCTTGAACCCATGTAGTGTGAAAGCATCTTTTATTTTTGCAGTTTAATGTTACATATGTACACATATTATCGCCTTCGCGGCCGTCATCGCACCACACGGCACGACACAGCTCGCTCGAGCTCTATACGAGTACTAGGGCCGTAGTCAAAGTCTCTTTTTCTGTAGGTACTTACTATTCGCTTAGCTAAATGATCATTATAATTTTTCACCATTCAAAGTCACGATGTTTCCGTTGATATACAAAAAGTTTATTTTAGCAATTGGCAAATTTCGCTAACAAAAGCTTAGCTCTAATGAATAAACGCTCGGCTGCAGACTTGGCAGTTATAAGTTCGAATTCTGTTCCAGGTTGCACCGAGTCTTCGATTTTATGTAAGGGTTTCATATGACGATAACTAACTCTAACGGTAAAGTAAAACGTTGCTAGGAAATTAGCATGTGTGAGAGGACTGCATTATCTTCGAAGATTTGTGAAAATTTGCCTAGTGCCTAGGAGCCTAGCCTATAATTCTGTTATTTTAATTTCTTAACTAAATCTATGGATCGGTATATTATACACGTGTACACATTATACGAGTGTACCTGAACGTTCAACAAATCTTATTAAAGTTTAATTGTTAAATGTGTATTGGCAATAAAATGTCGCGAAACGTTATTCAGTCACCGTCGACTAATGTTTATTTGGACATATTTATGGCTATAGTTCCGCTTTTTGTGCGGATGGAAATATGTGTGGCGGATCGCACGTCTGCGTGAGATTTCGGACACCTCTCCCCTTACTAAATTTAATATCACCGGCTTTTACGGCGAGGACGAACCAAAAAAAACCATGAAATCGCCATTGTGTCGGAGATACGAACGGCAGTTCGCGCCTACTGGCCACTCATGAAAATTATTTTGTTTTTATAACAAAGTGTATGTTTATGATAACACCTGTTTCTCTGATGCCTACGCGATCTGTGTCAGCCGAGACTTGTTTGACATTTTTTGCCAATTTAAACACTATAAAGACGCCCGCATCGCCCGCTAATTTAACCACTGTTCCCTGAATTACGCATTCGTTTCTTCTTGTTTACGAACCGAGTCCCTTTATCCCTATATTGTTAGGACAATTTTCATTTTCAAAGATTTTATGAATTTTTTGCAGACGAGATAAACGTGTGAATACTTCTATCTACAGATAATCTCTGTTTGGAATAATTTACATGACGAAACAAAACGAAATTTTCAAATTTGCTCCGTCATTTTGGCGACTATTTTAATAAGCGAAATGAGTGTCTTAAATAAAAATTAATAAATACTATTTTATAACTATTTATAAAGAAAATTAGTGTTAAGTAACATCAAAATCTTTTCTTCCTATTAAATATTTGGTTTTAATGACATAAAGATATGTAGCTGACGTTAAAACTGTTGGCTCGGCGTGAAGCTTGAGGGTTAGGGTTCAGCTAAATTTTAGAAGTTGGCTTCTGCTGATTAATAATTATGATAATATTAATAAATAACACCTATTAAAAAAGTTTTTTTTTTTCCAAAATTACTGACCTATAAAATTCTATAAATATCCTATAATATTGCTAATATATAACTACATAATTTAGTATTGCATACAATATTATTTTTATCTTACCAGTATCTCTTATCAATTACTCTCCTTACACATTTTCGTTTTTAATAATACTCAGGTAGGTTGACACACAATATTTCTATTTATTGAAATGGTCCTATAAGTGCCAACTAATCTTTATAAGTCTTTACACATGCGTAATAAACACATGAGATGCTAAAGAATAATTAATTTTTATGATTAGAGAATGTAGGTCAATAGAGAAAAAGTGCATTTGCACTAAGTAATCGCTATAAAGTCAACTAAGTAGTGAGCATTTGAATGGGGTCACTGTCGTTTGAGCAGCGTTTATTTACAGTTAGTTGCTTCGATATAACTGTCATATTTGTACATAAATCAATGGTGCAAAACGTTTACGATGAGTATAATGACGTGGCTGTCAAAGGGTAGCCGCCGCGGCCACTGTCCTGCTTTTTGCATAATTACGCGAAAGGAATGTCGGCCCTTTAATATAATAACAAAGGAAAGATGACCGACTATGTATGATTTTAGAATATTTATAGCTCTGTCTCATAACGACCTATCGGTAGAAACCGTGAGAACGACAGACATTCGTCGAATTAATCTAGTCTAGGTCGGTGTTTAAATAAAAAATAAATAAATTGTAATATCATTTATAAATCAAATGAGTGACGCTAAACCCCTTAGCGGGTAGCCATTTTGGCAACAGTAACCACCCACATATGGAAGACCACCGTTAAATAAGACCACATTGTCATGTGCTTCTATGAGAGAAGCATTAGGTCATTGCTAAGAATGAATTATTTTAATAAAGATAATATGGCTTGCAAATGCAACTTACAAAGTAGGCATAAGATTACCTAACACCATTAAAACGTTTCGCTAGTTCCCTTTGAGGTTTATTATTCATCTGTATGTAAAGTGAGTGAAGGTAATCGCGGTATATCTGGTAAACAGCGCAGGCGCAGATTACAAGAGAACAAATATGTCTATTGGTCTGTTGAAATTGATAAACCACATTGAAATAGCAGATAGTGGTACCGTCCTTAACGTTGCCACGAGTTATATATTTTCGTAACACAATCCATAAGAAAACACTACAATAATCGTACATTTCTCTTGACAATGTTCCTTTGAATAAAGAGAGTTAGGGCGAACAGATACAATGTCGAAGATTTGTTTACTGAGCGCTAAGAGGCCAGCGTTGCGTGATTACCTTCGCGGTATGGTACGCTTCAAAAATAGACTTTCCTACATGGATTTATAAGAAGAAATTCGCTAGAATCGAGCATTTATATTATATCTATTTAGATTGCGAGCAGACCCGCTCTTGTAGTTTAAATTAGTACCTACTAATGTCATCGTTTACTATGATATCGCAATCAAAATTGACGTGGGAAATATGCTCATTTGTAAGTAAGGGCATGCAGTTTGCGTCTATAAATTTTACAATGAATTATAGAACTGGTGTAGTTGGTAGGTAACAGATGTTGCATAATTCAATCATATTATGCGAAATGCATGCAGCACACAACCATGACATGACGAGCTATTATAAATATGTCATGTTTGAATATCAACTTAAAAGAGATCAGTTGTATATTAATAGCTTATAAGTAGTTAGACAACCCAACTAGCATTTTTCACGATGCATAGGTATATTTTAAATATTGTACTACGGACAAGTGTCCGAATATTTTGTGTCTAAATCGTCAGTAAGCCATATTTTTAGATATATTTTAGTTCGGTCAAGTCTCAAGTAACTTCAATACAAAAACGTCATCGCGCTGTGATATGGTATAACGGTATTGACCACAGTTTTAGAAAATATAAGCGACCAATACTCGTTTTGTCATCCAAAAATAAAGAAACATACCTATCTTTAAAATGTTTTAACTTTTCATTAAATTATAAAAACAGTTTGCTAAACATCATACAGTACAGCAAACATTAAAATAAAATGTGCTCTTATTATTTTTTCCCAATCTTTGTTTACGTTTCATGCAATGTTTTATATGAAAATGTGTATTTATTTATATAAAAGCGAAGAAAGCCTTTGTTAGTAAAATGTTTTAAAATACAAACACTGAGCAGTACATTATTAACCGTATTCGGATGAATTCAATCCCAAAATTTGCATCTCCCTCTCTGAAATAGTATGAGGGAAAAGCCATCATTTTTAATAAGACAAAATGATGAACAAATAAATCTTCTTTGTTTCGTTAACGATTGAATCTGGCCACAAAAACAATAAGGCGATTTTGTATCGTACGCAAACGGATATACGCCTCAATGTTAATATATTCCTTCATATGCGTCGAGAATGGAATATACATATAAAGTCGAAGAAAACATGCTTTTATTCTTTTATAAAGAACCTGAACTTTGCTTACGAAATTGACATCCAAATCAGATTAATCCAATCATTGGAAATTTATGATGCTCCCGAGAGCGAGCGAACGCCGGCCATTGAGAGATCTGACTTCGCTAATCATGCTCGGGAACAGAATGCAGTCAACCCGCCTACTGACACGCTGTTAATTTAAAAAATATATCTATTCGACTAATATATGGCTGACAAAAGATTAGCGAACCTTTGAGAGGAGCAGTTTGTGTCTTAAAAATACATAACAATTCTTGTATAGGTCATATTTGGCATTCATATTATTAAGGGCATACGACAACATATTTCTTTTTTGAGTTTTCGACCTCTAGTTATAGGCGACTGTAAATAGATTATAGGCGGATAACCACGTAATGAACAGTGATGATCTTAATTACATAATTATGCAAAAACTACATAGCTGGTGCCCGCAACTTCGTACGCACCTTGTTCGTTTTTTGAAAACCCCCAGGAAGCTAAAGTTTTTCAATGATAAAATGTATCGTATAGTTTAATCCAGGTAATCATAGATAACTCAGTGAAAACCACATACAATTCGGTTTAGTCGTTTCTGAAATTAACGTGCACAAACGCACAGTCAAAAATTCTAAAAACTATTTTTTTTACCTCGGTTATTTATTATATGTATAGATTGTTTAATTTCATCCCGACAAATAAAATTAGAACCATTAATTTAATCTGCTCTCTTTGAAACCACATAACAGTCCATTTCTTGTGATTACAGTCTTTAGTAAACTAAAATGTATAAACAAAATACTACAAAATACCCTACCTACTGCAATAGTGCCTCCAGAAATTATACTGAAATTTGCCAACGTCCTCAAAAATCGCACAAGGCGTGTTTTTGCAGCAATTACAGAAACGTGCGGAGCGGCCGCCGTCTCCCAAAGATGCCTTTGATTTATATGTCTGCTTTTGTCTCACTGGATGAGAGTAAAATATGAACAAAGTCATCAAATATTCAAGCCTTTTGGGCTGCGGAGCAACTCTTCATGCTCATTATAATAAAAATACGATAGCTCATACTCAACTTATACGTTTCACCGTTCAAAGATACGTCAGTCATCGGGTTACAGGAGACCTAATAATCTTAATAATTTACTTTAAATAAATAGTTTCTACAGTTTCAATTGAAACCTACAAAAAATAATATAGCTTTCATATACAATGGATATTTTTTATTTTATAAAAATAGCAACTTATATTGTTAAAATATTCTGAAATAAAATATACTTATAGTCAGGTGAATTTATTATTTTTTTTACATACAAATTACAATCTACTTAAGTATTTTTATCAGTACTAATCAGTACTAATATTATAAATGTAAAAGTAAGTTTGTCTGTCAGTTACCTTTTTACGCCTTATCCTCGCATACGCATTGTCATAGGGTACCATTTATCCAGGAAAAAGTACCTGCTGTTCGCGAGGGATCATATAAAAATAAAAATCTAACGCCTGGAAAAACTATAATATAAGCAAAAAGATTGATTAAAATACCTACTTTTATTTTTCAACGCTACCACAAGCTCGTGTTTACACTATAAAGTAAGTATCGAAACGTTTCAGTTGAACTACTTATATATGGTCAGGTTTTGTTTTGCATGCCACTTGATCTGCGCTGAGATTCGTCTTTAATTGGGTGAATCCAGAGTTAGTATTTATAATATTTACTGTTAATAGGTTATATATCAAGTTAGTCCGCGATCACAGGTCTTTATAGTGGCAGGGAACATTGCGTTTTGCAGTCATAAATTGGGTAGTCTGTTTGATGGCAATATAAAACGAATATAATTATACTGAATATAAAAATTAAACAATAATTAAAATTGAAGCACAATTCATTATAAATGAAAAACAAAAAGCAAAGCAGTATTTTTAAAAAATGCATATTTTCTTCTCAGTTTAGATATTATATAAGTGTAATACCTAATAATAGTTTCTACTTTCATTTTTATGTTTATTTATGTTAGAGGTGAATTACATTCACTCCACATTTGTATTGACAGTCAAGAGATTGACTACATGGAAAACCGTTTTAATTTTATATTATTACGGTATTCTATCTAGCACTTACCACCTACTAAATATGGATAGGACAACAATTTAATATAGAGAAAAAGCCGTTGTAATCGGGACTCGTGAGCCGTGAACACATGCCATATTATGTGTTAAATCATGATAAACATCCAGATGTAAGGCGTAGGATAGGCATGATTAAAAAACTTCTACAATTTACCTTCAAATAAACGCAGTCAGTCAGGGAGTAAGGGACTAACATCTTATCCTACCCTACTGTCAACCTCACCTGCACTTCAGTGGCGTGTTACTGCTCCGTGGTGCTCCCTGCTAGACAATAGACGAGGCTCTGGCGACCGAGTAAATGGCGGGATAACCATTCACCTGGCTGGGCAACCAGTTGGAAGAGGCTGAAACGGCCTTGGGGCTTAAATTACTCCTAAAAAGCTTAAATGAAGAAGGCAAGGGGAAACCACTGCATATCTTTTTTCCCATGAGAGTCATCGTGAGGGTTCAATTGGCGGCGTTTTGTGAAGCTTGCCACCAACACCTAAAATCATGACCACGACCACTCTGTCAAGAATGAAACCGACTAAGAAGAAAACGCACTCAGTGTACAATAATAAATGTAAATCAGATCTGATCCGCCAATCCCTCGAAAAAATCACCGATCCCCTTACAGAAGATCACCGAGAGAAATAACAGCATGTGTGCTGTTGTGTTTCGGTAAGTGAGTAATGGATGCCAGAGCCCATTTCCCTTTCCCTTTCCAATCCTCTATCCTTAGCCTTACTGTAGTCGGCGGCGCACTTGCAACAGTGTTTCGTTGCTTGTGTTATAGGCGACAGTTGCCACCTACCATCAAGTGACCATCATCAGTGTGTCTGCCACCTTAACATAATGAAAAAAAATCTCTTCCTACTTTAATCGAATCCTCGTTTTATCATTGTATACAAGATATTTACGCTTTTTCAGTATTCATGTACTTTTTGTACATATTCATGTAGGAAAGTAGAAAATGGTATTCAAATGATCTTTAATCAATAAATTGTGTACACAAGGGCTTACAAGTAATATCTTTCGAAGAAATGTTACCCATTAACAGATACGAATGAGGAAAGCTACGCTAGGAAGTCAGTTATCACTAATAGTATAAAATATGTGAAAAATTAATTGCTACCATATTGAGTGATGCATAAACATGCGTTTATTTAGATCCATAAACATTGAATTAAAAAGTACAATGATTAAAATATTTTAACTTGTAACTTGTACCGTAACATTATCATATTCAGAAATCAATAAAATCATGATTAATTTTATTGATGTTATATAACTATCGTAGTAACATAAACAAAAGCAAGTGAAGGAACAAGTGAACTCTTTCTGTGGAATACGCTTCTGAAGCAATATAAGCGAATATTGCCTCTACTCTTTAAAAACTCAAATCAATAAAACAATTATATACGAATAAAAAAATTGTAGTATCAAAATAAAATCTTCTTCTGTATATATATAAAAACTCAATGGTAACATGAATTGATTTTTTGTGTTGAAAAAAGGACATAAAATTATTGAATACATATGACCCATAGGAAACATCAAAGATTCTTAACTAGAACGCCTTAAACGTATGACGGTTGTAAATTTCACGTCGCTTATTCAATTAAGAGTCGTGGATTGAATGACATAAAACTTCTGAGATTGTGCAATAAAATACTTGGTAATTACGGGTCAGGTACGAGTAAGTGGAGGTTCACTATCTATAGCCAGCGGCGTGCTTTCCGATCACATTTATATTAAAAAATGCATTTATTTGTAATGATTTAAGACCTTTGCAATGAAACAACGGATTGCACTCGATTAAATTAAATTATATATACTCATGACAATAACTTAACACGTTATCAATTACATAAACTACTTAAATTATCCTTTTGAAGTGAATACGTTTTTTATTTAAACTTGTTTCTTTTATTTAAAATCGAGGGCTGCAGTTTGATGCTACATATTTATCATCTACATCCGGTTGATCGGTTTAGTTAAGGCGTGGAAGTGTTACGAACAAACAAACTCTTTTTTGCATTAAATAAATTAGGATTATTATGGTGTTATGTTTCAGTTTGTGAGTAAGTGAACCTAGTTCTCATTCCCTGTCAAATCTTGTCAGGGACCAATTTAGAGCAGTGAACGAAAAAAAATTTAAAGGGAATAAAAGTCGGCTTGAACCACTTTCCTAGTTGTCCTGGCGGCAATTATAAAACAATGCAATACAAATGACTATTGTAAACAAGTGTACGTCTACTTATTCGCTACTAATTATAGCGCAGGCATGATGTTGTATGTCAGTTTGACATTAAGTTATGAGGATTCTCTGTATCAGTATAAAACATCGACGAAGGCTCATTATTATCTTTAATTATGACAGTTTGCCATATATGATTGCTTTACCTGGCCTCGTCTGCGGTCAGCGGGCTCAAAAAACAAGCAGCCGCCCAGTAAGAGATCTTCTATACACAGCAACTGGATACTCGATAAAAAAGGTTGACGGAGTCCTATCTAACATAAAGCAATGTTAACTGCAAACGATAATGTAATAAAATTATGATTTGCTTCGGAAAATTTCTTTGGGAAACGATGAAAGTGATTTATATGTGTATTTATAATATGAATAAATTAATATAGCAGCGGATTTTTTGTCTTGGAAACACATTAATGTATACGCATTTTTTATGAGATCCATAGGGGATATTGTTTAATTTGATCTTTAAATTACATTTCACAGATAGGTTTAATAGGCAAATATAGACAATTTAAGTTTTTAAACAAAAAGCCATAGCCTGGCTACGCAGCCAGTTGAACATGACAGTTTGTGGCTGCTCGGTGCGCGGGCTCCCATACACCGTCATAATTATGTTCAACTGGCTACTGCAGCCAGGCTGCCTAGTGGGCGGAGAGTTTGTAAAGTGTAACATTGTAATAGATCTTATTAGTTCTTCTTAACTTTTGACTTCTTAACTTGAAAAGTAGCTTAGGTATACCGTCGTCTTTAATGCCGGTTATTCTACCTTTAAATTGAGACCATAAATTCATATTCTGAAGCTTTTGTTGTAACTTGTTAGTGTTTATGTGATTTTTGCCGTTAAACCGAGCATATCGATTCTTAAAGCCAAATAGCTAGCAAAGAGGACCTAAACCGACACTCGGACGACCATGTTTAATTGTAGCCATTAGAACAGATGGCTTATTCATTTGTAGAGCAGTCGGTCGTTGCGCTCATGTCGTAAACTGGCGATTCGTTCCCGTTCTGATGTTATTGTAGCGTTTTGTCTATGCTCCGCTATTTTATTGGCACGGTTTATTGTCTCTGCGACTACGCCGTGCTCATTCTAAGGTACATCTCTGTTTATCTATTTGTCAAATACTCTGACTGTTGACCAATTAGACTATTAGAAGATTGCTGCTTTTACACTTTACCCAAATCCATGCTGAATTTAACGGAGCTGAATGTTCATTCCGTATAAATAAGACATAAAATATAAAACGTTCGCAGTATCTTGAGAATCACATTATTGTGAACTGTTTTGGTGCATATTAATGCTCTTTTATGTAAACAATAACAATGATGATGATCATCATCTCTCGAGAACCTTCCGGTCCCAGCCAGCCGTTTGATTTTCTTTTTTTTTGTAATACATACATACAATCAAGAGGACCTTTAGACAGATTTCTTTTATGTTATAAAATCTTCATAGATACCCGGTAGCGTCCCCTACACTGCCGGGTTATGCCGGATTCAACTCCTACCAGCTAAAACCCAACAATGTTATGACATAACATCCGCGACCCAAAATTTCTTTGAAGAAGCACTCAACATGTACTGTGCTGGTGGTAGGTTCAAACCTTGTTACGTAGGATCGGATCAAATTAGTACAGATCCAGCCGCTACGTCACGAAGTCAAGTTTTATGTAGATCTTATTATGATATGCCCTTACATTTGCGTATGGTATGAAGCTACCCTATATCAAATATTACTAAAATCAATGCATCGATAATTTGTTACATTAATTATTCGCATGAATTTTTAACTATTAGCGCCTCTTTCACCAACTACAAGTAAAATGTTGATTAGTTACTTTTAGAAATCATTTTCTGTTTTATTGAATTATGCACTCAATTTACTGCATCATTCGGTAGGCGATTTTTTTTTTCTATTTAATGTTTGGGACGTTTACCGTACAAACAAAGGTATATTATTATTATATATATTAGCTAAATTATTCCCGGTGACAGGTGACTTTAAGTGACGGTTTAGCCTACTTGACGTTGGTGAAAGAGGCGCTAGTGTAATAGATCAATTTGAAAATATTGCATTTTCGTCTAACATAAATATTTATCAATTATATTGATTAATAAGTTTCCTAGTCATGCCTAGTCCAATAACAATTATTTGGTAGCCCCATAAAGTAATATCCTCTGGGACAATACCAAGTGAGTGCACATAAAATACCTCGATTAACATTTTCATCACAGTCGATTGTAAGTAATGATAAGGGCGTTTTAACACACTGTCACGCCTTGTCGTTTATGTAAACATAAAAAACTGATTAGGATACTATTATTATATGTAGATAAACTTTATACTAGAGAACACAATCGTGATTTCATGATACTCGTACTATTAATTTTAAAAATTTATTATGAGAAGTCTTCACATAGTTCCAATGGCTATTCGTAATTTAGTTGCTCATCAATTTGTAGTATTCATATAAAAAGATTATTTTTATATATTTGTATTCTATTTTCCTTTGCATGTTATGACCATTGAAATTATAAGCATAGAAATAGATAAGGACGATGTATTAAACTGAAAATGAATGCGCATTAAGAAAGATGTTTTGAAGCGCTTGGTCCGAAAAAGAGGAATTTCGACAAGCTGAGGATGGTAACCAGCTGTGCGTCGTGAATGACCGATAAAATAAAGAGGAAGATGGTATGAGCTCCTTTTGTACCCCGTTCATGCAGTTCCTAAACACACTGAAGTACCTACATCTTATAAATGACACATAGAGATGCTCTAGAATCAGCAAGTGAGCTTTCACTAATAAACAAATAGTGATGTCACCGTTTGTTATTTGTGCTATATGAAGTGAACAATTGCTTATTTGAATTAAATTTTGCTTACGTGAGTGGTAAAAATAAATAAAAGTGAATGGAGCTATGATACGAGGCGGGTTGCGAGTTATTGGTCCCCGTGCGCCGCGGCGGCCGCTCAATTTCTCTAATTAATTAACGATCCCTTAGATAAGAGACACTGACAACCTTATTTGTGGCGAACAAATCTTTGAAGCATAAATTTTAGCGTACACGCTCTAAACTTGTAAACTCTATGCACGTCTACATGTATGCGGGACCGTAAACGATAAATATAATCCTCCGGATAACTACACTCACCGATATATTCGCCAAAGAAAATACATCTCACGCACATGTATACAGTTTCAACATTACACTCGTGCATGAACCGTGTCTATGACATGTTTATTGTCTCGGCGACTTAGAAAAAATGTGTAATTGAAAATTCACCCGACGTGTATGGTTGAAAGTCCACACACTAAATATTCGCGAAAGATTCGCTACAAACAAACTTAAGGCCCAACAATTTACATTTGTCACATAAATAAAAGAAGCAAGCGGCCTCATTAGGCGACAACACGAGGCACCACACCGCCACCGCTCTGCCTCTGCGTCTCGTGTTCTTACTCATTGCCACCAACATAATTTCTATTGCCTACTAGAGAAATTTTCTCTTATAATTGTTTTGCTCTTTCGGTACACTCGCTGTCCCAAGCTCACGATGTACAATTAAAAGTTGAACTGTTAGAAAGTCATTAAAAATTATTTTAACGTCTCTTCTATCCACATACTAATATTATAAACTGGTATCTGGTATTTTTTTTTATAAAGATGACCTTAATTCTTTTACTCTTGTCCGAGACGTGACAAAGGGCAGAATGTTTTTTAAAACTATTAAAACATGTTGGTAATTTATTAAAGGTTGCGTTATCTCTATGAAGAGAACAGTCGGCGCAGGATTGCGCTATCGGCTCGTATGTAAGCATTACCCAATTTGTCTACCTTCTCCCTTCGTCTGTCCTTTATTAACATTTTTTGTCAACACATTTTTCAACGAAGGATGTTATAAGGTTTTAGAGTGTATACTTTTATTGCAGCAATTAAGATATGAAGTTATATTTAAGCTTTTAACGTAAAATGGATAGGCCATTATTAAGGCACTATTTCGGGTTATGAGAAATTATGTCTTTCAATATTTTCCAACCGACAGATAAGATTTGTTTGTTATTAATATTACCTATGATATTACTTATTATTTACCCAAGTCGTCCAAGACGTTGCCTATGAAAGTTCTATTTGTTTGGCAATATTCTTTGTGCTCTTCAGTATACTTTATAATGAAATTAAACCTACATTTATTGGTACTAAGTAATATCTCTAATATTATCTAATTGTCTCTTTTTTTCCATAGATACAATAAATGTCTATAAAGTTTCTTTGAAATCCTTTCAACAGTGTGTACTTGTTTAAATAATTCTCATTATTAAGCATTTTTATTTATTTTATCATTTACATAAATTAGTAGACAAATAGAGATTAATTTTATAACAATCACTTTAAATGTGTGCGTTTTAAACACTGTTTAAATTTCTAATTGTTTCGTGAGGCCAATCGAATCAGAATGCAAATGATGAAATCATTATTATCGTCGCTGCTGCTGTGCCTACAAATCCGGCACATGCTTTCCATATTACATATCACAATTTGTTTTATGACCCTGGGAACAGTTGATTGCGGACATACCTCAACAAAGGGAGTTATTGTCGACCTGTGTCCAAACGGTCCAATGATTTCTGAATAGCAATGAAGCACTGTTTACACACATTTATTTATATTTCACGTAACGGCATCGTTTGCTCGTCTGCTTGCTTAATGCTACCGATTGTTGGCTTACAAAATCATCGTGACATCATTCGTGTACTGTTTCCACTTAATCTGTTTAATGGTCTAATAAATATGATTCGTACGTTTAAATTAGAATATAGTTTTTACGAAACAATCATGACTTTCCATTGATGTCTAATAGCAGTTACTTTTTAATGTGGAATGATAGGTGGATATTGGTACTATTTGTCACATCCCTTGGCTTTATTAGTAAATTAAGATAAATAGATCAAAATAAAATTATTTAAGCATTGAACAATAACAGTCATAGGATTGGTAAGACATTATTTAAATAAGAAACTCAAGTCTTTAACGGTCTTTCAATCTAAGTTTTCCAAAAATAACATATTTTTAAAATGTCATCAGTGAGTTAACTTATATAATTTTTGCGTTTGATTTTAATTTTTAAGTAAATGTTGCCAAAAGTTATAAAAGGTTCTAGTTCGTTTAGTCCACTTGATGGTAGGTGGATACCGTCGCCTATAACGCCACAAGCGCTACAAGTGCGCTGTTAACCATAGTGAAGTAAGAATACGGATATGTGAAGGGACTGGAAAATGGATAGGGAAATTCCTATTGGAAGAAATAGAGATTTAGGCTCTAGCATCCCTTACTCACTCACCAAAACACAACAGCACACATGCTGATTTCACAGTGGTCTCCTATAATAGGATGATTATAAGAGTCTCCTATAAGAGTATGGCGGCAGCCAGACAGGCTGCCCAAATGACTCCGAAACGCAGTGCACCCCTGTCACTACTAAATAAATTTTTACTTACAAGGAATTGTTACAAGACAGAGATCAGTTAAAAAAGGTTCTTTGAGATGAGATTGCATTAACTGAGAAATGAACCAAGAATAAGTATTTACAAAAATAATAAGAAAATGAACCAAATATGTAAAGTAATCGATTCATCTTGCATCTAATTTTAAACAGCCTTTGAAAGTGCTTGAATGTTTGGTTATGGGATTATCAAGCTACAATTTTTTCTATAAGCTCTCAATACAAATTGTTCTTCAATTTATATACATATAGAACAACTTTCAACAATGTTATAAATAACAAGAAATGTTATTGTCGAAAGAATTAACAAGCTAATAAGATATTCTAACAAAGCGTTGGTGGCGTAACACAGACGCCGGTGGACGATTCTCTGAAGTCGTTTGGAAAGCAGGCTGTGATTTGCAAGGTCACGCGTATAACACGGATGTTCCCGATATTGAAATGTACAGACGTGCTTTATTCACCTACATATTAACACATGCAATTTGAAAGGTGCCTCGTCAAGTGGACGCGGCTACTAACAAAATAAACCTTGCGCGTCGGACTGAAGCCATAGTTTTATTTGGTGTGAGCGCATTGTTCATATGTTGCTTCGGGCGACAGCAGTATGAGAATCGAATACTCATATTGAATACGAAGCAGACGAACGGTACGACACTTCGTATGGTAAATTCCGTATTGCGAATTATTAAATTATTTATGCCACATATCGCGGTGTGCCGACAGCCGATCGCTGAACCACAATATCGGGAATCCCTGTTCACTACTAATGCAATAATTTGGCGTATTTTGCAATCGCGTATTGAATATTGAATAGTCAGTAAATAGTTTATGTTTTCGACGTGGATTTCAGTTGAGAGTACGTGATCCGGCGCGGTGAGTCGTTGTGAAATTGTTCGGCACAAACGGATAACAAATTATGTACGTACGTTAACAAGTGGTCGTTTCGAATAAAATTTTATGTTCTCGTTTTGTTTAGATTTATAACAGATACGCGATGGATCACTCGATCTATTTCTTGCTCACTTAATAACCCGCTCCTATTTGCCATTACAACGTTACGTACAATATCCGACTGTAATTCTCCTGGATATACAAGAAACTGTTAGATACATTTCTTTCTATAGAAATACTGAAACTTTATTGCAAACTGACACGAAAAGTACACCTATAAATCATGCCATTGACAGTTTAATTTGAAATATGCTGTATTTTGATGCTGTAGAATTGATTGGATAAGAATGTGTAGAACTGAAGCTATTTCCTCAATTCAATTCTCATTTCTTTATCGAAGCTCATTACAGTCAGAATAAATACGCAATTTCCCCCTTCCTATTCCTATTCTTAATCCTAACTACGCTACGCGACGGTAGCCACCTATCATCAAGTGGACCGTCAGCCTGTCTGACGTCCTTTACATAAGAAAATAAACAAATATAATTAATTTCTTAACTCTCTTATGGTTACCTATTATTTCTTTTACTCTGCATTAACTGCATAACTGCATAACATTATGCATCACCTCATAAGACAGGTGGTACTTGCTTAATTTGTCAATCTCAGGTTATTTTTAATTGATACTGAGACAGGTTGAAAACCATGATACTTATCAGGTTTATATTGACTATTTTCTAGTCTTAGGATTCTAAAATGATTTTGCTCGAAATTTTAATATTTGTAAATTTAATATCTTAAAAATTTTGGAAGACAAAACTAACTAATTGTTTGATCGGCGTGCAGTACAGTAAAATATGTATTATTTTTTTACTGTTCATCAAATAGCTAATGATAGTCATATCATTCCATACTGTTACTTGATCCTTAATTTTAACAGTTAGTCAGCTAAAGATAGTAATTATTATTACTACCTAATAAATTATTATTATTTCACTGATCCACTGTTTGATAACGTTCATACTTCATATCGCGTGGTTACAATCACTGACGAAATAGAAATGATTTAATTTGACCGGTGAGTGGTACCGAGGGAGTCGATTATTACCCACGGTTTATAGCTCCAACGTTGTTTGTCATCAGCACATCGCGTGACAAAACATATGCATGAGGTGTTACCTTAATGGAGTGCTGTTGTACAACCAGCTTGTTATGGCTCATTCAAAACTACAATTAGTTATGATAAGTAATTTAAAGTTTTGATCTTAAAACCAGAAATAGATGTCTCTATTGTGTAAAAAAAACATGACATCTGTTGCAGCTCAATACATACTTAGGTGATTAAAACTATGAAATATTATAATCACACATACATAATCTATACATATAAATTGTAGTCAGCATTTGTTGAGAATTTATTCAGAAAAGTTTTTATTTAAACAGAAATACTCAAATAAATAAATCAACGAAAATATAAAAACCTAGTCTAGCAAAGTTCACCGTAGCCGTAGCTTCTGCCTCGGGGCCGGAGGGGGTCGTAATTGAAAAATAAAAGACCGTAATAATAGAATTTACATTACGTGCTTTCCAATGACAAAATTTGCCGTTCGTCTGCTTTTGTCAGGAGAGCGACATTGACTTACATGTTGGTACAATTTTGTTATTTCGCCCTCTTTATTTATTTGTTCATCGCCCCTTAACTAATTAATATAAAATTAGACGTCTATTCATTTACTTTAAAAATTCAAATACAAACTAAGATATATGTTTTTTTTTATTTCAGATAAAAGTCTATCTGTATACACAGGTACACTCGCCTCCGTTAGATATACAGTCCAATTGTTTTTTTTTTTTATGTTAAGGTCGACAGACAGGCTGACGGTCCACTTGATGGTAGGTGGGCTACCGTCGCCTATAACTCAAGTAACGCCATAAGTGCTACAAGTGCGCTGCCGACCATAGAAGGATTAAGGATAAGGGATAAGGAAGGGAAGGGGTAATGGGCTCTGGCATCCCTTACTCACACACCGAAACACAACAGCACATAATGCTGTTATTTCACGGTGGTATTCTGTAAGGTGGTGTAACCAGACGGGCTGCCCAAATGACTGCGAAACGCAGTGATCTTTAATTATAGATAGATAAATCTTTAATTATAGGCTTCAAATCTCTGAGATAAAATAAAAAAAAAAAGGTATCGAAGAGATTATCGCCCTGGACCTGGACATATTTCTGGAGCTTAGAAGTCCAAAATCCTAATTAGAAACTTGTATCTACTTGTTCATTAGTTGATTCATGGATTGATCAATGAAAAAATCCATTTGAGGTCATCAAAAGTAAAGCAATCGATGAGAGAATACTGATAAAGTGAACTATTCACACGCGGAGTAAATATGGTGTAAGTCCTCGGTCACATACCCACACATACCGAAACGAAGTTCCCAAACATTTGTATGCAGATATTACGGTAAATGGTAGAATTGTTTCGTGCGCCGGCCGACATTTCCTTAGAATAGATTGGTCGAGGCGTGGCGCAGCTAGTTAGCCACAAGTGAGATGTAAATATGCGACGCCGGCGCAGGGGTCGCCACGAGCGGCCTGGCCCATTGTACTGCAAAAATCTAATCGCATACGTGCCTCTAAAGGAATTATTGTTAGCATAAAATTCGTAGTAGGTACTAAGGAAATATAATAAAGCATTCTATTTTTTTAGGTACTCGAAATAAATTCTTTATGTTTATTATAACACGCTATGTAGACTCTACATACAATAATCTGTCTACAATATACATAACATATAAGAAGAGATCTTTGCTGAAAATGCTATATTGATCAAAAATATAGTTGGCAATTTTAATTAATTTTAGGTTCTGATACTGATGAAATTGTGTTTCTGACACTATCCTAAATATTTTACTTAATTGATGGTCAATATCTGGATTTACTGAAACTCTACGTCCATATAAGATCCAGCAGTCTTATATGGAAATATTTTATATTATAATAATAATAATAATAATAATAATAATCTTTATTTGTGTCAAAAAACATTTTAAATGAGCTTACACAAAAACACATTGTTAGTGAACACAATTTTACAATCATATTTCTCTAACCCCCGAACTAGGTTGGACACCTGTATCTCGGGAGTCAGTGCATAAAACCGTGGTGCTTACAAACAACTATTTTAAAGTACAAATTACCAAAAGTTCCTCTGTGAAATAAATAAGTATATAAATATGTTATGTAAATAGATATATAAATATGTAATGTATATAAAGTGTGATGTATAAATAATATATATAAAATAAATACATACATACATACAATTTCATTAACATAATCAGTACAAACATTTATCATTTATCAGCTGCTCTGTATCATCATAATTCCGGTTCAAGAGCCATTTAATAATCTTATTTTTTAATTCAAATTTGTTCAGGTTGTTAAGATTTAAAATTTTATTAATGTAAATATATAGTTTGGAGCTAAGGGCATAGTGATGCCGAGAGGCAAAAAGGCCACCTTCGCGCAGATTGTTTTCGCACGTTTATTTTTTTTTCTATCATAAGCTCATTAAACAGGTTAATTTTGATATTTTTGTGCAAAATAATAAAAAACTTTGTACATGTATTCAGACCATTGAATCTCAGTGTAATCCAGAGAACAATATTTCAATTTAAAATTACTTTCGGAATTCGACACACACCGGTAAGCGTCCGATTACGACTCGAGATTTAACAATATTGTTTAAATGCCAAATGCTTTATTCCTTAGATTGAAGGTATAGTATATGTGCACAACGTGCTCTTAACTTATAATTGTGGCCACATTGGCAAAGTAACATTTATAAATGTTATCAATTGTGAATCAATCAAAGGTGATCCGAAGTGTCTCGCCCCAAGAATTTATTGCAGCTTTTCCTTCAAGTATTTTGCATATTATCTTAATGATGAGCCACTGGCTCCTCGCAAGTCGCAACTTATCACCATATACCAATTAATGTTATAAATATGCGCTCGTCGCGGCGTCCTACTTTATTAACCTTTCATAATATAAACCCTTAATCGCAGCTATTAAATCACCTTTAATGTGTAACAGTTATTAGTTTAAATTTATAAGTAGCCAGCAATCGCTGAGACACCGCCGCCGACCAGTGATATCAAAAAGCAGTAATCATTATGCTTTATTTTTTTTTAGTTTATTCAAATTTTGTGGGTAATATTTTGGAAATTTGTCTATGAAGTAAGAAAAAAATGTTATTGCTAAAGTAATAACGTTTTTTAATAACTTAACGGTAGCCTAACAACTTAGCAGCTTATAATATTATCGCATTATTAATAATTGTTTTATCCTTACATATTATAAAACAGTCCTCCGCCACATCTGTCTGTTTGTCTGTTCGCGATAAACTCAAAAACTACTGCACCGATTTTCATGCTGTTTTCACCAATGGATAGAGTGGTTCTCGAGGAACGTTTTAGTATATAATTTACAAAGTTACGCGGGCGAAGTCGCGGGCAGCAGCTAGTTTGTTATAATTAATGCGTGAAAAGCCGCGGCCGGTGAACTAATAGTTAACACACCGCCATTTTAAAATAGTTAAGAGAAAATGTAAATTCATTCACGTGTGCAGACGTGTAAATAATGGTGCAAATAATAGGGTGCGCGGGAGCACGCCTTGCTCCCCGTTTGCTCCCGCGCCATACCTAATTAACCCGAGACGTGACATAGCCGCGTTATAAATTTTAAATCTCTTACCAGAGCCACGTTTGTAAAGAAAAATAAAAAGAATCCCGAGAGTAGTGGAAACAAAACCAGATAAATAAATCGACTCACTTAACCTTACTTACCCTGCGTTGAATATAGGTAGGTACCACTGATAAAAAATACCTATAATATGCCGTCTAAGGCGCTTTTTTAATTTATCTCTTAGATAAAGTAATTTATTAAAATGGTTTATAATAATGTGTATAAATCGCATATAAATTGTAATAAGTATCTATATAAAAAATAGTTTCATTCATCAATCATTCAACTTTATGCGACGAATCACGAGTAAGTTTTATGTTGAATGACCGATTTTGCATTCTTTTAGGCTGATACAGGTTGTTATGTAAACTGACATATTTTTTTGAGAAATAAAACCTAATAAATTGGTGAAGTATGTGCCTATCTTGTATTTTCGTCATTATCAACTATACTTTTTATTATTTGTCTATATTCATACAGGTTATTTAATCTAGAGATAAGGCATAGTGATTTTTAAATAAGATATCCTAAACAGATGTGTTCATTTAAAAAAAAACATGCTCGTGTATAAAGTGAGCCTGTCAAAAGTGAAACTTCTTTGGCGATCAAAAGTAAGCGGTAGATGTCATGCAAAAACGTTACAAGAAGCGTGACGTGATCATTACACTGAAACGTCACAAAATATTCGACCTTGAAATTTTACTCTAATCTCGCACAAAGAAGTTTCACTTCAAAAATTTAGGAAAATATTTGATGGTTGGCATAGCAAACGTCCTGTATAAGCAGACACGCACGTCTGGCAGTTGTATGGCGAGCGAAGTAGCAGCTACCGATCATCGAGTGAAATATATAAATCGGAGTGTTATCATCTTCGGCGATCACCACAAACGACTATAGCGGACTGTGGACGTGAAATAAATATCCATTTCCATACGCAAACATAGTAAAAGGAGTGGAGCAAGAAGGCGCTCAGTGTATGCGCGTCAGCCCTCGCCTGCCATCGCTTCTCTCAGCTGACAGCCCCCTACAGTTGATCTATAACTCCTTATTATTATTTGAATGAGATCTATTGATCCGCGAGGTGTGGAACCAGCGCACCGATCCAACGAAGATCATTTTGTTCGACTGGAACGACCGCTTTTGAACTAACTTGACGTTACAATGGCGGCCGGTGACGGCAATGATTTAAAATCTGTTAACAGGACGGTTCTCTTTTTAACGATTGGTATACAATTTCCATAAATGGATTTTTCCAGATGATCACAGTATACGAAATACATTCCATATACATATGATACAATAAGGTATAACAAATGCGATAGAAATTTAATCAGCTAAGATCTTTCGTCTTTTCGTAGGTCATTTTTCAACATTGTTTGACAAACTGCTGACGACATCAAAATTTCTGATGGTGCTCCTGATGGTAGATGGCTGCCATCGCCTAGTATCTACTAGTATTGATGCAAGTGCACTGATTCATTTCAAGCTTCTTCAAGTTTCATTTTTGATGTTAAGTATGGAAACATTTCGAAATTATAAAATAATTTTAAGTTTACACAAACTAAAATACATTCCCACTTCAATATACATATTCTATCTAATACACGTAAGCAGGATGAATATTCTAGGTCACAGTCTTGTCACAGTAATCGAAACACTCAGCGATTTTCATTTTCTATAACCCTATTGTTGTCTTTCCTGTAGACCACTTTGAAATACTTTAAGTATCAAATCGTCCACCATTCCAACACATTGGAACCACCTGATATTGCAGTATGCAGACAAGCCCAGTAATTTAAGTTGTAATGTAGGTTTTATTCAAAATTATTTGCTCCAGTGAAATTTTCAGTTTAGTTTTATTGTAATGTGTGGGTAGTCTCACTTTCTTCAGTCTTCACTTTCAACCTTACTTCACATGTCAAAAATTACAATACCTACCGAAAGTATAATTTAAACGAAGTGTTTTTTCAGCTGATCTCTGTCGCTAGAAGGTTATACGGTGGTTATACTATCATCATCAATAACTAATCATCATAACTATCATAACTAACTATAAAATTTTCATTGTTTCATTTAGGAAAGCAGACACGACATTCTATCAATTTATAACAGACCTTTCTTGAAGTGGGTTGATTAGTTCCGAATTTGAACGTCCACAAACAATTGTTAAGTTTTGTCTCAAACGTATTGTTAGCATAAGCTACTTTGTTGTTGTAAGGTATAATGCCAAAAGCGAAAATAGACCTGCTAATGAAGTCCAAGTACATTCCACCCCATATCTTTATCTCGTGCAATTATCTGCTAGTCTCACACGTGCAGTGGTGAGCAATAGTTTATCAGGCACCAATCAAATATCGTTGCACTTACTACGTCTTATCCAAAGCTCAAGCTTATGACAAAAGAGTAGCTTTTGTGGGCAGTTTTAGTTACGTGAAATGTAGGAATAAAATTAAACTCCATATAAAACAGTTTTAAATTGGACCAGGATAGTTCTATCATTGTATTAGAATATTCAGTTGCCAAATCCATTACATAAGAATTGTTATTTTTTTGGAACTTTGTTCATATATGTATGCTGTGCTGTGCACAAAATCATTTTATACCTTCAATACTGCGTGATAGAAAAATTTAGGAAACTGTGCACATTATTTTATTTTAATTGTAATTAACGGCTTTGTGTTACCCATGAACATGTTATCCACTTTTGAAAGCCAAGTCCAGACTAGAGCCAACTTTGAAAAGTTTATTTCCTAAGTTGACCCCGCCGGGAATCAAACCCGTGATCCTTGAGACAGAGGTTAGGCTAGCACCCTAATCTCTCATCTAGCGGGCTCGTCAAACTTCTCTATTTAACTTTTGATATCGGATAGTGGCCTTGAGCTAACAGTTTGTTTGTGTGCTGGTAGACGCGGGAAGATCGGCGCATCGTAGAGGGCACTCGAGTTGAGTGACGAGCCGGTGCCAATCATCGGTGATAAAATAATGGGTCGAATGCAGGAAGCGCAGTTATTCGCAATGTACGCGCCACCCGCCCGCCGTGCGTATGGGGGCTTTTAATCAACACTTTATTGTTTAATGACCCCTCGTCCAACTCTAAATTAAAAGGGTGACGGCTCAAACCCTATTGACGAATGCGTAATATGTATGTGAGCGGATTTAGTCTGAATATTTGATGATAGATAAATACCTAGTGATTTCGCCGCGTAAGCACGCATCCGTCTAGGCACCGCAAACACATTGATAGCAATACTCTGCAAAAATCCAATGTCATAGTAAGTATTCCTTGAAACTACATAAATATAACATGTAAAATATATTATATTTTAGGCAGGAAACATCGCGAAGGAACATTTCTCTTACCCATATTTCAGTCCTAAACCGAATAGCCAGAGTCTGGTGGTCAACCGCTGACAGATCAAAATTTAAGAGCACTAGTGTCCAATATACCATTTATTAACAATTTTTCTCATGATGCACAGATTTTAAGACGACATGACTTCCAATTAAATTTTTCCAACACACTTGTCCAATAGTCCAATAGTTCGATTGTTAAGACTGCCTTGATTTTAAACATGTGTATTTAAAAAAATTTAAATATATGTTATATATGTTACAAAATTGAGTACCTATAGTGAAATATTTTTATAACACGTAAAAAGTGAATATACCTGTGCAATATTAGAATTGTTAAACAAAACTAGCGTAATTAGCGAATATGACCGGAGATTAAAAAGTGAACAGGGAATGGCGTAACAATAGGTAAGCCGGCGCGTCGCGTGCGCCCGTCCGTTTATGCCTTCGACATATCCCATCAAAAATCAATGGAGTCTCCATACGTTACATATAAATTTATATTTTAACTTGGTATCTATAATGATCCTAAATCTCACACGTGAAGTGTAAATAACGTAACTTTTATTGTTAATACTTTCGAACGAACAAAAGTTACAAAAGTAAGTTGAAGTGGCAGTGGGCAGGACACATACTCGTAGTACGTAGAACCGACGGCCACTGGGGCCGGAAGGTATCGAGTGAAGGCCACGGTCCGGCAAGCGCAGCGTAGAACGTCCGCCCAACAAGGTGAAAAAACGACCTGATAAGGGCCGCGGGTCGACGGTGGATCCAAGCTGCTACTGACCGGTATTTTTGGAAAATTATAGGGGGAGGCCTATATCCAGCAATGGACGTCTTACGGCTAAGATTATGATGATGTTAAATGTTTAACAAAAATAATAAAAAAGTGACTCCATAGTTTTTTCGTGTAGAATTAAAGGTATTTGATCCCTGACTTTTAATGCTTCACCCCCGGCATTAAAATTATGTGTATATTTGTATCACGCTCGCGATTGTAGGGCCTCAACAACGACTCTTACACTGTCGGCCAGCGAAATATACACCGCTCGTCAAGGTCTTCACAATTGTTCACAACTTGCGCCTATTTGTCGGTTAAATCATCCGTTAAAGAAACGTATTCTTATATCACATTACTTGCTATTTGTAATTGTAACTGTCTTTGAAAGCCAGTCAAGTGCGTAATAGAGATCATAGGGTGATCGCATTTTACTTTTTCTTTAACTGTTTTTTAATTAATTGTATTAATCAATCTATAGAATTCTGAATAATAGGGAATATGATTTATATATATTTTTTGTTTTTTCTAAAGTGATACTTTTCAATATTTAGTTAGCCTTTATCTTATTTAGTAGTGGTTGACCAATGCGTTCACCAAACCGGCAATAACCACCTACCATCGAATGAACTGTCAGCATGTCTGCCGCCCGTTTACATAAAAAATACTTGTTGATTAAGCACAAGTTTTAGAGACACATTTAGACTTATGCGAAGATTAACGTAAAAAAAAAGATTTTTTTAATGTAACAAAAAGAAAAAGGTAAACGTTACATGCCATTGTAACGTGTAATATTTTGAAATAAAAAAAATGGAAGGGTGGAATGCAGGAATAATAAAGAACTGATTGAAGCCAATGCAACAATGGACCTGACATCTCTTGGCCTATAATATAAATTATAATACATAAGTAAAAGTTGTTTAATTTCGCTTTAGTATTTTTTCTATAATTTTTTATTTTTATTTATTTTTATTTTTCTATACATTTTTTACTTAATTTCTATTTTTCATATGAAACTTAATCGTTCCGTTGCATTGCTTGCATATTCGTCTTCTAATTTTATTTTATTTTTAATTTATTAATAAGCAGCGACACGTTCCCGGGTTTACATGGGTGTAAATTTATTTCTGAAATAATTTTCACAAATTTATATATAAAAATTGTATATAATTATACACAAAGTTTTCTCGTTTATGGCTCTTTCTATTAGTGGAAATCATATCAAAATCAGTTAGGTAGTCACTTTATTTTATAATATGTATAGATATAATACTTCTATAATTATTATGTAAGTTAAATAGAAACAGCTCATTATATACTTGTTCGGGTAAATGAACTTATCCCTTCTCTAAGTAATTACTGAGTTCCTGCAGAGTCGAAACAAACAACATTATATAATTCATAACAAAAATAAATGTTATTTCCCTTAAGGCATTAATTACTTGATACCTGATATCATTCATTAGCAGATCCCTAAATTATTGCGCTGCAAAATTCTTAATTATATCTCTTAAATTTCTAAGTAAAATTTGGCCGTAAGCGCCGACAGGGCAGCAAAATGATATGTTTATAAACAACTAAAATTTTACTGTCAAGTATTAATTAGAACCTTCCTTTATAGAAACTGATCGAGGAATACAAAAACAAGTTTTGCTAATCTATATTTGTCACACAAATTTTGTTTAAAGAGTTTACCAAATAATATGGTACTTTCAATTTTTAATGCCATGAATGCGAAAGCAACTATTCCTGTCTCTGTTTGATACTTTTTCATGGTTAAATCACTGAATCAATTTGCAGGAATTTTGATTTTGATATGAACTTAACCTTGGAGAAGTAGAAACTTTAATTTTTCATGTTATTGTATGAATTTTACTATTAAAATGTCGTTGTAATCGTAAAATTTAATCAAGTATAATTTTTAAATGGTTCTCGTAAACTTCCCCTGTTGACATAAAAAAGGTAATAATATTTAAAAGGCGTGACGGCCCTAACACATTCTAAATCATTCTTCTTGTAACATAACACGTAAGAAATATTAATTAAACAGTTCATAAAGCTCCCGTTAAACGTGAAGGTAATGTGTTAAAAGAGGAACTCATCGCCCCTCCAATTAGACACATAATGACGGCGTTATTAATTTAATAAGTAGGGGAGGTTAGTGACGGTGTCACGTGACAGGTGTCATTCGTACCGTGACGGACGTGAAGCATTTGGATGGTCGTCGTATAAAAAATATTATAATGTCCAATTTAGATACATAATGAATCATATAACCAAAACTCTTTAAATAATTTTATTTTAACCCTAAAACAAAACAATATTTTTCTTTCTTTATATATATAACCATGAAAATAAATATACTTTATATCATCGGCAAAAGCGTTAAATATTCGTGGTAAGTAGCTACCGTTCCCGGTAAATATAAGCAATAGTGGTAAGGGAGTCTTGGGTATTTCAACCAAAAATCCGTACTAATATTATAAATACGAAAGTATGGATGTATGGATGTTTGTTACTCTTTCACGCAAAAACTACTGAACCGATCACCATGAAATTTTGCATATACGTTGTCTGGGACATCAGAAAGGACAGAGGGTACCATTCATCGTTCAACGCGGACGAAGTCGCGGACACCAGCTAGTAATATATAAAAAGAAGTTTTAAGCACAGTGTCAAAACTGTGGCTGAAAGATTATTGATGGTTTTTTAAAAACTTTTATTGCTATGGTAAAATAAAAATAATACAAATTAACATATTACATAATAATTTTTTAATTCACTACAAATAATACCTACGTGTAAGTATAGGATTGTACTGGTATAAAAACGGCGTTCTTTCTTCAATATTTTTGGTATATTCAGTAATAAAAGTCACAAAAGCAATTTTGATTAATAGACTTTTGGTCGAAAGGAATTTTGAGAATTATTTAAATAAAAGAAAATTGTGAATATTTTTGAAACTTTTAGTTGTTATTTTTATTGTAATTCACATTTTTACGTTATACTAAATTCAAAGTTATCTACAGTCATTTTCTAATGAACCCCTATTTTGTTCTCTCCCAATAAATACAATAGCATGTAGCAAACATTTTTATTTTCGCTGCTAATTTTCTTCTCTAAATGATTTAACACATTGTATCGTTGAAAGGGTTGATCAACAAAGCGACCAAAAGGTTTTTCATACACAGCTAACTATAACAGAGTTTACAAGAAAAAACCAAGACTTCTTTCATGAAATTTTAATTCTCTAATTCACCCCACGTCAGGAACTCGGAGAGCAAGTAATTACCGTAAAAGGTCTTAAGCATGAATGTTATGACGGCGTTTATGAAAAGTATTTCACTGTATAACGAACCATCCGCATTCCCTTTTCTCGCCGACTGAATGGTTACCACACAATAAATTGTAATTCGGAGAGACTTGCGAATTTCCTGCTCCGTCTTTGTATAAAATTATACAGCTCTTAATCAATGTCGAAAATTATGAACACGTGTATCCACGTAGATCCATATACTGTATACGTATATCCACGTGGATATACGAATACAGAGAAAGAAGGGCGCTGTCCATTAGGGCGAATTATGCTAGGTCGCAGGTTTGCGCGATGTTCCGGAAATGTAAAGCTGACATTATTTAAAGCGTTTTATACTTGTGCTCTTTGGGCAAATTACACACAAAAATATTACAACGCCTTTCGTGTCCAATAACAAAGCGTTTAGAACGATGTTGTGGCTGCCCCGCTTCTGTATTGCTTCGGGGATCGTTTGCAAAGGCGAGCACTTATTGTTTCCTTGCTAAATGTCTAATGATCTAATTCCATGCAATTTTAATGGTCATTATATATTTTCCAGGGTTTCGAAAAAAAAACAGCCAAGGTACCATTCTTTTTGTTATGTTTGAAATAAAATACATAACAATTTTAATTTTAATTGTTAATTGAACAATTTTATTATACACAATAAATGATAACGACTAGGTCTAATGCTCGGACATTACAGATATCTGCTTCAGTTAATCATGATGTGTAAGGTGGAAGGGAAAAGATGCGCTGGACGAAGAAGTAACTCGTGGTTAGGACTGGAATTGCCTCGATCGAGCAACTGTTACAGTTGTATCTCGACAGAACTAGTTCAAGAAGTTGACAACTAACCTTGAAGACTGAGACTGAAGACTGAAGACGAGGCACTAAAAGAGAGAGAATAAGAGTAATAATATGTATAAAGCCAACCAAGATTCAACCGTACGTTTGGCTTTTTCTGTATACAGATGTACAAGTATAAATACAATCTTTACATTTGACATGATAATAATTCGAAGGGAAGAAGTCGAATTTAATAGCGAGTTAAATGATACGTGCCCTGATTGGAAAATGTATGCTTATTCAGGTCGAGCGAGGCCCTCATCCCTCCCCGGCCCTCCTCAACACGGCTGATTTGAAATGAATGGTAATAATGCCCGCGCGGCCCGCTCGCAACGTTTTGTATGATTATTCCAGATTAATTATTTGTCGGAATTTTGTTGGCTAATTTTTCGGAACGGAGTTTTTCCGCACTGACTGACATTTCAATTTCTTACCCGCCATTACGTCGTTGGGGTAAAATTCAGTACCTACATAAAAATGTGATATTTTATAATTACTTTTAATACAATTAAAAAAAGCCCTCAATAATTGTTGTTGGATTTTGTTTTTCATCTACTTTTCATGATTTTAAGTCGCTTTCTGCGTCTGTCTACTGCCGCTAACTTCTCTTAAACCTCGCAACGGATTTTGATGCGGTTTTCACCATCAGTATTTCACGAAATTTTCGTAGGTATAATATAATAAAACCCATTTCAGTTTTTTCCTAGGCGAAGCCGGGAGAGTGTCGCTAGTAGTTAAATAATTGTGCTAGTATGTGAATCTGATCGAAATATATATGTCTCTAGTGTTCTCTAGTAGTCTCTAGTAAATACTAATAATTTTTCATGTTAAACTCGACAGACAGACTGACGGTCCACTTGATAATTGGTGGCTGCCGTCGCGTATAACACAAGCAACGGCACTGGTGCTGCAAGCGCACTGCCGACCATAGCAGGATTAAGAGTAAGGATTAGGAAGGGATAGGGAAATGGGCTCTGGCATCCCTTACTCACTCACCGAAACACAACAGCATACAGCATCATGGTGGCCTGCTGTAAGGGGGTGGTTACTGTCGCCAGACGGGCTGCTCAAATGACTCCAACTACTTTCCAAATCCAGACCTTACCGTATTAAATTTGTTTAAATAACTTTTAAGAAATATCATTATCATGTCAAATAAAACTCAAATACGTATAACTCAGTATAGGTACGTATGGAACTCAGTGCCAGACCATGCTAAATAATATACTAAAATACATTGACCCTAGTAATGCTTTCTGTAGAATAAAAATCTTTTTGTTTCTAAACTTATTCAGCAGTCTGTGCAAGCAACTGTTACATTAAAAAATAAAATAAAAAAATCTCATAGTTTAGAAAACTCACATAAACAAATATATCAGAATACTTATCCCGCATATGAATGTCTATGAAATGTCGATCGTGTCATTCAATCACGTCACGGTGGTCCCGAGGGCCGTCTGATGGGAATATCAAATCGCTGCCACCCCTTGACTTCATAATTTTTATCCATTAGGCGAACACGAAAGAGAGAGAGATCGACAAATATGTGTTCTTCACGTGAGTACACTAACCGAATCTGTCAGGTCTCAAAAGCAACGGCAAAGCAAAAATAACTCATTAACAATACTAGTATCTTCGTTAAGAGTTTACATTGTTTTGCAAATGTGAAACTAATAACAAGTGAAAAAGAGGTTTAAGTTAATGCACAAGGTGTGAATTTCGCGTGGCAACTGACCTGTGTTTGTGCTCGCTACTGGACTCTCCCAAGGGGCCTGAGCTGGCACATTCTGACGACTGAACTAAGTAGAAAGATAGAACAGAATTAAGCTGGCCAATTATCCCGTATTGGATTTATTGGTAATCTCTGCACGAATGGGCGAGAGGGTGCGAAACAACTTTTGATGATGCCTCCATGGGCATTATGAACAAAGTTGTTGCAATTTTTATGTAGGAGGATTTATTGTTTGCCTTCCTCTCTTGTTTCGCCGTCGATTGTGTGTAGACAGATAAAGAAAGCCCGCCAGCGTTTTATTAGAAATAATCTTAATCTTTAATCAAAGAACCATTCTTTTCGGATTAGCGGATTCTTACTTATTACTTACGAAGAAATGAATTCGAAGCTTTATAAAAGAAATAAACATCTTTTTACTGACTTATGTTGATATTTAATAAGTGGATTCAGTAGTTCCAGCTTTACTAAAAGCACGTATATAACAAGTGTTTATTTTACTTTTTTTAAAATATTTTTGCTTGGACTTATGATTTTGAGAGCCACACTTTTCGTGACACAATATTTTATGAACGACAGGGTCAATCTTCAATAAATATCGACAATCCAAATTTTATTGTGTCCATTCCCATCTGGCCCACTATCTTGTGTATCTCATTGCTTTCGATGGGGAGGGTCATCGGAAGATTTATAAGTTTAACCCCTAGTGACAAACTGTCTCAACTATGAATCGCGACGGTTCACTAGATATCATAATAAATCTGCATTGGGTAATGAAAAAATCATTACCTATGCATAAAAATGTTTGTATTAATGTAGGTTTTTAAGTATAGGAAAGGTGGCATGAAAGGGACATTTTTGATTTCGAGGTCCTAGTTAATTATTTAGAAAATATTTGGAACAGGTTGGAGTCGAATAGGAAGCGTTTATTATTAAACTATTGAAATGAAATGCAATAATTGTCGTTAATAAATTCTTAGTTGTTTATTTTCGCATCTTTAAAAAATGTCTATTTTGTCCCTTTCATAACTGGACTGTATTGAACGGGACGTAGTAATTTATGAAAGAGACAGTACCTAATTTCGAGGAAATATGTACCTACACAATAACTAGGTATGTTAAAAATCAAATTGAAAAGTCACTGGAACTATTGTCATTATTAAATCTTACCGTTTTCATCTTAAAGAAGAAGATGGTATAGTAAGACTTAAACGAACAGCATTTCTACTGATATGCTAGTTCTCTGACTTGTTTAGTTGTCAAGCCATGACTCATTTTTGCTGAGGTCTTTAAGTAATCTGCCAGAGAACATTGTTGGTCTACAGTAAAAACTTTTTTATTGTGAATATTCTTAAAAAATTTCCGTATTTATCACATTCTTAGTATTTCTCTTCATAGGATTCATCTTGGAATATGGTGATTAAATTAAATATCAGTTTTCAATGTGCACATCATTATATATTATTAAATCAACTTAATAACATTTTAAAACTCATAGGTACATTGTATACATAATAAACATTTATAATAAACTTCACTTTCTAAAACAATGTCTTATATGCAACTAATAAATTTTCTCTATATGTCAAGAAAATTCTTTTTCTATATTTTCATAATTTAAACTCTAGTTTATTTTTAAAACCAGCCAGTATTAAATTCAATACCTAAACAAATGTTTGGTCATAAACAAATGAAGTGCATTCAGAAGCTTTAGCTTTTGCGACAAATCTGTGCAAATGGGATTTTCTTACATTAACTATCTTCGCAGCCGATCTCACAGAAATGCCTTTTTGTAACACTTCATTAACTGCCTCTTCAATTTTTAATCTGAAAAAGAAGTAAAAATTTTATTAGAAACCTAGTGCAAAATAGCAGTCTTGACTGGGACAGTTATGAAGAGGACGTCCCATTCATAACCGTTTGTTGTGTCCCTTTCATAAATATCATATAAAAATTGAAAACATAACCACAAAATCTACAATATAAATTAAAGTTCACTGACCTTATGTTCTCGTATCTGTGGATGTCCAGCCTACCTTAAACAGTGTTCACACATAAATAATTAACTCGCAGCATTCGATAAGTAGTTCCACAATTATAACAGAAAAAATACTATTCAATCTCATTATCAACACACTCACGAATCCTCCATGTTTGGAATGATAGGAGTATGAAGTTAGCCGCGAACGAACTTGCGTCAAGGTTGCCATACGACAAAAATAGAGTTGTCTCGAAATTGTTTTTATTTTACCAGTTATTTAAATTGTCCCTTTCAATACGTGCCCCTTTCATGCAACCTTTCCCCTATTATAATTTATCCTTTATTTTATTTTTTATTGTTATTTTAAGATAACCAAAAACAGTGGTTGTCAAAAACGCACGAATTATTGAACGCTTGCAAACTGATGATTATTCTTTATCTTTTTTCCTAGCTACCTAGTTTCTAGCTCCAAACTAGCTATCTGTCTCTTATACAAAAATATATAGCAAAATATATTATATTTAGAATACCTATTACTACTTATTGATATAAGACAAGCACACAACTCCTAATCAGTAGGTACACCATGATATATCAAAAAATTGTCGCCACCCAACATAATATGCAACATTGACGTAAAAGCTTAAACTAAACTTTTAAAATAACTTTATTTTAATCTTTAAAGTCATAAGATTCTAGATTGTCTCTTAGCAAAACTTATGTTATACATAAATATTTTTTTTAAATCAATTTGAAGTGTAATTATGTTATAATTCATTGAATAATTTAACTTTTTTGCTTATTAATTTTATTTAATTTGTAAAGTTTATTTGATAGCGCGTTTCTAGATATATTATTAATACTCTCAAAGATTTTTACTGTTCTTTCAAATATATACAATAAGTGCTCAATATAAGCTCCATCTTGTACCTTTAACGATAAAATAAATACTAAAAAGTCTTTCATTTTCATTAGCTTGAAAGTCTTATCCATAATATAAAGATGTTCGTTGAACCCCTAAATATACACGCGTACTTAATCGGTCATTTCAGACATAAAAGCTCTTTGCTAACAGTGAATCTGATACACTGTAGCACTTGCAAGTTTTGGCAAAAATGTCAAAATGGATAAAAAGAAGTTGATATATTGGTATAAGAGCAAAAATATGTTCATTGAGTATTGGTAAAAAAATCTTTATAATACGTCATAGCTGTCAAGCCTCGCCTATGTCCTCTAGGGCATTGCACAAAAGTTTCCCGATTGGACTCTTACAGACTATGTAAAACTCAAATTATATTACTATAAAAAAAAATATAAATTTCAAACAGTGTTTATGAAACTGTTACAAATAAAAATTCCACTTTATAGAAAAATATAATTATTATATATAATTATTATATATATATATAATTATTATATATAATTGGTGATTATATTATAATCACCAATTGTTCCAATCACTAATTCTGTATCGACCATTATTTAATATATTAAATATTATGTTAAAATTTATCCTAATCCTAGTATAATATAAATGCAAAAGTTTATATGATTAGATGATTGTTATTATTATCCTTCAATTTAACTCGTTTAAGTTTGTTATTATTATTATTATTATTATTATTATTATAGATGGTTGTTACTCAATTTAGATGGTGAAAGGAGTGGGATGAAATTTAGCACATAGAAAGTTTATTACCTGAATTAACATACTTACCTAATATAGGATAATTTTTGCTTGGAAAAATGTTAGATGCTGACCAAGAGCAAGCCCATCTTTAAAAGAAAAAATAAAATAAAAATAAACTGTAACAAAAGCAGTAACTTACGGTCAAAAAATTATTGTCTAAATGAATTATATTAGTAATATTTTACAGCTTATTATAATTTGTTTTGTATTTTTTAATTTCATGAAAACAATCTTAATATTGAATAAATAAACAGCAGTCGTCGTAGTGTATACGATGACTGTGTTCGATCACTTAAGTGTCGCGGCAAATATGAATATCGACAGCTTGTCGCGCACTTCCCGCGGGACCCTTGCTGGACAAACCATCTTATGGCCTTGAATAAAAAAAGTGGATGCAAAATTACTGATATTATTGAAGTCTTATTAAAATCTGAAATATAAATTAATTACAGTTGATTTACATCAAATTTTCATCAAATTAGGAATTCTCTTGTGAAAATAATAATATAAAACAAAAACCATTGACTTTTTAAATTATTTTATACCAGTAGTTGACCAGTAGCTTAATTTTAAGAAACAGGAGGATATTGTTCTTTTGACAACTGTTTTAATTATATTAGTAAATATACTCGTCGTCGATGCGTCGTCGAAAATTAAGAGAGTCATCCTCGTCCGTGGTCCCGACACCTGACATTTTATCTTAATTATTTTTGACTTTATTTATTATTATTTATTTTATCGATTGTTAATTGATTGATTATTGATTATTATTCATTTAATGGACGTGACATGTAGTGTAACGCTATACAATATATATTTCTATTATTTATTATTTATTCCCTAGATGTTGCTTGTAGCTTTTATTGGTGCATGCTGAGCTCCCTATAATTGCGGCGGCATCCGCCTTGTGTTAATTATTTTGTACAATGTGTTAGTTGGATGTCTGCCTCGTTGGGGGCCTTGTACAATAAATAAATAAATAAATAAATAAATAAATAAATAAATACTCATATTATTATTAGTAACCTCAAGGCGTATTGACTGTTTATGAACCGCATTAATAAAATAATACATATATTAATCCAGTAATATATTATGTATTATTTGAATACATAATTGATTATTATTGGGATTAGAAAAATATATAATTTGTTTTACTAATTACCAATAATTGCATCACAAGATATATTTAATAATTTGTAATTTCTACGCTTAGTCGTGTCTCTACTCTACGTTCAGATATAATTCTCGAATAAACACCAATAAAAATGTATCGCACATAGAACACCTATCACAATTAATATTATATGAGATGGTGCAAAATATTTCCCTAACGCGGCCGTTAACTGTAATATATTGATATAATTATTCAGTTAGCCTTCGTAAATATTCCGCTAGCGTTATTGGTATGTTGCCCGTAGAGATACAAATTTGCGATTCAGTAGTTATAATTGTGGTTAAGATACTAAGCGCCTCTTTCACCAACTATTAAGTAGGTTAACTGTCATTTAAAGTCACCGGTAACCGGGGATAATGGAGCTGATATACCTTTGTTTATACGGTAAAAGTTCCAAACATTGAAAAGAAAATAATAATAAAAATTCGTCTATCGAATGATGCAGTAAACCGAGTGCATGATTCAATAAAACAGAAATTTATTTCTAAAAGTATCTAATCAACACTTTACTTGTAGTTGGTGAAAGAGGCCCTTAGTATCAATAATTAAACTATCATAAATTACCTTAATTTTATATTTATTTTATGCAAAGCTTGGCCCATAAACGGAAAACCGCAGTAGCGTTGCTTGTGTTATACAATGCGACTATATAGTGGAGTCAGCTTTTTTTTATTAAGTGGACCATCCGTCTGTCTGTCGACTTTAACATTCAAAAAAAAATATTCGTTTTATTTTACATTTATTTTCGCTTAACGCTTATGCTATTGTCGTCGTTCCACATTTAATAGAGTATCACGTTTCATATAAGACAGTTGTAGTACTTTCCGTCGCCATGTTTGGTTTTTCATCGTTGTTAGTGTAATATGTTGACATGTCACCTTCAGTTGTACTTTCCTGAACTGTCACTGAATAATCTGATGTTGTGATACTTATTTCTTTTATCATGTTAGCTGTACTATCTTTTTTATTTTCATCACTAATATCTGATTCTGACTCGTTGTTATCATCAAGTTTCAACACATATGAAGGTGATGTTTGTTTCAATCCTTTAGTAGTTGGTACTGCAGACATTGGGTTAATTTTGGGTCTGTATTTTTCTTTGCCTTTCTTATGAAAACATTTGCAGTTGCAGTTTCTATTAGAATGCGCCACATCGTATTTCAAGTCGAAGCATTTTTTCACGCAAAGGAACGCCTTTTCAAAACTCTTGCATTCATGCGTTATTTGAAATCCATAACGAAGAATAGGCTTACTAGTATCTTCATCACCTGCAAAAATTGAATGTCCCATTACAAGAAAAAAACGAACAGTAGTCGCATGTCATGGTAACATTTTCTGCCTTGATCCTTTGTGCTCAAACTTTGCTAGGTGGTTACAACGAATCACTGCAGATGGCATTGTTAAAATAAACCACCTCCCACGCTCATTGGTCAAATCAAATAGAAAAAATGTTACATATAAAAAAATACTTGTTACAGTTACATAGCAACCTCATGATCTTACATTGTCCTAAAAAGTGTGACAGGGAAATGCAACATAAAGTTAAATATATATTCATTGTCACATTCAATTACAATTTAAAGTGAAATTATTACTCTCGAATGTAATTCACTTAGTTTAAACTATTTTACGATGCAGAAACAATAATCATAAAATACCTGTAAAGAAATTAGATGCCTATTATAACTTTTAAATACAAAATATACCTTAAATTAAAAGGGATAATAAAAAATTAATTACATGCTTATTGATTATTTTAATAGTAACTAATAAATGTCACAATTTTTTGAGTTTTAAAATTAAAGGTTTAATAAAAACTAGCGGCCCGCCCCGGCTTTGCACGGATTTTTTTTTCTTCAAATGATATACAAAATCTTCTTCGTTGATCGCTTTTCCATTAACGCAGCAGAATCCGTTACGTTGTTTAGAAGGAGATAATGAATATAAAGACAGACTATTTATATTATATTATGTAAGGATGATATATTTTTATTTTTACAAAAATATAGAAATTTTGTATAATTGGGTTTTTTTAATATATATATTTTTTTGTGATAAATATAAAGATCATAATTATATAAGTTTTATTACAAAACATTTTTTTTCGCAATAATTCAAGTTATATCAAAATAAAAATTAATTTTTAAATCCAGTACCGAAGACCCGCCGACCGCGAGGGGGACAAACCCGAGCGCGCGTGACGTCATAATGTTAGTTTTCTTTCACTCATTGCAGTTTACAGAGATGTACTGTTCTAAAAATAGCTTTAACATTATGACGTCACAACTATGGTGATCAATCGTGACGCGTTCATAGTCACGTGATTTTTCTTTAAATTGTATCATTTTTTAATTGAAGAATTGATTGAAGAGAACGCGGACGAAGTCACGGGCACCAGCTAGTTTATATTATAAATACACGAGAACTTTACCTGGTTGGCATAATTTAGAATATTTTAAAAGTGACTAATAAAACTTTTTAATGATTACTTTGACAGAAAATTTGTTAAGGTTTGACTGACAGTCTATTAGAAGCAATGCATAGAGGTTGCAAGTGCGCTGCCTACCTCGATGAGGTAAAGGATAAGGAATAAGGAGTATAACACAAAAATATTACTTATGTGAAGCTAATATATAAATTATACATAATATTTTTTAATTAGTATTGTATACTAAAATAAAAATATAATCCACATATTTAATAGGTATTTAAAAAAAAATATCTATCTATATACACACATAATTATTATTTTATATAAGTATAGTCACACTAAAACTGCATAGCGACCCAAAAACAAATGTCACCGAAATATGAATTCAAAATTTTCAATAAAATTAATAATAAACAATTTAAAAATTTCAATTTATATATTAAATTGTAATTTACAAATTTGCATATTTATAAGATTTTCCACATTCATTCCAGATATGGACCAACATGGTATTTAGGAGTCAGCAGCCTCAGTAACCGCAGCACCCTCTGTACCGTCAGCACCATCAGCAGCGTTTGTTTCAGACGTAACGCTGGTGTCTGTAACTTTGTCACTAGAATCACTATCAGTAACGCCACCTGTACCACTTGTATTAGTGCTATCAGTAGCAGTAACGTTTGCATCAGACGTTGTATTTCCTGCAGTCTCTGTGCCGTTGTCGCATTTCTTTTCACCCATTTTTTCAAGTTCACTACAACATTTAGATTCCTTGCTTTCGTCATCCACCGTTGTTGCTTTGATAGGCAGCGGCGAAAGAGTGCCAGCAACGTGGTACAATTGCGGACTATACGTCTTTGGTATTTTCCTTGTTACCCTAGTAGTGCTCCACTTGAAAAATGGCAAAAACTTCGTTGTTTTCATCGTGTGACATGTGCACTTGCACTTTATGTCCATTTGAAATATTTGATAGCCCATGCTTTTGCATAAGTCCATGCACTTAAAAGTTTTTGTGTACTCAGTACATTTATGGTGAAAACTCAGACCATAGTGTCTTCTAAAGTCTGTATCTGTGGGGTAAATTAATACTTTTTAAAAATATGTATTGATTTCATTTCTTATTTTTAAATTGTTTTACAATATAATAGCGAGGGCAAGGCCCAAGTCATCTAATTAATTTTAAAATGTAACATAAAGCAAAAGTATACTTACCATTTATTGAAATAATAATTGTAAGGTTTATAATCATTAAAAATATTTTCATCTCGACGATATTAAATTTTGTTCAGACAGTTATTAAACATCAGCCATCAGCCACAAGTAGCGTGTAGTAGCTGTTAATTCTAATGAACAATTTTATCAAAGCAATAATTATAAATGGTTTATTGAGGAACAAGATCGTAAAGTGTAAATAGTATTAAAAGTTTTAACACACCATAATAAAAGAATAAAAAACAATTTTTGTTCACAATATTGCTAAAGACAGATTAAAAAATATAGGTACCATTGAAATATATTAAAACTAGCTTGTACCCGCCATGAGAGCGACAGTGGTGTCCATTTTTTATATTTTTGATGATCCAACGGGATCTTTTAACTTTTTTTTTTATTATTTTTCCCATTGAAAAGCATCCTATATGTTAATGCAAATACACTATCTATGTGACAAATTTCTTCAAATCCGTTGAGCTGGAAAACTAACAAAAATCTATATAACGCAATGTTTGTGAGGATTTGTGTATGTTGTTATAAGTTTCGCATAAAAACTAAGTACTGAACGGATTTGGATGCAAAAAGGCACGTAGATAGCTTATTACCTTGATTCATTATACTTTATACCTTGAAAAAAATTAGGTTCCCGAGGGATCGTGTAAAACGATAAATATGTGAGACATTTTCATTCATCGGGTGTTATATTTTTCTTTTTCAACGCGGACGAAGTCGCGGGCACCAGCTAATATTAAATAATAATGTCTAGAAGTGTATTATTATTTCAGAAATATATTTTTATATGCTGGTGGGACTTAGCATCAATCTTCTTTAGGTTTGTTATTATACATTCTAACTAGTCACAAATGTATGAAAATAAATCCTAATAAATGTCCTAGGAAATAATCAAATCGCATACGGTTTGAAATTAGAACTAAAAAAAGTATAAATAAACAAATATTTATAAATATTTAAAATCACTCTTGATGAACCTTTTATAGTTATGGATTGGTTTGGTGCTGTCCTCGTCTAATGGCTAATTAATAAAACAGGAATGTGATAATGACGTCGGTTCAGATCGGAGCCGGACCATGAGACGAATTTCTCGGAACCAGGCCTTTCTATGGCCACCCAAATGATGATTTCATTATCAGTATGATTTTGATTGATGTAACAAAAGAAATTTGCCGGTAGCCGAATTCTTGGCGTAGCGGACATATTTGCTTTGTTTATTACTTGGAACTAATTGATCTGCGGCGCCACGGTTTTTGATGCAATCCGAATCTTTCGAATTTAATAGACTGTCCAATCCACAATTGAGTACATTTTTCCAAATAAAAATGACATAGTTTTTAGTTGAAGAATTTAAGTGTTTGAATGAACGGCATGTTTCGATGGCAGTAATTCAGAATAATATTGTTTAATTTATATTTTCTGTTTTATCTATCTGTTCGTATCGTTTTTACCTAAATTAAGTTTTTTATTATAACTTCTCATGTAAATAGCTATAAGCTTTACTGAGAATATGAAATAGCCTCAAATTTGCCGCAACTGTTGACAATTGTATATATTTTTAAACGATCTCTCGGGAACCTGACATTTTTTCAGGATAAAAAGTATTGCATTATGTTAATCCAGATAATAAAGTATACGAGTATATGTGCAAAAATTCGTTCAAATCCTTTATGTCGTTTTTACGTGAAAGAGTAACAAACATCCATACTATTTTTGAAATAATATATTGGAAATTAAGTTTTCAAAATTAGCATGTGTAAAATTATAATTTATTAAGTTAACATTTTAAATAAAATATCAATAAAATCGAAACTATTACTTATTCTTCTCTGTAAACAGAGATAAGTCGATCGCGATTCGGGACAGACGATCTTCATGAAAAAACCAACCAATATGGATGCCATGCATTCCTGAATGAAGAATATAATTTAGAAGGGACAAAATTTTGTTGCTGGAGATCATTGCTCACATTAAATGCGACTAAGCATGGATTCTATATTATTTTTGATAACGTTGAGGAGATATGTAAGTTTTCAAAAATATTATTGACAATTATTCTTCTGAGAGAATTCAGAAATACACATATAGGTATATCTATAAAACTATAGGCTGTAGTTACCTACTCAAAACAGCCAATACATTTTTATACCTATCTATATTATATTAAATAAAAATTAATGTAAGTTTGCCTTCTATGGATTCCAAAACCGTTCAACTGATTTTAAGGTTAACGAGGAAAGTTCATCCCGGGCGAAGCCTGGAGCGGGTGACTATAGTTATTTATGAAATAAAAAATTGCCATAATAGTTATATTTAATATCTACCATATAAATTAACTGAACACTTTGCACATATTGCTTGTTTTCTAACTTCCAAGATGTACGATTTCTGTATGCATGTCGTATTATAAATCTTTTATTTATAAATTGTGTTTTTTGACTAAAAAAGCTTGAAATTTTCGTATATTTTTACTTCCCAGCTTCCCACGCCATAATTTTTCCATCGTGATTATAGTTAACAATATTAACTTTCCTTCGTTTAAGTCTTATACAAATGAATAAATGATTCACTTTTCATATTTTAATGAATTCAAAAAATAAAATGGACATAAATGAAAAAAAGCGTACATCCAAAAGTAAAGGTGACAAGTCCACGTCCCCCCTCCCGGCTTACGCCAACTACAGTACAAATTGCGATATTGAGCACAAGGCGTGATGAAAAAACACTAGCTGAATATAAATTAGGCAGGAGAAGCGCTATAATCAATATAAACGATGCTAAAGAAGATTAGAAAAAAATCCGGCCAAGAAAACAAATTTCGCGTGACAGAAAGGTGAAAGAGTGTTACTTCACTGGTATTGTTTGTTTCATAATAATTATGTTGATGGTCAAACGATATAATATTAGGTACTCGTATTACATTCTTTTTAACCACAAAACTGTTAACCTTAACAACTGTCAATGTGTTTTGTTATAATTGTAGATGTAAACTGAATTAAATGTTTAGTCTCTGAACTATGGAATATACTTATTAACATTTAACTAATCAATATATTATTAATATTTTTATATTTGTTTCTAAAAATTAAATATTAATATGATAGAGGACATGGTATTTTATACTATACTTAGAATTTAAATATGAAGCATATTTCTCGTAATGAGATAATATTGTTTTAAGCATTAATTGCTAATTACATTTTAATAATATTAACAATATGTGAAAAAATATTGTATATTTAGTAAAATATTTATAATCAGTGCCCTGGTATATTCTTTTCGATTTAACAAATAAATGTTAAATAGAAAAGTAGCAAAAAGATGAAAGTTCATTGCTGACCCTGCAAGGTCAATTTTTTTAAGTATATAGAGTACAGCTTATACTCATGCACTGAAACACAACTCAAGAGCACATGTGCTGTTATACTACCTTCGGATGGATGTCCATTTTGTTACTGTGGAACGCAGAGTGCGTTGTCACTCATCAAATATCCAGACATTTTCATATTTCAGTTTTATTTTAGCAATGGCATGTCCATACTATTCCATTGTGTTGAATGTTTAATGTAAAGCGGTCCTAAAAATCGAGTAAAAAATGCAAAGACGAAATTGAATTTGATTCCGATACATAAATTTTACTTAGCCAATTTGTCTTTCTTGGATCAAGCGGGAAAATAAGCCAATGTTAATTAAATTTGTTTGTCCGAAACAAAGTCACCAACTGTTTTTAATTGCTTCTTTTTTTCATTTGTTTAGGTGTCCGGAAGGTTTTATACGGCGAGCTTTGAATATGTAATAAAATGTTATTAGAGGAACAAACAGTTGTATATGATGATACAAATAGGAGCAACGCTTCTGAGCAAATGACTTTCGAAATGAGTTAAGACAACAGATATAACGCTTTTAACGTTTGCTATGTTTACATAAAGATTCTTTGTGTGGGGAATTTTATGGTTTTCTGTTCAACCGATTTGTATACAATTGAAAATAGATTATGGCCAGTTTTTCTTGTTATTAGAGGCTATAAATCAATAGCACATCCGTAGACACACCCTTGAAGTATTTTATCCAACAAATGGAGGTTGAAAAAAATTACATGTACTCGTATAATAATTTTGACCAATCAACTACGAGTACAACAAAAGAACAATTAAAATGAAAAATTATTTATTTATTTTTGAAAATCGCCTGGGTCGGGCGCATTGTCATGTTTTATTTTATTTATTATTTTTATATACTACTCGCCCGCAACGGTGATTCTGTACAGTTGAACATAAAAACTTAAACAAGTTGTTAAAAAAGATATTGCTTAAACAAGTTGTTAGTATAAATGAAGACGTGAGTGGATGAAGGTGATATGTCGCATAATTCCAATTTTGAGTAAATCGAGGTTAAGTTTAATCGAGGTTAATTTTTGGGATGTCGACATGGAACTGATTTTTGTACTAAATTATTATGCAATGTTGTGTAAACAACCTTAAATATTAGTGGTATGATAGCAAGTAAACACTTCTATTGTTTAATTAAAAAAGAAAAGTTTACTTTTGTTAATGAAAGAGGGAGCCTCTTTCATTAATAAAAGTAAACTTTTCTGCACCTTTTGTTTTTTAAAATTAACTGTAAAATTAACTTTTTCAACTTTTTATTTTCCAAACATTTTTTAAATCGACTATCTTAAGGTCTGTAATCATTTATATAAAGACATATTACCTTCATCAACACAAAAAAACGAGTAAACCTAAAATGCGACATATCACCTTCATCCACTCACGTCTTCAAATAGTCTACTACAAAATCTTACCTACTCACTAAAACTTTCATAATTACGTATTACCACTAGCCCACAACTTCGTTTGGGTCTCTTAATGAGTTATGGTGTTATGTTATGAGTGTTGATGTTTTGAGTTATTGTTATGAATTTTATAGCTTATGTGTTTGGCTCCGGCTCATTACAACCAAATCCCAAATTGCTTTTTTCTGACTTGTATGGTTTTTAACATCCATAAACATTTGCATTTATACAATTGAAAATATAAATGGTTTTGTATATGAAGTAGTCGACAATCTGAACTCAAATTCAAAATATTGTAGTAATTCAAAATGATGGTGTCCCAAGCACATCCATCGTTTCAATCTGTTGAACTGGATGCAAGATTTCAACCGAACCGAGCCTGATAGAATAAATATAAAGAACAAGATGAGAGGCTTCGCATCGAAATTCAACAATACAGGTGTTTTTATTTCACAGTGGTCTTCTGTAATGAGATTGGAACTGCCATCGGGTTAGCTGTTCAATTTACAGAAATTAACTTTATGCAAATGCTTTATATTTTTACTGCGACCTATTAAGTACCTACGTGTTTTAGGCACCTACGTCTTCTTAAAATGATCTAATTATGTAATGAGAATTCGTTTACATATGGATGTTGGTCGATATAACTCCAATAAGTTCCCCCAATGTCGTAGCAGAATGTACCAATCCAAGTTAATGCTCCGAATTCAAATCTTCCGTATCGCATTAATCCGACCGGGCGGGGGTCGCGCCGTAATAAATTCCGTATTATACGCACGACACGCGTATTAAAATAAACATATAAACATGTTACACCCTCGCGATGTACCCGCTGATGATGAAGGTAGCATCTGCAAAAAAATAAATTATTTCCGTTTCATCAGGTTTTTAAATTGTTTTTTTTTTTCTTTTGCTAAATGTTCCTATCCAAAATTCACAAGTTATGAGATTATTGTGAATTTACTGTAAGCATAATTATATGAATTATGTTAGGTACTCTGAATACCTTCATTTATCAATATAAAGCCATAGCTGAGACTCACGAGCTATAGCGTAGCTAATGCTACAAAAACCAGGTAGGTATACTGAAAAATTCATGAAAATAACATACACCCACGTAAATTATGTAACTTCATGTAAGAAAAGTTATCAAGAGGAAATTGACAATGGTTATATAATGCCTCAAAACGAAATATACTTTTTTGTCAGTTCTTTACGTCTATACTCTTCGTAGGCTGAGATGGCATTTCATTATAACAATATATCTAAATCCCTGAGGAGTCCTGCTCGCTATAGACTAGGGTTGGAGGGTGCAAGTGTATAATTTACATGACACATTGTCGCCAATCGCACTCAATCTCGTTCGCTACATTAATTATATTGAATGTTTGAATTTCAATTATTATTGCAAATTAAAAATACATATCAACAAATTGGTGTATGTCTCTTACGTCTCTTACAATTCAAAATTAGTACTAAAGTAGTGACAAAAAATTTTTTATACCGTTTTTAATTTAGTAATGATATTGAAAGGGTAAACTTTGAATTATTTTTATTGATTTTAACATTACGCCGTAAGTAAAATTCGGTTGTTTTTGTTCATTTGCTGTTTCAAACTTTTTCGAGCCTTTGCATTTGAGTTCTTATTACTAAGACATGCGTCGGGTAAAAGTAGAATATATTAGCTAATATAATAAATAATTGCTCATAATTGCGTTGATCATTTGCATAATTTTTACAAGAACCTGTGCAGTCAGACAGGCTGGTGATTTAAACTCTTTTAAAAGTCTAAACAAAAGGTAATTATCTCCGCCCATTTCTCCGAGAACCGTTTAATTCCAGAGAATTCCCAAATCGCGCTTATAATTTATAATAACAGGGAGGTCCCTTAACGAAGAGACCGTTTTGTAGATAGGTATCTATCAAATTACGGCACCTTCCCCTTTGTGAGGGGCCATTGTTGTCTAACACGGCAAATATTCATTTGAATATTTACTTAACATGGATAATATTTTAATCTTCCCCTTTGAAATATACATTTTCCAAGCTAGACAATTTCACGCCCAGTTCATCGAAACGATCTAACTCCAACGTTTTGTACATTCAATTATTTATACGAAGACGCAAACAATAAAGTTGAAATTTGCCTGTAGTCTTGTGCAATATCAATTTAACAAGATATTCCTTTTGTTAATATTCGCACACGCTTTATCAAATTCTCTAGCGGGGGTGACAATAAGCCGTTGTAAGTACTCTCTGTGACATATGGATAAAAGCTTTCATTTCACTAGAGCTTTTGAGTGTTGTAGCTATTTAGATACGTACCCACTTATTTACTTCTTGTGTGATACATAAGAAAAGAAATGTAATTTTTAAAAAATATATTTTTTTTCGCATGAGATATATTCTAACGTTAATCTCAAGCAATGAAACGTCAAAGCTACTTAGTGTTTAAAATTCCTGAAAACTTAAGCAACTTCAATATTAAGACCCACTTTTCTTCAATCCTTACATAAGTATTATAAAACAAATTCCACCGCCGCGTCTGTCTGCCTGTCTGTCTGTGTGTTCGCGATAAACTCAAAAACTACTGCACCGATTTTCATGCTGTTTTCACCAATGGATAGAGTGATTCTCGAGGAAAGTTTTATAATTTACAAAGTTACGCGGGCGAAGTCGCGGGTATTACATATAATAAAACTAAAGTGGCATTTCAAGAAAAATAAGTTTTTAAATTTATTATAATGTTTTTGTATTCAGACTGCTGCTGAGACCGATCTTATTAAAAAATTGTGGGGGAGGCCTATGTCCAGTAGTAGACGGCCTGCAGCTGAGACAATGATAATGATGACGATGATTCATTGCAGAATAAAGATTTGTAAACAAGTACTGAAAAAAATACTCGCTAGTATTTAATTGTTTTATCCCAGACTATAGGAATGCAGCACTTAGAAGTAATCCGATTTTATATTTCGCAGACTTCACTGCCTCAACTCTATTGTAATGTCAAATTATGTCATAATTCTATTGTGAAAACTGTTAACTGTCTTCTCGACGCCCTTCCGACAAAAAAATAACTCGTACGGGGTCGCGCCCTCCTCTGTTTAATAACATAATAGCACAATTCCCTCGCCACATGATTCAATTTGGATTTCCTCCAGCCTCCCCCGTGCAGCCTAAAAAATGACAACTTCATTATATTGTTCGCGCTCCCGAGGGCGACTTGTTTGCTAGAAGGATTATAATGATTAATTCTGTAAAATATTAATACCCATCGCACGCTGCACACTTGCCAACGTTTAGAAATCCGAACGCAAGTGCACTTTTGTTTGACACCCGAGGCTTTTGTTTAACTCGTAAAGTCTGTAGTCAAAAGGCTAATAGAGAAATCAATTCAAAATTCTAAATATTCTTCATTTCAGTCACTAACAGTCGTCGTATTTTATTATTTGAGTATTTATATAAATGATTGACTATAGGGAAAGAAAACCTTATAGGTACCTACTATTTCCAATAAATCCCAATTTATGATCAACTAGCAACCCGGCTCTGGATAAAAAACCATACAAGCAAACCTTTTATCGCTCATTAGTGAAAACCGTATCAAAATCTTTTTTGGAAAAATTTGGACAATTTACTAGCTGGTGCCCGCGACTTCGTCCGCGTTGAACAAGAAAGAAGTAGCCTATCCTGCGTCCCAAACGTCTAAATGTTTATCTACCAAATTTCATGAAAATCAGTTAATTCGTTTAAGAGTTACGGAGGAACATACATACATAAACATACAAAAAAAAAATTTAAAATGGTCAATTTAGTTTCAGTATCATGTATAGAACCCATAAACACGATATCTGTGAAAACAAAGTAACTTACTCCATGACCAAACTTACAGATTTATTATTAGTATTGATGATGATGATGATGATCAACTTATGATCAAATAACCTGTACCATAAATGCTGTAAAGTTATTCTGTCACTTAGTTATTAAGTAAATTTGTATATCACTGTAAGTCTTCCTTAAAAATAAATAAATAAATAAACTATTAATTGAATAAATTAGTACCAGTTACGAATTAGAACTAGGTAATTAGAATTCGATATATATTTTTAGAATTATAAACATTTCAAGTAACTAAGTGAGGTTTTAGTGTTGAATGGTCCTTAAAACACGTATAAAAATTTTCTTCCACGCCTTTGTCTGCACTGAATAAAAACTTCATTTCTCTCTCCAAGGAATTTAATTTGGAGTAATGGAAGTGTTATATTGACTTAACAGGCCAGAAGCTCCCCTAGCGAACAGTTACAGTTATTAAAATGGAGAAATTTATTATTAGCATTTCGCCGTTTCACTATTTACATTTTAATTTTATTTGTTCTGTGATTCCATTAGTCACGGCCTAATGCATTAATTCAATAAAGTAAGCCATAAAGTGATCGCGAATCTCCAAAAGCGTCGGTTACATTCAAATGTAATCTGCGTTTCTCATTAATCAACTGAGCTTTGAAATGTTCAGTTCTCATATAAGGAAATGCTATATATATAAACCTAACCTAATATTTTTAAAAAAAAATCATTGATTTTTTACCTTGTCGATTCGAAAACTCCAATTTAAAACAGAATCTCATCATTGTCATCTCAGCCGTAGGACGTCCACTGCTGAATATAGGCCTCTCCCATAATTTTCCAATAGATCAGAAGCAACCTTGATCCACCGTCGACTCGCGGCCTTTATCAGGTCGCCTGTCCACCTTGTTGGGCGGACGTCCTACACTCCGTTTGCAAGTATTCTCGTGCTCTCCATAGTTGATCTTCAATGTATCTTTCTCTTATTACCTCTCTATACCTCTATTGGCATGATAAAGCAAGCCACAGCGTCCCTCAGATGTTAACTCATATACTTAGTATACTTACACAGGTCTACACTGGACAGTAGATATACAATCTAATGGGCAGTATTCCGATCCGTCATACATTTCTTAAAAATATTATGACTAGACTATTAAAATATGTATAAACAATGATAAAATTTTTAGGTGGATCTAAATATATTTCGAGATAATGCAAAGGAATTAATAGACAGTACCCCCAAAATATCCTCTGACGTTATAGAATGAGGGGATAATTTTTAAAATGCGCGTGTAACAAGAAGCGTGACGCACACTTGCACCGTGCGACCCTGAGCATATCATTTATAGTCCTTTTGTCGCCGAAATTATATTTACAGAAGTGAGCAGACAATTTCACGCTCTCTTCCTCGCATCCCGACACCCCACACCATGGACTCTAATCAGAAGCACGGCTAACTTTATATGGACCTACCGAACTGTATTGTTGTATGTGGTGTCATGTAATTACAACTTGATAAATAAAAAAATTGTGTAGAACATACACTCGGTTCAGAGTATAAACTTAGCAAACTTGTCTTCCGACAGTTAATACCTTAGGATACCACCGTGAAATATCACCAGTTGTACTATTTGTGGTTTGTGGCGAAATACCAGAGCTTATGCCCTTATCTCCAACATGTCTTTAAAGCTTTATCCTATCACTATCAGCAGCGCATTTGCATTTCTTTCGACATTGCTGACTTGGTGGTAGCAACCTACCACCAAGTCAGCCATCAGCCTGCCTTCCGAATTTAAATATAAATAAAATTAATTACTATTTAGTTTTTAATCAACAATTATATTAACAAAACATTTTTAATAATAATGAAAAAAATGACTATTGAAAGTTAATAAAATTTGATTTTATCCTATAAGGAGTATATTAATTTAATATTTGTATTTTTTTTACTTCGCATTTTACCAACTTAAATTACCTATCTTTTCTTACACCAATTAAAGTACAATTTCAAATAAAAAATTAAAATTTGTAAACTTAATACGAATCATAATAAAACCAATTTAAATCCATATAATTCTAGCAGTTTACCCTCGTAGTAATAAAGGGTGATCGCACATATGAGCGTGAAAGATTGTCCACATGTTGAACTGGACACCCCATCGCGCTATCACCGCGATCTGTCCTTCGTTTATTCTCCTCCGCTAGTGATCAGCTTATCGGTACAGTGCATCAATAATAATTGTCCTCCAATCCGTCTTTGTTTAATTCACCCTGATTCCCGTTATTCCTTAAATCAGCATTTGGACTTTTTCTTGTTGTTAAATTTCATCTAGACTTCCTCATTTCTATTTAGCTCTCAAAGTTAAGGTGAAAAGCTTTCATCTAAGCTCATAATTCCTTACTAACATAATTATCTCTCTGCTCATGGCCACATCACGAAATATTGTGAGAAGAAAACTTGAATCTTGGGTAAGGAAGCACGTAAAACATTTTAAATTTCAACATTTGGCAAAATATAGCAGATTAAGGCGCGATTTCACCATACTCTGTTAATATTTAAAATCGCTATTAAGTATGTGAGTGACAGCGTTAAATGACTTAACAGCGATGTTAAATACTAACAGAGTATGGTGAAATCGCGCCTTAATATTGTTTAATTTAAACAAAAAAAATGAATATTAATTATATCAATAATAATATGTTAATTATATTATTAATAATTATCAAAGAGTTAATGTTTATTTAATATTATTAATATATTGTTTTAATGTTGTTTTTCCATGTAATTTTAGTTGTATAAAAGTTTTTTAAATTGCTAAAACACTTAAAATAAACAATTCCAAAATATTAAACGAATACTTTCAGCAATTTTTTTTTAAAGTTTCCTTCACATTTCCACTTTATAAAATAAATTATAATAAATAGGTACGTATTCTTTTTAAAAAATGTATCGTAGCTAACAGTGTGTAAGTCACGTGGCCTCTTCCTGGAGCTGACAAGCAAATAAATGGGTAAATCAACGAATAGCTTTGATCAATATGTATTGAACTTATAGAAAAGTTTATAGCAAAATTGGTCACATTGGCCGTCTATATAAATATAGAATCGTTCGGAAACGGAAGTGACGACAGTCGATAAGAGGAAGCGATGCATGGCGCCGGATGTGCCCACTTCCTGTGTGCGTACTGCCTTCACTTATCACAGCAGGGTGTGCAAAATTACCCTCGACGCTGTCATATTTTGCTTCATAGATTGTGAAGAGAGCTCCAACCGTTTCAAAGCCAACTCCAATATTTAGATTTGGAGCTTTTTGGAGTGGGAGTGCGGAATACCAGTTTTTTTTATATAACTTAGTTTAATTGACTGTATGTTTTTGTGGCTATTATTTTTATCATTCATAATCGGTTTAATTGTTAAAAAAAAAGAGTAAGGCGATCTTTTAAAAATCCTTCCCATACAAAACTATCTATATAAATGGTTTTGTTTGGTCACGTAAGCCAAATTAATTATCAATCTGAAATAGATTAAGCCTGAAGTTGCGATCAGTAGGTCCCATCACTTTCAGATAATTGTTTTGGAAGAAAATTTAATAAAAATAATGTCATTTATTCTGTATGTCTCTTTTTATGATATTTATGAAAATTTATGTCTGAAAACAAGGGTTAAAAAGACTAAACTATACAAATACGTTGCCGACCCTGAAAGACTGTTGATGTTTTATGAAATAACTTAATCCAGTTATTTAATTTTCTTTTTACGATAGTATTCTATAAGAAGGTAGTGATAGCCGTCATACATGCAACCTAGTTTACGAATGTGTTCTGCCTCACAATTGTTTTAACTTTTCACATGTTTTATTCGTATTCTGGTACAAAAGCTAGTAGCAATAACCAATTTACCAAGATATCAATCTTAACAAGCTAAACAGAAATATAATAATAGAAGCCGTCATGAAACCGCAAAACAATGCGATATAGGAAGTGAAGTTATCAAGAAATCCAACTCATTTCAAAACTAATCTGCGGTTACATCGCGTGTTTGAAAAATTAATTTATGTTCAAGTTGTTTTTCGTTGATGGTTCGGGGAGCGTCAAGCGAGAACTGAGTGCGGACTTGTGTTAGTATAAACGACTTTTGTAATGAGTTCCGCTAACTGCCAGCGACATAACCAATTTTCAAACTAGTTCGTTGCTTACAAATTGATAAGATCAACAAAACTCAGGAAAGAGTTTCAAACAAATTCCTAATTTTCTTATAACACGGACTAAGTATTTGTTCAATCCAATTTTTGTTTATATAATACTAGCGGCTCGCCTCCGGCTTCGCACGGATTTTCTGCAAACTGTATACAAAAACTGTCCTTGTTGGTCGCTCTTTCCATTAATGAAAACCGCATAAAATCCGTTGCGTTATTTAGGTGGAGTTAGAGGATATACAGATAGACAGACGCGAAAAGCGACTTCAAATTTATACTATGTAAGGAAGTATACAACCAGATAAAAATAAGAATAAATTGTAAAATAAAACACTTTTCTTATTGTAAAACAAATACAGCCAACATTTTTAAAATTTAATGTTTAAAATACAAAGTAAAAAATGGTTAAGAATCGCAGAATACACCTTGAAAATAATCACCAAATATTTTTTTAGCCATTTCGCACATGTATTTGAAATCAAATCCATAGCTTTCAAAGATTGCCTTGAATTCTTTGAATTTTGGATTCTGAGCCATTTTGTGAAGAATATTCAAAAATTCTTTCGAGTTAATTGTTTCAAATAATTTGGCTATTTCGGGACTGCTCTCTAATTTACTTTCAAAAAGTTTCTTCATATCTTCCAATGGTAAAGCCGCAATCAAAGCGTCCATAAAATCAGACATGCTTCTTTTGCTTCGCAATGACTTTGGTCTTTCAAATGGGGGTAATTTCAAAGCCGAATTTATATAATCAATTATAAAATCTACATCGTATCCTTTCGATGCCAAATAAGCAAATGCCTGAAACAATAAAAATAATTAATAGTTTCATTGCACAGTTTAAATATTGCTTCAAGATAAAATATGAACAGTTTGATGTAGCACTAGACAATAGTCGTTATAAGAACAAAATTAATATATTATGTAAGTATACTTCATCAAAATTGTATTGATGTATAGAAATAAAACAGAAAATTCTATAATAATATTTAAGAAAATTTTCATAAACTTACCTCTTTAAATTCCGGCATAGATTCAAATTCCCATATTAGTTCTCCGAATTTTGGACTCATCACGAAACCGAGAAAATTTAAAATTTCAGGATCATTCAAATGCCCCACAAGGACTGACATTACTTTGTCTATATCAATAAGCTCCAAAAACTCCATAATGTGAGTACCCCATTGTCCCCAGAGTTCTTCTTTATCCCTTAGCAGGGGAGAGCCTATTTGTAGAAAATCTTCATGGACTGCTTTGGGAGATGTGTCAATATAAACTCCTTCAGTAAGAGCAGCGACACAAAATAACCCAATAGTGATAACCTTATACATGTTCACTGCGTTACTTTATTAAATACTATTAATTAATAAAATGATAATTTTGAAATACTCCTTTTTATACACTTATTACCAATTATCGTGGCTTACGTATTAGTTTTGAAACAGTTATTTTGTAATTCTTACTCATTCATTATTGACCTATTTTTATATCAAAGTATGTATATTACTGCTGTATTTATGGTATTGCGTAAAAATAATATTCTCACAATTATATTAAATTTTATTCATCCTTTTGCTTATTTATCTTATCTTTATCCTCTGTAGTCTGTAGGAACATTTTCTTTATCAAATGTTATTTATCAAATGTTTCAATATTACAAATAACTGTTATGAAGAATTGGTTAATTATCTTATTTATCTATGAATTTTGTTTTTATTTTATTGTGTTATTCTTGACCTTATTAATATAATGCTAAAAATATCTTCAAGGATTTTTGTGGTCATGTCTGACTACACCCTTATTTCTTCATACTTGTATTTTATTAAATTCCACTTGGTAACAACAACTACAACAACTTGGACCAAAGTAAAAAGAAATGTAGCGGTAGGGAAAGGAAGCATCGTAAACTCACATAAAATAAGAACTAAAAATAGAGCCCAGTGGACAGCAGAGTGAAGCCGATAAAACTACGCCTTCAGCGTCAATATACATGGTTACATGGCACACAAATGCAATAAAACTATGCCTTGGCTTATTAAAATATTTATTAATGAAAATTCCGAATCGCGTAGTGAAAGTGTGTAAAAACTAGGTTTAAAAAATAAAAAGCAAGATGGAATCACATTTCACATGGAAGTATACTTAAAACCGAATATTTTCAATAAAAATAAACAATTATTGAGAGCTTGGAACATAAAATCTCAATACAATAATCCGCAAAATTCTATCTATAGTTCTTATTTGTTCTTAGATCGTGGAGGAAATAAAGGCAATCTGCGTGTCTAATAATATGAAGTTCAGCTAGTTGCTAAACACTGACATGAAGAAGGCATGTGAGCTTTGAGGTAAATATTGCCTAATATTTCCTTCCACAGAGGAGAGGTCTATGCAATGGGACTTAATAATTGTATATATACTAGTACATATATTGATTCAGACACAAGTTATAGAAAAGTAAAAATCTATGTATGTATAATTGACAAAGTCTCACTTGAGCAGAACTAAATTGCACAATAAGAAGTGACAACCGTGCGATGCCATGGTCGAACGCAATCCATCCAAACATTGACGTTGCCGGCGGGCTTACTTCCATTGTGTTAGAAAATACAGAGTAGGCATTGGGACAGGCAGTGTCTCAAACAATTTCATTCCATTTACTCTAACAATCAGCTATCCGTGGTCGTAATTTTACATAGGATAATTGAAACATTATAATTCCAATATCTTTCAAACCCTGTACATAGAGAATCTGTTATCGGCGAGAAAAATAAAACATACTTCATTAATTTACCCTAAAATCTGTCTAACGGTAGTACAGAAGGCCTATCGAAGACCACCGTGAAATAACAATATCTTTTGGTTATTTTAAAACTAAGAAAATGAAAAGTCCAGTATTTTTTGAGTTTATTCATTACGAACATACAAATATTCTCTCTTTATAATATTAGTACAGATTTATAGAAATATCTTAAACCTAAATGAGCTTCACTAACTATTTACCTAGGTGTTAAACTGAGGTATGAAGATCTACCTAAATGAAAGATATTGTCCAAAACACATTATGCAAGAATTGCATATTATAGCAATAAAAAGGTGATATCAATGTTGTTCAACGCTAGAATAGTTTATAAAGTAAATGCAACACGGACGTTGAGGTTTTCTCTTCGGATAATATCAGTCGGTGCGCGCGCGCGTCACGACTACGAGATAGATAAAATTAGAGGAAACATTATTACGGGCCACTATCATTATTGTTTTATTTTGCGAAATTGCTCGCTTCAGTTAATGCTGGGGTTCGCTATTCACACGGTGCCGGAGCCATTGGCGTGTACCTTAAACAACGCCTCTTTGAATGACAAGCCCCACTTCTAATGTAGTAATTGTTAAGTCCATTGTAAAAGTTACAAACGCAACATACGCGTTTTAGTAAAGCATTTTGTAATAAACCATTCCTTCGCTTCAAGTGTACTTTAACGTGTTTATTGCTTTTTATTTGATCATTTTATTAATTGTTCATTATTTTTAGAGTACATAAGACAGAAAACTTTATTTTGTCGTCGTCACCACTATTATTAGCCGAGGAAGGACCACTGCCCTTTCATATGACATTTCCTATGTCGTTGGAGAACCTAACAGGGGTCCTGTATTTTGTCAGCGTCTTATAGTAATTTGCCACCACTTCATAGAAAATAAAATCATGACACCATTATCCATTAACCATAATAAGTTATATTGCGCATTATAAAGTATTAACTTAGATATATAGCTCGCTTTGTCTGTATTAAAAAAAAAGTTCTTGAAATAATCAAACAACAAAACTAATTACGTAAACATGTGTGTCCTTTTTGTTAACCTTATTGGCACTAATAATAAAATACTGAAATGTCCTAAGCTTCGTTAAACTGTAGTACTGCAAACTACTAAACACACTATTACTTTAAACAATTTGGTTAAATATATCAAATTGAAAAAGTAAAATGAATTTAAAATATATAAAATAAAAGTATAATTATATCAAAGGATGGTTAAAGTATTTACCGGAACGATCACAACAGGGCTACTGCGATGTATAGAGTTCAAATTGGCTTTTTATATTCAATGTAATGGAATTTAAATTGCTGCAAAGGATAGCTTCCTTTAAACCATTTCCAGACTCGTTTACTGTGAACTCTTTCTGTAGTCACGACTGTTAATTATATTTATATATTATTCGTGGCTGTTTAGAACCATTCCGAATACTCTTTCTCTATTTATTATTAAATTTCTTAATGTGTTTCGTTATTGTCTTTTAAGTGTTAATTGAAATATTCCTAAGTGGTTCTGAACAATATGTACCTATGTACCTAAGTAAAGTTATATAAATGAAACTTCGTATAAAGTAACAATATAAAATAAGTATAAGCGCCTATTTCACAAACGTCAATTAGGCCAAACTTTCATTTAAAGTCACCGGTAACCGGGAATAATTTAGCTGATATACCTTTGTTTGTACGGTAAAAGTACGAAACATTAAATAGAAAATAATAATAAAAATTGGGCTATCGAATGATGCAGTGCATAATTCAATATAACAGAAAATTATTTCTAAAAGTAACTAATCAACACTTTACCTGTAGTTCGTGAAAGAGGCCCTAAGTATAATGACCTGAAAGGCTACGCAGGAAGCAGCTGTATTTATTTTATATTAGCTGGTGCCCGCGACTTCGTCCGCGATAAAAAAAGAAAAAAAGTTGCCAATCCTGTGTCCCGTACGTCTAAATGTTTATCTACAAAGTTTCATGAAAATCAGTTAATTCGTTTAAGAGTTATGGAGGAACTTACATACATACATACAGAAAAACATTCTATAAATCGTTAATTTAGTTTCAGTAACATGTAACGAGCCTATAAACACGATATCTCTGAAAACAAACTAACATACTCCATGACCAACCCTTACAGATTCATTATTAGTATTGATTTATTTTAGTACTAAGGGCCTCTTTTAATATCTGTCAAGTAGGCTATCCGTCATTTAAAGTCCCCGATCACCAGGGATAATAAAGCTGATATACCTTTGTTTGGACTGTAAAAGTCCCAAACATTAAAATGACAATAATAAAAAAAACACCTATCGAAGGATGCACTAAACCGAGTGCATAATTTAATAAAACGTAAAATTATTTCTTAAAGTAACTAATTAACACTTTACTTGTAGTTGGTGAAAGAGGCCCTAAGTGTACTAAATAAATAGTTTGACGAGCCCGTTAGTTGACGGTTAAAGTGCTTACCTCAATGCTCTGTTCTAGGGTCCCGGGGTTCGATTCCCGGCAGAATCAACTTTAGAAATTAACTTTTTAAAGTTGTAAGGCAGCCCGTCTGTAAGCACCCACCACTTTACAGAAGACCACCGTGAAATAACAGCACGTGTGCTGTTGTTTTTCGGTAGGAATGAGTAAGGGATGCTAGAGCTTATTTCCCTATCCCTTCCCAATCCCTTACCTTAACCTGTGACGTTGCTTGTTTTACTACCATTAAGTGACCTATCTGCTGACCTTAACATTAAAAAAACAAATATATAAGTTTGAATGTTATTAAACCTTTTTTTATATATTCAAAGATATTCCTTTACAAATAGGGAATTACAATAAAATATGTGAGAAAATAATAAAGTTTTAATAAAGTGATGTGATGATGTTTTCAATGGCGATTATGTAAATAGAGCCACTGAAGCCGACATGAGAAGATGGCGGTGGAAAGGTGGTAAAATGGCGGAGGTAAATGCGTCGCACGCGCCACGCAAGCCAATGAGTTCAGGAACGGGCGAAACATTCAAATTGGAAACCGCCCGCGCCAGCCCGTATCAAATGTTGTTTTATAGCTAATTCCGAAATTCGGTTATGGCCTATAAACGATCCGCCGGAATAATTTAAATGCGAACCCGCCTGTATAATGTTCGTACTTTACATCGAAATTAGTTATTTGTATGTGAAATGCGTTTTGAAATAGAATTCGACTGACAACTTTTATTTCTTGTGCGCGGAAATTCCGCAAGTCAATAATTCGTTCCATTATTCAGCGTTTGTTGGTAATTTCACCAAGAACCATTCGGTTTATAATATGTTCCGTTCGGTTAATTGATGATAATTTAAAACAGCAAACTGGAGGTACCTATTTCTTACTACTATTACTTACTTTACTTTCAAACAATTTTTTTGTAAAAAAATGTAGTGTACGTTCTTATAAACCTTTGATCGTATTATTTTTTACAGTTCTAAATTTAAAACGGAATCTTAATATAAAAGAAATTAAATCTACAACATTATTCTAGAGTACGTTCCAATGTCCCTTTCACAACTTTTAATATGTATATTAAACGTTTTGCTTTTACGCTAAAGGTTTTCTCTTGTTTCCGAGCTAATTTCCAGACTGACATTTCCGTTCATTCATTACTTATGACCGATTGTTTATTGGCAGACACCGCCGGGAAAACAATTGAACAAAATTACTTAGTTTAACGGGTCTTCTTGTCTTTTCAATACTTTACCCATACTTTGACACAAGTATTCAATTTGCAAGAATTATTTACTTAACTTTTACGTGCTTAGATATTATAATAAGAAAGTTTTGGGCAAACATACACAAGGTTAACGAAAATATATACCTACTTAAATAATTTAAAGGACAGTGTACGTATCTATAATAAAATCTCTGAATAAATACATGAATTAAAATTAAAAGAAGTTAAAATATTTTTAAACGGAAACTTGTTAAAAAAGCGTGTTGTACAATTAAATATTATTTAGCAGATAAAAACGCATGATGACTTATTGTGCAGAAACGTGGTGCAGAAGCTAGCTGTGCTAAGTTTCTTTGGTGGAAACGACCAGAAATTCTAAAATTCGCCTAAAAACCAAGGTTGTCCACATCGCCAAGAGAATTAGCAAGTTGAGGTGGCAATGGACCGGACACATCTGTCGCAGAGAGTATAACCGATGGGGTAGATAAGTTCTTGAATGGAGGCCACAAATCGGCAAGCGCAGCGTGGGACGCCCTGCGGCCAGGTGGGCACACGACCAGGAAAGGCTTCGCAAGAAGCGGCTAAACGTGAAGTAATAGCGAGCCTACATCCAGCAGTGGGAAACACAGACTGATGATGAGATAAAACGCATGGGATTAAAAAGAGCGAATACTGGACAGTTTCTTTCGCCGTTTCTTCTTTTTGTCTTCGTCTTTCTGTTTCCGTCTTTTTGTTTTAAAAACAGTAGTAGTTTTTTCGCCCTCAAAAAAGTGATCTTATTACTTATCCTATTTTTGAGAAATAAACAATTTGATTTGATTTGATGAAACTAACTGGCTGGCTAGAAATAAATATACATTTCACGCAATGAAATAACATAATACTAATCAGATTAATGGGTTTATTAACCTCATAAATTGTAACGCGTGTACATTATCAGATAGTAAAGAATGATACGGCTCTTCTAATTCTATTTGCCCGATTTATTAAACATATTATCCGGCAGCATTCGCCGATCGGCATACGGCGTAACGGTGTCCTAATGGACGAAATTTAATCACGACAAATCGAATGCCACCTATTTATGAAGGCGAATGACTAAACACCTTTTTAATACGATTCACACGTTAGCGGTTATAGATAGTTGAGTTTTTGTGTCGATACATTTCACGGTGCGATGTATTGAACTCTTATTATATGATTGTTATGCCACATACCGAACACTGATGGGATCTATTATTGTTGATCCAGAGATCAATATTCAATCATGATGCAACTACTGCTTGATGGATTCCATACAGTTATAAAAAAGCAGCGGATTCGTTGTACTGTTTAATAATTGTAAAAATAAAATGTATCCAGATATTTCCTATACTCGTTGATACGGTGAACTTCATGCCGCCTCAAAAAGTCGTTCCATAAAAAAGTATGAAAAAATGAATTTTACCCACAATTTTTTTTTTCTTAAATATTTACGATTTCTTAATAGTTAATCTGTTATTCGGTGAGGAGACAAATTCAACAAATCAAAGATTACAATAAAATTCGTCCAACCGTTCTCGTGTTATAAATGGTGTAACAAACACGACTTTGTTTTATATAATATAAGTAGATAAGGTCGGTAAAAGGCCATGGAAGACGATAATTGGCCATGCTTAAAGTTGACTACACAAACTGATTAAATACATAGTTAAATAAAAATGTTAGCAGGAGAGAAAGCTTTAATTATAAGGCGCCTTTGACTAATCTAAATACCGAACAGAGAAAATCAGTGTCCGGTAGAGTAGCTACTTCCCACCTTTCCTGGGATCAAATGAGTGCAAAGTGCATACAAAATCGTGATGTGGCCTTTTAATCGGTTTCACGTTCGTTCCCTCGATACTTTTTGTATTCGAATTTCGCTCGGACTGCCAATCTACAGGTTAACCGGCGCTCGGGACTCCTCGCTGCGGAGTCGAATGAATATGTGCCATGAACCATTAACATAGAACTTCTTTCTTGAATGCAAATTGCGCAAATAGGAGTGCATAAGCAACACTGAAGTAATAAGATAAAAGGGCGGACGCATTTTATTTGCAACGGAGTAAGTCCAATTTACGCGGTGCCGTGGCCATTAGCATAAGTCCGGAGCGGGCGAAGCGTGATGTGCGCGCGATTCGCTTGTGCTCGCGGCGCGGCGTGACGGTGCGGTGCGCGGTCGAAGCGGCGCCCGCGCACCTGCCAACGGTGTAATTGCGTCCGCGCGACACATTTGTTTACTATTGTAAGCCGTGAAGATGCCATCGCACGACACCCGGACCGACTCCTTCAAATTAGCACTGTAAACGATCCAACTCGTACACAACGCCATTACAATTTCTTTGTATTTGTTACATAAAACTAAAACTATTCGAGTATAGAGTACTGTGCCTTTTACATTTGTTGCTAATAAACCAACGAATATGCAAAATCACGATGTAGACATAATTTATGTACATATTTCTTACACTGATACAGTAGGCAAGTGCAACGTGAGTCATAATTTCATGAATAGTTTTTTTTTATTATTGAAAGAATATGTGGTAAAAGTCAATATGAAATATGCGAATTGTTTAATAAAGAAAAAAGAATTACAGCCTATTATAAAAGTCTCTTTGTAAAAGTCTACAGCCATCGCATGATACCAGGTCTTCTAAAGATGCACCTTGGTCATGACACTATTTTTTTTTTTTTCGGTTTCTCGCTTTTGGGAAGTTATAACTAAAGGTCTAGGATTCTCAAATATTACCGATTTGGAACTACTTTTGTTTAAACTGAACCGGTAAGTATTATATTGACACCATTGTAATGATGAAAAATCTACTGACCATTGATAGAATAATTGGAGTACAGTGAGAAGTGTGAAATAAATCTTACTTTTTAAGTTATGTCTACAAAGTCTTACAATTTACAATCATTTCATAAGTGTGTATAATGTGAATCTTTTATTTTATTATACTATTAGTAATAAATATGTAGATAAGCCATAAATAATACTGTTTAACATAAATAAAACTCGCTTAGATATTGATCACAGTTGTGGAATAAATGGTCAACCACAATGATATCAATTGTTTGTTACGTTCAAACTCCATGTATTGCGACATTTGGGTGTGGTAATGGCAATGTTAATCCTTGTACTTCATACAAATTCTGTGATATATGAAGGCGCAAAGTATGGACACCTCGTCGCATTAATATTGATTGATACCTCTGCCTACTCAATATATATCTCGATTTGTTATATATCTTTAAAGGCGTGGTGATGTGACTTAGGGTTAGTACATTGAAATAATAATCATATTGCACTATTTTAGTGTATCTCGTTATATTATTGTTATGTAATGAAATGCTTATAACTTCGGCATAAGCATTTTGAAAAACAACAAACAAGTACACAACGACATTTTTTATCTTTTTATTTTTCTGTAAATAATAGTTTTAGAATCTATCGGTTATTCAAAATAGATACTATCTGACCGGTCCTATTAGAAAATTATAGTGGAGGTCTATGTCCATCAGTGGACGTGCTATGTCTGAGATGATGATGATCTTGAATATCTTATCAAAGCTAGAACTTGTCACAGGATGCTTTAAATTATACAACTCTGTGATACTTCATTATTTCTATGGTAGCATACACTTTGCTGGATTATAAATATTAATAAACATATTAACTCACACGAAACTGATTTAGGTGGCAACCCTCGTGTGTATATGAAGTACCGGCGCACGCGCAAGCAAGCCATCATTAGAATGCAGCATCTCAAACGATTTTCCTACTTTAGATACGGTAATGGCCATAAAAACCACTGCTAAGTAAAAACGTACCACATAAAAATATTGTATCCTTAGTGCTTATAAGCCGTTCCCATTTCTGAAAATCATACGGAGCGAATAGCAAAAGCGAGTCGGTACACATATTTTGCCATACGCGTTGTGCTTAACGAATGCAAGGAGGATGTTAATGGTCTAATGTAATTCTCGCAATACTACATTAATGTATCGCGCTCATACTTGGCTTATACAAATAACCATTGCAGTCAGTCAGTATCACAACTGACTGACTCACAAGAGAGTATGTTTTGGGGTCTAGGATATATATTTTGCTGTCTTATATCTATAACCAATACTTTGACCTTGATAAGCTATTACATGCTTATTTTAGTAGTCATTAATTTAGTCTATTTAATAATTTTCTAGGACCATTAATTCCCTAAAGTTGAAAATTTTGGCATTGACATAAAAGCTGCAGTGATGTGATAGTCCAAGCAAATGTTAAGCTGCCGACACAACCACGGTGAGTTCGAATCCCGGTTCGACCTGCACTTTTAAGTTAGTTTTTTTGTTGTTCTAAACTAACAAGAATAAACTAGAGAAGAAAATTACATCTATAAAAAGACCAAGAAATATCCACACCGGTGGAAAGATACAAGTCTTTCTGTTCTGGAGCACAGGCCTAGCAATAGTGTATTATTTCTTTGCTAAATAAATAATTAGTGAATTATTCTCAGTTAATTTCACTGTCCTAAACTATGTACGGAATATACAAAAAGCGGTTAGAAATAGTTGTTATATGCTTCACTTCCTAAAACAACTAAACCTGATCCTTTTTTTATGCGAATGGACACGTATGAAAACTATATTTAGGATCTGCCTATGTACATATAAATCATATGAAATTCTGTTCCTGTTTTAGCCGTTATATGTCCCGTTTGTTCACAACTGGCAGCGGAGCGGACGCAAGAAAAATTATAAAAAGTCGTATCTTAAACTGTTTCCAAACGGGGAATGATCATTAGATCCGTACCATAATCGATACATCCTGAATAGGCAGGTGGTGAAGTGTGCCCGCACCTTGTTGTGTATAAGCGACGGTGCCTACAATTTTTGTTCATTCATACTTAGAATTGTAACAGTATAAGAATATTTTTTCTGAGCGTTTCTTAAAAGGCGACCGCACTTTGTTGGACTGTCTTGTGCGCTTCAAGTCCACTCTCCCGAAGAAATGTACATGCGAAAATTTCTTGTGAATAGATGATAATAGTCTATAACGACGTGTCGGAACGGCTATTTACCTTATAAGCAGTAAACGTTTACATTTTTGCTACCATTTGGCGTAAATCTTTTTATATGTCAGTTAGCCATTTTTATTTCTAGACTTTAATTTATTTTACAAAACTTTTTATGGGTGCGTAATGCACTTAGCATTCCATAAACGAACTTTGCTGGAATGAACGAATTTCAAATAGAATTTATTACGTAAAGTGTACGTGTGTCTCAGTCACGACTTGTTTGACGTCAGCCGAATATGATGTCGAACATTAGAAAATTAAAAATAGGTAATACGTTTACGGACGCCCGTGAGAACTTGGAGGGTGGCCGACGCGATGCTGAGCGGCATACAAATCGGAAATGTCACATCGGCTGATCGGCGTTCGACTCTCTCACGGAAGCTATTACCTTAAAACAATGGTTAAGTCCGGCAACGATTCACATAACTAATTAGCTACTCCACTGTCTTATCGCGCCAATCACTTAATACCGAATGCAACGTCTTTTTTATGTTAAGGTCGACAGACAGGCTGACGGTTCACTTGATGGTATAGGTGTCTATTAGCGTCACCTATAGACACAAGCAACGCCACAGGTGCTGCAAGTACGCTGCTGACCATAGTAGAATTGAGGATAAGGGATTGGGATGAAATGGGCTCTGGCATACCTTACTTATACTCACCGAAGCATAAACTACTTAAACTTATTTTTAAATTTTCGTGTTAAGTTCTCTACAAAAGTGTTTGAAGCGGAAAGCGGGCAGAGGTAACTGGACTATTGGCAACAAGTGTTGTGAAAATTAAAAATTTCCATAATATAAAAAATGAATTAAATTGTTGTAAAGAAATTAATGTATAATTTAACTAGCTGTTGCCTACTGCTTGCGCCATCTACTAATATATTTCAAATTATATTTATGCAAAAATATAATATTTCTTACGCTTCAAAACAAACGCATAAAAGCAATGATTCATTACAAGGCTATCTTGAACATAGATTTGAATGGCTATAAGTGGGACTCTTAAAAAAGATTACTTATATATGTATACGTATACATATTCATTTAATTTCTCATACATTAGTTATATATGGTTTTAATTTACATTACGTTCATTTGATTAAGACTAGAATTCAGTAAGCATTGCTGTCATGTAGGTAATCGATATCTAATATGCATACCTAGATATGTATCAACTATGCAAGCCTTATTAACATTACGTGCGACTTACTAACTTAGTCATTACCTTCTAAAGTATGTAGATACCCGTAGATTCGATTATTTATTTTATATTTCGCAAAGAATGAAAAAAACATGTGGAGATTTATAGGTACTCTACAGACCAAAGTTATTCTTACTCTATGTGTAATCCTAGTCTCTTGGTTTCGTATTCAGCATCTATATATTTTTTGTCATTTTTAATTAATTATTATTCTTCAGATGCCTAACTTAATATCTAGATACTTACTGTTAAATATGTAAGGAGATTGAAAATTAAAAAAAAATTACTGTAGTGACAAGGAAAAAAGGAGACAGGTCAAATTTTTTCGAAAATATTTTTTATTCACCAGTTTCTTCGTCAGTAAAAAACGTATTTGGAAAAAATTATGAACAATTATATTGAGGTATTATTGGTTTTCGCTCGCGACTGTCCGTTTTTCTCTAATTAGTGTCTAAGATGTGTTATTCTGATGTGCAATGTAAACTACGTAACTAAAGTTTCATCAAATTACACTATGTAGTTTTTGCGTAAAAGGGTCCATTCATCCATCCTCACAAATTTTCTCACTTCTAATATTAGCAATAATTAGTAAATTTTATTAAGTTGCTTCGTTTCTGAACTCTTTAATACCTAACTAAACGATTTTCTAGTTTCAAAATATATTTCTACTATGTTATGATTGTTAAAAAGAGTAGATTTATATTTATTTTTAAAACATTAATTCATAATTTAAAACTATAACAGACTAATGCAGTACTAAAGTTCGAATGAACTTAATGCATTTAAAAAATATAGTCAACAATGCACTGAGCCCACTATTAAAACATCATTTGATATTCTGTCAACAATAAGTGCAATAAGTCGACGCAACGCGAGGCAACGGCGGCGCTGTGTTGGTGAGATGGTGAGGGCGCTCGAGACAACAAATGACGTACATCGAAATGTACTCGCGCGCCCCTACGCCTCCCGTGCTAAGCCCTATGCAAAATAAAACACTCGATTGACATCTCTTTGAAATTTATTAAAAATTCAAATGGCTTAAACTTTAAATGGCGGAGGGTTAAACGCTCAAGCGAAAGGATTACCTTACGTCAAATAACTTTGTGTCGTTATTTAAATTATTTGAGAGTATCGACAATTATTTTATACAAATATTGTATAAATACGTTACAATAAATGTATAATGTATTTAAGAACAACACCTAGTGTATGAGTCTTATCAGTTAAGTTTATAACTCGATTGCACTGATATAAAAGGAAGAAATTTTCTGGACAAACCTTTGAAATCTCAAGTTATAACTTAGAATACATATGACATTTATAACTTGATGCACAGGACATTCATAAATAAACAGAAATAGTAACTTAATCACAGTTGGTTTAGAATTGCTCGAGTTGGAAGATTAACTTGTACCACATAGACAGACTGGACATCTGGTTATGATGATTAGGTGGCGGGTGGTTGCTTAGCAACGGGGTGGCAGTGGTCAGCGGAAGGGAGAAGGTCGGGGTCAGCCGTTCCTCATACTCGTGTCATTCGTACCCTCCCTACCCTGATAATTATACTGGGTGTACTAAAGCCGTGTTACTTTATCTTTCTTACTTAATATATTCTACTACATAGAGATGTATGCTGAAACTGAATTACATCACATTTGCAACAATAAGACATTGTATATCTACCTATTAGTAACTTTTATACACAATTTATTGAGTTTTGACTCAATTTGATCAATACATTTTATGTTATTACAACATAATAAGTACCGATTGATAATATCGAAGTTGCAAAGAATATCGTGATATAAAATAATTGTGTAGCAATAATTATATTTAAATCTTCATTAAAAAAACGATCAATGTAAAACCCAACAAATTCTGTCTCGTTCTGTTTTTTTTTTTTCAAATATAAACGATAAAAACATTAAACATATGGTAATATGCATATGTGTACACTTATAATCTATGTCCTATAATATAAACACTTAAATGTGTATAGTTGAATAAAAGTAGTATAGATGTAAAAAAAGATTTTTTGACTAATTTTGACAATACAGAAAAAGTAAGAATTAAGATAGATAGGCCCCGATATAAACATCTCTGTTTATAAAATACATACTATTACTACCTATATTAAGAATATTACCGACTTTCAATCTTTCAATTTAACAGCATTATTTTATAATATTAAGTTGATATTGATATAATCAAAGTTATATAACTAAACAAATAAAATATTTCCAAATAAAGAGAAAGTAAGGTATGGGGTAAATAAACAGTGTGGATGAGAGCACTTTACGGCCGCCTCCACCCTTTCAGGAAGATTTTTCGTAGATTCCGACTTATTTTGCGCTTTAAATGAACGAATTTACTGAGCAGATCCTAATCGTACGCCACGGTCAAGGGGTCTCATCCGATTCCATCCAAAAGCTAAATAGTCAAGGTTTACTTTGTGGCTGGGAGCTCTTTAAAAATGGGAAACAATTCTCGTTGGCAGTTTTTCTTAACAAGACATAGCTCTTCTTTTCTCCTATAATACGCTAATGTGTCACACAAAAAGTATTTATGTATTTCCTATTTATAGAACAATTATAGTAAAGGACATAAAGCAGGCAGATCGACTACTCTATAATAGCCTACTTACCGTCCTTACTAGGTAACAACAAGAGGAGTACTGTTAGTGTTTGTTGTTTATTTAAAACACTTAGAAAATGTAACTTTTTTTCGACTAATAGTTAATTTTTTCATGATTTCAAACAAAACTTCATTTGAAAAAAAAAATTAAGTAAAAAAGTTATAAGTTATTAGAAGAAACTTGTGTAAAACATAGGCAAAAAAACATGAATGTAAGTTTAGATTTATCAAATAAAAATAAAATACATTAATAAATTTATATTAATTACTAATAACTAATTAACGTTGACAATTATTTAGATGTACCTACAATAATTTCTGCAGCTTACGCCTTAGCTTACACATTAGGTGGAGTGATTTGCATAAAATATTTATAAATGATCTTTCGCCGTAAACCAGTGATAAATCAAAAAGTAGTTCCTGAGTTATCGCAATTCGCAAACAGCCAACACGCACTAGAAGACGGACTCCTTAGAGGACTTCTCCATATAGAATATAATTATTAAATACAATCATTACAGTGCAATAAAGTATCGCACTATCAAGAGTGCATTCAACTCAAAAGCGATACTATTATTAAACGGAATTCGATTTAAAGCCGAACCCTCCTCGTCGTTTGTGAAATTGACATTTATTCTTCGTTTTTCATTGTTGCTGCAGTCGGGTTCGATCTATTGTTAATTAGCTTAAACGGCACATACGCTATGCCGCGCCGGAGAACAACTGCGGCGACCAATCGTGATACTACTCACAAACCTACCTATCTACCGCCCGACTATCTTTTTCTGCATTAACTAACGTCTGTTGTGACTTATTAAGTCGGGATACCTACCTACCTACGTTTCACTGAATCATCAATACTAATAATAAATCTGTAAGGGTTGGTCATGGAGTAAGTTACTTTGTTTTCAGAGATATCGTGTTTATAGGCTCTATACATGATACGGAAACTGAATTGACCATTTTTAGAAATTTTTTCTGTATGTATGTATGTATGTATGTATGTATGTATGTATGTATGTATGTATGTATGTATGTATGTATGTATGTATGTATGTATGTATGTATGTATGTATGTATGTATGTATGTATGTATGTATGTATGTATGTATGTTTGTATGTAAGTATGTATGTTCCTCCATAACTCTTAAACGAATCAACTGATTTTCATGAAACTTGGTAGATAAACATTTAGACATACGGGACACAGGATAGGCTACTTTTTTCTTTTTCAACGCGGACGAAGTCGCGGGCGCCATCTAGTAAAGAATATTACAGGAATCTATACTATACTAATATTATAGAGAGAAGATTTGAGTATGTTTGTAAAAAATAAATTAAAAAACTATTGGACCGATTTTAAAAATTCTTTCACCTGTAGAAAGGCTGTTATATAGGCTATATTTTATAAAGTTACGAGGGCGAAGTCGCGTGCAACAGCTAGTAACTTATAATTATGTACTTGTTTACAACTTCTGACGACGTTTATGTTCCCAAAATCTTAATTCGACTAGACGGACTTAACTCTGCTAAAATTATGAAAGTTAGATATTATATAATATCTGGAATAATCTAGTTTTAAAATTGTGAAATAATTTCGAAGATTATTAGAAGATACAAAATCTGATATTTCTAGACAAATAAAAGTAAGAATAAGAATAAGAATAAGAATAAGAAATTTTTATTTCAGAAAAACAACTTAACAGTTATACATTTCTGTCCCCCACACTAGGCTGTGCCTGTCCTATGGGGGAAGTTAACAATAAATATTAATTAACAATTAAATAAGATTATAAGTAAATTATATACTATATACATTAATTACAAATAAAAATTAAAACAATAATTATATGTACAAAATAAACAAACAAACAAATCATTTGGAAGCATCATTTGATCAAATGATCATAGCATCATTTGGAAATAATTAAATATGATAATGTAAATTAAAATTTGTGAGAACGAATTACCTTTAAGTTACCTGCTTTAACTTTTTCAATTGAACATACTTAATAAAGTAAAAGTATAATAAATAAACTTAATAAATATGCTTAGTTTCCACTACTTGAACTGCTTTTAATAATAAAGCGTCTCATCCAAGTTTCAAAGAAAAAAATTACTTAAAAAAAGTTTACTTAGGTACTCGTAGGTGTACTATAGTATTTTTCGAAGCAATAAATATTATTTTTTATTGTTTCGCCTAAGAAATTGATCAACAATCATTACTCTTATTATACTCACAGAAATCTTTCCTCGAAATGATTGGCGCTGTAATCGCGCGTCAAATAGGCGAACTAATATATATTATTACAACACACAGCCAGCGACATCTGTTGTTGAATAGAATGAATGTATATATTTTTTGCAGTTTAGCTACAATTTTCTTTAGGGAGTATAATCACGCAAATTGAATACAAAATATAAAAATAATTCTTATTAGATAGTTTAAATTCTTCTTAGATATATAACAGAAGGGTAGCTGTTGACTGTTATAGGTTATACATTCAACAGCTCCCCTTCGATTACATTAAAAATAAGAATACAAATTATTTACGTCCCACTATGCATTTGTTATTTTTACATCTATTTATAATAGTTACTATTATATAAAGTTTTCAAACATTCTTCAGATTAGCTCAGCTGGTGATCCTGTGAAGGTTTGTGAGATCCCGTATGTAGGTAACAATCGAATAAAAGTTTTTTTTTAAAACTAAATACATGGTATCAGGGTTTCAAAAAAGGACTCAGTGCCTTACATTCCGCGCGGACGAAGTCGCGGGCACAAGCTAGTAAATCATAAAACCACCTCTGAGTTTGAATTGAAAGCTGTTTAAAAAGTATCGCACGATTTTGTCGCGCCAATTGATGTGCGGAATTGATGTGAAACAAGGCAACATTGTATCGACACATGTATTTAGTGTGCGACGTTATTACAAACGCGAGTTATTCGCTCCCCATCAGCCGGAGTGCCTCGATTAAAGCCGTAAATACTTTGAGATTAATTATCTCGTAAACAGTCGTAGCGCGGCGCCATCACCACCCCGCGACGACTCGAATCTCTCACCTACGCCCGTGAGCGCGATACAAATTCAACTTTTCCAATTAAATTTCCTCAGGCATTAATAATTATTTGGGTACATCAATTTGTTTCGTAGCGGAGTCGGAGCGTCGCCGCCGACTTGCCTGCTTCTACCGAATTCATGATGTACACGGAACACCAGCGAGCGACGTCTCCCAAGATAAATCCGCTTTGTACTTATAATGAAAACGTTTAACTGTGGCATTCAATATAACTCTACCTAATATCTACTCGAGTACCAACATAATTTACTACTGAACTGCATACAATTGTAATTATTAAGCTTTCAATGTTTTTTTAATTTAGTTTTAGGTATGTATTTTATTGTTCTTATAATAGAAAATAATAAATATGTCGTTTGTCTACTTATTACGTTGCCGATTCAGCAATGTTTATTTACTACTTCCTTGAACAGTTCGATGTTGAAGAAGTTTAGAAAAATGTATTGTTTTCTAGGCAGTCGACGACTAATTCAGACTCTATAGACTTCACAAACTTACAATAAAATTATTAATTTAATAATTTATGCCATCACCAAAAAACAGGTTGTCTAAAGCATGTAACAATTGCTTCTAATCTTAACAATCACAATCTAGAATCTATCCGAGAGTATTAGGTCTAGACAATGTGTAACATTCTCAATAGGAAAACATTTTATTGAAACTGACAATATGTAGCAGTCATACTGCAGTAGTCAATAAATATTCAAATTCATATATCCTTTTAAATATTTATTAACAATCAGTAAAGTTAATTTAGTTGCTGTTGGATCTTCAAACATCAAACTTCGGTCGAAGTTGTGAAACTTTGGAATTGATTCAATTAAACCCTAAAAATGAAATATTAATGCTTCAAGTATAAAATGTAATACGTTAAAGTTGTAACGTGATTATTCAACTCCACGGTAATTTCCAAAAACATCTAGAAAATTAAATTCGCTAAGCGGAGGCTAGAGCTTCCGCCTTTGTACGGAGTTCGGAGGCGCGAGCGAGGCGAAGGCTCGCCACTTCGCACTGTGAAATTAATTTTCCTCGTCTTTATGTAATTTAATTATAAACATTTCAATATGGCGCTCGGGGAATTTCCGCTTCGGAGAGAACTTAAATAGAAACGTTTGATACTTATCTCGTAATACACTTCTGGAATGATCGCGCCATTTGCAAGGAATTAATTTTATTTTATTAAAATTTTATAACAGAACTAGCGAACCGCCCCAGGCTTCACTCGGGTGCGAAGTGAACTGAAATGAAACCTTCTTTGTTTGTCGCTCTTTTACTCAGTGAAAATCTGTTTGGTGGTTTAGAAGAAGTTAGCGGAGAACTTAGAAGAAGTTAGCGAGTAATGATTAAATATATTAATAAGTAGCAGGACACGCTGCTTCTCGCAGTAATTTCGGGGGCAGTCCGTCTGGTGGCAGTAACCACCCCCTTACAGAAGACCACCGTTGTGTTTCGATGAGTGACTAAGGGATGCCAGAGCCCATTTCCTAATGCCTATCCCTTATCCTCTATGGTCAGCAGCACACTTGCAGTAACCAGTGGCGTTGCTTGTGTTATAGGCGACGGTAGCCACCTACCGTCTGTCTGTTGAGCTTAACTTTAAAAGATCGACTTTAATTCATAATATGTATAGAATGATAAACACAACAAATTGATGTTATTGTTCGAATAATTTCGGTAGGTACATTAGCGAGTTCCATCTAGTGAAGTGGCATCGTTGAATAACATTCCATCTGCAAAATTAAAAGTATCTATTTGTGGAGAGTGCACAGTTAACAGATGCCACTAACGTTCGTGCAATTTTGCTCTTAAACCGTTTACGCTTCGGCGACGAGAGGCGACATCAAACATACGCGCTGTCTGCAAACCTTTTGCCAGCTTATCTCCCATTCACTATCTGAATCTTCACAAAAATATCTACAACCCTCTCCATTGTTCAATGTTTATTAAATTTCATTTTACGTTTATACAACAACACTTTTGTCGGCCGCTTTTTTGTTGAGATTTGGGACATTTTACGGATGGATTAGTCCATGACGTGTACTTCTCTAAAAGGCCGGCAGCGACGTCTTTTTGTGTGCATCCGTATTATGGTTTGGTATTGCGCGTATTATGTCATAACAGTGAGCCACTCGAGGCATTCACTCGAGAGCTTTTTGTCGTACCATTTTATTCCAAATTGAATTCTACGTTGACAATGTCATCGCTGTAAACATCCTGCCTTTTGCTTGACATACAAGTTTTAATAAGTAGGCAATTTCACGCTTGTACTCAACGTTACTTACGTATATAAAGGATAAGAACAGTCTTTTTATTAATATTGTTACGACCGAACATTCTCGAAGCGTTTGTTTATCATAAACAAACAGCGTGTTGTTGTTTATCATGAGACCTGGGCGTATGGAAATTTCCATACGTAGAAGGAAGCCCTCCTGTCTCAGAGAAAACTGTTCCTTATGTTCGCGACATAAGGTTCACATTCCCTTAAGCCAGAAAGTTGTTTACGATGTTTGTTTTTTATGAGTTGTTTACTTGTGTACGAGCTTGTTTACCTTAAAGTTTCTAGTGTTTTCCAAAAACATCGCGGCTGACTGCGCGTGTATAAATACGGGTGCCATCGCTCGAGTGGGACAGTTCTGCGACAACAAGCGATACGAAAACAACTCTTGGGAGCTTTTGCGAAGATATTTGCGACAGTGCATTGTTGACACATAGAGTGAATTATTTACGACTTTTGGCAAGTTTTACGGTTTAATTGGAAAAGCTCTGATATTTTGGAAGTCATCTTGGTCTGCGTAATAAATCGTGTTCTTACAACCCTAAACGGCATTTTAACTCACCCCGCACGTAACAACTGGTGTCAGAAGCGGAATGCCGTTAATGCCACGGGACGAAGGAACTCGTACTCCACGGACCAGGAGGCAAGTGGAGATGGATGCTGCGAGACAACGAGCACATGAGGAGCCGGAGGAAGGCACCGATGCTGATTTGCTTCCTACGGCAGTACCTACATCGAGCCCGTCGATGGACCTCGCTGCGCTGCTAGCTGCTGTACAGAGCATACAGGCTAGTCAAGAAGCCGCTCGCCGGGAACAGGAAGCTGCTGTGCAGAGCATACAAGCCAGTCAGGAAGCCGCTCGCCGTGAACAGGAAGCTGCTGTGCAGAGCATACAAGCCAGTCAGGAAGCCGCTCGCCGTGAACAGGAAGCCGCTCGCCGTGAACAGGAAGCCGCTCGCCGTGAACAGGAATCTGCTAGCCAAATGCTGCTTTCGAAATTGGACACAAGCCTTGAAGTCATCTGCGATAAAGTTAAAAAGGTAGAGTCCGAAGTTAAAGGGGTCTCAGTGAAAGTCGAAGGCCTGGAAGAGAGACTCGACCAAACCGACACTCGCCACCAGGCGCTCGCCGAGAAAGTGCAGAAGTTGGTGACGAGGGAGGCAGTCTTCACTGCGCCGGTACCTACACAAGGTAGGCTGGACTTGCCACGGTTTGATGGCACATCTTCCTGGACAGCCTATAAGTACCAGTTCGAAACCCTCTCTAACTGCAGCGGCTGGACTGAGGATCAAGCATTCATGGCGTTGACTCTAGCCTTAAGAGGAGACGCCCAACTGATTCTGGAGCGACTCCCTACAGAAGGAAGATCTCTGCAAGCCCTACTGGAAGCTCTAGAGACACGATATGGTGACAAGCACATGGAGCACACGTATAGGGCTCAACTACGCGATCGCACGCAGAAGCCCACGGAAACACTCCAGCAGTGGGCTGACGAAATCGAGAGATTAGTTCGTCGCGCCTATACATCAACACCGAATGCAGTAGAAATAACTCTACTCCAAGCTTTTGTGGACGGGATAAGGGACGGCGAAGTTCGCGCAGCGGTACGTTTGGGTCACCACCAGACCCTGAAGAGTGCACTGGCACATGCTCTGGAAGTGGAAGCTGTGCGGCGTGACACGAGGCCATTCAAGGTCAGGGAGCTGGTAGCCGAGGAGCGAAAGCCTCGCTATGGCCCGACCTGCTATGGCTGCGGTGAAAAAGGCCACATAAGGCTGGACTGCCCAAAGAAGAAGAGAAAAAGGGTCTCAGAGATGGAGACCCAAGTTGACGAGGGGCAGTTAAACTAAGCGTTGCCAGGGCCGCGGGGCAGGCGCTGGCTGGAAGAAGGAAAGCCCCTGCTATTACTATCAGACAAGCTTCTAACGGAAACAGTTTAAGCATCGAGGGTACGCTGAACGGTAAAAAGTGCAGGTTCACAATAGACACAGGAGCATCGCGCACCATTGTAAGACCTGAACTCTTAAAACGAACTATCTCATGGAAGCAACGATCTCCAACATGTCAGCTACGAACAGCAACGGGCCAGCCAGTACCTGTCCTCGGTGACTCAGACGTGGAAATTGGAATTGGTAGTCAGTCGTACTCAAACTCAGTGCTGATTGCCAATATTACTGACGACTGCATATTAGGACTGGATTTCTTAAAAAATCACCGTTGTATTTTGAACGTCGACCAAGGAGTACTCGAATTTCCTGATCAAGAAGTTTTCTTAGAAGGCTCGACCCCATGTACACTCTATTGTTTAAGGGACGTCAAACTAGCTCCCAGATCAGAAAATCTAGTAATGACGAAATTCTCATCCAACGTCAAGAACGGGTTATGTGTCATTGCGGAGGATGAAGGAACACATCCTAATTGGATAATGGCCAGAACACTACTAATGACAAGCAGGATAGGCAGAGTAAGAATTTTAAATCTCAGCAATGAAGAGGTACAGCTCAGAAGAAACAGCGTAGTTGGAAAGTGTCAGGAAGTGAAGTATTTAAGACGTATAAGCAGTACAACAAACGCAGTAAATAGCACAGACTACCAGGTATCGCAGTTATTGGATTCGCTGAAAGGAAATTTGTCGTCAGTTCAGTTGAGGCAAGCTCAGGATCTTTTAATGCGGTTCAAAGACATATTTGCCGTTGGAAATGATTGCGGTAGAACAGGACTTGTGAAGCACAGAATAGACACCGGCGATTCAAGACCTATACGACAAAGACCTCGTCGAATCCCGTGGGCAAAAGAAGCTGAAGTTGCGGATATGATAAGGGATATGGCGGCAAACAAAGTCATCGAACCATCTACAAGCCCTTGGTCGTCACCTGTGGTACTGGTGAAAAAGAAAGATGGCACAACCAGGTTTTGTGTAGACTACCGAAGGCTGAACGACGTTACCAAGAAAGACAGCTATCCTCTACCGCGTATTGATGACACTTTAGATATGCTCAGTGGAATGGAATGGTTTTCTACCGTTGATCTTAAAAGTGGGTACTGGCAGGTGGAAATAAGTCCAGAGGATAAGGAGAAAACAGCATTCTCTACGGGCATCGGAAATGGACTTTGGCAATTCAATGTCATGCCGTTTGGTTTGTGTAATGCTCCCGCAACGTTTGAGCGCCTTATGGACAGAGTTATGGTGGGTCTTCTGGGAGATGTTTGCCTGGTGTATCTGGACGACGTAATCATCATGGGTCGTGACTTCGAGGAACATCTCCAGAACCTTGAAAAGGTGTTCAACCGTCTACGCGAGGCAAACTTAAAACTAAGTCCTAAAAAGTGTACCTTCTTCAGCAACGCAGTTAGCTATCTGGGGCACATAATCACTAAGGAAGGAGTTCAAACAGATCCAGAAAAGATCAAAGCTGTAAAAGATTGGCCTACACCAAAGAATAAAACCGAAGTCAGATCCTTCCTTGGCTTATGCGCATATTACAGGCGCTTTGTCAAAAATTTCTCAACAATAGCCAAACCCCTCCATCGCCTGACTGAAGATAAACAGGTGTTTGCTTGGGACGCAAATTGTGACAACGCTTTCAAAGAACTGAAACAGCGTTTATGTGAGTCCCCGATATTGGGCTATCCGACACGGAATGGAAAATTCATTGTGGATACGGATGCCAGCAACACGGGTATTGGTGGAGTGTTGTCACAAGTGCAGGGAGACAAACAAGTTGTGATTGCGTACTACAGCAAAACGCTTTCCAGGCCAGAGAGAAACTACTGTGTTACACGTCGAGAGTTGTTAGCGGTAGTGAAGACCTTGCAGCACTTTCACAAGTATCTCATTGGACGTGAGTTCACCTTAAGGACGGACCATGCTGCACTTAAATGGCTTCTTCAGTTTAAAAGTCCTGAAGGACAGGTAGCACGGTGGATTGAGCAATTGCAGGAATTCCATTTTGCAACAGAACATCGAAGTGGTAAAGGTCATGGTAATGCTGACGCTCTATCGAGAAGACCATGTCCTGAAATCTGTAAACACTGCAGGAAACAAGAGTCTCAGGAATCAGTAAAAATTATCCGTACCCAAGGATTAGACGATGACTGGTCTGGAGAAAATATGAGGAAGGCGCAAGAGGAAGATGACGACCTGCGATTGATCTTAGATTGGATAAAAAAAGGAGTGAAACCTGAGTGGGCGGATGTATCAGCTTCCAGTCCTGTTACAAAAAGCTATTGGGCTCAATGGGATAGTTTGACCCTGGAAGGCGGAATCTTGTGCAGGAAATGGGAGTCTAATACCGGACATCAGGTGACTGTACAGGTTGTAGTCCCTCGAAGTAAGGTATCTCCTCTACTACGTCATATCCATGATGGGGTGTCTGGTGGTCATCTTGGAGTGAAGAAAACCCTTTTGAAAGTGCGACAGCGGTTCTACTGGGTCCATTGCCGGGAAGACGTAGAAGATTGGTGTCGTAAATGCAACGCATGCGCTTCAGTCAAGGGACCACAGACAAGAAGTAGGGGAAAACTGAAGCTCTACAATGTAGGAGCACCATGGGAACGTATCGCTATAGACGTGGCCGGACCATTTCCTGAAACTGAGGATGGGAACAAATACATCGTTGTAGTGCAAGACTATTTCAGCAAATGGCCGGAAGTGTTTGCGACCCCTAACCAAGAAGCTAAAACTGTTGCCAAGAAGCTAGTTCAGGATGTAATCTGTCGGTATGGCGTACCTCTGGAAATACACTCCGATCAGGGGAGAAATTTCGAATCAGCCCTATTTCAAGAAATGTGCAACCTTCTCGGTATACATAAGACCCGTACGACACCAGCTCATCCTCAGTCTGACGGAATGGTCGAAAGGTTTAACCAAACATTGGAAAATAATTTGGCTAAAGTAGTCGACTCACATCAGAGAGATTGGGACCAGTACATTCCTCTTTTCTTGCTGTCTTATCGCTCCGCTGTACATGATAGTACTAGTTTTACCCCTGCCAGAGTGAATTTTGGACGAGAAATAAGACTACCAGTCGATGCAATAACAGGGTCTCCGCCGAATAGCCCAAGACTTGTGACGGATTATGTCAGCGATCTTCGAGAACAGCTGGATGAAGTGCATAAGCTAGTTCGCGAGTGCAGTCTCAAGACCGGTGAAAAAATGAAAACCCGTTATGATAGGAGATCAAACATCAACGGTTTTGAAGAGGGAACTCTCGTATGGCTTCATAATCCCTTCAGGAAAAAGGGCAAAAGCCCAAAGTTGCAAGCACGATGGGAAGGACCTTACAATGTGGTTACAAAAATCAACGACGTCACCTATCGAATCAAAAAGGGGCAAAGAGGAAAACCGAAGGTCGTACACATTGACCGTTTGACAAAGTATCACGGCACGAATGATGATCGGGACGATCATAACTAAGAGGGGGGTAATGTTACGACCGAACATTCTCGAAGCGTTTGTTTATCATAAACAAACAGCGTGTTGTTGTTTATCATGAGACCTGGGCGTATGGAAATTTCCATACGTAGAAGGAAGCCCTCCTGTCTCAGAGAAAACTGTTCCTTATGTTCGCGACATAAGGTTCACATTCCCTTAAGCCAGAAAGTTGTTTACGATGTTTGTTTTTTATGAGTTGTTTACTTGTGTACGAGCTTGTTTACCTTAAAGTTTCTAGTGTTTTCCAAAAACATCGCGGCTGACTGCGCGTGTATAAATACGGGTGCCATCGCTCGAGTGGGACAGTTCTGCGACAACAAGCGATACGAAAACAACTCTTGGGAGCTTTTGCGAAGATATTTGCGACAGTGCATTGTTGACACATAGAGTGAATTATTTACGACTTTTGGCAAGTTTTACGGTTTAATTGGAAAAGCTCTGATATTTTGGAAGTCATCTTGGTCTGCGTAATAAATCGTGTTCTTACAACCCTAAACGGCATTTTAACTCACCCCGCACGTAACAATATCTTGACAAAAAAAAAATATTTCATAACAAATTTATTAAAAGTTACGTTCATTTCTTTACTATATATTTTACTATATACATTACTATATATAGCCGGGAGCAGGTCGCATCCTCTCCCGGCTTCGCACGTGTGTATTTTTTTCTAAAAATTATTTATAAAACCTTCCTCGTTTAACGCTCTTTTCAATACTGAAAACTAAATGAAAATCCGTTTAATAGTCTTTCAGATTATCGTGAACATACAGATAGAGAGACATTATAATATGTACCTATCTGTTTTTTGATACTACCTATTATTTTAATTGTAAAAGATAATAATTAAATTATAAATTCTAAATTGTTTTTAATGCCAATATTATTAAAAAAAGTTAAAATGGTCGGTAGCGTCAGAAAAATATTTCTACCACCAAACTATATAATGACAAAACTTAAAATGCCTTACTAATATCAATTAAATGGCCTTAATAATAACAAATGAGATTAGGTTGCACCTCAGATTAAACATTGAAGCCCTATTCCGGTAGTAAAAGCAATAAGACTTACAACTCCGCCCTACCAAAACAATCCTGTATCTCGGTGTCTTCGCTAATGGCGCAAGTTCGACAGTCGAAGTTAGTTCGAGTGTTCTACGGCTGCAATAAAGATAAATCCAGCAATAATATGTTCGGTTGGCCTTACGTGTGGGATTGCTTGGGCACGAAATTGAATTTGCATGGAGTCTTAAGTCGACACCGATTGAGACGCGCTGCGCACTCAGCTGTCTCATTCAGCGGACAATTACGAGTTCGCCAACAGTTAGGATACGATTACGCAGTTGAGCCTGTTGAGCCTCGCTACGGACCGATCACCATTCAAAGAGGACATGTAACTCTGCGCTTTCCTTGTAACAGTATTCAATGTCTCTTGTCTGGCACCTCTATCCAAGCTCTTACAGAATTCTATCGCATTTTCCTCTGCATCTACTTATATTGATTTTTTTTTCTTTTTTTTAAGTATAGGGAACACTGCGTTTTACAGTTATTTGGGCAGTCGTCTGGTGGCAACACTTTTATCCTCTTACAGAAGAACATCGTGAAATAACATGGAAATAACATGTGTGCTGTTGTCTTTGGGTGAGTGACTAAGGTTAATAAGATGGTAACAGATGAAAATATTTCAAATTAAAGTAAATCTATATATTATTTAGTATTTATATTTATATTTTATATTTATGCTTTATTCGTTTAATTCAACGAAATGCTGTAGGTGCCATTAAAGTCTATTTAAGAGAGTGTGCCTCTCCGCAACACAAACGCATAAAAAAATCACAGTATATTCATTTCACGAATAATCTAAATCGAAAACTACAATCTATAACCTAAACGTGTAGGTACCTAAAGAAAATAGGACGTGAACAATCTTCCTCGTAGGAAAACGGACTAATCCAGCCGCCTGAGGGCCAGTGCCGTATGAAAGGATGCGTCTTATCCCTTGATCCCGTTGTTTACCAGACATTAAACAGATAACAAGTCCGCGCCCTGATATCGTCGAAGCAGATTAAAGCTCCCGGTGGCTGTCGTAATCCAAACTTCGATTAATTTCATCCAATACGTATCCGTAATGAGAATGAATCGGTCCGCAATTATTTCCGTTCGTAGTAAATATCAATGAACATTATATCCCGCAAATGTGTTTTATTTAATTAAATACTTATTTTTAAAAATAAACATAATAAAAAAGACACGAGTTGTGTCTTTTTCGATGAAAGAATAAATAATTTTATCTTCACATAAATTGTATGCGTATGTGTTCCATATTGTAATGTGTTTTGGAAAAACCCATGTCATTATATGCTCATTATTTACAAAAACAAACTGTCAATGAGCTCTCGACAGTAGTTAAGGATGTCAATAAAAAATAAGTTAAACCTAAGTGTATACCTACCTAATATTAACCTATGTATAAATATATATTTATTTATTTATTAAGGTACACCAACAGAAAACACAACAATACCACACAATAATACAATGTTTACATTTTGTCATGATCTGATGTGAATTCCAATTAAAGGTATACACAACATTTACCTACAATCTCATTATAAAAGCACTTATACTAACATCTAAAATTATAACTACTATATTTACAAGCAGGCGTGAATTATAATATATAGATGGCATATAATATTAAATGGGAGACATATACTTAAGAAAATTCGTTTTGTATGAAACAGACTTTTATTATGAGGCTGTACGGCCTTCGCCTCAGCTAGTTAAAATAAAATAATTACAAAAATTATAATCAGATATTTTCACATATTGTTCCCTTTTATAGGCACATAGTCACCGTGTATACTCTGCAGTGTTAGATGTTGTCACGTACAAAGGGGTGAGCGTGACGTCAGCGCTTGTGGCGGTATCAGAAGTGGTGGCGCGGGTGTCTCGCGCTTTGAACAAACAAACGCTCGTGCACGAAACAACATTGCAAATGATATCCTCGCACCCCAAATATAAACTTAAAACAAATTACAGACATACAACAATATCGAGAGTTCGCACTAGAATACACTATTTTTATATCAACGTGATTTCACCGCTATCTGCGAGCAATTCAATCCTAATACGAGTAATATTATAAAAAGCCCAAATAATGACAAAAACGGCTTTACGGATTTGGTTGAAACTTGGCACAGAGATAGTTGATTGCCTGACAACATATAGGATACTTTTTAACCAGGCAAATGCTAGGTTCCTAAGGAAAGGTCTAATAATAATAACTATTCTATTCACTCGAACTTTGAATATAGTCATTTTCTAGGTGAGCTCGCTCCATCATAGGCCTCATCTTCGCTACACAGCTGGATGTTGGCCAAGAGCAAACCTGTCTCTAATAAATAAATAAATTAAAATATCACTGATCTTTATCAACAGACTAATTAAATAATACTTACTTAATAAGTTAATATTTAACTGTTTTTTTATTTTATTTATTAAACTTTTATTCCCTAACAATAATAATTATTCATAATACAAGCCTTAAATATGAATTTGATTAAACCCTGCACTTCCAGAGTAGAATCAATTTTAATTTTCAAATTTGACCCTGCCTTTAACTTTAAGGCAGGGTGCCTTTAACTAAATTTAAATATTTAACTTAACTTAAAGAGCTATAAAAGCTATATTTGTAATCTTTTTATAAATAAAAATGTGAAGTTGGTTTGTGTACGCTTCAAAAACTTGAAAATGTGTTGATCAATTTTAATTTAGTCTTCACATATGAAAAGATGGATAAGAGGGTTGCTAGTTAACTTTAGAAATATGTGTCAGGTCTATCCATTTATTTAGTCTATTGCAAGGAGAATTTGTCGACCACCACACGCACCGGTGGCGACGAATCGGCATATGATACAGCCGAAGCGTTTCCGTCTTTGAACAAACAAAACCACAACTTTATTATATCTCGCTTGTAAAATAAAACGAGATACATGAAGGGGTGACATCGTAGGTAGTCATAACTTGCATTCTACATCCCCTTTGTGTATAAGCTACATATTTGATTTTTTGTCATTGTTATTTACTTCCTTATCTGACTGTCTTTTACAAACAAGTATGTGCTTTGGCATTCTAATAACTTATTGATTATTAGTAAGTATTAGAATGAAGTAAATAAACACACTACAACCAATCGTTTTCAAAATTTTATTAACAATTATATATTAAAAGGAAAATGACTAAACTAATTGAATGTAACATAAACTCAAATTATGTTATATTTTGCTTACATAAGCATTACACGTATGGGACCGTGATACGGTGGTATTAGCGGTACCTACGTATGCGTCAGTACACCGCATGAATCCTTCCTACAGTTCATTATTATTCAGTTTGTGCATAGTCCGAGCCTACAAATCTAATTAGATGCTCCTACTGAACCAACAAGACGTATTCAAATGTTTGTGTTGGGCGTCTTAAATCACATTTGCTTACGTCTGTAACAAACGGACAGGTGTACTCGTCGACTGATAAAATTTAGTTTGATCTCATCGAATTCAAGTCATGCGCCTCCGGGGCTCCGACAACGGTAAACACACGCGACAGTTTATCTGCTCCCAAAATACAAATGATTCCATTTTTAACCGATTTTCAATTTAGGACGTATTTTTTTTAATACAATTAAAGTTTTGTTATGTTAATTTCGACAAACGGGCTGATGGCTGCAGTCGTCTAAAACACAAACAACGCCACATATGCTGCAAGTGCGCTGCCGACCACAACTACTAATATAACAAAATGGTAGTACAAACGAGAATAGTCCAGTGTAATTGATGATAGGGGAATATCAGTCCAGTGAAGGGATAGGAATGTGGGCTCTGGCATCCATCTGCCAGGAATCGAACCCGGGACCCCTGGAACAGAGCTTTAAGTACTCCAATGGATCCAACGGAATCGTAATCAAGTTTTAAGGAACAAGCCACCTCTTCACAACGATAAATATGACGAAGCCCTAAATCGTACCCAGGTAAAGCTGAGACTTTTTGATCTAGTTATTAATAAAAATCAGTCACAGAAATTATTGCTTTATTAAATCATTAGCAGACATGTGGCGTGGGTGGCTTTTGTGTGTCGTGTGGTCGCATCTTCTTTAATAGTATATAAAATAAAGTCGCATCACGCCGTCTGTCCTTATATAAGTACCTACGCTTAGATCTTTTAAACTACGCAACTGATATTAATGCGATTTTTCACTAATGGAAAGAGCGTTAAGATTTCTATATATCACAGGAAGTTTCACCAGCTAGTACTTAATAAAAACAATTTACAATCGTTTTGTAGTGTTTGTGACATGCTAATTAAAGACGCCAAATAAGGCGATAAAAATAATGGGGCTTAAACAGTCGCAATTTTTGTATCAATTCCGTGCTGGCGTTTTCTTAATTAAATATTTACAGTAGATTTATCAAGTCTCTTGACGGCATTATTAATAATATAACTTCTCAGCCACAGTCACCCGAATGACAAACTGAGGCGTAAAGTCTCAATCTGCAAACACAAATATAAAGCTAATTAAAAAGTTTCAAACTAAATTATGAGAGGGGTTGCGTCGATGGTCTCCGTACCAAGATTGCCTTTAAGATTTAATCCGAGCGATGTAGTCGCTCCCAATGTGTTGAGCCCCAATCTCGCTAAACTATGTCAATCTACAGTGACAGGGTTTCGTGGTACCATGGCGAATGTTTGTTCGAGACAGTTGTGGCAACAAACATTGGTCTCACACTCAGAGAATTCCAAATTTAGATTACATATTCATAACAGGCGCTGAGGATCTGCTCATTTCGTAAATCCCAACGGAATAACCGTTACGAATTTAACGCAATAAGGACAGTTTGAAATATTCATGTTACGATCATTTTAAGGTATTTTAAGAACGATTTTCCTTAAACAGTTTCTTTTTGCACGTTCCTCTCCAAGTACCTGCAGAAAAACAAGAATTTGACAAGAATAAACAAGTACAATTCGCTCCTTTAATTTAAATTTATTTATGCCACTATACTTTGTACAATATTATAAGACTTTGTGCATAGATTATTTTAGTATTATTCTTTTGTAAATTGTATTATATATTTATTAAAATATCTCGAAATGAAATACTATTAGTCAGTACTACTTCTTAGTCCTTTTGACTTTTTTATTAATCACTTCCAAGGCTCTAAATGAGAAGATAAGAATCAGGTGGTAGTTTTTGACCAATTACTGGTCTACATTAGGTCTACTTTAGCTGTCACGTTTTTGTAGGATGCATTTCTTAAAAATGAAGGACTTCCCAGGTATCTTGATGTTATCCATCATCGTCGCATTGATAAGTACCTTAAATTGTATATTCTTATAGAGGATAGTATTAAAGACAAAGCAGAATAATGAAGACAACAAATCTTTCAAGTACTTAGGTATAAGAAGATATATAAGAGGCTATATAATAAAAAGAAAATGTAAATGTGACTCGAGTGAGCCAGCTTATAAAATTTATAGGCGATCGAGTGAGATAATATGGTAGACGTTAAGAGCAGCTTAGACAGTTTGGAAATTTAAATGTGAAGTAAGTTTTGCGAGATTGCCCGGTATAAATCAGCGCGGGCGCCTCATCAGCCCGCCGCCCGCCCGCCGTAGTGCCACTGCGGCGATAAATCCGCTACTCCCTCGGGCTTCTTAACCGTTCTCCATCTTCACGTAGACACCATCTCGGCGTTCACACTGCCGCACACCCGCGAGCCGGACCATCGTGCATCACTGCTGAGAGCGTCGGGCGTTTCTCCGAACAAACACCGTCCTCATTTATCTACACACATAGCGTCCGGCTAACTTACATACGAAATTTATCTCACAGTTACCCACTAAGATAATGAGCCTCAAGTTCTGCAATTGCTTCTAACATTTATATAAAGCGTACCGTTGAATTAATTACTTAGACAATACGTTTTCAACATTTCCTCGAGTCCTCGCTGTCAGCTCGCGGCGTTCGGAGCGTTTTACGCGGACTTGGCCCCAATTCTTTTTCACGCTACATTTCAAGAATCTTATTTTTGTAATTACAAAAATGTCTAGTACGCCGACATTATCCTTAATTGCTGGACATAAAAATTCCATTTAAATTTCCCTTTTAACGATCAGGGAGAAGTGTCTAATTGTATAATACACTCGTTTGCGTATTTTTATTGTTCCTACAATAATTAGAACATAACGCGATTTTGCTGTTTAAGCGGGAGCGTAATTAAACTTTTCTTAGGAGTTGTAACTGAATATTGCGAGATACAGGGTACCTTTTTATAAGGGGTTCCTCGTTGGGGGGAGGGAGTGGGATGGTTATTTAAGAAATGGGAAGAAAAGCAATTTACTGCTTATCAACAAGAGTGCGACCCGCGGGTCACTTCAAATAAAAAAGTACAGTTGTCTCAGCTAAAACAACTTTTCTAACTGCCCAATGACCATCACTCTCTCTTTTGGGTACGTACCTATAATGTTTTTAAAAAACTTTCGATATTTTTTTTATATTGCAATAAAGGCTTGATTGTATGTGGTTGCAAATGCGATGCACTGGATAAACTATAAAATGGTCAGGAAGTGATTTTTCAATAGCGACTCTGAAACACATAATAGGTAATATATGAACCACATATATATGTATAGGTAATAATGGTTTACAGACATTGTTATCATCTTGTGTGTAAATAACGTGTTAGAAAATAATAAATAAATAAACAAATAATTAAAAACATATTTTTTTACTTACATAGGTAAAATATTGAAAAAAAAAATATCATATTTCACCGTATGTTATTTGGTAAATGAAATATTATTATTTTTTTAAAAAATAGGTTTACATTTTCACAGATTATATGAGAATAACTATAAAATGATAAGTTTTATATTTATACTTAATTTGGATTGTTTTATATTGTCTCATTTTAAGTTAAATATAAATTCATTGCGCAAATTCAATTTTCAGCATATTTAGACTGTTAGTCTCAGGTGTTATTCAGCCAAAAATAGATTAATCTACAAAGTTACTCTATTATAAGTTATTTGCGAGAAGAGTTAAACTGAAATTGGTTTAAGTCGACAAATTCCGCTCGTAGTTCGACAACTCACGCTCCCACTAACTTCTGAGAGACAGTTTTCCATGACACCTCTGTAAATACCTAATTCAATGTTATTTATTTACTTTTCTATTTAAATACAGTTTTATATTGGCCTTTAACTTATATTAGCCACCTAGACTTTTAGAAATAGTGTCAACTATAAAACTGAAAATCAAAAGTGACTTGGGATTTATCAACCATTGATTAACAATAACACTTTAATGTAACACAACACGTGGGTTAACAACAAGGAGCATTGCTATCGATTTTTATTGATAATGATAATCACACCATACCATCGATAAGATATTTATTTAAAAATATAGTTAGTCCGGATCTTTATAACCTAATCCCATATTGACTGAAATGCACAAAGTCTAACAAAGTCTTACTACCAAAACGCAATCACAGAAAAACAGGTATGTTAATTTAAATGTAGGATTTAGCATAATTTTTGCTCTGTGGCGCGTCTGTAGTAATTTTGTTTATTTCTTTGCATTGTGAGTTGATTGCGAGTGTCACTTTAAATACGAGTGCTTATTGTTATGCCATAACAATAATTTTTTTTTTTGTTTAAATCTATCTTAAATCTTTTTTGGTTAAAATCTACTTATACATATTATAAACATTACATGTTTAACTTTATTAATTATTATTAAATACTTAAAAATAGTGTAGAAAATGAAAAAGTATTAATTTTATGGCTGACCTTTGATATCCGCAACTATTTATCAGTAGACTTGTAAAAATGCGTGACAAATAGTATGATTACTTTTGGGGTGAATTTTTGTATTGTTATTGGGGTGCGCAGGATACCAGGCTGGTTCATGACCCCGCACTAAATATCCTAATGTCAATACACACACCAAATACAATGCGCAGATGCGTCGGATAATTACTGATCTGTTACTACCGCACGTAGATGCTGCCTGCGGTTTTGACCTCTGTACCTTTGTACCTTTGAAAAATACAATAAACCTATATGGTCAAACTCGTTAACCGTAGGCGCGAGTAACCACAGTTGACAAGTGTTCAAGTCAGTAAAAAGTGACAAATTTGAGATTGACTTTTTATATTTATAATAGCATATAAAAAATTGTATAAATATGTATAAAACATAAAGTTAAGACAATAAGTTAGTTTTAATAAATTTTAATAATTAAACCTTAAGGTTTAAAACCTTTTTGTATACCTAAGTATGTTAATAAAAACAATATTCGATATGAAAAAAAAACCAACTGTGTTATGTATTATGTACCTACAGCTAATAAACGCGTAAAAACGCTATTAAATCCCTGTTACATTAATATTAATACATGTTAAAAAATTGTTATTTTGTTCAATAAAGTTTTTGTAATTGAACAGAGTATGATCCCCCCGGTACAGTGAACACTTTATTAACTGAATAAATTATTTAAAAAAAAACACTAAATTCACGCTCAATCACTTATAGCTAATATAAATTCCGAGCATGTTCCTTGAAACGCTGTGTCAACCTATCAATCAGTATAAAAATACCCAGTTCATCCCCTTAATTTAATCAAAAGATCGCTTTAGCTGGTCATGGACAAGAAAAAACGGGATGACGCAACGACACGGTAATATAAAATTTTCATTGAACGGAGGTTGTTGTTGAAGGGAGGGGGTTAAAGGGGGCGCGGGGGGAAGGCGGGGCACCCGATGTAATATCCAAGTCGAGTCGAGCAACCAATAAATTACAATTTGACATAAACAAAACCCCACTCTGCTACACGTAGCTACAAATTATTTATTGCTAACACAATTCTGTAGGTAACTTCACAATAAATAAACACGTAAAATCACAATTCCTTTTTTGACGCAACTTGGTTATTCTCTGATAAATAAAAAAAAATTAAAAAGATTTCTTATCATTGTTTAGTTTAGTTGTTATTATCCTGTAGACAGGAAATCTTTGCAACAATACCATAAGAAAAAAGATTTTCATAAATTTAGATCTTAAAAAATACTTCAATATTGAAAGAAATATCTTTGTAATAAATGCGACTTGACTTATTTGTTCTTTATATTATTTGTTAAATAATTTATTGTTGAGAAAAGAAAATTTATTATTGTCAATGCCAAAAGGACCGGTCAGAAGCACCGTCGGTACACATTTTTGGTGGACATCTTTCGCTGCGCTTGCTGATACAGAAGTTATACTCGTATGTTAAATAAATTATTAAGACATGAAATATTATATATCTCTGTCCAGGAACATTATATGCAGATATCAAAGTTAAAATGAGAAGTGAAATGTGATCGTGAATCGGAGTTACGAGGCAGCGGTCACCCCGCACCCTCTCACCCCGCCACGCCTCGCCTCTCCCCGCATCCCGTACCATGTAATAAAATTTGCATACTTTTAATCAAGGGCCGTGTCGCGGAGAAGTTTGCCAATAACGAAACGCCGTGATCGATTTGATGCTTCGACTTGTTTTCTTAATATTAACCTATTTGTTTTATATACCGACAGACATTATAGGGGATGAACATTTTTTTCCCGCTACTAACTAGCTAAATATCTAAACAACCTATACTAACCAATGCATAATACCTGTGTTAACTACAACCCAAATAATATAAAAAAATATTATTCATGAATTGAAAAGTACTTAGTCCATTAATTTGACGACACATTTGATCTCGTAGTTTGTAACCATAGCTGTTAACCAAACGGCCGCGGGTTCGAATCCCGCTAGGAGCAAATGTTTAAATGTGTTTAACATTTTACCTTTGTACCTGAGTCATGTATGTATTTACAAAAAAAAAGTAATCTATGTAGTGTATTAACTCTCTGGTATCCATAATACAAGCCTATAGTTGCTTAATGTGGAACTAGATGGTGCTGTGTGGAATGTGTGAAGATATTTATTTATTAAGTTCAAATCCTCTAAACGTAGTTTCAATTATGGACTTTACAAAAAAATTAAGCCATTCCCGTAATCCAAATGAAAAATTAATATGAAAATATCAATATTTAATGAACAATAAAATAATTTAATTTTCCAAAATATTTTTTAAATTAAGTTTTATTTTTGCGATTTCAGGTCTACGATCGCCTAAACATAAAAGAATGTGATGAAAACCTGACGATATCGCACGGTACGTCCGCCCGCCTCCGCCGTACTCCGTCGCCTGTCCATCTCTGCTCCGCATTAATCGTGTTTAGTTAGCGGATATTGGCTGTGGAAATTCAAATGCAATCAAATGAAAATAGAATTGGTAAAAAAGCAAAGAAAACAAGCCGACAGGCGTCAGTCTAGCGAGATCGGAACGCTTCCCGCCCCCGGCCCGCTGCCGACACTCGCCGCGCCGCATGCTGACCGTACTTACACGATTTTAAATTGTACATATCTGAAATTCCGATCTGTCGCGCACCCACCCTACGCTATGAAATGAACGAAATAAAACTAGGACGACGCGATGCGGCCCGGAAAAAATCAAAATCGAAATTAAAAATAAAAGCGTTTCCGAACGGGGGAGGCGGATGCAATGTTTGCGGCCGTCATTCGATGCAGGCCGCAATAAAAACACTCTCGCGTCTACATATAAATATGTGGCGGTGGGATTGATTGGAATTGAATATATGTGGGAGGTGGGCGGCGAGTTGCAGGAATCGAAGGTGAGCTCCGCTAAGACTGTAATCGGTTTTGCCCGGGGCCGCACACCATTCACAATTAAACTTTGTTTCTACCTACACGTGTCGCTGGAGATTAACCACAATGCTCTTTTTAAGTACACCTACTGCAGTCCCGCATGCAATTTAAGAATTCAGAAACCAACTTTAACATCCACACTGTACACATACAGGTTTACTTAGTTTAGATCTATTTCCTGAGACAACTTTGATAATAAATAGGTTATATACTTTTTACCCAGCCATACGAAACAAATAGACCTAAGCTTAGATAGGTTTTAATAGGATTTTTTTAATGGGATAGAGTGGTTCTTAGATATGACGTGTACGGTAATAAAGTAAATATCAACATTTTCCCTTTTTGGTGAAAGAATATCAGGTATAAAATAGGTATACTTTAACTATCAACTCTATCAACTAGTAATTTTAATATTTGAGTAACTTAGTTTATTCAAAAAAATCAAAATTTAATTGAAAATTATTTTTGCTATTTGAAATTTGACTCAACGCACCAAAAGTACCTATTAAAAAAATATCAGCTCGTGTCAACTTACTTGACATTTTTATTTCAATAATTCAATGTACATTATAAACTCAGTCGTGTTATCTTAGAATTTTCAGAATTTTTTAAGCTTACAGCTTAGATCTGTTTGCCAATTAGTAAGTTTCACATAAAACCAAAACTGATTGGATTAAATGAATTTCTAATTTTGTGTAGATGTATTTTATATGATTAATATTCATCGTGGTCATAGAACAGTTATCTAAAATTAAGTTGAAGCACTAATACTTCATATTATTATGTCTTAATGATATTCAAGTTGAGAATATTTGCAGTCATATAGCATTATTGGCAAATGTTCAAAAGATGTAAATACGAAACGAGCAGAACGAGCGGCGGGCGGCATTCGCAGTCTCCTCATAAATCATCGGCTGTAGGGCGCTGATTGCCTTCTATTATGGCATTAGCTTTCATGGCTAATTTTCCTTAACTAACTGTAACATTCCCCCTTTGTTCATGTGTGGTCAGAAATACTCAGAAGAACTATTATTATGTCTATACACGAATCTCTAGATATGGTTATATATGTGTTTTTCATTGTTCTAAACATAATCATCATCGTAATTACATAAAAGAAACCTATTCCATTTTTGGTTTATTTATTTATTTCATTATTAATTATTACTCAGATTAAGATTTTGTTGAAATTTCTTTTTAGTTTATTTATTACGTCAACCATAATAATTAGTTAAATAGCAGAGTCAAGGAATTTCTATTTAGTCTCAAAAAATATAATAGATTTCGCACCTAGTATTCTCAGACCAAGGCTGTCCAGTCCTTTGCGACTTTTACTTAAAACTTTTCTTTATATTTTTTACAAATAGAAAAGTTTATATAGTTAACTTTTTATCAATAGAATAGGTGAACTCCAAGTTATGAAGAGAAAGCTTCACGGTTGTCGAATAGGAACTTTATAAGCCTATATACTTATATAAAGTTGTGACGCTCAAAGGTAGATTCAATCAATCACTCCAACCGACATAAAAGTTAGAGCCGTGAAATCTTCAGGGGCAAGACATAGATAATACCCGTTTAACTTCCGTTTCCAACTTATCGAATAATTTAACTGAACATTTATTTTTGCGCGCTCATCAATCAAGCGAGCTCGCGCTCCGCCGATAAGCCTCGCCTCGACGCCGAGAAATGACTAGGCATTACATAAATCCCCTCGGATGATGAAAAGTGAAGTCTAACAGATAAGAACCGACAAAAAGTTACGATGAGAAATGAATCGCGATTTATATCCGCCGTTCTCAATTCCCGCACTCGCGACTGTAGCGGTGGCTGGCAGGCATTTGGGCGGCGCGTAACAACGACCCGACAGGAGAGCGGCGTTCTAGACTCGTATAATAAAAATTTTAATATAATAAAAACTAGCTGTTGCACGCGACTTCGTATGCGTAAGTTTTTAAAATATAGCTTATGTTACTCACTGATACTGTAGCTTTTTATAGGCGAAAGAATTTTTAAAACCGGTCCAGAGTTTTATTCTATGTAACGCGTCCAACGCGTAAATGTCAATTTGTATGGGAATGAAGCAGCGCTACCTGGTGGCTAACGTGTAAAGTAAACTCGCACTAGACCCTCACTAGTTTTTGAATTTATTCATTACAAACACAAATATATTCTTATTACTTTAACAGCTTATAAAATGTCACATTACTTCTGGGCGAGATTATTTGCTGTCCACCACTTTATTTACTACTTACTGTACACGTATATGAATGCGGAGGACAGAAGACCATGCTTGGTGGCAAGCCTTGGGATACACAGGCTGATTATGATGTCCACCACATTATCCTACTGCGATGTGGTTTGTCTTCACGTGTCTCATAAGATTGCTAGTCTCCTCAGACAGGCAGGTCTCTGACTAACGATGATTCTTTCACCGCTAGAAAGGCCTAACCGAGACCAGTCCAGGCGCAACCCGACATATTATTTATATTCAATGGGCTAAAATTTTAAATTCTAATGTTACCTTAGCCGTTATTCAATCCATTTAGCATTGGCAACTCACCTACATCCATCTTGGTGATAATGTGTTTATGAGCGATAATAACCACCCCCCATCCATCACCAACGGTAAAAATGTATATAAAAGGTTTATTTTGTCGCTTGGTCCGGTTAATTCTACTAAATAAACTTTATTTATTATCATCAATAAATATTAAGACTCGATGTTAGAGAATTTAATTAAGTGGTCGCTGTTTTTTCATAAAAATGAGATTACACTGACTAAACCATACGTCAAAACAAAATAAACTTTAAGCCCTTAATATAGTCAATAACACCCAAGCAAACCAGGAATGTATCTCTAGTCAATAATAATCTGATAAGACTGTATTGGTTTAAAAGGTAAAAACGAAATAGCCATCCGCGTGAAAAAAGAATTTAATAGAAAGTTTTCTCCAGGCGGCCATTATTAAGATAAACTGTACAATACATAAGCCTATCTCGACGTTTATTTTATCACGGGTTCACATCACGCTCCGCTATTCCCTGTTATGATACGGCCCGTACCTGAGAGTGAAGCTGAAAGAAAAGCCATAAACCTGTTCGGGAGCGTTTCTTCCGGTGTTCGTTGGCGGCCGCGACTGTAGTAGCTCGCCGTAGCGTCGCGTACGCGCGCCGAATGGCAAGCATCCCCCTGCCCCCACCTCACATCCCACACCCCGCAACACCCCCCTACATCTGCTGACCATATTTTCCACTTTATGTGTGACAGTTGAGGTAATATCGAGACTCTCGCCGCTCTCTGATTGGACGAAAAATACACATTAAAGGAACCTGCCGCGTGCGAGCGAGCGATTCGGAGCTGTATTCCCGTGGAAAATGTCGGAAAATATTGTATTATGGGGGGTGGAAAATTGCCACCCTCCTCCGCCCCGCGCTCGACTCCAGCAAAAACTGTCGAGTATTTGTTTTTGATGAAAACGATTTATTATTCTACGTGGGTTGGAGGCAATAAAGATAAGCCAGCGAGGTGGCGGAGCCTTATTACGACTAACCCTCGCCTTTGTTTCCTTATAAAGAATAATAAATGAGGCAGCCACGCTTATTTACCAACTTCCTTAATTATTTATTTATATTAAAACATTGTTAATAACAGTGAATACATGATTTGAGTGACGGGTAAGCATTAGTTGTGTGCTGTCTCCATAGAATATTTAACCAGAAATCCCGATCGAAACAACGATAAAATCAGACTATGATATTATGCAGGAAGTAAATCATGGTTGGCAAATCCCGTTTGGCGATGTGTAAGCAGATAGTGCTCGTAGAGGGCATAACATTAATGCTACAATTTGCATTAACACCCCTGCAGCCGCCGCCGTTGATGTCAGGGCATTGCCGGCAATGTGGGGGGCTATGACGTTGGTGCTGCGGTCACTACTTACACGTATGCGTAAATGTGTATTAAATTAACAGGTATTAAACAAGTTTTTAAAGAACTAAATAAGTACTTGATTTGCAAAATATATTATTAGAGAAAAAGTAAGTAGTGAACAAAACAGACAAGTTTATAAATTTAAGAAACCAAAAGAAAAAAAGTGCATAAAGCAAAATTAAAATGTATGTTATGTTAATATTTCACTAAACAAAGTAACCCCAAATCTGTTACAAAGGGAACCCCTATGCGCACGCGCTACTAAACACACCGTTTTGTTCATTTTTATTACATTTAATAGCAATGCAAATAATGACAAATATTCCACATGTCAAAAGTATTGTATGGTGTTAATTAACCGCATGGTTAGTTTGGTACCAATTTTAAACTTTTTACTGAACAAGTATACCTCATGTCATCATAGTTTATTGCCTATATTGTTTGTTGTCTTTATTGCGTACATAGAACGAAGTATCTATTTATAATATGTATATCTCTATAATAGAACGAATTTATAATATCTATTCTATATTTCTACATATTATACATAGACCCAACGGATTTTGTTACGGTTTTCACTAATGGAAAGAGTGATCAAAGGGGAAAGTTTTTGGGGAAGGGGGTAAGTTAAAAAATATTGCATCCGTCCGAAACCGGGGCGGGTCACTAGCTAGCTTTAGCTAGCTTTTGCCTGCGACTTTATTCATTGAATCTTTATTGTTCATATATTTTTGTCAAACATTGAGTTTTTTATATTTGTTTTTAGATGATCTATCTTGTAATCCATCCAATTTTTTGTACTATTCTTAAATGTACGTCCAAATACTCTTGGTTACGTCCAAAAATTACGTAATGGTGAACAGATCACGTAGATATACTTCGAGACAAGAAGGATGAAGGATGACGTCATGGCAGGGGACCAACGGTAAGCGCAAATTGGCTACAAGTGACGTAAAATTGAGACAAATGTGTCTCTTTGGAGGAAGTCTTCGTCTACGGAGGGGGTCTTGCAGTTACATAAAGAAATATAATTATTTTTGTTAAATTATATATTGATATAAGTAGATTAATTTGATTACTTTTTTATTTTTACATGAATTAAAAAGCTTTTATTTGATCTATATTTTTAAAGCATTTTTTGATAAAAATTAATATTCTGAGGAACTTTTAATGTAAAAAGAAAATGTATGATGTCCCGTACGTACAACGTCGGGACGTATCAGTATGTTAGTTTAATGTAATAATAATGCAATTGATAGGTACAGATTGAAGAGATGAAAAGTCAAGTCACATATTCGTAAAACATAAAAAGTAAGTAAAATGCTAACGAACGACCCAACGTTGACTGGTTTGTTTATGGGAATTAAAAATATATTGTGCCTTTGCAACGTACAATTTTTTTATTATGATTTTGAAGAATCTCTTTTTTTATAATTTTTTAAAAAAGCATGACTTATTTGGTTTATAAAAATACAAGATGAAGGGCACATAATAATTTAAACAATCGCTCGAATTCAACTTTGTCAGTACAAATTTGTTCAACCGTATTTGTTTGGTCTGTTCCTCTCGTATTGCTGTTTAGGCGTCTCTCAAAAATTTAAATATCGAGAGACCAACCCCACCTAAATTAAATAAACGAATAGCTGGAAATGGCTCCCTCGGCTTTAAATTTAAAAATGCTTTTAACACAAACTCATTGCATTACTCTTAAGACTTTTCTTTTCCGAGATCTATGGCTACTGGATGAGTTTATGCAAAATGTAAACATTAAATACAAAATAAAAATAATAATTTCAGCGCTTTATTTCTTAGAGATTCTTTCTTACAGCATTTTTGTTTGTGTTTTACTTTTTTTGAAAAATATATATTTTTTGTTGTTTGTAAGTAGAAGTTCTTCCAATTTTATTTTTGATACACAATGGTTAAACATATCCTGGTCCTGGTCAGATACCCACTTGAAAATTTATTTTTGTACATTGAAATGTGTACGAATACTGTATCGAATATCAACTATTGTTTTAAAAATATGATTATGTAAAAAAATGATACCATTTATATATATATATTATTTTCTTTTATGTTAAAATTTACTAACGTTTTCATGGTTTCCGCTGGTTAAACATATTTTTTATGTTTAAATATCGCTTGTATTGACATTATCAATATCGTGGTTTTTTTATGTTGAATTGTTGCTTAAACCCATCCACAACACCCCTAAATGACGCGCAGCGGATGCGGTGTAAGTTAACTCGTACTATTTAACCATCCGTTCATACTGCGATGAACCCTCGGCACGAGTGACAGAGAAAAAACATGGCATTAATAATATAAGAAAAGGATGGTATGACACTCAACAGGGCATAACTCATAAATAAAATACAATATGGTGAGCAAAACATTGAATTATGCCGGTATTATGTCACATTTGGCTTTTGTGAATTAGTCAGTACATTCACTGGGGGAATAGATTGGGTGTTTGCGACTGATGTTAGCGAGCCATGTCGATGTGCAGATTTATTGCTCATGTTTAATTCAAATAATGACACATATACCTTTTTATTCATTTACAATAATTAAACTTATAAGCCATAATAAAACTAATTGAAAGACTCACTTTATCTCGCTACCAAATGTCATTTGGACTTTATGCAAGCAATTCACTCGATAGAACATTGCCTATTAGACCTGTGAAGGAGTGGGATGAATCAGGTAAGATGAGGACAGGAGAAACACGAGTACATATGCTGTAGTGTGATAGTATTCTTCTGTATAGACCGCACTGTGCCTTATCACTTCAAAAATTATATCATTTTTATGTTAAGGTCGACAAACAGGATGTCAGTCCACTTAAAGATAGAGTACGAGTATAGAAAGATACTGCAAGTGTGCTGCCGACCATAGTCCCTTACTCGCTTACCTAAACACAACAGCACTTATGCTGTTATTTTACGATGGTCTTCTGTAAACACATCCACCACATCCACCAGACGTACACCAAATCACTGCCAATGCTTTCCAAATCCAAAAAAAAAGCCAAGGAGGAAAATTTTCTGTCAAAAGTTGATCCTGCCGGGAAACGAATCAGGGACCTCTAAGACAGAGATTTCCTATTTGGCCTTTTTATATTTACCTACGAATCTGTAATTCAGAAACAAAGTGGAAAAGTTCAATCTTTTGTCACTTAAGTTATCGTTCTACTTTTGAAACGATACATGCATAGAAAACACTTGAATTTATAAAGAAAATGCTCACGGAGCTAAGCCATAAAGGGGAAAACGGAGCGCTCGATTCAGCGAAATCATAGTAAAGCACATAAATTGACGCGCATTAACATTTCCTTTATCTACGTGTCGGCGTATGACGGGGGCGCCGCGCGGGAGCCGCCCAAGACAATAAATTTACATATTTCACCCCTCAGAACAGACCTTTTTTGCCATTCCGTAGAATTACGCGCATATGGGAATATTCAGTTGAATATATCAGCCATAAGTAGAGATACTCTCCGAATAAAATTATCTTCAACGTCGCCACATTTGCAGATAAAGAACGTCGCCCCTCTTTTCAAATTTTATTAGTCAACGATATTTACTGTCATTTTTTAAACCTTCCTAATCTATCTCATTTAATGTTTCCTCAAAATGGCACTGTCATATTCTAACTTAACCAATAGGTTAACTAACATAAGTTAGATTTAATATTTTTGCCCATGATTTGGTACGGCTGAAAACTTAAAATATCTTTATGTCCTTACTCAAAGTTGAAGCTATCTCCCTGCCAAATTTTATCAAAATCTACTGAGAGGTTTATCTGTGAAAACGAAATAAAATTTTATCTGCATCTTACTGGAAAAGTATTTTTTTCTGAATGAAAGTACTCTATGTCTTTTTCTATACCTCTGACTGGGTTTATGCAATATTTCGTGATTATCAGTCGAGTAGTTAATACATGAAAGCGTAACAAAAAACACACTCACTTTGGCATTTTTAATATTAGTTAGGATAAGTAAACGGATGGGTAGGGATGAAGAACCTACTAATAGCAAAAGGTATACGTCACTTTACGGAATGAAACACATTCAGAGATGGAAATGTAATTTTGTGGTACAGACACCTTTGAAAGGGTCAAATCAAAATCATTTTCACACTCCAGTGAAGCGACATAGGTACAGTCGGCAGCGTTGGTTGTTTCTGCATACGTTTGCCTAAATGTGCTCGTTACTAAATTACATCTATTAACACGACACGACTTATTTTAACTTGGAGTTTTTGCTTCAGTTAATATTAATTTGTTTTTTGTACAATATCTGATAAAAATAAATTTTTGTACAATAAATATTTTTAATGAGAGATTAAAATTTTTCTCAGATAATTTATTAAAGGGATGTTTGGAACGTATACTGGCTGTATTTATGATTTAATAGATTTTCTGAAAAGTGTTTCGCAAGTTCCAAATTATACATAAATAAATATTTTATACACTTAGAAAGCGTAATTAAGTGTTTTATTAAATAAATATTTTTGCAAAAAAACAATTCGGATATCTACGTCGGGTCTAGAAATCGTTTTTGGAATTTTTGTCTGTTTGTCTGCCTAAGAAGCAGCTTACCCGTTTTGAATGCAGTTTTCACTTCGGTATATTAAAGAAAACTTATGTTAAATCTAGTATTGTTTCTTATAATTATTACACTTATTTCTTTAAACCACGCCACGAATCTTAATATGGTTTTCACTAATATAAAGAGCGATAAACAAAGAAGGTAAAATTGCTAGTTCCATATACTTATGATACGTTCTGTTATGCAAATGTAGTTACATACTATATATGGGTATCGAATACAGTTGATTTCCATAAAGACTATACGACCGCTGGGTTCATTCACTGGTGCATATCTGAGTAACAAAATAGGAGGCCGTTTTGTAGAATGTACAGCGTAACATCGGGGTGGACGAGACTAGACGGACGACACTAATACTCATTAGAATTACATGGCGGAACGGAGCGGGCGCACCACACCGCCGAATGCCTGCCCGCTGCTTCCCCGACGTGAGTGCAAAACCAACCAGCACAAGGATTCTCTCACCACTATAATGCCACGTCTTTATTGCTTATGCAGTGTCAACATTATTAAAACTTTTACAAGTGAAAACGCAGCTTTAGTGATAAATTTGTAAATAAATAGGGGGTAAAGTCAGTCTCTTTTGCAACTGTAAAATTACTCGTAGCTCAACCATTTGAATAAAAATGTCTCGACACTGATGGTTTCTATAGAAAAAAAAATCTGTTATTCAATTTTATTAAGGCCAATGGACTGGTTCTTTTCTAAGTAGACTTAAATCAGTAATCGAGCCTAGTAGGTACTACGAGTATTAAATCTGATCTAAACATCGTAATCACTCAACCATAATAGCTTATCCTTCAAAATCTCGTATTGTCTCATACCCGTTTTCTTTACAGTATCCTGCATGTAGTCTGTAGCGCACTTGATTCAAATTGATCTGGAGATCTAGAATCTTGAGATGACCTTCTATCGCCATACATTAAAATTGAAAAAAAAAACATGTAAATAGGTACATGTTATAAACAAAATATGAATTTCTCTTAAGTCTGATTTTCTATTGATAAGTTTAATTTTGCGTTAATTATTATATTAGAAATGGCTTATTTTACCTCTCATCATCTATCTCTATATCTTGACTACCATAAACGCCTGATATTTATGTGTATTTGTAAGAGAGAAATAAAGGAACAGCACTATTCTTTCAGGCGCTAATATAACGGGGAGCTATTGTACCAAGATTTTGTGTTTTTCCTTCAATTGTATCTTAGATTGTATAGCATTCGCTGGGAAATATCGCATTCGGTGCACGAATTCCACCACAATCGATAAGAGAGATGACCGCTGGCCGCGAGGCGGGGCGGTGAGGCGGGCGCGGGACGAGTCGATGCTATGGGGAGACTGTTATTTGATTAGTCTTACCGAGAATGAGTTCGCTTCTACTTAATAGGGTGAGGGCTTGTAACCGGACCATATATAATTTTGACTAGTTTCTATAAAACTACATTGAACATGATAGAAAACAGCGAATCCAATCCGTTTACCTACTCAGAAACAATTAAACGAATCCCAGCCCGCGTAAGAGTAGATGCGTTCATCCCATCATCGCTTAATAGACACGCATTTCAACATAAATGAGTTTCGCTTTAAATTAATTAGTAGCACATTTTCCATTATAAGGACAAATGTAAAAGCGACCGCTTAATAGCGCGGTGGAAAACTCGCTAGTTTTCGCTCGCGAGAATAGTGCCGGGGAGAAATTGCGGATAGACATAATCAGTCTTCTGGCTTTGAGGCCGACTGAGCCCCTAATGTGCCACACACCTCTTCACCTGATAAATACATACGCATTACTCCTTTGATGGCATTTAATATAAACCCCCCTTAATTCAAAACAAACTGTTCACCCATTCGTCCCCACAACGTTTCGTTTCTAAAATCAAATATTCAATGTCATTGTGCTGTGTAATTATTTTTTGTCATTACGATATGTACATCCAATATATACATATTAATGTAATCGTAAACGAGCCTTGTCTGTACATTAAAATTTTTTTCAAAAAAAAAAAAAAAAACATTTTATACACATTTTACTTATGTTACTGAGATGAAAAAATAGTTTTTGAAATTGGTGCCTGATAATCTCAGATACAGTTTAACCGATTTGAATGCAGTTTTCACTAATGTATCGTAACAAGCTTCCCGTAATATTTAGTAATTTAACAAACGAGAAAGTTAAACGCACGAAGACGCGGGCCAAGTAGTCACATACTATATTTACTTACGAGTATTATAACATTTTTAATTGGATGAAGTACATTCAATGACCTTATAACATATTTTGATTTTTACTATATTTTTTGTAATAACAATATTTTGGAATAAGTAACTAAACTATACCTACTATACATGGGCGTAGCGAGGTACGGGCAAGGGGGGGCAGCTGCCCCCCCCCTAGAAGAGCGGTCATTCTTGTAAACTGTAATTTTTACGAGCTTCATAGCTTGCGACGCTTCTTATAAAAGAAACTAACAGGCTTGAAGGCTTGCTTGTGAAATCCAACAATACGGGATGTGACCTCTAATATAGCCAAGGCAAGAAGTGTGTTTTCTGCGAAAAATAGAAGTCTTCGAAAAATATAAGCGATAGCTCATTCATTGTTTATAAACAAATAACTTAGTTTCATATTTTTGAAAAAAAAAATTCTGGCATTCTATTGTTTAGTCAATTATGATTTTAAAAATTGAGATTTTCGCTGTCGTTTAAAGTTTTTGAGTTATCATCAAAAAAACTAAATGGCTTTTTTTATTTTTGTTGAGAGTCGAATGAGCTATCGCTCATATTTTTCGAAGACTTCTATTTTTCGCAGAAAACACACTCCTTGACTAGACTAATAGTACTTATTAAAACAACGATGAAAACAATATAATCTAGGATTTTCTTTGTCTGCCCCCCCTTATATAAAATCCTGGCTACGCCCTTGCTACTATATATTAAAAGAAACTGCAAGTAAAAATTTTCAGCAAGTTTATATTATAAAAATTGTAGGTACATCTGGTGTGATATATGAATAGCAAAGTTTTGCGAAACGGGAGTTGTGCCTGCGAGGACGGACCGTAATGAGCGGGTCCCGATCTTACAAAAGGCAATTACAATAAAGTTCCATTCGCACATGCTCGTTAACTGGGCGATATATCTTGGATTCCCTCAGTCAAGTCGTCGTTTACACTCGCTTCGTCTTGCCGCCTCAATACATAATCACAATAACAAATCTCTATTGTGCGTGTTTAAAGGAGTTTTTATAATGATTATTTTTTTCTTTTTTAGGCTGCTGTTAGATAATACTAACTTGACGAAAGTTGTCGAACGCAGAAAGTATAGCCTATTTATCGGTAAACCATGCCTTTACATACTTACATATGCCTTTATACACCAACATCTTAACAAAATTAATATAGAAATATATTGTTAGAATATTAATAAATATATTTATTAATTAGAATATTGTTAGAAACTTGAATTTGAATTAAAGTTAAATTGAATGAAAGAACGCTTTTCAGTTATGACTTTCTGACAGCACTGAACTAAACCCAGGCATAAACCCTGACTGACCAGTGCTGTTACTTCGGTGTAACAAGAGTGTTTAGAAACTGTTACATAATAAGCCCTCTCGGCTCGTCTGTCACTTATTTTCATTAATAATCTCCAAAAGTGAATGTCCAGTTTATCTGTAAAAATTTTGAAACTTCTCAGAAAACTTTTTAGTGGAGTATGCGACCCAGTACCAAATAGTACCACAAAGAGTACAAATAGTAGGTACTTGAGTCGAAAAGAAAATAGTTTAGGCGAGCATAAAAGCGACCGCGTCAATATAAGGATGTATGCGAGCTGAGCATGAAGGAGAGAAAGGTGTGTGGCCCCGCCGTCCGCCTCCTGCCGTCGCGTACCTTAACTGCCTCCGAGCACACTTTACGACCTGGGGATTAACCCGTGTAACGAGATTCATTAATTCTTGTCGTTAAAATTTGTCGTTCTCGATTAATAAGGAAGTCCCAGGCGGTGGGACGTTATTATCACTCGACCGCAGCGGGTGTCGCCAGGGGCTGCCTCGCCGCGAAACTTCCCACTCCGCCCGCTTTATTTACACTATCGAGTAAATTAAACTCGCGCTCGAGTGTCGGAGAAAACTTTAACAGAACTTTGTGTGTAATAAGTGGTGCAACAACACGAGTGGAAGAGCAAACGTCGGACGCGGTCTCCGCTCCGCACTTCTCTACCACTTAACTCTTTGGGACATATTTATTCGACCCTCGGGCGACCACTGCTACGCTCACCCGCCCCTAGACACTTCAAAATTAACCTAACGAATCAAAGGACACATTAAATAGTAAACGTAATGTTCTTGCGTACAGTACAACCTGCACCGATTACTTTATGAATGCTCGCCGCAACCTCAATCGATCCGATGCCACATACATTTTTGATCGCCTTCGGAAACGAATCCGAACAAAGAAAGTACCTCACGGCACTGTTATTAGCGTCCATTTCCTCTATCTGTTTGTATGTAATTTTTAATGCGGGGTCAATCAGGGAGCTATATCGTAGATCTCCGTCTGGCCGAGACCGTAACAATAATTAATCGAAGCTGTTAGTGAACCGGACCGTACCGGCTAATTATTAACAATCCTATTGTTTTTCTTCTTTGTACAACTGTTTAGATAAAATTTATACACTGCCCACTTAAGACAGGGAGCGGTGGTCAGTGTTTACATAATTCTGTTTCAATTAGACGTCATTACTAATGCATAAAGAACATCTTGCGGTGTATACACCGGCCGGACTCTGTCCTCTTAAGATGCCTCTCCCTCTGTGGAGGCGTCGGGTCTTGTCCACTGTTTGTTTTATCTACCTGCGACCCTCGTACAATTGTCCACTAAGTGTTGATTGCTTGTAAACAACCTTTCTGTTTAGATTCAACAAATTAATTGCGTAATACAATTATGTCCAACGCTTCATACTTGATGCTATGAATGACATAAAAAATCATATCAATAAGTGTAAGTACCTATATGTCGAAATTTATTATATATTTCAAGAGCCATATACATAGAGGGAATTGATAAGGCACGCTTGAACCTTTGCGTCTATTGCTCTAAATTTATTGCTGTTTTGGGTTTTTATTGTTCCGTTTTACGGCCTTCTCGTATATAAATCGTACAGATAGAAGATGAATTCAACGCTAAAGCGACCGCTATCGAATGGATACGATAACATTATTGTAATCTTTAACTTAAAACGAATTGTTTTTTACATAACATAAAACTGAACACAGCAAAACTAAGCATGTTCTGGGCTTAACAGTCTAAAAAAAGTATTTACTTCTCTTAATCACAACAAATAATTTGTAATTATTTTTTGGGCAAAAAGCTTGTTTTATCCCTAACTCATTGCAACATAAGTTCTGATACTATACTGAGACTATTCAAGGACCATCTTGTTACATCAATATTTTTACTTGCAAGTGTTATCTTCACTACATTATCGGTAAAAACCTGCCTTTACTTCGAACCAAAATGTTGAAGCTCCTATTTTAATTGAGGCTTTTCTAAAACAGTATATTACGCTACAACTTATGCGGAGAAAGATAATTTCCATTGAGACCCGACACAATAAGCAAGGCTTCTGCGGTATATCACCCAAAATTATAGTTGGGCAGTGTTCCAGTGTCGGGCGCGACAGAGATGGCATGTACTGACCCTCGGCTCATAATGTACGGTCCGGTTAGGTATACGACTTACGGGAAATAGGTACGTAACCTCCGAACCCCGCTCCCGCACCCCGTGCATGAAATGCTTATTATACGCGGCACGTACCGCCGTCCCGCGTCCCGCACCTCCCTAGCCGACAACCTGCTCACTCGCGCAAGCCCTCCGCCCGCCCAGACAGAGACGCAGCACCGATATTATAGCAAATCGAGGATTGTTATGTCCGGTCCGGCAGAGGTCGGCGTAATATATGGCCACGGTATTCCGGGCACATATATTAAAAGAGAACTCGCCTCATACGAAAAGATCTTGCGCGATGGAAACAAATGGCAAGGAAAATTTTGGCGGCGAAATTCATTGAGATGGAAGAAGTAAAAACGGTACGAAAAATTACACCTATTTTTCTAAATGATCTTGCTATTGTTACCGAAAGGGACTGTTATACAGCCGCTACTTTTAACGGACGAGCCTCTTCATTAGCAAATAAGCTCTGTGATTATGTACCTAAGCAAAAACAAGTATCGATTCTATCGATCCATAAACAAATACATAAGCAATGTAATAAGCGCAACACATTAATGGTCAAGACGAGAAGGTACAGAATAGGTAGGTATTACGAATGAAGAATGATCACCGCGGAGCAGTGAGTATAACAAGAGGGGAAACAAATACAGTTGGGCGCACGGAGGGATGCAACGTATGACGCGTCGACTACCTAAGTGAATGATGATGCTACAAATTTCCTTTGTCAAGTAAGTATATGCTCCTCTCAAATTTGATAATGGATTGATGCCTTATGTCATCCTAGTGACCTGCGCCTGCTTTGCCTGGATGCAATTTTTATACATTTTATACCCACACAGTTAGATTTATTTCCAGAAAATTATTTATATCAATATTATATTGTGTAACAATTTCAATTGTTACAAAATATAACGTAATTTACAAGATAAATAATAATTAGGTACTTGTACCTACTTAATAATTTCACCCAATAGATGATCGATAATGACATAAAAATTAGTTAGTGTTCACCTACAACTTAAAATTTAATCCATAATAACGAAACTTTGAGGGTATATTGTGAGAATATTAAAAAAGAAATGAAACATGCCACCTTATAAGAGAGGCATTATACAAGAGATTTGGAATGTTTGGACACATTGTATTCTACTTATCTACTTATCCTGCTCCAAATTTTTTTACGAAATCTGTAAGTACAAGCCTTCGATTATCATGCATCACTTACTAAGATTGATGACACGAAAATACACGAAAATCCCCATCATGAGGGGATATCTATTTCAAATCACAGGAGCTCCTAAGAAAAAATACAAAGTATGCTCCTGTCTATACCTACGTCGACCTATCTTTAGGAACATGATTGAATTGAGTGTGAAATTCTTCCACTTATAAACACAATCACGCCCTCGCGATAAACGTCTGGGGGCGCAGTCACTCGTACCGCCTAAACGAATTTAAATAAAATCGGTATTAAAATCTCCAGGCGATCTCGCAAAATATAGGTACGTCAGGAGAGATTTGAACGGAATAAGAATTCCTCTGGCTCGTCGCATTATCAAGGGGCGGGCCTTCTGTTTTCTTTTATGCTTGTCGCAAGGTATAATCTTCAAGAAAAATGCGATATTTAAATGAAGTAAATTCCACGAAGGGGATTTTCTTGATACCCAAATTTTTCAGTTGCAATTTCATTTATTAATTCACCGGTCTCTTTGTACAGCGTGTTGGGGTGTCGACTCTCGTAGAACATCTGTTGCTGTAGATTGAATTTGTTAATAATAATTGCTTAAAAACGTTTTGAGGGTCAATATACCTAACACAGTTTTTATAAGAATTTTGTTTAAACCTACAAGAAATATACACATATAATATGTGCCTATAAATATTAAATTATTAATTGTATTTCGATATATTCTTCGATGCAATATAAACGTCCTTCTATTCGACACGAGTTCTTTTGCTCTATGAGTTTTGGATTACATACTTTCCCACTGATGTACTGAAACACAACTTCCAATGTTACGAAGGCTGCTATTTTTCTCAGACGGCATATTACTCACAATATTTTACTTTACCTTTTAATCAAGTTATCAATTTATTAATCACTATACGAGACTCATAGGCCCTGTGAGGATTTGAATTTACATCCTACTTGCCGACAGCCGAATATTAGTCGGACAGGCTTTTACTGTGTTGTATTTAAAACACAATTAATGTAACCATATAAAATTGAAATCCTACAAAGATATGTTCTTCAACATATACACAAGTATAGTCCGAACCAAACTTTATGGCGGCTCGAAGTTAGCTGCAAGCACTGTTGTGCGCAGGTATAGCCCCTGTACACCCCGGCGGATACCTAATATTGCGTTCTGCGCACCATGTTGATCTATGTTCAGAGCCGCCATAAAGTTTGGTTCGGACTACACCGTGTTAAACAAATTATAACATTATTTTAAATATATAAAAAAGAACTTTCCTATAATTTTTCGAGATGTCAGTTATGCATTAAAACAATACATTAAAGTCTTGAGTTCAAAAAATATTTACTTACTCGTTATTTCTTGTAACGAGACTTTTGTATATAATATTTTCATTACTATTCAAAGAATTTCTCTTATATTGTTTCCATCTTTTAATTTCTTTCATTGCTCCGAAAGTATCCGTTTTATAACCAACGTCAGTTTATTTAATATATTATATAAGGAGGGTGTAGCATGACGCGTGCGATTTTAGTCGCCTCCTGTCGCCCGCGCACCTAAAACATATACAACAAGGATCTAGTGACACGTGACCGCCACGTGTGACACATCTCTAATTGCCCTTCTATGGGGCTTGTGACAATATTGGACAATCCAGTGAAAATAACACCAGACCATTTTGTGCAACGCTTGAGCTGACTGTAATCTCTCATTTTAATAGATAAGTGGAGGCGGAGTCGTGTGATTTGTCGGCTTATAAGCGCATGAATACTTTAATAAATGTTGTTTTGGTTTGTTTATTTTTTCAAAATGGTATTCTTACATTCTTCTTTGAAGAGTTTCCCAATATTGAACTTGGGACCATTGTGTTAGGCTAAGTTAACCAACTAAGAGCTCACTTTCCAACTCGAGCAACTTATCAATTCCATACTACGTAATTCCATGATTACTCATTAGTTATTGGTCTTAAAAAACATGATATTTCTGAGATATAATATTAAGGTTTGGATGGACACAAAAAACTGAAATTAATTTCATATCTATTAGTATAATTGATTTCTAAATTGTGCAGAATTTGTGACATTTTCGCGGGTTGAATTCTTGTAATTACTGACTAAAAGCCAAAAATGTTTTTCCATGAAAACATACCATATGGCTACCACCTATAAAGGTTTTTTCTGAAATATTATAATTGCTGGCGTATTATTTTCGCGCATTCTGTCTTCGGTTATTCGCATTATAATAAGTTGAGACAATATATTCTCCCAAATACCTATAACTGACTTCACTCGCGCGTACAGCGTGTCCTTAACTGGCTCGTCATTTGTTGGTTTTGTTTCAACAATTTCGATAAATCTAAATAAGTTAATTGGTGACACAAGACAAACAGCCGTCTGGAGAAATAAAGAGAGAAAAGTAAATGAAAGGAACTCATTTAGGCTGCCGCTGAATTGAGTTCGAGAGGATAATAAAAAGGGAAACCATCAGTGACACGCACAATAAGCATCAACCTCAAGAATATCATAGATAACGGCGCGGAGCCACCGCCGCAGGGACCTCATTAGGAGGCCGCAGGGAAATTAAAAAGAAAGCAAGATCTCGGACTCGATTGCGGCCGGAGGAAACGAGCGCCCTTCCTCTCATAACATTACATACAGCCTCCGACGATTTTCCGGACAATTATTATTTTGTGGCGCGTAAGACAGACCCCGGAAAAGTAGTTAATGGCGGAATAGACTTTGGAGACGGACAACTTACTGCATAAATCAGTCTTGAACAAAGATTAATGTTATTGCTGACTGGACGCTTCTTGTGCAGCATTGTTTGTCAGTCCAACATTACGTACAAACATTTCGGTATGTCATTAATTAAATTAATGATCTTTCTAGTAAGTAAAACGCAGACATTGTAAGTATTATTTCATTCTTAAATAGTAAACATTTTTATAGTGAAACTAGATGGTGCCCGCGACTTCGTCTGGCATACATTTTCGCCTGACATAAGCGTTGACATACTGAAATTCTATTCTACTGATAAGATTTTTTTTTAATCCGATGAGTAGTTTCGAAGATTAGCTCCTACATACATACAATCAAACAAACATACAACTTTACATAGTATTAATATAGATGAATCGATTTCTTCAAGAACGAATTTAAAGTATTCAAAGTTGCTTAATTCGCTTGAAAGAAACCTATAGAAATCTTGCATTTATGCAAAACAAAGGCAATCAAGGCTCCGACGAACAGAAGAAATGAGCTTCATTAAGCGACGGAATGAAAACTTTAATAATGTAAGATGCAAAAAACTCGACAAAAAATACTCAAGAAAATCTGACGACATAAAGGCTGTTGTAACCGGGGACTCGCCGTAAAATCATTAAGATGCTAATAAAAACTTCCTTTTGTAGCACAGGGACGGACTCGGCGGAGGAAAAATATTCAAATAAAAACTCAATTGAGAGATTGGAATGGGAAACGGCGCCCATGATTATTCCTCAAAACATAATGAAGAGAATTAATGTAAATATTCTTTTTGCTCGAAACTTTCCGCCCTCCGGAAAGTTTTATTTTACGGCGCGTCGTTTAACAACCGTCCCTACTTATTGACATTCAATTCGGGGGGAAATTGATTTATGAAGATTGTTGCTTTAATTGGAAAAAGACTTTTTTGTCACACAAAGTTTAATTGTACCACAGTCCACTTACGGAAGGAATATTTTCACTTTCGTCGTAATTTTATTCTGTGTAAAAAGAAAGAATTTTGTTCTGTGTTGTTTTATGTTTTGTGGTTCACGTATTGCAATCTATTTAAGTTGGAGCCATATATGTTTGGTATTTCTCTTTGGTTTTTTTTTAACAATATCTCCATTTTTTTAATTATTTTACTTTATGTTTACAACATGAACTTAAAAATCATTGATTTTTGTGTCTACTTTCTCAAATGCATTTAGTTGTGTACACATCGAAAAAATATAACTTTGCAAGTATTCGCTGACCTACAAGCATCAGTAGAATGACGTCACATTTCTAGCTAAGGTGATCACAGAGCAGATATAATTAATGGTACCTTCTGCCGCTAATACGTCAGACGCAGATGAGAATCCCAGTAAGACCAGTGCCTCTGTTTTGTTTGTTTCTATATGTAGAAATCATGATCATTAGCTGCAATGGTAAAAGAAAGCAGTGTGAGAATACCTGTTAATGTTCTTCTCGACTACAATCTTTCAAGAAATTTGAACTTCTGTAAATTTTTACAATATTATATACAGTGTGGGTTTATAAGATTGACATATGTATGTATTAATATATGCAAAAGTATGTCATTTTTTACTGATGATTGTTGTCAGCTTAACTTAAATCAGCTTAAAAAAATAATCAAAATTTAAGTGTATACGTGAAATGCAAGAAGTATAACAGCACACGCATTGTTGCATTATTGAGGACATCGCGACATACTCGAAGGGAGGGTGATGGCAGCTGCAGCGCACGATTACCCTGTCAGTGATCGCGCTCAATACAGCTACGACAGCCGGAACAAATGGCTGCAATTTTATTCATTACCTAATAAAGTAACAAGCACACATTATGTCATTAAAAATTAAATCTTATTACGAACATTTTGGGGAGACGACACGGTAGCCGTACATATTTTAATATCGCTTTTTAATTGATTTGAATTTTATAAATATAATTATTGTTATGTTTGCTTGACTTATTTAGTCAAGCATTGTATTTGTATTCCGAAATGGTCAATTTGATGGGTTCAAGTTTATTATATTTTTAATAGAATATCTGAGGTATATTCTGGCAAAGATAAATAATCTATATATCGTAACAATTTAGTCTACTAATGGAACATCTATTTAATGTTACGTAAACATCTTATTGATTAACTGGTAATTAAAAATATTTAATTAAGGTAGACTTGCTATCAAAGTCGAATCCCGCCTTGGCTTCTACTTCATCTTTGGGAACAACGGTATCCACCAAAGGGTGGAGACCTTTGGTGAAAATCTTGAAAAATCGACGCTCACAATAAGTCATTAATTTAAATAAAAATAACACAAATACCTTCACCGTATATGCGCTTCCTATACCTTTTTTCGTGTATAAGCATCACAAATAACAAAATATAGTGTATCCAATAGTCGGTAAGCCTTAATAAATAAATAAACCTCGCTTTCCCATATATATAAGTTTTCTTGAGTCCAGTATTTTTTCAGGATTTAGAACAAAATATCCGTAAATAATTGGAATCACTCGAGACGAGTATTCGTGAAAGGGTCTGCACGAGGTCCAGCACCTTTTTACGGTCGATAAAAATAATAAGTCGTTTTGCTCCCTCCACACGACGCGACGCCCTCCTTTTTCTGACGACACCGATTGGACTACGTATGTACGAACATCACACAACTACCTCGTACAGTATTTTTAAGTTTAATGCTAAAAAATATAACTAAAAAATATGAACAAGGCTTACTGCTTTCCGCAGTCATAAACTGAACAGCTTGTCTTGGTGGCAGTAACTACCCCCACCCCCTCACAGAAGAGCTATTGCTATACGTTAGTATTGCTTATCTCTTATCTTATCAAACCCTATTGTGTTTCTTTCATCACCAAATATACAGTCAGCCTGCTTGCGCATTCTTAGATAAAAATTGTCTCATTATTAAACATTAATATGTATTATTATACACTGGCTGATCTTCGCGACTTCATCCGCCTTGAAAAATGAAAAATATAACGCCTGACATCTTTACTGCTGTGAGGATGCTGGCGACGTTACTCGTCTATATAAAAAAATCTAATATACAATAATGTATAGGCTACAGTGGCGCCCAATTTTTTATATTTTAGACGATCCCACGGGAACCTAACATTTTTTCAGGATAAACGAATGCTATATGTTAAAACAGGTAATAAACTATATGTGTGCCAAATTTCATAAAAATCCGTGTAGTCGTTTTTGCGTGAAAGATTAACGTACATACTCGTAGATACATCCATCTTCACAAACTTTTGCATTTACACAATGTTTGTACAGGTTAAGGATTTTTTGTAAGAAGTACGAACCACTAAATGACACCACATTAACTATCATTACCGCTATTGTTGCCTATATGTTTTAGGTAACTCCTATACTTATTTCGGGAATAATCCCAAGAGTCCAAAAATCTAGTAATTACAAACATTAGCTTAATTTACACACATTACAAGTTCCGAATTGACTCCTAATATGCAATCACATACTTTATAGAAAATTTATGGTACCTATTACAAGATTCGCATTAAACTACCCAGAAAATCTTTAACCTAAGCTTTAAGCTTATAAAAGCTTGGCGCTAATGGGCGGATACCGGAAATTGCGCTCTCATATATCTCCCAACAGATTTATGAAAGTACCCACACATGAATCGGTGTCTCTGCGAGCACACACACAAGCCACGTGTACATGCACGTGGATTTACACACACTTCCATCTGCGGACAGCCGACGCTAAACTTTGACACTTATTAATTTACGGGATCATTAATTTTAGAACGCTTCCGCGGATTCAATTATATTAATCGAACGTAGGTTTTTGTAATTTTACAAAACTATTAACTAATTAAAAAATTGTATATTACTCGTCCCGGTTTTTTACAGGTATAATTGATTAAATATTAATACTAATCTGCATTAAATATGAAATTAATAAAATATTTCCAGCATATAACTACACGTGAGGAAATAAAATGTGATCGAGTAACGACGAATTGATCACAAATACTTTAACTTACTTAACCCTTTGTTTACTGTCATTACCTATGTCTACTCTTATAAATTTATTTAGGAAATACCATTTGAAAATATGTTTTCTATAATGTAATCCTATAATATTTAGATTACAATCTTTAGTTAGATGCGTGCTAATACCACACGCGTAGCAGCCTTTGCAGGGGCTACGGCGTAGCCGCGTAGCAGATAATCCGCGTCCAGTGGCGAACTCTCACGCTTCTCGTCTCGTAGCCGCTCTCTGATTATGAGTGTGATGCTCTTTCCCTGTCATGTTTAATGCATCATTGTTGTTACATAATAATGACATATCCATTAAAAGCACTATAAGCTGCTCTTACACTCGTCTTAATAAAACATATGTTCTGGATAATAATTGAAATCCTTTTTTTATTTGAAACTCAAGACTTTTCTCTATTTGTACATGGATAGATGCTTTCCGGAGTAAAATCATTTACATCCAATTGTACAATTATAACCTTTTTTCGATATTTATGAATAAGGTTTTTTGCTTAAAACAAAGTAAAAAGCGATGTTTTGTTTTGTTTACAACTTTATTTCCATATATGGAATTAGCAATAAGGCAATAGTAAATGATTTTTTTTGTTTTGATAAGGCTAAGAAAGACCATTTAAAATAATCTAGTTCTTAATTATGACCTAAATTATATTATTTCATGATTATTTTATCGCAAGACGTCCTTTAAGAAACCAACATGTTTGAAGTTACATTTACATAAGGTGAAATTTCAAACCTCTCCGAACACTAAGTCAATTGGAGAAAGAATATTATATCCGCCACTGGACGCTGTTTTTTTAGGATCGTAATCTCTTTTAGCGTTTCCCGTCTTAGTCCGGCCGACACGTACCGGCCATTGTGACGTCGAATACGTCTTCCGTGGCGCTTCTTATATGAGCGTTACAAGTGCTTTCTAAATAATCTAAGTCCAGCCGAAGAGAGCGTATTGTATTGACACAGTGGAGTGGTGGCCGGCCGTATAATGCCTCGCGGGTGTGTGCGAGCGTAGGCGAACGCGCGCGCGTGTGTGCCACCGCGCTTGATAGAATAAGCAAGTTGTCCGGCGCCGTGGGGTGGCGGACCGGCGGGTGGTTCACCCTCTTAAGTATCTCCAAGACTGGACCTCTGTCGCCCCCAGCCCACTACACATCTTCTCTAGAACATCCGGTGGTCGCGATTCTTTTTAAATTAAAATTATTCACGAAAGTATGTTTTTATAAAACAATTACTGTTATGACAATTCATACTCTATATTCCTGAAGGAAGAGGTGGTTTAATTGATTACTCGAATAACAGTCTGTCTGGTGTGTCTGAAACACCAATAACAGATAAATTATTTAAAAAAAATGTTATAGAAATATATTTTCATCAGAAAAATATTACCAATATGTCTATCTGTTGTTTAATGAAAACCAATTAAATATTTATAAAGTACTAGCTACACGCTACCGGCTTCCCCCGGGTTCAAAATAAAAACTATCCTATCTTTTAAGTCGGACCAAATTACACATAGTTACGAAGTTTTAATAAAATCGGTTCAGTAGTTTAGGAGTTCGTTGGAGACAAACAACGTGACATGAATTTTTATATAAAAATAGAGATTTAATACTCGTAATAATTTTTTAACAAAAAATAAACCAACTTCAAACCGTTTTCTAATGGATGCCACTGTCAGAACTGGACTAAATTGAAATGGGACCACTCGGGAAGCACCAGCTTTCAAATAAAAAAGGAATCATCAAAATCGTTTCACCCAGTTATTGGAACTCATATTGGAACCGCCTTGAATTTAAACACTGTTTTTCAATTTTGACGAATTATTAATGAAATATTTAATAAAAATTTGTCAAAATTACTGATGAAATCTATGATTTTATTATCAAAAACATTGCCAAAACTAAAAGGCTCAGCCTTTTAAACTAATAATATAAAAGTGAGTAGCTATAGGGAGCGGCCTGCTTTGATTTTACAGGTAGTATAACAAATATAGACTATAAGAAAAAAGTTCATTGTATTATTTTATTACTGTCTCCATCTATTTTGCTATAGGATTGTTTTTCAAGTAGGCAGTGGTTCATTAATTTAAGGGAGAAAAACATAAATTTCCAAGAATCCGAATGAAACAAACTTGTGCACAGCAGCTAGTGTATTTATTGTTATAACATTAGTATAAAATACAATATACATTGCTACATTACCACTGTTTCACCCACCTCCTTCCCTCACCCTAACCGCGGCCGCCTCCACCACCGCGCTGCCTGTGCAAGCAAATCATATTAACGAACAAGGAGAACCATCGCTTCGTTCCTATTTCATCTTTTTCGCCAGTACTCTATAGAAAAAATAGTTTAAAGTAAACTGAATATATCAAGCGAATATTTTATTCACGAACTCACATATTACTAGCTTTTGCCCACTACTTTGTTCGCGTTCCTCGGGAATAGTGCTTTTTTGAGATGAAATGTAAATTGTTCTATGTACTGTTACTGTTTAATGTCTTTGTTTTATTGAGAGAGATTTTCAAGGTATATCGTGTAAATTATTAAATTGTGATGAAAGAATTCTAAGAAATGTAATGTAAGTCTAAATCATAACTATTTGTAGATTTATGTGTGCCTCAGTAAACTTATAATATGTCATAAATGCAGATACTCGAGATTTTTTACGTGCCAGTTCGTTCGTTGTACGTTTAAGAATTTATAGCTTTCAGAAACATGTTTTTAAAATGGTAAATAAAATGCTCGAGCCAAAAGTTATGTGGAAATACTTTTACAGTCGGGCGGTCGGTATGAGTAGATTTACAATAAATACACCAAACAAAGAAAAAGGAATCTCGCTGCGGGGAAAACTTCGCCTTTTGTGTTTCAGTACACTGTTGCAGGAGTGTAGTGGCCTATACACGCGTTCCTCTATATTTATTAGTACTTATATACTTATTTAGAAGGCATTGTTGTCGATTATCATTTTAATTCTACGGTAACAATTTAAGTAAAAACAACCTTAATCAAACTATCACATTTCTGAAAATTTACTGCTGCTTAATATATATATACGGGAAACAATTACGGGAGCCGAAAATCGCGATGATATATAAGTGGTATATGTCTACGGCAGCATTGGAGTATGCTTGCCCCGGGCCTCACCTGCGATATAATTGGACTTCAAAACTGCGCGCTCCAGGCAGATCCCCAATACTTCCGCCTCGTCGGCTCGCCGCACAATACTACCACAGTATAAAATAAGGAAGTAGTAAATCTGATTCTTCCTTGTGAAAAATAAGTGTATTTAAAAAAAATTTCTGTACACATCTAGTTATTATGCTTCCTTAGCGTTAATTAACATATTCTTTCAAATAAATCGATTGATAGTCAACGTTAAATATCACAAATAAAGGTTTAAATAAATAACACAAAAATAAACATAACAATATTCATTTTATACAGTTTAATAGTAATGTGGAATATTAATATACATAATAAAAATATAGTCTAATTTGAAACTTCTTGGTGTCTTACGCGACGCAACTTTCGTAAGTTACGAATCGCAACAAACTAAAAATTCACTTGGAATGACTCCAAAAGAAGTATAACTTCAAAAAATCAATGTAGCTTCATGACATTACATACAATGACTATTTTGTTTATATTCATGTATTGAGTAATATACTTACTGTATACGAGTACACTGTGGCACTGAACTCCTATTTATTTTTGTCTGCGTTGTCTTTGCCGCTGTCAGGATCTGCCTTTTGAACGCTATTTTTATCCGATGCATTATATTGACGATATCAATTCCGTTTTGTTACTATTTGTCTTTCAAAAGCTTAGACAATTCCTCCACGTCAAAGATTTATAATAGGTAGGTTTTAGATTGATAGTAATGAAAATTTTTCTGTTAAAAATAAAATACTAATTAAAAATAAAATACCCAATATATTATTTTGTCTCAGATTGAATATTGTAATTAATTTTAGATATATTCGAAATTCATACTCAAAATTAACTCAAAAGGAAGTAAATCTTACAACAACCTGTTTTACTTCTGCGACAGTTAAAGTAATCGTTAGGATGCATCCAGATCATGTCAAAAAATATGTTATAAAACATAGTTATGTAACGTTTTACATGTGTGACCGATATACTTGTTAATAAAACAAAGTAACATAAAATGTTATTTAGGTAAATGTTAGGTATTATGTAACATTTGCACGTGAGCAGTCATCTCATCACGTGTCTTATTGGGACCAATGCTGCCAATTATCTAAAATTCTTGTTTCATGTTTCAATGTTATACAGCAATGTTAAATAATGTGAACGCAGTATCCAACAAAAGTTATGTAATATCTTACATAATCAGGACGCATCCTTTCAATTTACTGGGGTGTAGATCGGAGATCTCTAATTTAACATCAACTATTAGGATGTGTGCTATGTGGCATTGACATAGAATTCCTATCTAGACTCCTTCTAGGCTATTTAGACTTTTCCATAATAGATTTTCCCACTCATTTCAATTAATTTAAAAACACATAAATTTAACGAAATTGAATCTTTTCTTTTTAGTCAAAGCTTAAAGTTTTTTTTATAGTCAAGGTGAAAGTCTAAGCATATACAACACACGAATGAATTTAATCTGTCACAATTTTGAGTTTGTTACTCAATTGTTACTATAGGAATTAATCCCTATACCTTACAGAAGACCACCGTTAAATAACAGCATGCATGCTGTTGTGTTTTGATGCAAAAGCCCATGTCCCTATACCAATCCTTTATCTTCAATCCCACTATGGTCCGCAGCGCGCTTGCAGCTGTGGCGGTTCTTGTATTACATTTAGACGACGGTAGCCACCTACCATCAAGTGGACCGTCGCCTTGTCTGTTGAGCTTAATAAAAAAAAAGGATAGCTATCCACTTTAAGGTATGTCACTTTTCAAGCACGCCCAATACATACCAATGACAAACAAGTCTGGAATTGAAGTTCTTACGTCGTTATCTGTAAGAGCACATTCCAATAGTGAAGCACTTTCTTGTGGTAAAAGCAGTAAGTACGTCACATAAGGAACGTAACCCTCAAAATCAGCTCATGCAAATAGAAGCGTCGTTTTCGGCCACTCGAGTAGTAAATCAAGAAAGAAACCTCGGCCGGCGCGGCGGTCGAGCGTCGTTCACGCCTCAATCAACCCACGAGCCTTTGTACGTTCAATGCCCTCTTCTACCGCTTCGTCGATACTCTTCTCGATCATTTACGTGTCATGTAATATCAGCAGTGATGTCGCCACGGGAGACGCTGGTTCAAATCTCGGCCGACACCACCACTTTTGAATATTCAATTTTGCATTTCATGAGTTATTTTAAAATTATTTTTACTAGTTCTACTGAGCTCTGATAATAATCAGACACTCAGCAAGCATAACATGACTGCGAAAAGCAGTGTGCCCTGCCAGTTCTTTCCAAATACAGACCAAAGCCAACTTTGAAAAGTTCACCCTGCCAGGTACCGGGACCCTGTGACAGAGCGTTAAGGCAAGCACCCTAACCACTCATCCAACTAAGTCTAAGTGTTTATAGTTTTACCAAAACTAAGTGTCTGTAAAGATTACAATCTTCCAAAACATGTGCTTGCCCTTCTGCCAAGTGGGCTATCATGGTACCTGATAGACTAGACACGCTGAATAAATTTTTCAGGTGTAGATCATAATATGTGTAAGTGTACATAATATATAGGCTCACATAGACACACACTGATGTCATATACTGCATTGCAATATAAGTTGCCCGTTATGTATTAAAACATGGAGTACCCAAAATCCGCCCCAGTGCAAGCGACTTAAGATTGACTATCCAAATATGAAAATAAAGAAAATAAATTCTCTCTGACCGCTCCTCCAATCGCGAACCTCGCTTTTATTACATCCATAAATTCATCATATCGCAGAGGCAGCGGCCCTCGCTATTGGCCGCGAGAGCGAGACAGCCTCGACCTCTCGCTCACACCTCCTTCATATTAATATTGAATTTTTCTCGACTCCCTCCCGCCACCCTCGCGGGAGGCTCTACACTCACTCGCCCCCGTATTGTTGTTATCTTTAATGTTGTGGAAAACGCGTTTTCTTGTGTCGTTAACTTTTATATTGCACGAGTGATACTTTTACGATTTTGATACATAACTTATGCCCAAAGCTTTTAAAGTAAATAGTAAATTGGGTTTCATTTACCTGTAGTAAATGAAACCCAATTTTTTTAATGACTAGCTGGTGCCTGCGACTTCGTCCGTTTTGAAAAATAAAAGATATAACGCCTGACATACATTGAAGCCTGAATTTAAACTTTTTCTAAGCGTTGGATCTTCATTTTTAAATAAGCTATGAGTATGTACAATCTGAAATTCTATTCTAACTATTGGTGAAAGATTTTTTAAATCCTACATTACAAAAAACATACAAACTTTACCTATTACTTTTTTTACTTTTTTTTTTCATTTACATCATCAAAAATCACCCAAAGCGCCTACAGTAATTTACATATTTCAGTTCCAACAATTAATCATTGTACAAGAAATAATGCGTATTTCGTGGTTTGACTTCAAATCAAATAGGAAACAAAGAACATAATAAATTAATCACTTCGGAAAGGGGTCGGTTTTCTCCCCTTTAATGTTTTCCTTTAGTGCATTGTCTGCCTGCCAAAATTAAAAAAGAGGAAACGACCCGTCTCCGTTCTTAAACGACAACGACCTTTCCATTTTAGTGTTTCTAATACTAAAAAAATGCAATTATTTAACCAGTGCTTTTATTTTTATTTGTAGTAAAACGCCTCATTTTTAATTTACACCTTTAACAATTGCCTTCTTAACTTTACTTTTATAACCAACCCATATTAAAGATCATCGTTAAATAACAGCATATGTGCTGTTGTGTGAGGGGTGCCAGAGCCCATTTCCCTATACCTTCCCAATGCTACTGTAGTAGGAAAAAATAATTATTCATTGGCATTTAGAGTCTAGAGTTTATTTAGTACGGGTTCTAGTTCTTGATAAGATGTTGGTTGACTTCAACTATTCTATAAGGCTTGCATGTTATAAAAATACAACTCGTGACACTTAAAGGGGATATATACGCAATAAAATTACTTTTATACCTAACAATACAAATATATCCATAGAAATCTCTTTATATTCCCTCCCTTATATTTCAGAGCTCAGAAGAAATCGCTAGCAATATCTGTCTGAAAAATATATCGGATTGCTTTGTCGCAGCTTTGGAAATCGAAATCTATTTTCCTTCAAATCTAAGTGAATCCCGTGCGGATTGGAAATGTACCCTTTACCTACCGCCGGGCGAGCCAATTGATATTCTAACAATACAATGTATGAATAAAATATAAACTGAACTCGTATCAGACCTGTTCGTTTCTACGTATCGCTCGGAAGTTTGTGGGGTCCTTTTTAAATCACAATTATTACCAAAATAACCCTTGCGTGTCAATAAGTTAATAAATTTCACTTTTGCGTTTTATTGAAACAAATATATGTGTCGTTCATTGTAAAAGTGGTGTAACTCCCTATTTTTAAAACCATCTTTTCTTGCTATCAAATTTTGTCATAACTTTCAATATAAAAGTGAAGTAACTCCAATAGTTGCATTAAAATCCCATAGATGAAAACAATGAATGAATGCATATATTTTTTTTCCTACACTATAATTCACAAAAAGCTCGTTATTCTAAAATTCCGTTACAAGGAGATAGTTCACTTTTACAATGAACGACACATATGTAGGTATACTTTTACTAACCTAATAATTTGTAAATAACTGTGCCTCGGCTTCGCATGGAGGCAATGTAATTTGCTGAACGTCATTAAATGTAAGGTTAGCTATTGAAAGCGGGGTTATACTTTTCACATCACTCATGCTATGAAATTAGGTCGTAGAAAAGTGGAAATACGAAATGTGAATTCCATTTACAGCCGTGGGTGAGTAGAGACGTAAATTTGAAAAAAAGGATAAAATTTTCTTTACAACAAATACGACAATAAATCATGCATCATGCGTCATGATATCTATTCAGTCTAAGCGCCTCTTTCACCAACGTCAAGTAGGTTAAACCGTCACTTAAAGTCACCTGTCACCGGGAATAATTTAGCTGATATACCTCTGTTTGTACGGTAAACGTCCCAAACATTAAATAGAAAATAATAAAAAAAATCGCCTATCAAATGATGCAGTAAACCGAGTGCATAATTCAATAAAACAGAAAATGATTTCTAAAAGTAACTAATCAACACTTTACTTGTAGTTGGCGAAAGAGGCGCTAATGGTATTTTTTTTTATTAAAATATTATTTCCAATAGACGAAACATCATCATCATCATCTCAGCCACAGGACGACATAGGCCTCCATCATAATTTTCCAATATGACCGGTCAGGAGCAACCTGGATCCACCGTCGACCCGCGGCCCTTATCAGGCCGTCTATCCACCTTGTGGGTGGAGGTCCACTCGAGAACCTTCCGGCCTCAGCGTCCGTAAGCTTTCCGTACTATGTGTCCTGCCCACTTATTTACGTCCTAAATTTGGAGGATAAGGTAAAATTGGGAACCGTGGTTTGGACGGGCCCACAGCAAGATCGCTCATAAGTTCATAGCTGTTACTTTTATTAATCGTCATCCTAATTCCAAATGACGACATTCATTTAGAATTAAGCTGTCATCACATATAAAGTTTCCGAAACACATTTAAAATGATAATGTAAATAGGTTTAAAAGCCTTGGCATAATTTTAAGTTATGCGGACAAACACGCATGCGGACTTCGCTTTGTTTATGCTATATAAGATTGGTAGAAGGAGATATAGTATTGTAATTTTCTTTATTGTCCCTTAACATAAGCAGACGCAACAACAAATCCTGGACGCATTTCGTGTCCCCTACTCATTTAGCTGTCAGAGAGTTATTTAATACTGCGAATGACCCCTGACTAGACTCAGACTACGGTACGAGTACAGACATCTGTAGTTATATAAGACTCAATGTAACAAATTGATACTATAAAAAATAAAAATCAGCTTGGATTTTTTTCAGATATTTTATTATCAACAAACAGTTTAAAGCTGAAGAGAAATTTTTAAGCACAGTAGTACATTTTACTTGGCACTATGATTTATCATTCAGTCGATGTTAAAGTTAATATAAGTTATGTGAATCTATAAGCTAAGTATTCCCATGTAGTGTACCTTGAACATATCTCAAATTCGCTTGAAATAATTTATGGAATTTTTTCTTCAAACTGCATTATTATATCGTTGCTTAAAAACTAAAGGGCCACAAATAAAAATTACACTTTCTACAGGAGAGCTAATCGAAAAAAAATAAAAAAAAATGTCCATTTTTTTCTTATTACATATATGTATATCAATACATCGTATATATTATACATCGTTAGAAGCGTATTTTTAAGTAGCATTAAATGTTTTAAGTACTTTTATAATAAACACTAGAGGAGATATAAGCATATAAGTTACTTTTGAATATAAAAAATATCAAAATATACTAAATATTGAATAAAACAACCATAAAGTATTTTTGCAACATACAATATGAAGGATTGTGATTGTATTTTTGCAATTTTTGGACATTTTTGTCATTTTGGCATTGGACATTTTTGGCAAACATTTTTGGATTTTTTTTGTTTTATGGCCCTTTAGTTTTTAAGCAGCGATATAGTCACTTATTTTCCCAATACAAAAGAATGATAACAAAACCTACTATGACAGCCCAGCCAATTTGACACAAAAAATGTGAAAAAAAAGTGTGTCTCCTTAAAATAGGAGTGGTTCATTTATATTTTATCAATTTTATATTATTGCTACACAATATCAAAGCCGTATCAAAGAGTATCAAATCTTTATGGGCAGCCGGCATCGGTCTTTCTACATCTTAAATAAAATAGTCCGGCGTAGTGGTATATGGCCGGTATCTTATGAATTAAATATGAGCGCTTTATTCGATTCCCGAGTCCCTCGATATCTGATAATAAAAGAGAAATTTATCGCACACATACGTGCAAGGAGTGGAGGCCCAGTTCCATCGGCAGCTATTTTTTACTGTGTCCTTCCGTCGACAATCACTTCATAGCGACCCCTGTCCGAGCGTTCGATGACAGAATTATTTATCAGTTTGAAAAATGACGGGAAATTGAATGTAGTCGCAATGTTTACAACGCATTTTCTGTTCGCCGTCCTCGGGGGCGCCTTCCCCCGCGTTCCGATGTCCACTTTTCAAAGAGGCCGCTCGGACGAGGGTCGAAAAAGTGTCCCTAGAGTAAAAAATAAAAAAATATATTGTATCTTCGTTCACCGAATGTTACACATGTAACGTGGATGACAAAGAAAAAGTCGCCTCACATGAAACGGACACAGAATAAGGAGAAACCTATCGATATTTTATTCATTTCGTGTATGTAATTGTGAGTCCTATGGGAACACAGCATCACTTTCAATATGATGCAATCTCTTTAAGTGATCTCTCACTATAAGGATTTCACTGGCACGTAACGGAGCTTTATCATTTTATTTCAATTCACAAAAACCCTACGAATAATTATGATTTAATATTTTATTCAACTATAAATAATATTCTGTCGGCTGATTATGGTAATCCTAATCTATATATTGAAAACGCGAAAGTTTGTGTGCGAAAGCTTAATATTTGTATGTTTGTTACACGATGACGGAAGAACGACTGAACGGATTTGGATAAAATTTGGCTAAAATTTAGTTTATTACCTGTTAGGTTTCTGTAGTATTTTCAAAAAATGCTAAAGCGTGTACCTTTTTTGTAGTTGTCTATTTTATTTCAATGTAAGTAAAAAGAATGTGATGAATGGACATCAGCATGTAGGCTGACAGTCTATTTATTGGTCTATACCCCTTGCTTAAAAACATTATAAGGAATTATAAAGGAATGAACTGCGGTTACCCTTGCTCATTGTAATATGGTTTCCAAAATATATAACTGCTATGGAGCTTTCCATATTGTATTTTTTCCTTGATGTAGTTATAATAAAAAATGCATAAAAAACCTATTCATATTAGTTGCAATTGACTGCCAACTTTCATTCGAGTTAGTCATAATCAATGGCTTTTTATTGTTTATTTTAACGTCTCAAAAACATTATTTATTCAACCCTAACTGCTATTTTTCGAATATGCGTTCATAACTTTTGTTTATAACCTCACAATAAAATTGTTTCAGTAAATTATTCAGCACCATCTGTTTTTGTATTAGAGAAACAGTTATCGGGCCATACTTTAATACATTCTTTTTGTTAAGTAATTAATTAGAGGTTTGTGATGGTTCGATCATGTGACTTATTAGTCCTGTTTATTATTATTATCAAATGTTTATTGAAGGAACTTTTTAGAACCAAAAATAGTAAGAGTAATGACACTATATTTGCCATAAAATTTAATCCACATTAACAAATAATTTATTAAAAATGATATAAACCTGTGTCGGATAGCGGATATGCATATTTAATTTAATAAAAATGGTCCAGATTCTTTATGTAAAAAACAATTTAATATGTTATTACCTGTCGTTTTAGGTAGTTAGGTATGTATATAGTGGCCATGGCCGCTCGTAAAAATGTTTTATTCACCCCATACGGCGTCGTAAAAGGCGTAATAACGCGAGGAGGTATCGTGGAAGCAATTACTGATCTGTTACAGTTTGTTACAAACGCGCTTGTTTATTATCGTTTTATTATTAAACTCATTTGCTGAACAAAGACGCCTTTATGCCATTAATTTCCAGAACACATCAAGAATTAATTTATTTTCTACTTACCAGCACTATAAAATGTTTTGAATTAACTTTACGGAGTGATAAAAACTTATTTTAGAAAAGGTTTTAGTGATTTCTAATTTGATTTCTATCAAATGATTGGTGCTTTCATTTGAAATATAATACTTACTGATACAAAAATATTACTGAAATATAATACTTAAATAACTTATACCTACATTGTTTTATAAATATATAAAATAACCAAAAACGATATACTCTGAAGTAAACAATGTTTAACAGTACACACTAATTGAACAAAATGTATACAAAAAGTTAAATACTTATTTAAAAAAATAATGTACCACATTGCATTTTTCGTTTAATATACTTCCCCTATGTAGTGTTCAACCGTAAAATTCATAACTAAATATAATAATCCGCCCGCCCAACAAGAAAAACCGCCCGCCTACAATTTCATAACGCGCCCTCATTGGCCTAAATGAGTTGATATAATATCATAACAGTCCGCTATTGGCGGAGGGTATAGGGCGCCCCGGTGTCCCCTCGCGTTTCTCATTAGAGTTTAGTGCATCGTACAAAGTGGCCTCACTCGTCGTTACGTAGGTATAACATGTTTTACGTCGGTGTGTTACCGTGATGGCCTTTCCGCGCTTCAATAAATATGTCGGGTGTCTGCCCGCTCCGCTTCCCTCCCGCCCGAGTATGAGCGGTAGGAAATGCCGACCGCCGCCCAAGCCGGATCAATAATAATACTCGCCCATATCTGCAGTGGACTGAATCTGCTTGAGAAAGCCCGCTTTCCTCTCCCCCCCACCTCCTGCCCACGACCGACCACCGCTACACAAACAATATAAATCATTTTCCCGGCGCTGTTACCGCCGCGGCCGCACGCTACCCACATCCGATACGCGCGGCCCGTTCACTCACCGGCCGAACGCTTCAATCACAACAATCTACTCAGCTTATAATTCTATACTATGCTCTTCTACGCAGCTTATTATTATACAATACATACTCTAAACAAAGCATAGTTATACAACATAACATAACATAACATACAAGCTACATACGTATTTAACTAAAAAATGTCTAACTTTAATATTCTCTACGGTTTTTTGGAACTTGTAAACTGTTAATGGGACTAATAAAATTTATAACAATAACTTTCAATCTATTAAGCTACTCTATATCTTAACTAGCGACCCGCCCCCGACTTCGTGCGAAGGGCCAATTTTCAAAAATATTTTGTCAGTGGTAGCTTACGTTATTAGGTTATAAGATGAACCTATGTTCTAAATTAGAGCTTTCTACATTTACTTAGTAGTTTTCGTCAGTCAGCAGGACAATAAATATCCTATAATATGTTAATCCAGATAATAAGCTATCTGTGTGCTAAATTTTATCCAAATCTGTTCAGTAGTTTTTACGTGAAAGAGTAACAAACATACATTCATCCTCACAAAATTTCTCATTTATAATAATTTAAAATTTAATTTAAAATAATATGAATATTTTAAGTATGATTTGACGACAAAAGTGACCCTCAAATCGAATATCTGCATAAATGGAAGGTCGGGAGTGAATCCGATACGGTTTCGAATAAAGTAGGCCTTGTCATTCAGAGCAACTCGTATCTCGCGGTGATGCAGATCGTGGTGGTGAACAAGCGTACTTTGTACAATTTATCAAATTGAGTTACCGAGGGGCAATATCGCAGAGCGAACGCAATATTGCAGCGCGTGACCGCGTCTGCAATACACGCTCAATACATCGGGCAGCGGCGCCGCCGGGCCCGGCACGTCCGCCGCCCCCGCCCGTCTTCTAGCCGACCGTCCCCGCCCGCCCAACTGACCACCTACATATTTAGCTAACAATGCCTCGCCATCCCTCTCCCGCCTACGCAAACTTCAAACACAAGACAAGGACGGCTGCGCTCGCCTCCGGTCATTGCTATATTTATTGGCGACGCTCATAAGTACGCGGGTCAGGTTATAAGTTTCTACGAAATGAATGGCCGAGGCACGTAGGAGGCGAGCGCCCGTCGCGTTTAACAAGAAAGCACCTCCACCAGAAACTTGGCGAAGGGGGTGCGCCACCCCACAGCCTCTGCCGTTATAATTAAAAAACAAAAGAATACAGAGGCACTCGCAGCCTCCACGCCGCTGTACAACGTTCGACTTTATGCGAAAATGCAACCAGCTACTGACAGTAGCCATTACTTTAACAACTGCGCACATAAAAATACGGTTTATTGAATTTCCTATCGCAGTAACCTGATTTACATTTTTTTTAATATTATATTTTTCAAAAATGTTTAGAAACAAGATGCAACAATCTTAAAATTTATACAAAATGAAAAACAAAACAATAGTCTATATACTTTACTTGAACGCCATGATCTACTTTCTTTCAAAATCTGGATAATTACTGACTGTTACACAAGATGTATGGCATCATTATTTTTTTTTATTATTTTTTTTATTTTATTTATAACAATCGTATAGAAGAGTCTATAGTCCAATTAACAAAGTTTCACGTGACATGAATATTACTAGGTTAAAAAAACCCCTTGTCCCATCACCCAGACCACAGAATAGGTTAGTACAAGAACCCAGACTATGAATTACCACTATAGATACCTATACTATTTAAAAAGTACTAATAAACCTATAGATAAACCTTGACCTTACAGAAGTATACACTCTTCACTTAGATTCAGAAACAACTTTAGAAAAGATCTGTGTAATGTATTTATTTTGTGTAAGGAAACGGCTAACTGAACTGAAAAGTTCCAGAGGCGTCCGGTCCGGTGCGGTCTAAATTAATCTTATAAATAAATCATCAGACCCATGTGCTCGCCGGGGTCGTCACAATTCATGCGGTCCGTTCCTATTACAAATACCATTACGGAGTTCGCAGATGACCGCACGGTTTTATAATGCGAAGGCAAAGTCGTCCGGCACCCTTCCCCCTGCGCAGCCCCCACCTCTAGCCCCTCGCCCGCTCCCTTGACCATCGACCGACAATTGTAAATGGCACATAAAATAAATGAATGTGCAGCGGGACTCGCCTCTGCAGCAGACAATATAAATTACGACCGGACGATTATATTCCGGCGGGAATGAAGCGTTCCTCCTTCAAATACACTTTACATTGCTCGCCAGGAAGCCTCTTCCGTAAATTCATCGCTGCACACCGTCCGCCTAAGTTTAGCTGTGCGTGTAATTGCTTTATTCTGACTGTGCCGTTATCATAAGATGCGCCTAATGATGTCTGCTTGTCTGTTATAGTTGACAGCTAAAATGTTGAACGAACTTTAATTTTGCAAAGAGCTTCGCTTGGTACTAAGATCCAAGCTAGCTGCTTAATGAATGAATTGTATACTATCACGTTGGCCACGTTGGAACTTTGTTTGCCTAGGTAGTCGTCAAGAGAGCCGCGTATTAGCGAACCAACAACGGGTCGGTTAAAGTCACCTATAGTGACTTTACAATTTACAATGGAAGAACTTCTAATTGCTGCTTTTTTGAAAATAAATCGATTTTGAATTGTATTCAATTTAACCATTGAGTTTTTAATCAATAGTAATTCTTAGAGAGTGACATATTTGTTCAGTTCTCATCATAAGATAGCGCGAAAATGAATTGTGTGTCACAAAGCTTGTCTGGTAGATTTAAGAAATACTAAAATTACGTGTATTTGTCAAATGATTGTGAGGTATGGAGCAAACTGAAATGACATTTTCCTACCCCTCTCATTTTCTAATGTTAAGAGGGGAGCTAACTTTAATGGCAAATTTCCAATAACATCTCATTGATCTTGCTAAGTGAAATTTATGGTATAATTAGAACGGTAGATAGCTTTAGCTGAGCACACACAAGCGAATGTCACTGACCTCACTACATGTGAATAATCTTCATGTAAAAAAAATCTTGTGTGTATTTTGTATGGACTAGGTACAATCTCGCTCAACCGATATTGATGAAATTTTCAAACAAAATTTTGATTAGCACAGCGGGTGATCATGTGAAGTTTAATAGCGATCAGATAAACATTTTTTTTTTGTTGTAATTTTGTGTCATGTTTTCCCTACAAAATAATACATCTTGTTTTTTTTTCTGTTTGAAAATAAAATGCATGAATAAAATATATGAGCAATAAAGACGTATGTTTTACCACCTAAGTAAATGAAGCGCGGACGAAGTCACGGGCAAAAGCTAATTGTATATAAAATTTGAAAATAGTGCGATATTCATTCTATTTATCGTAACCTTATAGATATTATATTTTTCTACTTGAAATTGCAACATGCTTGAAACGCCTTTAAGATTAAAAAAAATTGTCGTAATAAGAAGTATTTGAAATTTTCATTTTAGTTTAAACCCACATTATTTTTACAAGTCTAAATTATTTTTTCTTTATAATTAGCATAAATTATTTATTCCTCCTTAAGTTTGTTACAGCGGCATCTGTGAGAAATTCAAGAAACTAACACTTCTACAAGTTAACTCAAGCAATCTTTGAGCTCGACGGAGAAAACTGTTGTACATATTTGCATGATCACAATAAAATGAAACAATGAAAAGTTAATACTCTTTATTATTGTCAATTTGTTTAAATAGACCTATGTTTGTTCAATTCGAAATTAAATTTAAGTTTGAATATATTATTTTTGTTTTTAGTGATTTCATTTCATTGATACTTTGCTGCTTGACAATTTTTGTAGTAATATTTTTGAATTATTTAATAAATTAATTAATAACTCGGGGAACGGTATGTATATTTGCTGGTAACTCTTAACTTACTCAAATTTTAAACAAAATATACAAATTCAATTTTAATTATTTCGGTACCTATTTATAGTAAGTATCAGCGTAATAACTTTTTATTTCAGGCAATTTTTCAAATAGAGTCCTATTATTTACTTCGCGTATAATAATACCTAAATATTATTTAGTTTGCGTTATATAAATAACAGAAACTAATATTATTTTTAACCTAAGTCTGTGAGAAAACTAGAGGGAGACTAATTACGAGTCATTCGATATCACAGAGCAGTCATTTGGTCAGTGTCGCAAAACTAATGACACATAATGACGGCTGGGCAGCCAGGAAGGGGGTGAACAGCTTCACCGAATCATTACTTAGGCATTGTCGAACAAATATAGACTCTATTGTTATTCCGCTTAAGGTTCATGAATGGGGAGTAAGGACGTCTAGTCAAGGTCTGTTAGTTAGCCTCCCTAGGAGGTCTTGTTCGCTCGAGTACAGTCGCGGCCCTCGACAACCACCTGACCACCCCAGCCGCAGTTAATTGAAGCTCCCGACGGCACACAACATAATGTTTTTGAGTATAATATTATTAATATACAAATAACTGAAACGAAGAAGAAATGATTATTGATATTTATTAAATAACGTTGTTACTTCACTAGTCATAGGTCTAGTGGTTAAGGTGCTTGCCTTAGCGCGCTGACTCAGAGGACCCGGGTTCGATTCCCAGCAGGGTCAACTTTTCAAAGTTAGCTCTGGTCTGGGTGTGCAATGTTTGTCCCCCTGACCATTGTATGGTTATCTCATAACACAAACTTATTAAGTGCTTTTTTTGGGAGCCATACAATTTGTGTGTTTAGTTCAAAAAAATCTTGAACAAAAAAAGTTACTTTATCTAACTTCTTTTGTTTTTGTTTCTAAATCTAACCGGTAGAAATATGAAAACCATGTATTCTTACAATTGCTATCTAAGGGCCTCTTTCACAAACTACATGTAAAGTGTTGATTAGTTAGTTTTAGAAATCATTTTCTGTTATATTGAATTATGCACTCGGTTTATTGCATCATTCGATAGCCGATTTTTTTTTATTACTTTCTATTTAATGTTTGGGACGTTTACCGTACAAACAAAGGTATATCAGCTCCATTATCCCCGGTTACCGGTGACTTTAAATGACAGTTTGGCCTACTTGACGTTTGTGAAAGAGGCGCTAAGTCTATTATTAATTTTACTCAATTGAAATACAAGGTGATTTTATATTTACAATAGAACGTATCATATTAAAAATAAAAATTGTTCAATTCTCATAAGTTACTGGTTCTTAACGAGTCCATATTAATAAAAGTCTGTTTGTTAAAAAGTTGACTAACTTAAAAATAAAATAAAGACTATGAACAGGATGCTGTTGAAAATTAGACCAAAGCAATCTTCCTACGTGTGAATTATTGATGTGGAACGTTTGATTCGATATCTCCACCTTGCACGCTCTAATCACGTTGAAGATAGCGTAAAGATTTGATATTCATTATTAATGAGGGCTCTACTATACTATACCTACTTATAAAAACGTATGCGAAGCTCTAGGATGCGCATGCGATGGTGTTCTACGTCACACCGCAACTACACCGTGTCGAACCTCCGTCCCACTGATCCACTTATGTGTGGCCGAACAACTGGAAAATAACACATAATGTTGGGTTTTATTCTGTAATGCCTAACCATTAAATAGTTAAGATGCAATGCCCGCTAACCATTTATGAACCGCAGCGATCAGTTTAACTCTTGCTCCTAACTTCCTATTTTCGTCTTAAATGTGTATTATTATTATTGATCGTTTAGACAAGTTTTTATATGAAAAATTCACATTTAGATGAAAATATAGTAAAAGTATTTTAACTACTATATGTTCGTAAGTCATTGGTGGACGTCATAGTTGTAACATTGACCGTTCCGTTACAGTGGGTCGAAAGGGTCAGTGTTGGGTTGGGTGGGTGTTACGTTTCTCGATAGAAATGCAAGTGGGTGTCGAATTTCCGAATAGTGAAATCGGAAAGTGAAGTGCCACTTATAATTCGATTTGAAATGCGCAAGTGATTGCAATAATTCTATCCAGCTAAGCGCGTGCGCATGCAGTTACTTTCACTCGATGCACTTTTCCAACTCGAGTAAAACTCAACAAATTGCATGTTTTTCTTCTAACGGAAATTAATAAATCATTCACGTTATAAGTATACGAGATTAGTGCATCATTTCTTTCCAATAGAACGCCTTCCAAGCTTTGCCGGACTACAAGAATTAATTTTCTATTAAAATTGGTTCAAGCGAAATCTAAGTATTCCTATAATTTCTGGCTCGTCTATATAACATTTGTACAATTAGTTACCTGTGATTAGATTAGACGATTAGTAACAATTGGATATTTGTACCCGAGACTTCGTACGGGTTGAAAAATGAAAATATATGAGTTATTATAACGCCCAACATCTTTGTCGATTTTTTTCAGGATAAAGTGTAGGTATATATAAATCCAGATTTAAGAAACTACATAATATATGTTTCCAAATTTCATCCAAATCCTTACAATTTTGCGTTATTGAGAAACAACCATTGAAACTTACAAATTTTTGCATTTACATATATATAATACCTATTATTAGGATTACTTATATTATTAGCGAAATAAATCAAAATTAGTTTAACCATAGTTTAGACTTTAGAGTAATCACATATCTTAGCTTAATAACACAAGAATGGAAGCAAAGGCTAGCGAAACAATAAAAGTAATTACAGTTAGCTCCTCTTTCTCAAACGTCAAGTAGGCCAAACTGTCATTTAAAGTCACCGGTAACCGGGGATAATGGAGCTGATATACCTTTGTTTGTACGGTAAGTGTTCCAAACATTAAATAGAAAATAATTTAAAAAAACGGCTATCGAATGATGCAGTAAACTGAGTACATAATTCAATATAACAGAGAATCATTTCTAAAAGTAACTAATTAACACTTTACATGTAGTTTGTGAAAGAAGCCCTTAGTTTACTTCTAAGTAAATATGTATTATTAACTATCTATAGATTAGCATGTGAACCATTATAATAGTTGTCGGATGGTGTATGTATGTATATGCAAAAACTATGCGGTCTGTGAGGTAGCCACAAATAGTGAACTAAATACATAGGAATTGGAATATTGTTTCTAAATAAGCTTTATAACCTACAATAACTGTGTAAGTGATTAATGCCTCAATTGTTAACAAAATTTTTATTAAATTACTGCTTATTACAACAAATCTATAAATACACAATATATGTATAAATAGCTCCGCCTTCATACTTTCTTGTATGTGCATCGTGCACGTTTGTATGGTGAGTCCGCAATATAATAATGTAATCGCTGATTGAATAAAATAGGGTAAGGTTGCTTAAGTTGTACCACGGCCTAAGTCGTACCCCGGCAATATCACACCCTGATACTTATAAATTTCGCCATCTAGTGGCGTTGAGGTGAGGTATTTAGTCGAGTGAGCAAACGTAAAACAAGTGGATGGCCGACCGGTTTTGTGAAGCAGAAATAATCAAAAAGTAAGTTTTTTATACACTTTTCATTAAAATTTTTGACTCATTTGTAAGCTTTTTATAGCAGGAATGTCATCTTCACCTTATTTCTTTGTTAACGTCTATTAAGAATACTTATTTGGCAATAATTTAGGCATACTCAAACGGTAAAATACTTTGAGGTTATGTCAGAAGTTTTAGTTTTAATCTTAGAAGACCCTGCTGCTTAAGTCGTACCTGTGTAAAATTCCTTACTCGTACCGGTACGACTTAGGTATTAAGTAAGAAAAATGTTCAATAATTTATATTATTTTTTACCAGGTAGTAAATATGGCGAAGAGAAAGTAAAATACTTGGAAGCAGGAGGATATGGACGAAGCTTTACAGAAACATAGGAATGGAGAAACTGGATTTAATAAAGCTTGTAGAAGATTTAACATACCAAAGCCTACAAGCCAATCACAAGTGGAGAAAGAGGTCTGACTACAACAGGCATAGAAGCGATGAATACAGCAGGCGAATTTATACCACCTATGTTAATATTCAAGCGTAGCAGACTGAATGATGCCTTAAAAAAAGGAGCTCCACCAAACACAGCATTTAGTTGCTCTAAAAATGGTTGGATAATGTCAGAGCTTTTTGTTCAATGGCTCCAACATTTTATTAAGTGCACAAGACTATAAAAAAGTGTTCTAAAAAAATCTAAAACTAATTCACTTATATATATTCTCTAAGTACGACTAAGGCTATAGGTGGTAAGAATTAGGCGACTAGGCGCCTTAATCGTACCGAAAGTATATTTTTGAAAATCGTTAAAAAAATTACTTTAATAAAAGATTTTTATGTTTCTGTGATTTTTAATTAAAAAGCAACTAAATAAAGATTTAGTGGGTGCAGAAGATTTTGTTTTATTTCAATTGCACTGAATATTACAGTACTAATTCTTTAAGGGGTACAACTTAAGAAACCTTACCCTAAGTAGGTAAATATATTTTCGTAATCAGAGGATAACGGTTTCCCATCGCGTATGTGAGGAAAGCGCGGATGGAACGTGCGCGGGGCGAGAAATGAAATTGATGAACTTTTCTCGCAGCAATAATGGCTTTGGCACGTACCAACATAATTCCCGGCAAAACTTCCACACACCGCTTCGTCCGGCTCCAGGGCTGTACATCACAACGTTAATATTTTTCCCCTTGGGTACATAAGTAAAAGACATAACCTATGGTCCTAACTACCTGAGGCAAAAAGGAAAATTAAAGGTTTTAGAGTTTTAGTTTTAGTATTTCAAAACACACGTTGGCATTTATAGCAACTTTTGATATTGATATTGATATATTTAATTGTAAATCGGCGGAAATTAAGCGTAAATTGACAGCTATACTATTTAACTGATTTGTTTTTTTTTTTTTTTTTCTTTTAATTTTGTTTTCTTTTTCTTATTATTTTTTTTTAAGTTGAGTTTAAGTTTTAATAATTGTTTAGTTGCCATGCATATCATTCGTCTCAATTTCTATTTTGTAGTTTATCTGGGTATATCTAATATACCTTAAAATTGCCTTGTGTTACCTATACCTATTATAAGATTTTTGTTTGTGCTGTTGGTGTACATTTTGAAAAAAAAAATAATAAATAAATATATTTTTTATGTTGAGGTCGTCAGACAGGCTAACGATCCACTTGATGGTAGGTGGCTACCACAGGTGACACACGCCACAGGTGCTGCAAGTGCGCTTGCGACTACAGTAAGATGAAGGATAATAAGGAAAGTTAATAGGTGCTGATAGGCAAGCCTATCTGCTAAGAAATAAAAAACTTCCTGCCTATCAAATAAAACTTAAATAACAATATGTACCTAAAGACAAGTGTCTTTATGTCGATACCTTAATTCGCAAACCAAATAACTCTTCTGAGCCAAACTTTACAGGGGAGACTAAAAACGTTATAAAGTTTTTTGTATGATACGAGAAAAGAAAAAAAGACAATTACATTGGAATTATGGCTCGTATTAACCGATAGACCTTTTGAAAATTAAATTCTAATTGTCATTAAGTTTCTCCCGTATCGAAAAGTCATTTTCAACCAAAAGTGGAGTTATTCGTTTTGTTTTATTAAAAGGTTTTTGCTTCTTGAGAAACGGCTGTGGTAATGGAAAATGCTCGGATTAATTCTCTGATAAGATTTGTAACGAAAAAATCAATAGGAAAACAAAACTATATTAGCAAGCAGAATTCCCAAATCTTTTATGGTAGTAATCGCTCTGGATGGCTTTCACGTTGGTTCACAGCTTCAGAGTCCTAGTGCATGGCCGAGACATCGGGAAGTCCAAAATCAAGAAGCAAAACATCTTGCATTCTAATATCGGAGGCAAAGGCGATGTCGTATTGCATATACGACAGAAGAACCAATACTTACTTTTACCAATACCAATTCCTAACTTATATTCACACTATGTAATCTAAACAGGACTGACCAGATTTTTTATCCAGAGCAGGTTACTGGACAGGCCAGTATAGACTTATTAGACTACATATATAGAATACGGAATTTATTCTAAACCGAATGGCTCACCTTTTATCATTGAATAAATAAATAAATACAGAGGTGTGGTCATAATAAATATAATTATTTATATTAAACCTGACCGCCCCCTACTAATATTCCAATTAACATTGGTTTAATCCAGCCGTTCTCGAATTTTGCGCTCAGCTGCACATTTAGCGATTCATTTAAAATTATATAGATATATGCATTTAGAAACATCAATAAATAAAAATAAAAAATAAAATCAATTAGGCGCTCAAGAAATATAAGTCTTCACATATTTTTTGAAACTTGAATTTTATATGAAACCATAAATCTATGCTTAATATAATATAGAGAGATTTTGTTAGTTTGTTTATATGTTGAGGATAATCTCCAGAACAGGCAGTGTATTTTTCAGGCTTGTACATGTACAGCCCTACTTCAAAGGACATTGGACGGCGGCGGCGAGGTGCGGGCGAAGAAGGGAGCGTACATCCAATATAAGAAGAGAACAAAATAGGTTTATATCGGATACTTTGACCATTCGACCGTAAAGTAACTTCGCTCTTCGACTGACGCCCTCTGCCTCATATCCTTTATATTCATGATGAAAATGTTAAAAATAACTACGGCATACGAAGTCTGTATACACCTAAATATACAATAAAATTATTTCAGGTTAATGGTTGTTTAGTTTGAATCAGGTGACAAATAGTTTACATTTATCTTTATATTAAATCAATCTATAATTAAATATAAAATTATTTGTTATTTTCAACGCAAAGCCAAAAAGTTTAAAAACCTAAAATTTGGAACAGGTTTATGTCATAAAATAAAAATGCGCTAAGAAATTATTTTTGAAAAATTCAAATCCGTGCGAAGCCGGGCCAGGTCGCTTATCAAGTGTCACAAATAGACACCGCACAGAGAACTAAAGCAGTCGATACTAATAGCGACTAAATCAGTAATCTATCGAGACATTAGCTCGACGTGTGGCCTAATTTGAGACGTGGACAGCCATCAAGTATTGAAGGCCTTGCAATAGGCTGCGGACATCTGAACCAGCTGGTATTATTAACCAACGCGTCGGACGACTACGCCTTGCCCGCTGGGAATTAACGAGGTCCGTCATCTGTTACCATTACGGTTATATTAGAGAAGTATATGGGACATTAATAAACAAAGAGCTTGTGAAATAACGAAAAGTAGGTATCGTGAAACCAGAAGCAGAAATGAAGCCGATGTCACCACCAGCGCACCGCTTAATCAGCGTCGGACCTCCCGCCCTATATTTGCGTATGCAAAGAGACGCCAGCCGCATTAACGATGCCATATAGCCAGCGTAGCATGCACCGATTGGGCAAACACATATCTGCATTATAAACAGCGCCAGAGCACACAAACGCGCTCTGTGGTCGGCCTTTACCGGCACACGGCTAATCAACGAGCTGACCTTCCGCAGCCGAACAAACGCTAAACCCGCACCACGCTCGCTGCTCTCCTTGATGGAAAATTGTACCGTATTTGTTTATCTAAAACTATCCAAACGTACATTTGCTACCAAGTAATCGACCTAAGAACATAAACTACATGTAACGACACAGGAGTTATGTAAATCGAAGTAGGGTAATCAACCTTTGCTTTTGTCGGGAGCATCGATCAATTAACTACTTCATGTTTATTACTATGTGTAATAATAACAAGGCAGAAACGATCATAACAAGTTGTATGTTCAAAAAGTATGCGTGCATGTGCAGTGAGTCGATTAAAAACTTTCTACTTTCCACGTTCGTTGTCAGTGCACCTGCATTAACGGAAAATCTCGACACATTTCTCGGACTCCTCTCCACTAGAGCGAAGAAAGAAAGCGGGTTAAGCGCAATTAAAGGCTGTAGGACTATTAAAGACTATTTTTTGATTTTAAAAATGTGCTCAGATTTTGTTGTATTGTAAATTTTATTGTTTTTTTAATATTTAAATAGCGTCACTAAAAACAACTATCGGGCGTTAATATGAGCAAGTACATTACAATTTTTTTTATGAGAAAATAACGAGCTCTCAATATGCTTCAGAGGTTACTACTCCTACAAGGAATACCGATTTTTTATCTTACTTTTTCAATATAATCACAGTCTAAATAAGGCGATTTTATCACTCAAAATGCAATGGAAAATGAAACCAAATTCAATATAACATTTTTTATTATCTCTTACATCACTTTAGTTATTACATTTAAACATACAACCATAGTCATAAATAAATAAATTACAATAAATAATTTACTGACATAGATCTGAGAACGAGAGCGGATGACCGATTCGTTTAAGTAGGATGTCCACAGAATGGACAGTACTTTGGTTTAAGGTTGTGGGTTTTGGCGCGGGCGTGGTGTCCATTGGGCAATGGCGGTGTTGAAGCGTGGACGCACGTAGGGCTGGGGCAGAGACGACGCCAGGGCGCTACGCACTCGTGGTGGTTTGCTCGGCGTAGTACCGGTAAGGATCCACTGCGTTTGCCTTTGCTGGCCTCACCACATATAGATTCCGCCTTCGAATTAAAGACTAGAATTAAAACATTTTGAATTAAGACGTGCAAATAAAAAAAAACTATTCGGTTCGAATCTTTAATGGAAATAATGCTACACTAAACTCGATTTTACTATTTACGATGCAAAGTTTCTTGGGCGACTCACCTATGATGTCCATCTGCGTGTACTTGGAAAGTGGTTTCGCCAGTAGCTCCGTCGTGACTGAACAACTTTTTGAGGGCAATGATACCAGCGATAGTCAAAGCGACCTTGCTAGCAATGAGTGCTTTTCCTGCTATAGCAGCCAGGGTCTTCAATGCGATGCCTCCGACCACGCTTATAGTTGTAAAGATACCGAGCAATAGATAGGGTAGCACTTTTTTCCCTGTGGAACACATAAGCTAACTTTAGGACGCATAAATTTTCACTCTTCAACTGTACGTTCATGAAAATACAACAAAGTAGGACCTAACATATCAGATTAACCTAACTTTTTTTTTTATTCTTACCTCTTCCTCGTCCTTCCGATGCCAGATCCATGGATATGGTGTGTGTGTTCATTAATTGTTCAAACTTAGTTCGCAGCATAGTGTCAAGCTTGTCTTCCGTCGACATGCCGGGGAAGAACCGCGGTTCCGCGACAGCAGCGGGCGCGTCAGCTTGCTTCATCAGCGTCAGCCCATCGGCGAGCTGGACGCTTTCCTGTTTAACACAAGTAAATATTAAATTATTTAACTACACTGTCACTTAGTGGTACATCCTTCATTTACACTACCATAAAGTAGGCCTAACCTGTTCCACAGCCCTCGTCAAAGCTGTGAGAGCTTTTCCTTTCAAACACATCGTTAAGTGCTTTTGCGCACTACAGTCATCGTAGACCTTCTGTAAGACGGCGAACTCCGCTGAAGGCCACCATGAACTCTCGTCAGCCCTTCCACTGTCGATTTCGTTTTGTGCATAATCCTCGACATCCATTCTGCGGGATCTTCGAGGACCGTGAACGTGACCGGATGCGATGACCACACCGATAACTGATAAAAACGCTATCCGGAAGGTGGCGCACATTTTAACAAATTTTCACACACTGCACTAAAAACTAAAAAAATCGACGTACACAAGGGTGTTCTGGCGGCGACTGACGGTTGGTGGTGCGGGTGCGGACTTATAACCGCGCGCCACTTCGCCGTTGAGCACCACCAAACATCCGCTATTCCGCACCAATTCTCCCGCACGCGCACTTACGTAACTGAACTTGAAACTGATCGAGAACCATTTTCCAAGTGAATTTCTCCGATAAAATGCACTGCAAAAAGCGAGACACATATCTATTACCGATTACACTATGTGTGGTACGATACGCTCGCCAGTGTGCGAATCGGTGTACGTAATTACAAACGGCTTCGCGTGTTAGAGTGAAGACCATTCAATTGTGCATTTCACTCGCGACCGGCCAATTTCAGCGGCAGTAAAGTTGACTGCTGAAACATTTATAGGTCTCTATGAACTCGTGCGCAGAGTTTAAGGTCGCTGTGCAATCGCATTGGCATCGGCGTCTATGCGTGTAATGTGGTTGCGTCGCCTGACGTGCCTAAGGATATAAGCCGGTGGCAAACCCACATGCACTAGGAAATATTACTATAAATGTTTAAAAGAAAGTAAAAGCATTACCGAACTAATGATAATAAATGGTTAATGAACCAATTAAGTACTTAATAACGGTATCGATCGATGGCATAGAACACCGATGTGTATGTGAATAAAAATAAAGGTACCTACAGAAATTTTAATTATCTAGATTTATGTTACTTACAACAACTTATGTACCTACACTCATTTTTGAAAAAAAAAAGTATCACCACATCTGTGTTCTTTGCCATCGATATTATAAGTTAAAGATTAACTCTTTTTGAAGACTGATTGCTCTGGAGATACCGAAACGCAAAAAGAGACTGATGGAATAAAAAAACAGTGCAATTTTAAAATTAAACCTTCTGTATGTATTGTACACATTTAATTGAAATAATTTTTACTGCTACCAATATTTATACTTATTCGATCATTTTAATAAAAAAGGCCTTCTGAATCTTCTTGTTTTTGACGGTGATTATTTAATGCATTATCTCTATATTTTATTATATAAAAATTATCAGATGTGTGCCAGATGAACTCCTAAACTACTGAACCGATTTTGATCACACTTTGTTACTATATTATGTAATTTGGTTCAACTTAAAAGATATTTTATAAAGTTATATTTCATATATTTATATAAAAAATATTTTATAAAGTTGCGCAGACGAAGTCGCGTGCGCCAGCTAGTCTATTATAAAAACTGGCCTACTTACCATGATGATTAATAAATCCTTATGAACAATGAACAAGTTCTTCCAGTCAATATTACATATTATACCTACTTACTCAATATTGTAAAATTTTTAAGGTTTATTTTATAATAATCTGCTGGCACCAGTCCAGTAACTTTGAAATAGTAGAAAACTAAGTTTTCTACTATTTAAGTATGTCTATTTAGTATTACTATTTAAGTAATTTCTAAGTATGTCCGAGTTTGTCTTTTCTGTTGTTCACCTGAGCAACGAATTTTGGTGCATTTTTAATTATCGCTTTGAAACTTATCATTTACTATGTGAATTAATGGCTGTAATGAAAATTTATATATTTTTAAAACTATTTTCGAACACTTACGTAACTAACATTGCTTCTCTACCCATTAAATGTAGGTACATTAAAATGTTATTAACCTATAGTACCTCCTTGTACAATTATCTATTCTGTGCCTCTAGTCAATTTCTTAGGAATGATCCAGAGCGAGTCGCTAGTCAAAATATATGTAAGTAGGACAGTAGATACGACACTACCATCTATTTATACTCGTAGTAGGTATAATCAATTATTTTAACTACTGGAACATACGTTTGGCCACACGGGTTCTATCGACTTTCATAAATGTGTTTTCAATTAACTACTATAACTATAACTACAATTGACTTCAATCTGCGATTGTTCCCGCACCCCTTAAATGTTTTTGGATTTAGATGAATTTAAAGTATTAAAGTGATAATAGTCCGTTGGACCTACGGATTCACCTTGACTTAATCTATTAGGATTCCGCTTGAGGGCTTACTTTATGTTTTCGGGGTCGAGAAATCCGAAAATCGTGATCGGGAAACCCAAAATTGGGAAAAATTGCACCCAAAATTGGTTTTTCGCGAATATCTGGAAACCTATTGCGAATTTCATAATGCGGTTTTCAAAAATTCGAAAGTGAATTTTTTTTCTAACAATATATACCTACTATTAAAATAATGTGCAGACTATCTAACAAGAAAATTTACAAACATCTGTGGAGTAAGAAAAAATAAATATATCAACGGTTTAAGTTAATACATAAAAAAGTATTTAAAGCTTTTTAAAATATATGCTATACTTTTAGGTGTTCTTAGGTGTTAAAATATTTATTCAGTCTTGTTCATATATATTTTTTGAACATTTCATTTTAATTTTTATGAAATATTTCACACGTAATGAAAATATAAATCTCAATTTGACGAGCCCGTTGGATGAGTGGTAAGTGTACCTACTATTCTAACGTCTCAGGTGCCCCGGGTTCGATTCCCGTCGAGGTCGACATCGCGACATTGGAAATGAACTTTTCATCCCGATGCCAGAGATCACTACCCCATCCCTTGTCCGTAATCCTTCTATGGTAGTTGCAGCACCTATGGCGTTGCTTAGGAGTGTTATAGGCGACGGTAGCCACCTACCGTCAGCCTGTCTGTCGACGTTGACATATAAAAAAATTGTTAATATATCCTACTAATAGTCGGCTGGTGACGGCAATCCTAATCTTACGGTGGTGATTGTATAATATCTTTGATATACTCTGAATACAGTGCCGGATTACTTAGCTATGTAGCAAAAGTAGCAATTGCTACTCGTCCGGGACCCAGCGACACTTTTGGTTGCTATATTTGCGCAAGCCTGGTTTTTTTTTTTATTTGTCATGATAATATAGCCAATCAACAAAATGAACTCCTGCCATCTCAATCGCGAGACAACAAGTGGCTGTGATAATCTCAATTATGTTTAAACAAATGAGTGAATGTCAAAAATGCGCAAAGCTGAAACTTTACATATTGTTTATTAGCAGTCCAATATGGAAAAAAACGCTTCCTACCACCTCTATTGTAGAACAACAAACTCCTGCCATCGACATATTATGTCATGGATTTTCGTAGATGACTATTTTGCTCCTGCCTACGCCATGTTCTGTCAAATGGCTGGTAGCATATTTTTTTTCATAATCTTAATAATTAAAGTAGAGATAAAAAAACAGCTTTGCGCATACAAGTCAATTTATTTTTATTTTTTAACATTATTATGTCGATGGCAGGAGTTTGTTTTTCGACAATAGAGGTGGCAGGAAGTGTTTTTTTTTCATAATGGACTGCCAATAAACAATATGTAAAGTTTCAGCTTACGCATTTTTGACATTTACCCATTTATTTAAACAATCTGCTAATAAGCGTTGTCCCGCCGGTGCGCCGACAGGAGTCGATTTTATGTTTAACAAGCGCCAATATGACACAAAAACCATATACCTAATAAATGTTGCGCAAATGTGTCAAAAAATAATTTCGCTGGCTCCCGGACTATACGGGCCACGCATACAAATGCCTACTTGAGCGTCAAATAATGTTTTTAGAAAACTTACAATTAAACGAAACCAGATCCAACCAGCTAAATTTTCAATATTTTGAAATGAACATTTCAGAAAATATTGTTCATATGTTCCTTATTCTTTTATGTAGTACAGTCGGCCGCAAAAGTCGATTAACATTCAAAAGTGCAAAGCAACTGAACACTCAACGCGCCATAAGTCGTTGTTACGACTAGAGAACAAAATAAACTTCACTTACAAACGATCGTAAAAAGCTTCAGTATGTAAGTAAGTTGAGTATTCAGTTGTTATGCACTTTTGAATGTATTAATCGACTTATGCGGCCGACGGTACCTACTTAAACTTAAAAGTTTAAATAAAATTATCTTTAATATTATGAAGCAAGTGGGTTGGCGATAGAAACGATTTGTATTATTAATTATTTATTTTTGGCAATCAACAATAGGTTTCAACAGTATGGCGACCGCACAGTTTGTTACCTCGACAAAACTAACCCCACCACTTCCATAAAATCACGAGAAACACAGACTGCTCTGATTGGTGGACGATAACTATTGGTTGAATGCCTGGCTTTGCTATTGGCTGGCTGGCTGGCTGGCGAGTTGGAGGCTGGCTACTGGCAGGCTGGCTAGAGACTGACTCCTGATTGGCATTTGCTTGCATACCATTGGCCGGCGCGTTACATTCGGCCATCCTGCAAAACAATTGCTCCCGCAATGGAAACATTGGAGAACATGTTAGCTTTCTAGCAAATCGATAAGATCTTCGGTTTCTAATTGTTCATCAGAGCTGCTGGCACTGTCAGATACAGGTGCTACGCTCTTGTATGGTCGGAGTGCGTCAGCTGGTACCAGACCGGTAAACTTTTTGTACCCCCTCACTCCTTTAATGCTTCTTATCCTGTATCTGTCATTGCCAACGACTTTTGTTATCAAATAGGGGCCCGAATAGATATCATCAAGCTTGGTGTTCACCTTGGTAGCGCTACAAGTGGGACCGTTTTTCCACAAAACAAGATCACCCTTCTTGTATATGTGACTACATTTACGTTTCCGATCGTAATACTTTTTCATCCTATCACTAGCCTTTTCAATACGTGTGCTCGCATTACTACGCCTCGTTTGAATCGATTCATGTTCACGTCCCGGAATAGATACATCACAAATGGATCTACCCTCACGAGAAAACATAAGATCATAGGGCTTATACCCAGTAGTTTCATTTAGTGTGTTATTTATTCCCCAAATAACATCCGGTAGACAATTTGCCCAGTTGTTTGCTGCTTCACTAGGATCGGTTGCCCGCAAAGCATCAAGTATGGTACGGTTTGTCCGTTCGACCTGGCCGTTTGCTCGCGGGCATGCAATAGTGTTGAGGATGTGTCTAAATTGTTTATCGCTTGAAAACTTCTTAAAATTCCTACTAGTGAATGCTTTCCCACGATCAGTTACTACGCGATCTGGATACCCAAATTGACTGAATACTTTTCTCATAACACGAATAGTTTCTATAGAGTTAACAGTTCGCGTAGGTTCTGCTATAACAAATTTGGAAAACCCATCTGTCAGTACAAGCATGTACGCATAACCTTTCTTTGTTCTACAAAATGGTCCTAAATGATCTACATGTACCATACGCATCGGTTCAGTAGGTTTAGGGATCGGATGCAACTTTCCCTCCTTCTTGCCATATTCGCTCTTACCGTAAGCACAATGTAGACAAGACTTTACATATTTACGTATGAATCTTGACATTTTCGGAAACCAGAAATCTTTTTTTATTAAGTCCATGCTACGCTTCAACCCTACGTGCCCAATATCATCGTGATGCATTTGTAATATTTTCCACCTAGCCTGTCCCGGTACTACCAATCTTTTGCCGTTTAAGGTTTTCCTATACAACTTATCATCAATAAGTTCGTAATTGTCTATCACGTTTGGGTCTACCGTACCACCTTTGATTTGTTCGATGATACGATTCAGTCGGTCGTCTTGTAATTGAACTGTACGAAACCAGTCGACTATTTCTAATCGATTCACATTGGAAACATCAAGGGGGGCGCCGGTATCGACAGGGTGCCTACTCAGTGCATCAACGTGTTGCATGCGTTCTCCCGGTCTATACTCAACACTAATGTCGAAATCTTGAATGAGAAGCCACCATCTCGCAATGCGTGGTATAAGATCGCGTTTGGTCAAAGTTGCTCGAACAGCTGTACAATCAGTTACAATTTTGATAGGTTTACCGATTGCATAAACTCGAAGTCTACGTAAAAATTCTACTACAGCTAACGTTTCAAGTTCGTAACTATGGTACATACTCTCTTCCTTACTGGTTACACGGCTATAGTATAAAACAGGTCGCAAGTTACCATCAACCTGCATCTGCAATAATATACCGGCGATTCCCGATTTGCACGCATCCGTATGAATCTCGGTAGGTAATTTTGGATCATATAAAGCAAGTACGGGCTTAGTACACAAGCTTCGTTTTAATTCTTCGAAACTATTGGTTTGTTCTGAGCCCCATACCCAAGTTGCATTTTTTTTGGTTAACTCTGTCAAAGGTCGAGCTATAACCGCGAAATTATGAATAAATTTTCGAAAATAGCTACATAACCCAATAAATTGACGAATGTCGTGAACATTTTTCGGGACAGGAAATTGTGAGACAGCTACCAACTTAGAATCTCCCGGTTGGACACCTTCTTTCGAAATCTCGTGTCCAAGATAGGTAATTTTATTTTGTAAAAAGGAACACTTGTTCATATTCAATTTTAAGTTTTCGGAATGGAGCTTTATCAATACGGCTTCTAACATTTCTAACCCGGAATTAACGTCTGCTGAGGGTAGGAGTAAATCATCTAAAAATGCTAATATTTCATATCTACCTGCACATTCAGAATGTAACGAATCAACTAATTTATTAATTAATCGCATGAAAACAGACGGCGCGTTGGCTAAACCAAATGGGACCCGTTTATATTCAAAATGACCGTGTGGGGTAACAAAAGCCGTCTTGTGGGTATCCTCCGGGCAAATCGGAACCTGGTGGTAACTTTGGGCCATATCTAAGCTAGTGAAGTATTTTTTACTGGCCAACTTCGAAATCTGGTCTTCTATATTGGGTAATGGATACCGATCTTTGACAGTTATAGCATTTAGCGCGCGGTAATCTACACATAATCTACTATCGCCGTTTTTCTTTTTAACTAAAATGACGGGTGAAGCATAACTGGATTCGGATTCTTGAATAATATCTCCCTTAAGTAACTCTACTATCTTAGTCCTTACTATTTCCTGCTCGTGGTGTGACAAACGATATGGTTGTCGATGAACAGGTTGCTCAGTGGTCAACTTAATTTTCATTTGCACTAATTTTGTGCATCCTAACTCCTGTGTAATGCTCGCAAAACAGTTACTATAACGTGCTAACAGAGACAACAATTCATTGTACTGTTTTTCGTTTAATTGACCAGTCCTAATTTGTTTTACGTCTACCCCACCAATGATGGCACTGCTGGCATGGCTGATATTAAATACTGTGCTGGCTGATACATTAGAAATAGATTGGAGACTGCTAACCTGGCTAAAACTATGCGACTCCTTGCAGCTCTCAGCTCTGGTCAACACTTCGCCCGGCTGCCACACGACATCCTTGGTTCCCGTGTTGATAACCTTGATATAGCCCTCTTCACCACGCAGCACGGTGGCAGGAAGGGAGTAAGTGACACCATGTAGCTCATAGTGGCGTGGAACTGTCGCCACATCGTTACCTTTGTCGTTCCCCAACGTGCGTACTTTAATTATGGAAATCCCTGGTGGCAAGCGTTCTTCTGCTGAGGTAACCACCTTAAAGTGGTGATTTTCTTCAGAGACGTCGAAGGAATTGAGAAAAGTAGGTTCTTGTATAAGTGTGACAGCACCATTACTGACAAGTAATGACATTCCTTCTTTATTGATTACAGGCTGACCAATTAATAAATTAATTCCTTTCATGTCGACGTCAGAAAGATAAGCGCTACACATCATGAGTATGTTATCAATTGTAAGTTGAAATTTGGCCTCGCCTCGACTCGTAATGAAGCCTCCGGAGAATCCTTTGAGGACGACACTAGTTGGTGTGACATCAAGTGCAAGCAGTTTACAAACTTGGGTAGAAATCACATTGACTTCACTTCCGGTATCTATATAAGACTTAACGTGGATGTCGTTCACCTTTACCACCTTCTTGTAAATGTCGTTATAATTCTGTAAGAGTTTAACTTCTTTGATGCTGCTTGATCCTTGCCCTGAGACGGTAGGCATTGAATTTACTTGATTCTTGGGGCAACGTGTTGCGATGTGTCCTTGTTCCCAACATTTAAAACATTTGCGTAAGTCGGGTAGAGAACAGTCACGTAATGTGTGCCCTGTTATTTTGCATCGTGGACAAGGAGCTGTATCTAAACTTATAACCTTCCTCTCCGTTGTCGTAGTGGGTATGGCTGAGTTTGGAGCGCGTACCTCTGAATACAACGGGCGGTAGTCATCGAGAGCGCAGAGATAACCCTCATATAGTTCATCGGGGCGATCACATTGGAAAGCTCTGGCGTTAGGTTGAAGGGTTGGCGGAAGTCCTCGGATAATGCATGAGACACTGGCGCTATCTGATAGATTGCAGCGGAAACACATGGCGATTTTATCTTGGTAATATTTCGTCATCGTTTCTGTGGGTAGTTTTCTTCTTCGTAACATTTCTTCTAACATATTACAGTAGTCACGATGTTTTGGAAATGCACGTAGCAACAGTACTTTCCATTCGTCCCACGAATTATTGTAGTCTTCGAGGCGATTATACCATTTCCTCGCCTGCCCTCTCAGCTTGTCTTGCAAATAGAATGATTTCATTTTGCCGTCCCAACCGTGAATTTCACCAAGTTGATCAATTTTCCTAAGCCACGCTTTCACCGTACATTCTTCGCTATCAGGATCAAATTCCGGAATTAAGGAAGCGGCGCGGTGTTCCCTTTCCTTGGTGAATGATGGACTTTCCTCGCTTAGCTCCCGTACGGCTCGACTAACCTTCTTTTCCAGCAAATCTTTCAACAACTTTCTTGCAGGCGGCGACGGTTCGTCTTCTTGTGAAGTATTTTCGTCTGGATCTTGGCCGTCTTGTGACAGGTCATCCCATCCAGGAGGTCGCACACAATGTCCATGACGATGACTGCGCTTCATTTTCTTCTATCCCACTTCTGAGTTGAAGCAAGTGGGTTGGCGATAGTAACGATTTGTATTATTAATTATTTATTTTTGGCAATCAACAATAGGTTTCAACAGTATGGCGACCGCACAGTTTGTTACCTCGACAAAACTAACCCCACCACTTCCATAAAATCACGAGAAACACAGACTGCTCTGATTGGTGGACGATAACTATTGGTTGAATGCCTGGCTTTGCTATTGGCTGGCTGGCTGGCTGGCGAGTTGGAGGCTGGCTACTGGCAGGCTGGCTAGAGACTGACTCCTGATTGGCATTTGCTTGCATACCATTGGCCGGCGCGTTACAATTATAAGTAAAAGTAAAAAATAATAATAGAGAAAATACACTTCATTTTAACATTTAAAATCCTTAACACCTTAAACTAAAGTTCCTAATACAAACCAAGGGTCATTTGATAGAATTTGCTATGGGCCCCGCGGTATCGCTCATATACTTTTCTCAAGTGTTATATTTTTTATTTTCCAACGCGGTCGAAGTCGCGGGGCCAAGCTAGTTAGTTAATAATACGTTCACATTTAGCAAATTGGGGGAAACTATTTTTTTTTCCTTTATGATCTGTTCTTTCCATCACAATACCTAAACTTTTTGCAGTGCCCGCCCTGGCTGTGGCTTAACTTATCTCTGTTCACTTTTTAGCTATCTTTTTTTGCGACTTTTTTAATGACTCGTGCTTTATATATTACGAGCACAAATAAACGATGAAATGGGAAAATTTTAAATGTTTCACATGCTGGTCACATTGATATATTGGCTATTTTTTACGTAACGATTGCCATAAATAAAAAAATAAAGATTCTTGTTCTTCTTTAAAAAAATGGCATTTCGGCTCGTTTCGAGAACAGCCATTAACTGCCAGTGTCAAGTAGGTATATTATACTTTAGCCAGTGTCATTAGCAAAAACAGCAATTTGAATTAGTCTCTCATATGTGCACTCCGCCACGAGCTCCGTAGAACGGAGCCCGTTCGGAGCACACGGGTGTGGGCGAGGGAAGGCCAGTGAGAACCACCGGACTGTCGACTGTCGAGGGTAAGCCCCCCCACCACGACAAGGTCATGGCCCACCTAGGGGGGAAAATAAAGATTATAACCACGTTTGACTTATTTGACAATCACTGACATGCCAACAATTGATTTGACATTGACAAATTGTGACATTGACAATCCCAAAAGTGTATTGTTGGAGTTGGTTTTAATTGGATGGTTGGATTGGATTTGTTTTGTATTGTATTTCAATTTGAAGATTTTAAAGATTTCTAAAGGGGATTTTTTTTTTTTTTTTATTACACAAGAGCTCATTTTTAAATAAATATTTTATTAAAAAAGGCACGTTAGGCGCGCTCAAAATGAAAACAGAGGAACTTAATTTCATTGGTAATGATCCAGGGGCAGTAAAACATGGAAATTTTATAAATTACTACTCATTTCACAGTGCTAAGGAAAGAATAAATATGCTAAACAACGAGATGTTTCCAGCGCCACCGTGTTCTAAAGAACCACTTTTGTGTATGGACATAGGATGTAATACAGGTGAACTTACGAAAGAGATTTATGAATATTTAAAAACTGTATATCCAGATCACAGCATACATATCTTAGGTCTAGATATAGATCAGATTTTAATAAAAAGAGCTATCGAGACATACAATGAGACCAAGGACATCACGTTTGAGGCTTTAGATGTAATGACTGCAGAGGATCAAGAAACCATTTATCAATTTCTAAGTAAATTTGAAAAAAGAACATTTGACTTGACATTCTGTTTCTCAGTGACCATGTGGATACATTTAAACAATGGTGATGAAGGACTGCTCAAATTTCTGACGTTTATTTCAAATATTTCAAGAGCAATCATTATTGAACCACAACCTTGGAACTGTTATAGAAGCGCTCAACGTAGACTAAAAAAATCTGGTTCCACATTTGTTTTATATGACAAATTGAAAATAAGGAATGACATTGATAATGTAATAGAAAGTATAATGCAAAAGAACAATCACATTAAAATATATGAAACGGGAAGTTCAACTTGGAAAAGAAAAATAACAAGTTATCAACTAAAATAGTTTATTTAATTTTTTTATTACATTTTAACAGTACATTTTTTTCTATAATCACATAAGCGAATGTGATACTATTTTTTATAGATTACATTTAAGAAACAAATATAAAAATCCACAATTAATCTGGCTTTTCAATGTGAAATGAGGTGTAATATTACATCTCAGTGTAAATGGTTCCATTTAAAAGTATGAACAGCGATATTAATTTATATCTTAAGATGTTGAGATGTATTTAAATTATATCCCATAGTGAATGGGATCTTCCTTTTTTGATATGGGAAACCTTTAGAGAAACAAATTACTTAACATGACAATCCCTTAAAAAGTATAAAATATGTTATACATTTCAAATTATAAGTAATAACTTAAAATGTTATAAGTAGTTAAAGATTCTATCATGGAATCGTGAGTTGTTTACATGAACTTAATGTTTGTGTGGGCATGAGCCCGCGGGTCGATTTACCTACAAAAAAAAAAACAAAGTGGGCTCAGTTGACCACCAAGTGGTAAATAGTAGTCGACTGGAACCATGGGCTGAGTAGGCCCTTATCGATAAATAGTAGTCGACTGAAACCGTGGGTCGAGTTATCGGATTAGTGTGGGTCGAATCACCTATGAAAAAAAAACTAAGTGGGTAACTGAACCTGCGGGCTCAGTGCTCTGCGGGCCCAGTTGACCACGAAGGGTTAGTTTCTAATATTAAAATCAAAATTTTGTGTTATTTTTTATTAGCTGCATTTTGAATTCACCCAGCTTTTAATTTCTTTTGTACAGTTATGAACTTTAATATTTACATTTACCTATTTTGTGATAAGATTCTAATTTCTAAATAAAATATTGCCATTGCCTCAGAATATTGAACCAACCGGAACACAACCCCACTTTTAGTACATCTTTATCTAGTGATCATCCAGTCAAAAAAATATACACAAAATTTCAATTACCCATATTTTAATTCAAGTAAAAATAATTTTAATTCATTTTATATCCTATTATCTTCACAAGTAAGGGTAATAATTACTTTTCATTCTTGATTAATTCATTCACATTTCTATTTGATTATACAGTATTTATTCCATCGTTTGTATCTCTAATCTAACCAGGGACAAGAACATTAATAACCTATGAAAAGTGATGTGACTATGGTAGTTTGGTTATAATACCTACTTTAAAAACAAGAAAAAATAAACTGAAAAGTCCCTAGCAAGATTAATATACAAAATCTCAAAAAATTGGAGAAATTGTTTATTATACAAATTCATTACAATATAATTTACATTTAAAAAATTAATAAAAACTTCATTTCTACTATATTTGCCTGTACAATATTGATTGTAGTATATGTAAGCCTGGATACAAAATTAAAATTTGTAACTGAAAACTTTTACTTTTATGACATGAAAGTTTTTTTTTTTTTTCATGAAACAAAATCTTTAATTAGGTACTTTACCTAATCTAAATTTCATAGCTTAACGAGTATCTACCATACAAACTTCATTTCATTTATTCTTTCTAAAATTACTTTCTCAATAACTAGACTAACTAACTAGACTAGTTTGGAAAAAGAAATTGTTTTGAGCACACAATTGCTTCAAATTCCATTTGGATGCTATTGTAAGAAACATTCAACTTTGTAATACAAGTCTAAAAATATTAGAAAACTTGTGAAGCAGTGAAGTTTGAATGGATGTACACTACTTAGTCTAGGTAACTATTTCTAATGACTTAATGTGTTCACTTCTTCAGTACTTGATTCAAATTCCAATTTTACATCATTGTTGATTCCTTCCACATCCATTTCAGTTTCTTGAGCGTTCAACATGTTTAATGTTACCTGAAAAAAAAAAAAAAAAATTTGACACTATTAATAAAGGATGTCAATCAAACTGGCATAATAACAAAACCATGGAGTCCCAATTTATAGATATCCTTGCCACAAGACTTCAAGCTATAATTAAAAATTATAAACTAATCCCCGACTTTCTATAAGGCCCAAACTATATCTATTGTAAGTTACTGAGGAGTTGAGTATCCTGCAGACTACTTGATACTGTAGCACCAGGTCAAGGTTACCATGTCATGGAAATACCACCAAAGAAACAGTATACCAAATTTCACATCAATCGAACCAGTGAAAGTTAGTGATAAGGCCAAACAGATCTACATAAATTAAAACTAAGAACCATCCCAATTACAGACAGGATATTTAAACAAAATTCAAGTAAACATGAACCTGTTGTGAAATTGGTGCATTTACAGTATGCTGTGTCGCCTGCAATTGTGCAGCAGGTGCATTGTTTGGAGTAGCTACGGCGCGCTCCTCTGCCGTCTTTCTTTTAACCGGTGTTTTCGTTTGCGAGCTGAAATTGGTTAGGGAAATATTCAATGATATCAGCTTTATTACACAACACTTTCATAGTTCTCTCAAATTACACAAAATATATAAAATTAAATAAAAATTAAAAAGCCTTTGCAAAAAAATATCTTTGCAATATTGCAACTACAAAAGTTTCGAAGAGAAACAATTAATTTCTAAACCAACTGAATTGTCAGCTTCGTTTAAAACTTGGCAATCATTGATCTGAGGTATAGTATTTATCTTACTGCTTCCATCTGTGGTATTTTGGTTTAACTTTTTGGTGTTTTTTTTTTTGGTTCCTTGATGCTATATAAGTTCTTGTAAAATTCAGTTGCTACGGTAATAACCTCTTTATGGTTGCTTAGAGTTTTTCCACTTCATTTTAGTCTGTCTATCCATGTCTTGTTTGTTCTCAACTCCTTGAAAGCCTTTTTTGTACTTCCAGGTTGCATTAAATGTTTTTCTATTGTGTTATATCCATGTTTACTGCAGTCTTTTTTTATATATTTACAAACAAGTTTGTAAAGTGCGACTATTTCGTATTTTATTTAACTAGTCTTATTTTTTGTATTTTGCAGTTCTTGTCTTTGCTTCAAGTCTTAACCTGTGTAATCTTTCGCGTAACAAAACATATATATAATCCTGGTATAAAATATCATCATTAGGTACCTGGGTATAGATTCAGCCAAAGGATGTAAAAGCATAGTCATATCGGCAAGTTTATTAAACGCAGCTCCAGCTTCTGTGAATATTTCGCCAACCTAAAATTCAGTAATAATAAAATTATTATAAAAGGCATTCAAACTAAATGGCCAATGATTTATTTTACAATAAACACATTTATTACCTTTGCAGCTGAATTACTCATCTTTTAATAGATAGTTATTTATAATGTATCTTCTTTTAATGTTTTCTTCAGTTCTAATTTTAAATTGTGAAATTTGTGAATCAAATCAAAACATGATCAAGACCATGTCAAATTGTCAACAGTGTTGTTCGTGTTCCTGACAAATTTAGAGTTGCCGTATTCTAATTTTAAATTGCCGGATTTTTAGGGAGAAGGAGAACTAAGAAAAATGCCGTATTGTACAAAATGTTTATTTGCAAGTGATGTATGTATGTACTATGCGTGTACTACTTTTAAACTTACTTATTTTATTCTTCTGATTTTCAATAGTTTCTAGTACTTCTGATTCTGTCGCCCCGAATAAATGTGAATATGGTGTATAAGTTGGTGCGTTCCATTATACGAAATATTTTATTTTTACTTTAGTCAGTTACCGTATTTTGGAATACGGTAATCAAAGAGCTGCCGTATACCGTATTTATGATGCCTAATATGCCTCAATGCCGCATATTACGGCAATTGCCGTATCAAGAACAACGCTGATTGTCAAGACCACAGACACAGAGCACTTTAATAAGTTGCCAAATTTCATTTTCAGTCAGCGTGGCTTGGACTGAATTGAAGTTATGAACCTCGTTTGAACCAAAGGTTTGAACTGAATACCGTGTTTTTGTTGTGTTCTGTTCACAGAGCAGTTCTGTTTACCAAACATTTACCAAACCATGTGTTTGCCATGCCATGCCAAATAAGCCAAGCCAAGTGCTCGTTGTGTTACTGCTAGTGTGTCTATTCTTTTTTTATTTTCTTTTATAAATATGCTTAATTAATAAAATAAGAAGATAATTAAATAAAACTTAATATCGTTCTTGGTTTGCCTGTGTTCTGTAAATGTGACTTGTTGTTTTAAATGACAATTTTGTGTTTTCTTTTGTAATTCTGTTTCGTTTTCTCAATATCATCATTAAAACGCAATTAAATATTAAGCAAAAATATGTACAGACAATCACCGAACTTTAATCACCAAAATGGATTCGGAAGAAACAATTGGCGACCAAATTTTGGTCAACGTGGTGATTTCTATCCTTATCCTCAATCTGATTTTTATGAAATGAAAACAGAACAGTGTCACAATAATCAAGAATTCTGGTGTGAAACATGTGATAAAGGATTTCGGAACCAAACTCTTTTAGAAAATCATAAATCAGAGCATCAGGTAAAAAATATATCTTGTGTAATTATTTTCTAAGACATATTAACCTATGGTGAGGAACTAAGTACCTACTATTCCCTGATGTGAAACCATCATATCTCACAGCAAACCAAGAGGCATATAAGATGTGTTAAAAGGACTCAAGGTCCTTGACACAAGGTGTGATCTTCAATATGAGAGATTTTTAGTATATGAGTCAACTTTCTCACATACTAAAATAATCACACATGCTTGATGGCCTCAACTGAGTTTCTCAAAAGATAGGTCTTAAGATGAATATGGACAAGATGACAGTTATGTTTAATGTCAATGTTGTGCCCACCCCAGAACAGTTGGGAATTCAACTCTCGAAATTGTTGATGGGTATATTGGTAGGGGAGCCCATGATGCTAAATGTGGAGTCACTCGAGCGTCATTGGGACCTATTGGATTTTGAAGATTAGATGGTAGGAAGAAAAAAGGTTATATGATGTTTTTCTTTTCAGTGGTGGGGTGAGCGTCTACAGGTGTTCAAAATTTTGTAGGCGCTGTATTTAAAGAAATCCTCCATATAATCGTCAGATTAATAATCAACACGATCAGAAATTAAGGCTGAACCGTCTGTATGAAAATCTGACACACTCGAGTATTACAAAATGGCAATCACCAAGTCTTTTTTGCATTTTCAAAAAGCTGCCACAAGCTTGCGTTACATTCGAATCGTCTGAATTTTAAATGGGAGCTTAGTTTAGGTTCACTTTAACATCCCATCTGAAAATCTGATTCGCTCGAGTTGTATTTAAATTTTTACCTTCACCCCTACCAACCAAAACCGGCTGATTAATACATATCCTTTATCGGAGACACGTGGGGAATATTCATTGGTAATATCTGACGCGCTCGAGTAAATAAAAAAATCCCCTCTTGGTACAAACTTGGACTGCTTATCCAAGTCAAGGACAAACAGTCCAATTAGGTACCACTAACTTCCAAAAGGAGGTAAATTATTGAATCAGGAGCTCAGGAAGCTATCTTCTCATCAAAAATTCCTCAGTGCCTTAAAACAATAGTTTTCGACCAAAGTGTGTTGCCAGTTAGTAATGACATGGTGTTGAAATGTGGACTATTGTAGGTCTCACGAGGCCTATAATCTCAATACTCACAGATGCTCAACAAGCTATGGAGAAACTTATGCTTAGGGTTACACTACTAGATTGTATTGGAAATGGTAAATCCATGAGATTGTTAGAAGTATTTAATAATCTATATACAAGTATAACATCTCATCACTAGGCCAAGGCCTCAATTTAAAGATGGCATAGAATCTCATTGCTGTATTGCAGGATGTCATGAATCTTCAAAAATTGACAGTCCATCACAATCTTATCCAAACAACTTACTTAATTCACTAATTTTTTATTTAACTGATTGGTCTGTTTTCATTTCAGAAATGTAACATTGATGATTGTCAGCTTGTGGCACATCCAAATGTTATAACAAAACACATTCAAATGCAACATTCATCAGGATTATACAAGAAAATATCAAAGCTGAGTAACCCTGAAGAAGTAGAAAAGTGGAGAAATGAAAGGCGCAAGAAGTATCCCACCAAACAAAATATAGAAAAAAAGGAGGCAGAAATAAATGAAAGAGTCAATAGAGGAGAAAGATTAGGCCTCAAACAAAGTGAAACGAAAGGATGTCGTAAAAGCTGGGGCCTTAGACCAGGTCTGTACTCGTTTTATTATTATTTACATTTAATTTTTGTCATTTTCTAGACATTTTCATGAACCACTATTTTGCTATAAAATTAAATTTTCTTAATTTCAACCAGATGTAGGTGTCACTATTTAGTCAATGAAAACATATTGTCTCACAGGAAAATAATCTTAAATACAGACTGTAATATTTTTTGTTGCAAACATCTATTTGTTACAATTTTGTTACAATGCTTATAATTTTTTTTTCAACAGAAAACAATAAAAGAAAACATGTCTTTGGAAGTGACAATAATGATACATCAGGCTTTAGTAAAAATTCAAAGTTAAGAAAAAACAATAAAAAACCTCCCCAAAAAACATTTAAAGAGATATTACCTTCTTCAGAAGATAACATCCCACTGAAGCCTTTTGCTGGCATTCTAGGACTGTTAATAGATAATGAGGAGAAAGATAATGAAGAAAGTGACGGCCTGATAGAAGACATTGAAAATGAAGAACTAATAAAGAAACCACAAGAAGATAAAATAGCCGTTTGTGGTGCTTTATCATCTCTAATATGTAATTATGAGTCTGATGAAGAAATTGAACAAAACAACGAAGTCATCAATAAAAATGAACAGTCTCTACCTAAAAGTACAAGTAGCAATGACGTAAAAACTAAAATAATTAATGGAAATCAAACAATTACTAATGAAACTGGTGGAGCTAGTGATGATGACAGTGGTCCTGAAGAAGTTAAAACGGCTAACACAGAAGATATTGCTACAGCACTTCCAGAAAATCAAAAAATAATAAACAAAAGAGTTTTCAAAAATGCACATAAAACTGGAAAACCTCAAAGACACATTCATCGAAATGCAAAACCCAAACTGCCATCTACACTTCTTGAAAAACTTTTATATAAAGAAATAAGACAAGAACGTAATATTGTTTTACAATGTATTAGACACATTGTTGCGAATAACTATTTTGAAAAAAAGTGATAATAAAATGTCTCTTTTATTTACATACTTTTGTTTTATTTTATTTTCTACTTAGAACCAAATTTTTTCTTTTGTTGTTAGATTAGTCTTTGAAATAATAATCAATAGCTCAATAATTGACACGGCGGGCCACTTGATGGTAAGCGATGGTATGTGGCCTTCGTCGCTACGCAAGCAACGCCACAGGTGTTTCAAGTGCGTTGACAACCAATAGGTTGGCTCTGCATTCCTCATTCACTCACCAAAAGTCAAAACAAATTTCACGGTGGTTGTAAGGGTATGTACGCACCATGTTGCGGTTGCACTTGCGGCCAACCGGACGGTCAGCCGTACAGTATGTATAGCGACCGTCATGGTTTGCGGTCCAGTCGGACCATTTCCAAGATAAAAAATATAAATCGTTCTGAATCGAAATCCGTAGTTGATAATTGTAGCGTGTACACGTGCGCTTTTAATGCCTGGCAACCGCAGTGAATCTGAATCCGCGTGTGTAGTGCGCACAGCGACCGTCCGGCTATCCGCCAGTCGGGCCGCAGCGTTCCGAGCGACCGGAGCGGATGGGAGAGAGCGAACCACCGCCTGCCACGAATGTGGGACGCCGATTGATACGGCCGACCATACGCTGGCGGAGTGCCCAGGTTGGGTCAATGAGAGGGCGGCTCTGACGGCAGTCGTGGGACAAGATTTGTCCTTACCCGCTGTCGTCAGGGCAATGATTGATAGTCTTGATGGCTGGAATGCCGTCAAGACGTTTTGTGAAGCGGCCTTGAGTGGAAAAGAGGCCAATGAGCGAGCCCGCGAGGCGGACCCCCAGGCTGATCCACTCAGGCGTCGAAGAGCCGGCCGACGTGCCCGGGCTTATGCCGCGGCGCACGTCACGTGACAACCTCAGGGCGTCAGAAGGGGACATGTCTGACGCCCTGAAACACTCAACAAAGACGGGTGGCGACTCACGGTATTCCAGTGGGCCGCCACATTTAAAGTGAGGTGAAACCATCGCCCTGAGCTGGGTTCGAAGAGAACTTAGCGGTGGGTGGGGGGGATCCGAGAATAGGGCCTCGGCTGATCGTCTCGGACCCACACATCACCGCTGATGGTGGAACCCGGGGGGGTTTTAGTGGGTATTCCCGGTGATGTCATTTCACCGGGCGAGTCCCACACTCCTCGTCGACTGTCCCCGTCGACGAGGGATAGTGCGTAAAGGTCATTTCCCCTCCTCAAAAAAAAAAAAAAAAAAGGATCCCATGGGAGCCAAGTGGACGGAGGCTGCTCTGATACTGCAGAGTCAAATACCTGATTATGTATATGTTACCTATTTTTAGTGACCCGCTCCAACTTCGCACGGGTGCAATTTTATATGCATAAACCTTCCATTGGTAGTAACTTGACCCCGAAAGTGTGGATCAAATTGAACAAAAGTATCGAGGACAATTATGAACATTGTAGGCCTTTATTTGTAATCATGCGCTAAAACTTCTGAACACTGAATTATACTTTTATACAGCAACTTACTCTGGACCAAGTTATAATTTTAATTCAGGGACAGAGGGCCTAGTGCGAGTTTTACTCTTATCAAACGCGTCGAACGTGTTAAATGTCAATTACAAGTTAGCCACCAGGTAGCGCTGCTTCATTCCCATACAAATTGACGTTTACGCTTTCGACGCGTTTGATAAACCTCGCACTAGGCCCCCAGATGATGCTAGGTCGATTTGTTCCTTTGGTCCACCTTCACAACTAGTTATGTTGATAGTTTGCCACGAAGAGTAAATAAAAGAAGTTAATATACACAGTTCAACATTTATTCAACTGTCTTTTGACAAGTTAGGACTGTGCAGGAGCAGCCGTAGTCGTGGTAGCAGCAGCTTCTTCACGGATGCGGTCCTTCTTGAGAGTGCCCATGAACGCGGCCTTGTCAGCCGGCGTCTGGAAGCGACCGTGACCGAATTTCGAAGAAGTATCAATGAACTTTAAGTTGATCTTCTCCAGAGCAGCCCTCTTAGTGTGAACGCGCAATGACTGAAACAAGTAATATTTTCATTTAGCTTCTTAGTCAATAAAAATATAATATAAATGATAATATTATTTAACATGTCATGTGTAGTCTGAAAATGACGTTTACGTCTAATAATACTCTTATAGACAAATAATAATTATAGAAGAAACCAATTTAAAATTTATTCAAGTGACTACTAATTAATGTTCAGAAAAAAACTGGCACGTCTGGTAGGCAACCCTCTTACAGAATCATAGGACCGTCCACTGCTGGACATAGACCTCCCCATAATTTTTCAAAGGGTCAGGGTCAAGGAGTCTGGACGACCCTTATCAGATAGTCTGTCTTCCTTGTGGGTAGAGACCTCCACTCGAGATCCTTCTGGATCCAGCAGAAGTAAGCTCTGCATACTGTGTTCTGCCCATTGCTACTTTAATATACAGAATACCAGTCAAAACAACAGTATCAGATCTGCTGCAATCTCAGAGTCAGCAAAGGTTGCTCAAACCCATTCTCCCTCATAGTACCCTTTGTCCTATTAAAGCTCTTAAAAACCTTACTTATAAAAATATACTTACTTTTCTCAAAGTGATGACTCTCTTCTTAGGTCCCATGCAGCAACCTTTGAGCATGACAAAGTCATTATTGACTTCACCATAATGAGGGAAACCTCCCATGGGAGTGATGGACTTTTCAGTCAAGTCATATTCAGTGGAAGCATTGTTTTTGATGACCTTGCCGTCCTTCGTGTGAATACCTAGAGGCAAAAAAAAATATCTAAGTAAATACAGTTGACAATGAAATCATTGTAAAATAATAACCATTTTTTTTCCCCCTTTAGTAATCTTTAAAGAAATCGACGACAATTCAGGGTGTCCATGCATTGCTCACTTCCAAAATACTGTCAGTTTTTTATTATGTTGTTAAATATTCCGAACACTCAACACAAGTCCACAGCATGCAGACTGGACAGACAGAAATCTATACACAATGTTTTAAAGTGAATTTTAATAAATTTAAATTTTATTCTTGTTTACATTATTCTCTTACAAGTATATTTTGAAATTTTTTTTTATAATTTTTTAATAAAGTTTAATTAAATAGTCTATTCTAATTTTTTTTTTTAAATATTTACCTTGTCCAAGACGGTAGATTTTCTTGTTCATCTCTGTGCGATGATGGTAGCCCTTCTGACCAGCACGGGCAACAGTGAAGGACACTCGGGAAGGATGCCAGGCGCCAATACAAGCAACTTTACGCAGACCCTTGTGCGTCTTGCGTGGCAATTTCTTTGTGTGCCAACGAGAGGTCACACCTGAAAAATACACATATTATTTTGTTAACTTTTGGTAGATTTTTGTATTAATCTGTAAGGGTTGGTCATGGAGTAAGTTACTTTGTTTTCAGAGATATCGTGTTTATAGGCTCCATACATGATACTGAAACTAAATTGACCATTTTTAGAATCTTTTTCTGTATGTATGTTCCTCCATAACTCTTAAACGAATTAACTGATTTTCATGAAACTTGGTAGATAAACATATAGACGTACAGGACACAGGATAAGCTACTTTGTTCTTTTTCAACGCGGACGAAGTTGCGGGCGCCAGCTAGTAATAAATAAAATAGAAATAAAGATCACCTTTGTATCCTTTGCCCTTGGTGACACCGATGCAATCAATCATTTCATCCTGAGCAAATACCGAGTCAATAGGAATGGGTTTCTCAAAGTGTTCACGAGCCCAATTGACCTTATCCTCGATAGTGCCGCCGTTGAGCTGGATCTCCATGATGTGAGCCTTCTTCTGGCGTTGCTTCAACAACTTCATCTGGGTGTGTGCAATGATCCTCACAACGGTGCAGTAGCGGATCATCTTCTTGAAGTCCCTCTCGATTGATTTACGTCCGAGCTCATCCTGCCATTTCTTGCTGGCTTTAGTGAAAGCCTTCTTCTTGCATTTGTACCTAATTGGATCATAAAAAATCTCCAGCTGAAAGAAATACCAAGATGCCTCATCGTTGAGCGGAGACTTGCTTGGTTCCAATGTGCTCAAACACACACAACATTTAACCCTCGTCCAGTGAGAGGAGAGCTGATTTTTAAGGATTAATAAATGTTTCATACATTACAAAATCCAAAAAACTTTATATTGATGGCATAAAACACAAATGTGCTAAGTGTATTTTTTTACAAAACGAGTTTTGTAATATAAATTCTGATGTCAAGAACTCATTTTGTACTGACATATCGTTGGGAATAACTAAATAGCTCAATGGTAGTAAGTTTACTAAATGGCCTAGCTAGATAATATCTATACTATAAAATTTACTTTTATGCATATACATGTTGCATGCCATCAATATTTGAATTTAAGAAAAATTTACTTCAAAATAAGTAAAAATATTAAAATTTGCTTCTATAAAGAAATAATTTATACATATTTAGTGATAAAAAAATTTAATATAAATTTTTAATTATAAAACTGTAGTACTTTTACAAATTGTATAAAAATAATGAATTACCAGTTCTTGTAGAAGCGACGACGGCAGTCTTCAGACATGTGTTCGGCCCACACGGTGAGCAGAGCACGAAGGCCATGAGGGGTCTCAATGTAACCAACAGCACCCACACACACCATCGGTGGAGTCTCAATTATTGTCACCGCTTCCACAATCTCCTTCTTATTGATCTCTGTAAAAATCATAGTCATTAAATAAGATATTCGATAAGATTTCGTATTACACTCATACTAACCCGCTGTATTTTTATAATACACAAACCCTTTTCATAAGAACCGAATTGAAATCGTTGATGGTTTAAAAGTAGTTAGCGGAGAAACAGACATTATGAATTATGTGGAGATTAAAGTTTTTAATGAAATAAATCATTACAATAAAAGAGATATGCAATTGCAGATTTTCTTTAGCATTTTAGATGAACTACAATTCTCTAGCTAGTACATAATTTTGAATATTACATACTAAATTTATTTATCAGCAACTTGATTGTAAAATATTGTTTATTTCTATTTACGTAAAAACTTCATTACATTCTATTTTATACCAAAAACCGTATCAAAATATGTTGCGAATGTATACGAAACCAATTTAACCTCTCCGTTCTCTCTTTAAACTTGTTCCATAGCCTCGTGTACAAAATAAGTAGATGTTTCTCGTTAGTGTGGGGAAATAAGCACACAATTACATTACAAATACTACCAAAATGTCAGAAATACTACACTTACTTGATCCAGGACGGTCAGGTTCACGGACCACGTGGGTCATTCCAGCCTTGTAACCAATGAAGGCCGTAAGATGTACGGGCTTGCTGGGATCATCTTTGGGGAACGCCTTAACCTTGCCACGATGACGACGGGATCTCTTCTTGGGGTAGAATCCCATAGAACCATGACGAGGCGCCGAAAACTTTCTGTGCGACTTAAAAGAAATGGATATGTTAGATTCAATATGAAAACATATGGTAAGAATAGTGATGAATCGATAGCATCAGTCCGCCCTAGTAAAATCTTCACATGGATTCAGGTTCTAACCATTTATTTTTAGCGTTTAATCATCATATGCATAAACTTAAAAATAAACACAAATCTTAATAGATTAATATGTAGTTTCAGTTATAAAGAAGTTAAAATAATATTAAATCGAAAGCAACGCTTGATGGAAAAAGATTATTTCACATTTCAACTTACCATGTTTGAAGACAGTCGCAACGAAAATGACCGAACGAAACAAATTTATTAATTTACTCACTTTGACATTGAATTGACAACTGGAACTGGAAATGGAAAGTTGTCAAATTTAGGGTTGCCGTAAGCGAAAACTAAATTAGCCGATTAATAATATTTATTTTTAACTGATTTAGTACTTACAAAGTTTAAGAATAGCGTCAAGCGTTAAATATACTTTGTCCGCTATATTCTCAGCCTGTTTACTGCGAAACGTCATCATGCAGCATCTGCTAGCACCTGTAAAAACTAAATTTTCTGCCAAGTGCTAGTACTAATGCTTAATAATAAATAGCTTATAATACTCAATAATATTATTTTAAATTTTTTCTTTCCGATTTCATAGCGGCCATCACACTCTTATTTCCCTCAAAATGCTTAAGGACATAATAATATGGCAACATTTGCAACACACAATGACGTTCGAATACGACGTCATTCGTTTGACAACTGACAAGAATGTCACAGAGCATCTTACAATATATAAATCATGTATTAATCCAATGTGTATTATCTATGAATAATGAAAGTCAATAAATTCAAAAATTACATATTTTATTATAAAACTAGCTGGTACCTGCGACTTCGTCCGCGTTGAAAAAGAAAAAAGTAGCCTATCCTGTGTCCCGTACGTCTAAATGTTTATCTACCAAGTTTCATGAAAATCAGTTAATTCGTTTAAGAGTTATGGAGGAACATACATACATACAATACCTTGCCATACATTACATACATACATACATTTGCCGCCTGTAGGCTATTCAAATTTTTGTCGCCCCTACAGACCCCATTCAAAATCATAATAATAAATATTAAAAAAAAAGCTGATGTAATAAGGTACTCCAATTTAGCGACAGTATCAGCTCCCGAGAGGAATACGAGCAATTTCTGGGTCACTGCTACAATAATATTTTTTTATATTTTTTCTGTAAGAAAAATAATTTTTTGGCCAAATTTTCCGCCCTAGTGTCCTGCCTACTCAGCCTTCTGGTAAATCCGCCACTGCTCCAGTCAATGTCAATCAAAATGATGACTTCAGATTTTATTTTAATCTATAGGTATATTATGAAGCGGAGTAGTGTGAAATTTGGTAGATATAGTAATATATATGGAACATATATATTACTATATATATTCTCTGTAACCTGTTCTCCAACCAACACTAAACACGATGTATTTGAGCCCAGTTGATTGTCTCGAAGTGCTTAAAATTATAAAAAGCTTAAAGAATAAAAAAAGCCACGGTATAGATGAACTTCCACCCAATTTAATAAAAGAATGCGCAGATGAACTAACCCTACCATTCACAATATTAATAAACCAATCATTTAACGAAGGCTCTTTTCCATTACAATTAAAAAAGACACTCATAAAACCTATTTATAAAAAAGATGAAAAAATCAATCCAAGTAACTATCGCCCAATGAGTCTGACCATCGATTTTAGTTAATGATATCCCCCAAATATAGCTCACTAGACAAATACGGCAGTGTTTTTATTTTTTTGATATCTTAAAAAATGACCGAGTTATAAGCGTTCAAAATACGCGCGCCACCCAAATTTTTTAATACTACTCGCGAACGTTGATGACGTCACAAGGGCCGATTCTAGATGCAAGAAAGAGAGATTTGTATGTTTGTAATTAATTAACTCAAAAACTACTGGACTGATTTTAAAAATTCTTTCACCTATATAAAGCTACGTTATCAGCGAATAACATTGGGTATATTTTATAAAGTTACGCAGGCGAAGTCGCGTGCAACAGCTGGTAATATCATAAAGAGAGTAGATTTCTATTTTAGTTTGTAATTAATTAACTCGAAAACTACTTGACCGATTTTAAAAATTCTTTCACCTATAAAAAGCTACGTTATCAGCGAATAACATAGGCTATATTTTATAAAGTTACGCGAGCGAAGTCGCGTGCAACAGCTGGTAATATTATAAAGAGAGTAGATTTCTATTTTTGTTTGTAATGAATAAACTTAAAAACTACTGGACCGATTTTAAAAATTCTTTCACCTATAAAAAGCTACGTTATCAGCGAATAACATAGGCTATATTTTATAAAGTTACGCGAGCGAAGTCGCGTGCAACAGCTGGTAATATTATAAAGAGAGTAGATTTCTATTTTTGTTTGTAATGAATAAACTTAAAAACTACTGGACCGATTTAAAAAATTCTTTCACCCATAGAAAACTACATTATCAGCGAGTAATATAGGCTATTAACATAGACTATAAAATTACGGGGACGAAGTCGCGTGAAAACAGCAAGTTGATTATAAATTATAAAAATATTCTTAAAATGATTCTTGAGCGGGACTTACGACAAAGATTTCCTCAATACTTTCTGAAGTTATCAGGTTCGGAATAAAAATACGCCATTAAAAAAGCATTTAATACGAATAAAAAAGCATTTGAAACTTTAAATAATGACCGTTACTTTTGCCATATAATAAATACTAATAATAATAAAAAAATACTCATAATTTGTACATAATATATAGTGCCTAATTATGTACAAATTCAACCATCCACACACCTTCTAAATTATTTTTCCAAGTGCCAATGGATACGAAAAGAGATAAAAAGTGAATGACCATGAAGCCAGTCACACACGTATTTGATTTTAGTGTGTGTAAGACATCGTCACTTTTCTTACATTAAAAAATATTCTTACCCGCGTAGTATACTAACAAAAATACCTATTACAACCTTTATGATATGCGGATGACTTACAACCAAGTATATGCTTGCAAAGCAAAGTTGCAAGTAAAGTTGCAAACCGCAACATAGCTGATACAACAAAACGTACATTTGCATTTTGTGTCATCGAGAGACAGTTAAAACAAATGAATGGTATGTAGTACAGAAACGTAGACAAAAAGAACTGACCCGCAATATACCTACTTCATTAAGATATTCCTAACCCGATAACTTCAGAAAGTATTGAGAAAATCTTTGTCGTAAGTCCCGCTCAAGAATCATTTTAAGAATATTTTTATAATTTATAATCAACTTGCTGTTTTCACGCGACTTCGTCTGCGCAACTTTATAAAATATGGCTTGAGTTACTCGCTGATAACGTAGCTTTCTATGGGAGAAATAATTTTTAAAATCGGTCTAGTAGTTTTTAAGTTTAATCATTATACTCGTAAACAAAAATAGAAATCTACTCTCTCTATAATGTTACCAGCTGTTGCACGCGACTTCGCCCGCGTAACTTTATAAAATATGGCCTATATTATTCGCTGATAACGTAGCTTTCTGTACGTGAAAGAATTTTTAAAATCGGTCCAGTAGTTTTTGAGTTAATTAATTACAAAATACAAATCTATCTTTTTACTATGAACTTGCGTCTAGCATCGGCCCTTGTGACGTCATCCACTTAGCACGGGCGAACTTGAAAATTTGAATAGCGAACGAAGTTTCGGTGTCAATAACTTCGGAAATACTGCATCGATTTTGATGAAACAAAAACTTTTCACATATACATAACCATAGCTCTGATATTATGTGTGTTTTATAGTCATTTTCAAACCCATCGGTCAGACCCATTGCCCTCTTACCAACTGCATCAAAAATTTTCGAGAAGGCTATTTGTAATCGCGTTAGTGAATTTTGTGAAAAATACCAAATATTAGACGATTGTCAAAATGGCTTTCGAAAAAATCGCTCCACAGTTTTAGCAGTGTACAAATATATAAATGAAGTTGTCAATATATTAGATAATAAACAATATGGTGTAGGCATCCTATTAGATATGACAAAGGTATATGATAGAGTACAACATAATATACTATTAAATAAATTATACGGGTTAGGCATTCGCGGCTCAGCCCATAAATGGTTTGTTTCGTACCTAAAGGATAGACAACAATTTGTTGAAATCGAACATTATGATAATTTTACCAAAAATATCTTAAGTGTGCGCTCTAAATGCAAAACAGTAAATGCATCAATACTACAAGGTAGTGTCGTTGGATGTCTATTATTTTTAATATACATCAATGACCTTCCTAAATCTACAGGGGGGACAAATATCTTATTTGCTGATGATGTATCCTTATTAACTTCATGTCAAAGTAATTCTGATATTTATGAAAAACTCCATTTAATTCTTAACAAAACATCACACTGGTTGAATGATCATAATCTAAAAATAAATTTTTCTAAAACTAAAATAATAACTTTTCATCCTCCTCAAAAAACTGCATTAAATTTGAAATTTGATTACAATGGCACAACTTTAGAAACTGTAAAAGAATTTAGATTGCTCGGTATAGATATAGACACCCACTTAAATTGGAAAACACACGTCCATAGAATGAAGTCTAAACTATCGAGCTTCTCATATGCCTTACGCGAAATTAAAAAGACTACGAACATAGAAACGGCAATAACAACGTATTATGCGTATGCACACGCCTGGCTAACTCATGGTATTATTCTGTGGGGTAACAGTACAGAAGTGGCCTCTTTATTCACCATTCAAAAAAAGTTAATCCGAACCATAGCAAATGTAAAACAAACTGAAAGCTGTAGACCGTACTTTCTTGAATATAAAATATTAACTCTGCCCAGCTTATATATTTTGGAGATATGTAAATTTGTCCGAAAATGTAAAAATTTTTATACAAAACGCGAAGACTTACCATGCAAATATACGCTACGACATAAAAATAATCTAATATTACCAACATCACGATTAAAGCTAAATTCTTCAAATACCTTCAGTTCTTCTGTAAAAATTTATAACAAATTACCAGAAAATTTAAAAAAAGAAAAAAATGATATCATATTTATAAAAAAGTTAAAAAAAATTCTAAATAATATTTGTTACTACAACTCAAATGAATATTTTTTAGATGATATTATCATTTAAATATTAATAATATAAATGTAAATATAATTTAATTTTAATTTAAATAAAATAAAATTCTTATATATATTTATATAAATAAATAATTATATGCTTATATATATATATACGCTTCCTCTCTCCTAGTCCCTAAGTTGCATGCCCAACAGGGTCCATAACATTGGTCTTTATTTTTATATAACATCCTTGTACATTATGGTTTCGCAATAAATAATTGAATTGAAATATATAACACATAGTAAGTATATATAGAATAGAAATTCAGAAGAAAGCTTATCAGTATCTACTCGTACTGTTATACTGTTGTACGACGTGTCTGTCTGTTCACAGGACACTATATACTCACAAGGAGCTGATGATATCTGACTTGAACACCGGAGCCGGAGGACCACTCCAACATATATAATCATCGATGTTATATAATATACGTTAAATTAATTCGTTTCGACTGACGTTTCTTACTCTTGAGTCTTGATATTAATATACGGCTTGGCCAAAAAGTGGCAACACTGTAGTGTCCCGTTCTAACCATGTATAGTTGTAGTTGATAAGAAAGGGACATTATAGTATTGCCACTTCTTAGCCAAGCTATACCTTTATTTATGGTCGAAATTTGACCTCTGTGCGACCTCTAGTTTTTATTATATACTTTACTAACTGCTACCCGCGCAATTTTGTAAATTATATACTAAAATCTTCCTCGAGAACCACTATCTATTGGTGAAAACAGCATGAAAATCGGTGCAGTAGCTTTTGAGTTTATCTCGAACAGACAGACAGATGCGGCGGAGAACTTTGTTTTATAATATGTAGTGATTTGCTTGCAGGTTAACTTCCTTTTTAAGTACACAAAATGATTAATAAGTACTTATTGCTTATTCTGCTCGTACACTTATTTTCATATAGTTTCACTAAAAATATAAACACCACATATATGTCTTCATTACAAAAATTTATTTCTGTGGAATAAACAAAAAGGTCTTTAATACACACCTTAAAAAAGGTCGATTGATAACTTGTAGTAAATTAGTAATAATCCAAATGTTTTAATATTTATACCGACATTTAACTTAAGAAATAAAATATTTATATTTTTAAGAATAGGTATGTGACATAACATACACTTTTTACAATTTCATTCATACTGACTGACATGGTCATATAAATATTGTAATGTAAGCATAATTATTATTTTCAGTAAACAATATTACAATATATATTATTACAAGCACAGTACATTACGCAAACAATATTAAATTATGCTACTACATTACATAATTATCTGATAGCACTCATAACACAAAATATTGTTTTTGTTATAGTTCAAAGAAATCATAACAGGTACATGCAATGTCACTCCTCTTTTCAGCTTCCGTGATTTGCATTGCCCTTTGTTAACTTTTCAATGTCATCCAGAGATTTCTTCGCTTTTAACGAAATGTCATCCATAGATCTCCTTGCTGTAGATGTTATGTCATCAATCGATTTCTTGGTTTGAGACAATAGCTCATCTGTACTTTTACAAGCCGAATTCGCTAGTTCTTTTATTTCAGAATCCAATTTCCCTATAACCCATTCTATAGCTTGTCGTCCTTTTCCTGCATTGAGTGATATTTTATTAGTTAATAAATCTTCCATCACACTGCTAAGAGGTACTCCCTGTAAACACAAAACGCAAGTTTCAAAATTAAATGTCTTATCTTATCACATTGGCTGCAGGCTGCAGTGGGCTATGTAAAGATTATCCTGTAACTGGATATTCTCCATAGAAAAATAATAAAGTGACCAGTTTTTAATTGAACTTTTTAATTTTATTTTTAGGCGATTCCTTGGGAATAGTCCTACATTTCTCAATGAAAGGTTATGACTATGTTACCCTATGTCCTTTTCTGTATTCCTAACAATGTGTATGCAAAATATCATGGTGAAAGCATAATAAACAAACCAACTTTCTCATTTATAATATTAGTTACAAATGAGAAAGTGTATTATTGTACTAGTACTGGTGTACCTACACTGATAAGTGATAACCATTTGAGATAAGTGTAACTAACAGGATTTGCTGATATAATATCATTTGATATTATGGATATAGGTATAAATAATGCAAATCATCCTTATGTCCACAAGATAAAGTCTATTTTAAATGAGAGTAATAAAATTGTATTTCCTAAGCATATTATTAAGATATTTACTTAGGAAGAAGAAGAATTTCATTTCTAATTTTTATACTACCAGTCTAAAAATGTAATAAGGTTTAGTTCCTATAAGCATTTGTCCTATGTAATGATTTATTGAATTTAATACATGGGATTTGATCAAGTGACAAATAATTTTATCTATTATGTATTAGCAAAATTTTTTAATTGTATCCAGATATATACCTAATAATAATAAACATATAAAATAGTAATAATAGAAAGTGAAGAACAAACTTTTTACTTCCCTGACCATTTCTTTGCTTTTCCTTCAATAAACAGTTATCCTTACTAGTATTATATTTACTAACTAGCTGGGGCCCGCGACTTCGCCCGCGTTGAAAAAGAAAAAGTAGCCTATCCTGTGTCCTATACGTCTAAATGTTTATCTACCAAGTTTCGTGAAAATCAGTTAATTCGTTTAAGAGTTATGGAGGAACATACATACATACCCTTACAGATTTATTATTAGTATTGATATTATAAATGTGAAAGTATCTGTCTGTTCACCACCTTAAATACTCAACAGATCATCATAAATTTAACATACACATCAAGGATAAAGAAAAAATAGTGTTTCCAAGGATCATGTAAAAATTAAAAAGTAAAAGTACAGGCAAAAGTATAACAGCTAGCTAACTATAAATATTCATTACTTACTTGCACAGTAACAACAGCTTCTTGTGTTAATAATGTTTTAGAAGGATCTGATGGGTGTGGTGTATATGTCACTGTTTCATCGAAGGCTATGTATCGACAAAAAGTTAAATTACTCGTTTTCAGTGTCATTTGCCGTTGATTCGGGTTGACTTCTGACTGTTCTCTGGCATAGCATATTTTCGCAGTTCCAATAAGCTGAAACATACATTTACATGTAATTAATATAGGAATATATAGTAGGTACCAATTTATGTAATTATATAACATGCACTTTCTGTACTCACAGCTTGTGCCCATCTAGGGAAAAACCACTTTGAACTGACGAGCCTATTTGTGTACAATACACCATTTACTACTTTTCTTTCCACGACATCTGTTCCAATGACTGCTGTATTGATGGGATTAGGATACTTCCGCCATGCTGCTTGTGCCACGGTTTCCCATGGATGGCTATAACAAACAATTGAAAAAATAAACAAAGGAGTTCCAAAAATCTTCAGAGTTGCGTCATATCAATTAACTTACTTAAATGTGTATTCTGACGTCCAGATCTTCATCGTTAGAATTTCATTTAGGTACCTACTTTCATAAAAAATGAAATACTAATTATTTCATTTGATTCTTCTATCTACTTATATTGTCTCGCTTCATTCATATTACGAATAAAAGAAATACAAAATATCGAAAAGAAAAAAACCACACCACCACGACAACGATATGTAATATGAAATTTAATTGTCTTAATGAATCATAATCAATTGAACGAATGATGAAATGAAATGATATGATGAATGAATGAATCATGAATGAAGAATGAATTGTGAATTAACTTCATTGAACTTCATCTATATACTTTTTTTTTGGAGTTTTTATGGCCTGGTGACTATACCTTAGAGCAATGTGGCGATGTAAGTGCCTAGGCAGTTCGTGATGTACCGTTATATATGATGTCTCATGAAGTTGTAAAGTGATCAAACAGTGCTTATCAAATATTATTATAATTCAAATATTATTTTAAGTAGTAAGATTTACAATTATATTTTATTAAAAAATTCCTTACTTATACTATGATCTATTCTTTTTCTATTGATCAAAAACGTAAACATATATAGCGTCGCCATGGTCACTGGACTGTTTTAAAGGTGGAATTTGTACATTAGGCATTATCAAAGAGAGTTGACTCAGTGATTAACTCAATTAGAATTTGTTCGTATTGTTTGTTTAGTTCTATATCGTGAATTGCTTGTTTACCTTTTTTGATCAATGAAAAAGAATACAGTATAAACCCACTGGGCTAAGGAGGATAGAGATAAGGAGCGCAATCTTACAGAGGTTAAGTTAAACTGAAAAAGTGGCAACTAAAAGCGATAAATCGAGATGGCGCTAGTGTGTACAGAGAGAGTTTGAGAGTATGGAGAGTATGGAATGAATGTAGCAGTAGTTGACGGAGGGAGTGAATTGTTTACTGTCACTAGCCTCACTAGCGCCATCAATTTATCGTCTTTCGACGGACACTTTTAATACTCAGACATTGCGCTCCTTATCTCTATCCTCCTTGCACTGGGCCAAGGAAATTTTTAAGGAGGGTAGAGACAAGGAGGACTATCTCTGAGTATTAAAAGTGTAAACAATTCAACCAAAATTCAATTCGGCGCACTTCACTCCGTCAACTACTGCTACATTTATTCCATACTCTCAAACTCTCTCTGTGCACACCAGCGCCATCTCTATTTATCGCTTTTTGTTGTCACTTTTTCAGTTTAATCACCCTTGTAAGATGGCGCTCCTTATCTCTACGCTTCTTTGAAATTTTAATGTCAAATTGTCAATAATGTCAATGTCAAATTAGTTCAAATTATGGAGATGTACAATACCACAGATTATAAAGTAATATGTCTAAAGACGGTCTAAAGATACAATAATGTACAAAGTATGAAAGTACAATACAAGCAATTAGCTTAGCAATAGTAGCAAAGCAAAAGCAACTAGATGTAAGTGTCCTAGGTGTTGGTTGTGTTGTGTAGTGGAATAAGCGAAGCGACTACAATAAACCGTGATTATTAGCTTTTATATTTATCACTAAATTACCCAATTGTAAGCCACTGTCTCAGTTTATGTATATAATGTAATGAAATGAATTTTCGTTAGAGCCGGGTGGTTCGTTTTCTTCGTTCGTTTTTTAAATTATTGCTAAATTGCTGATAAGATTACTGACATTACTCAACAACATTATCAATTGGATAAGTAACTAATTTGGAGTTTATAATAAACGAGCAAAATGACCACGCACGAAGTGGAAGAGAAGGACCTTCGTTTGAGAAGGGCACAAAGTGCAACTAGAGCCGAAGAAATAACAGAATATGAAAAGAAAGCGAGAAAACGTCAATATGATAAACCGTAAGTTTACTAACGATCAAGTACCAATATGTAATTAAATGTGTTCTAGTACCTACAGTGTTTATATATAGTGTGCAAAGTAGTTATGTCGGTAATAGTTTTGTCTAATAATAATATTATTTTTTTCCCAGTCGGTAGTTGCATTTTACGTTAAATAAAATCCACCCACCTTTTTCTATTCTAAGTATTTTTTCCTATATTTTAGTGTTTTTTTTTATCTTTTACAGTTCACAGCTTGACAAGTTGACAACCTTATTATAGGAAAAAATTGTTGAAAAAATATACTAATGTAAACAAACACTTTAGTCATTATTTCTCCATGCACTATAACACTAGATGATCAAATTTGATTTCCTTCATAAGTATTAACTTTCTTATCATTCTTAAATCAAGTCAGTGATGTTACGAACTTAATTTCAAGAAATTAAATTAAACTTAATATTTTTCAAATCAAATATTTATATTGTATTTTATATTTTATTGAAAATTTTTAAAAAACTAATAAAATGCGTTCTTTAATTTTTTAATGTGATTTAAACTCAGAATAATAATTCAAACAAGTAGGTAGATTTAAAAGAGAATATTGTAATATATGTATTTTTTTTTAATTTTATGGCCTGGTAAGACCTTAAGCCAAGTAAGAATATTGTGCGTTTACGGTTGACTCCATTATTGATGATGTATTTCGTGTTTGAGAAGATTTAAAATTTAGAAGATGACTTTAGAAGGGCTGATTAACAGGGTTACTGATAGCGTAACAAAGCCATTTATTATAAATGTTGGTGACACTTCAGACACTGATAATTCGTACAATTCAAATAAAGATAGTTAATCGTTCAATTTTTCATTTAAAAGTTTTCAATGGTTCCCATCACTAGTTTTCTTAATCCAACCACTGACAAAGCCAATATGGCGGATTTTTTACATTATCAACAAGTTCTAAAAAAAAGTCCATAGTTAATTCAAAATTTATTATTAATTTGGTTAATGAAGCACAATTTGACTACCACCTGAACATAAAATACATAACATTTTTGTACCTATTTTCCAGAATCCATACACCAAGAGATTCATTATTTTCATGGAGTTCACAGTTCACAAACTTTACAGGATTAGTAAATTGGGGTTTTCTTATGCTAACAATAGGTGGACTTCGATTATTTCTTGAAAATTTTTTAAAGTAAGTAATTTCATATTTATTTTATGAGTAATTTTATATTGCATTTTTATATTCTTTGTATCTTATATTTGATAGTAGAGGTAAGTAATACCACTACATAACTTTCTCTACTATCAGTTAAAATTTTCATTTCTTTTCATCACTAAACTTTGTTTCTCTTTCAAAATAGCTATTTAAAAACAAACTTTCTAATGACCATACCTAATTTCAATGATAATTTAGTGAGTTTTATGTAATTTATATTTATGTCATTTAAATTAACATTTTATTCTATTCAGATCCAAAATTGTTTCAATTGTTTGCTTAATATTTTTAGGTATGGAATCCTTGTAAATCCAGTTGAGTGGCTTGTGGTTCTAACTGGCTACAACAACGAGGGGCATAGTAACCAATACCCTTCTGTTGTTTTGTTAACATGTAAGCTATGTTATTTTATTACTTACTTTCTCTCTATCTATATGGTCGATCATTCCTACAAAATATTTATTACAATAATTGCTTGTAGAGAAAAATCCTCAATGAAATTTCTGTGAATTTTAAATCATATTTTCATTGTGTGTTTTATTTTTTATTTTCTCTAGTTTCTGTCGTTCCGGTTGTGGTTGCTCTATTAATTGAAAAAGCTATAGCAGCTGTAAGTTTTGACTTTTTTTTAATATCTAGCATTTTGTGTAGTTGGTTTTCGTTTTGTTTCCTAATAATATAATCTTATATTTTACTCATTAATTTAGATTTTTTTGTAACCGTAGTTGATGAAACGCCATCTATATTGTCCAGCCTGCCATTCAACATAAATAACAAAATATGTTAAATTTTGTGTCAATAAAATAAACTAACTTACACTGTCATTTGTTAGAAGCTTGTGGAACTTTACACCCTTTGTTCTATAAAAAAAAAAACATGTAATTTGCAATATAATCAAAATAAAAACTACCCCTTATTTTAAGTTGGACCAAGTTACGAAATTTGATCAAAATCAGTAAAATCACAAAGTTACTAAAATTAATCAAGTTCAGTAATTTTGAAGTTTAAAAATCCAGATTTTTATTTTTAAGATATTGTAAATAACCTTTGTTTCAATAACTCATAATTTAATATTTCAGCATTTGTTATCAGAGAAAGTTGGAATATCCCTGCATATATTTAACATTCTGTTTGTGATAAGTTTACCAGTTGCAGTGTTGCATATTAAGGGTGAAGATTTCAGTTTTGGTAGGTACAACATTCAATTTTACATAACAGTGTTTAATAGTTACTTTCATGTACTATGCAATATTATATTTTTGTCCACGTGTAAAAGTGATTTAGATATCAGTGTGCCAAAATTTGTTAGATCATTTATCTAAATTATATGTATGTAGGTTCTGAAACTTTACATACAAAGTTTAATAGAAAAAATGTGTGATTGCACATTGTCCTGCATTATCTTTGTATTTATATTTATAGTCGTATCTTTATAAATTGATATCTTGACTTTGTTCTTCATTTATAAGATAAGAAATTTAGTGATTAATATTTTTTTTTACATATTGCCATGCCATCGAAATTGTTGCTTTAGTATATAAACGCTATTTTAATTTAGACAGTTATGTTTGTTACTCATTTCATTATGTTTTTAGGACGAAAATAATTAATTAAATGTTAAGTTGGTTACACACCAACTAAAGCTTCACATAACTATAACTTCATAATTAACTTTAAAGTAGTATAGATTTGTTATGTAAGCCAATTGCAAGGTTCTATTTGTATTCACTATTGACTTTTTTAACAGAGCCAGACCAATATCTATATACCTTTAAGAAAGTGAATTCAACCTTCCATTCCAAATCTGGATGGCTGGGTATTTAAAATCCTCATTACCTATACACAATATAAATCACTGTTCTATTTAAATATATATTTATTTACCATTTGACCGTATTCTTATAGCGAATATAACGTTCATAGAGACAGGATATAGATTATGATATCTTTGGACTTGGATTATCTGATTGCGTGCAATTAATCAATGAAAATTAGTTGAAGTATATTTTTCAAATTCATTATCATTAACAACCGGTATTTTTCTATTCCCCTCTTTACTATGGACCAATGTTTTCCCGCGATTTTAAACTTGTCAGACCACCTACATAGTGGTTCCGTCCAATGTAGTATCTCTTGGTTAGTGGCCGCTACTAGAAAACTTTTATTCCCTAACATTTGTCGCTTAAAGGAGTCTGTTTTAAGAGTAATGTTGCCAGCAGTAGTGACACAAATGCGGCACATCAATTTACTGGTTGCCGATTTGGTACCTTTGTTGGTGTGCCCGGAGTACCGTCCAGGTTTCAACCAATGGGAAAAACCATAGTCCATAAACCATCTTTATTTAGAAGCTCGAATTCATGTAGTTTGCTCGCGAGTCGTATCGTAATGACTTAAGCTTTTATTACCTACCAATATGCCAAACAGAAACAGAACTCCACACAGAAACTCCATTATGATATTGTCTTCTCTAATAAACTGTATATATTTAAGTCTTAACATCTAAAGTCCCGTATATCATTGGTAATGTGTTCGCTCAATTTAGCTTGAAAGAATTTCTGGTTAAAAATATATCCATAGCACATAATTTTTAAAATGTCCTTAGGCTAAATTTATTTTTATTTTCAATAAAAACTATTGGCTTTTCGATTTATCTTAGATTGTATATTCACAAAACATAAAAATGAATTTATGTATTTTCAGTTGGGATAACAACTGTGTGCATGATATATTTGGTGCTGTTCTTGAAGCTTTGGAGTTATTCTCAAACAAACCACTGGTGCCGTAATGGTGTTAGAAACAAACACGTTCCAAATTCATTGAGACGACAGAGTTTATCGGCACCAAACTGGAGTAAGTATATCTCTAATATATTTGTTACTAAACTCATTAGGGTCACACAATACCAAATGGACATTAATTGTGTCACTTAACATAATTATTAAGAAATAAACATACTAAAGTTATAAGAAATAAGATATTTTTTAGTTAGTTTTTTGGTTTTACGTAATCGTATCACATTTTAATATTTAACTAGTATTTGAAATTGAAATTTTCATCAAGATAAAGCTTAATATATAGAATAGATTAGACGTTGTTCTTAAAAAAATAATGGAAAGGTTCATTTACCATATTTTTTATTTCACCCAATTGAAATGTTTGCGATAAAAAACAGCAGTTCAGTTTCATTATTGGTTTTAAATGAGTAAAAAATCAGTAGTAGTGTTGCAATACAAACGACATAAATTGTGGTCAAAGGTTAGACATATTTTTTTAGACAATCCTTTTCATGAACTTTGGAAAGTTATGGTACTTCAAAGTTAAGCTCAAGTTCAAGCTAAGTTTTTATCGCCGACTTTTAGTAGTCAAATTTTATTTTTAAATCAAATTTTATTTATGAATAGCTTTTTGTTAATATTATCATAGGATTCATAGGTATAGAAGAGTAGGTAATTGAATTATTTTGTAGAATATTACTTAGGATTTAAAAATTTTCTTTAGCAATAACAAAATATATATAATAATTCTTGTTAGATTTTATTAACAGTTTGCAATGACTTCACTTTACAGATTTATTAACTAGCGCGGAAAAAGAGAGTAAGTGTAACATAAATTATGATACTAGATGGCACTTGTTTGTACTGCTTGAGCACCCTTTTTATTTGGATGTTGTTTTTCTCTATTTTTTCTCTATCTTTTTTTTCATCGCGTCTTAAGACTGCTAGCTTAACAAAAATTCTATCCTTTCTTCTACGTAGAAATTGGTTGGAGTTAATACTCTGTTATTCCGTGAATGGATAATATTCCGCTGTTTGGTTTATTAATATTCTTTTTTGAAAGAATTTAAAACGTGACCTGGGGTCCTACTATCAACTCTTAATACGATTTAATTTAGGACCTAAACTGGATTGCATTTGCTATTTATTGCTATCTATTTTGCATTGCTGTATGAAAGCGATTTTATTTAGGAACCCAAATTAAACTGCTCTGAATTAGAATCGTCTTTTAAAAGTTTATAGTAGGGCCCCTGTTCGTAAAAAGGAAGCATACTTATTTGTGTTCCTACAGGCGTTGACCTTAAAATATGTTCGTGATTAAGTAAAAGTAATTATATGTTCGTAACAAGTAAACATGTTTCGTAATTAGGTACAAATGAATGGCTCAAAATTTGAGTTCCTGTAAAGTTTTACTATTGTGACGAATTCTGTGCCACATTTATGTTTTGCTTGTTTTATGATTTGACGCTTCTATTCGTGCTCTATTATGTGGACTTCCGCTGTTACCTGTCTCTACCTGCTTGCTAAGTCTATGTCTACAGCTGGCCACATGGATATAGTCCGATTCAAACTTAATGGCGGCTCGGAAGTTAGCTGCGAGCGCTGTTGTGCGCAGGTATACCACCCTGTAAACCCCCGCGGATATCTAATATTGTGTTCTGCGCACCATGTTGACTAATGTTCAAGAGCCGCCATTAAGTTTGATTCGGACTATACCAGAGCTGTATTTTTAGTGTTTAAGCTGTTTTACTTTTGTTCTTTCAAAGCTTTTTGCCTTTCTTGATGCATTGCTAGTATCTACCTTTCCCAAAAATATGTTCCACATTGGTTCCACATGAAAGAAATTCTGTGATTTTTTTGGAGTAAACTTTGTATTTAACTTTCCTACGAAAAAAAAATCATACATTAAAGAAAATTCCATTTCGTTATTGGTTATTTTAACGTACACGATGCCACTAATCACTATTTTATTGATCTTATGAATATAAAAAAAATAAATCTACTTTTTTCAGATGCTTAGATGATATGAAGTAGTAACATTGAATATTTAAAGTGTTACTTTGTCTATCAATGTATTAATATTAAAACTTTTTTGTTTTTCTCTTTTATAAAATTGACATACATCTACAGATGATAGCAAGTTTAACTTTAATGGCTATAAATGTAATCTATGGCCTAAATTAGTTTGGGATCTGGTATTAGTACCGGCGAGGACAAATAATAGCAAATAAATAGTGTAACATGTGAGTTGATGTGTGTAGAATATGCCGAAGAGGCGAGGAAAGAACAAGAGGCGGACGCCGGTTTCGTCAAGTATCCGGACAATTTGAACCTCAAGGACATATTTTATTTCTTACTGGCGCCCACACTCTGCTACGAAATCAACTTTCCACGCACAACAAGGTGAGTATCTCTCATAGACACATTAAAATATATCGGTTGATAATTGTCGAATGGTTACAGTGCTTGTCTTAGTACTCTGACTTAGGTTCCCGACGGGTTCGATTCTCAGCAGGGCCATTTTGGAAATGGACTTTTCGAAGTTGACTGATCCGGGTGTGCACTGCACGGTTTCTTGCTATCGGTTTCTCATAATTTATATTTTAAAGTTTAAATTGTAAAACATGTTAATTCTTATAATTTTATGTTCATTATTATCGTATTAATTAATTTGTCTTATAATTTCTGTTAATTTATTCAGATCATCGTAAGTTATTTAAATCAAATCAAATCGTTTATTTCTCAAAAATAGGACAACAAGATCACTTTTTTGAAGTCAAAAATAGAAACATAAAATGCTCCTTTTATAGATAAAATAGAGTTTAGTTTATCTACTTTGAATTTGTCGTCTGATTATGTATCTGAATGAACATGTATGAATTATTTATATAATAATTTATATAATGTCATAACAATTAATTTAATGGTAAATTAAATATTTTTCAGAATACGAAAAAGATTCCTTGTGAAGAGACTTCTCGAAGTAATATTCGGTTTGAACCTCATCTTGGCCTTATTCCAGCAATGGATGATTCCCACTGTCACCAATTCGGTCGACACGTTCACTCAGATGGACACCGTAAGGCTTACCGAACGATTGCTTAAACTGGCTGTGAGTACTTTTCACATTACTACATACTAAAAAAGAATTTTTTTTAACCCCTGACACAAAAACGGATTGTTATAAGTTTCGCAGTGATTTGGACAGCCCGTCTGGCGGCAGTAACCACCTCCTTACAGAAGATCACCGTGAAATAACAGCATATTGCTGTGTTTCGGTGAGTGAATAAAGGATGCCGCAGCTCATTTCCCTATCCCATCAATCCCTTATCCTCAATTCCACTGATATAGGCAGCGCACTTGCCACTTGCCCATCATCCTGTGTGTCCCCATCATCCGGCCGCTGGGGCCGGAAGGTTCTCGAGTGGAGGCCACGGACCAGCAAGCGCAGCGCAGGACGTCCACCCACAAGGTGGACAGACGACCTAATAAAGGCCGCGGGTCAACGGTGGATCCAGGCTGCTTCTGACCGGTCCAATTGGAAAATTTTGGGGGAGGCCTATGTCCAGCAGTGGACGTCCTGCGGCTGAGATGATGATTAAAAAAAATCATATAAAACAGACCTTATAATAATATCTATTTATTTGTTAATATACTAAGCATTGAAATTTCAGGTACACGTATTTATTTTTTTCAACGAACTGTCTGAATTTGTAGAAATAAAATCGTTTGCAATAAATAAAAGTAGAGAATATTATTGTAATTTGAGACTAAAATTGGACTAAAAGTGACTTGATAGTAAAATTTAGGAAAATGCAAGTCGCTAAAAACAGAATTGCAGCAAAAAAATAGAAATTGTATTATTCTCAAATAATGTTGTTCAGAAATATATGGTCGTCCACCTTCACAGGTACCGAATCACCTTATCTGGCTGTGCTTCTTCTATCTGTCGTTCCACTCGTTCCTGAACCTGATGGGAGAGGTGCTGCAGTTCGCGGACCGCAGCTTCTACGGCGACTGGTGGAACGCCACCAACGTGGGCGTGTTCTGGCGCACGTGGAACCTGCCCGTGCACCGCTGGGCCGTGCGACACGTCTACATGCCCGCCATACAGCGCGGCTACGGCAAGACCGCCGCCAGCGCCCTCGTCTTCTTCATCTCGGCCTTCTTCCACGAGTACCTGGTCAGTTCTTCTAAACTATGCTTCAATTCTTAATATCAGTCATTAAAACTTAAATGACAAAAATATCATTTATTTTACAACACGAAAAAAATTTCAATGTATTAATTTTATGTCGGGGAAAATCTACCTTGTTTTTTAAATTTAATTACACAAAAAAAAAATACAATTATTGTACATTGGTACACAGTTAACGTGCAACATAAACTTATTTAAGTTTTTATCTTACACCAGAGGTACACTTAATTTTAAACAAAAACAAAAAAAGAACATTGGTAGGTAGGTTATGGTGCAGATAGTTTTTGTTTACCATAATGCTGCGCTTCTCAAACATTACACAAACCCAACGCACTCGCTTGTGTTACTCATTAGTAATTTCAGTTTATCAATTATTGATTGATATGGTTACGATTGAACATTTTGACGTGTTTTAGGTGAGCGTGCCGCTGCAGATGTTCCGCGTGTGGGCGTTCCTGGGCATGATGGCGCAACCGCCGCTGTCGGTGCTGTCGCGCGTGGCCGAGGTGCGTCTCGGGGCGCGATGGGGCAACATCATCGTGTGGGCCGGTCTCATACTCGGCCAACCGCTCGCCATCATGATGTACTACCACGACTACGCGCTCGCCCACTTCTCGCCCAACCGACGCTGAAACCCCACCAAACACTTTAAGCTAACGATAAATTTCAATGGGTTTTAAGGTATTTATTAGATATATTTTTAAAACAGTATACCTTCTTGCAGTAACATTTTAATACGTACCCACAAGAAATCCAAATGCACAACCGTCGTTGATACCCATTAAATATTTTAAGCTAACGACAAATAAAGGGTTAGTAATATTTTTAAAAAAGTATACCTTCTTGCAGTAATAAGTAACATTTTAATAAATATTGCAAGAAAACCTAAAGAAATAAAAAAAAGATGCGATGCTCAATGTGTTTTGATATATTTTTTGAGCTTGTTAGCTCAGACATTAATTACTACTTAATTAGCTCAAACATTACGTAAAACGTATTCATATCATAATATTTGTTTCATTTATTATTTAAACACGTCAATAACACAATCTTGATCTTTTTAAGTTTTAGTTAAAAATATATTGATGATCATTGACCTTACTTGACCTGTTAGTCAGGTAGTTAAGTTGGTATTAGTTAACCTTGAAAACTTACTTGGTAACTTCAAAATTGCTAGGCTTTCCCTGCAGTAAATCACTTTAATGGTTTCAAAAATACAAGCCTGGTACTTAGTTTGAAGCGTAAAAATTTCCTGGCAATAATTTTTTAAGCATCGTAGTATTTAATATTTGTACAGTGTTTAAATAATAAATGGCCTTTTGAGATATCATTTTATAATATTTATTTATAAAGAGATTTAATAGTTTTTTTATGTATTATAGTATTCTGTCGTAACTATGTTAATTAAGATAAAGTAATAATTATATATCTTGAGATAAACCTCAAATGTCAGTGTAATTTCAAGTCGTGACACCAGTATGTTTTATACGTAATAATATAAATACAAAGAATCCAACTAGAAAACAAATTATAAATATTATATGAGATTATATATTACGATAATATTATATTATCGTGTATAATAAGTTAATTATTATTTACAAAGTTTATATTCCATTTCATCTATAGAACTGTAGAGGTGCCAAGAATAGTCAAATACAAGGCGAAACAAATGTATAAAAATGGCACATACTCGTATATAAATAAAATATCACAAAAAATGCTTTATATCTTTTTACAACTATTTGTAAGTTTTAAAACAATTTGCCAAAAACAAACCGGATTAGTACACCTAGATTTAATTATTTGTAATTGTGAAATGGTACAAAAGTGTTTTCAAGGGTTAGTTAGTATAGTAAGCGTATTTTTTTAATGTTTTGTAATGCTTTTTTATTTGTTATAATTATAAGATTTTTTATTTTTTTTAAAGTTGCATTTTTATAGACACTTAAACATTCTATATATACAGTTAGTTTTTAGTCATTATCAAAATATTTACATTGCCTATATAATTTATCAATACATACATACTTATGTGTTTCTTTATTAACACTCGACATCAAAGTAAGAGTTTCACTAAAGAATTACCTCCCGCTTCCTAGAAAACGCATAGGATTTCATTGGTTATTGTCATTTGCCGATCAATTTTTTTTTACAAAAATAGAACCGTATTATAATTTATAATACAGATTCTTAGGTGATACCACAGAACAAAGAATTTCTGCGCCACCCGCTACTAGAGACGGCATGGTCAACGCTTTCCATACAAATCCAACGTGTCAAGGGACGTTAAAGTTTATTCAATAACAATTCATGCTCGGGTTACGCATTGTTGAGGTTTTGTGTTCCAAGCCAATCTCGACTATAATTTTTTAAAGAGCTAAAAATTGCATTTAATTACAGAATTTTGCTTATTCACGTTTTTTTTACTATGATTATTACACAAAATTCCACTACAATTAGGCATTTCTATCTTTTTTTTTTGATAATGTTTACTCCACAACGTGCAAATAGAAACTGACGGCCAAATGCATCCTGAGTTGCGCTAAGCGCAATTTCGAATCATGAATATTATTACTAGCTGGTGCCCGCGACTTTGTCCGCGTTGAACGATGAAAGGTACCCTATGTCCTTTCTAGTGTCCCAGACAACGTGTATGCAAAATTTCATGATGATCGGTTCAGTAGTTTTTGCGTGAAAGAGTAACAAACATCCATACATCCATAAAAACTTTCGCATTTATAATATTAGTACGGATTATTGCTGTCGTCTCTAGTAGAAAGCGGTGCGGCGATTCATTGCTCTGTGGTACTAATTGTCTAAACAAAAACATTGGGCGGTGACTTTAAATTTACCTTGTACCTACTGCTAAGACTGAATGATATATAATAACTATTGCCTTCAGTGAAATATGTGATAATTTTATATACATTTATTTATGTATATCGATAGATTTTTTTAAATGAATTTTGTATTTTAATAGCAAATTATATAAAAGTTACATGTTATATAAGTATAAAAAGTCAATATATAATCTATTTTTACTCGCATGATATGTCGTGGCGTGGCTTATGACGTCAATGTAAAGTGCAATAAATAGTGCTGATTTTTTTAATGAAATGTATGGATTATATTTAAAATTTTTATAAAATTTACAAATTAAATGAATTTAAATGAATTTAATCTTTTTATGCGTTTTTACTCTAAGATTGTGTATTTTTTATGTGCCTATTTAATGTTTTTATTAAATGATGTCAAAAAATATATAATCTTTCTAAATTATCAATATTGAATAATAATTATAATTGAATTTTATGAGATGCCTTTGAATATTATGTGTGGTTTTAAATTAAAACTTGATCGTTAAGTTTTTTATTTGCATTTATTGTATTTATTCCAAAATTTTATGTAATTCGACGGCGCGATTGGACGATATGAAGATTATAAATAACTTCTAATTGTTTATTCTCCACGTGAATTGTGTGAATGTAAATTTGTTGGGATAAGGGATATCGATAAAATGAATGATTATTCTATTCTAATGATTTAAGTTAAATAAATTGTTCAAATAAAATGTAGAATAAAATTTTATTAATAATGCTAAGAATGACGTCGTTTATGTTAATAAAATATTATACTCCATTTTTATAAATAGCATATTTTAACAGTGTCATAAACATAACGTCAAATCATCAGATCGAAATAAAAGTTGGAATATCTATAAAGTGCATGCTTTCTGGTAATAATTTATTTTAATTTAAAATGTTTGTTACAATGATTATACAGTGAATTTTTAAATCAAGTTTATAATATTTTTCTAATTTTTTTATACTTATTTTTGTAATAAATTACATGAAACATAAATTTTTGTTTGTATTCCCTGATGCGCCTGGTTACTATTTTTTTTTCCAATAAAAAGCAGTTAAATAGCTGTTAATATTGGAAAATGAACAAGAAATCGACACCATGATAGCAAAGAACTACCAATGTTCATGAAATTTGCCTAGATGATAATAGGGAAGACTTTATGAGTTTATATTTTGCAACTCTTTTGTGGTACATATATTGTATAAAATTTTTATACAATGGAATAAGAGGTAAAATTCAAATTAATCGAACACTAAAATGATTTTAAACAGCTAAGTTGTCATAGTCCGGGAGGTGGTAACGTCGGGAAAAAAAGCATTTTAGGTCAGCTGATTTTTTGATATGTCGTCTCTCTTGCCCTTTCGGTTAGGATCTGGGCAGTCTGGCTAGCGGTAGCGGTTGCGTTTGCCTGTGCGCATCCTATTTGTGCGGGTAATATACTGACTTTTAAAATCATTTTATGAAGGTTCAATTTGCATATTTTAGCTTAAGATAAGTTTAACAAACATCAATCTCTTATTGCCAGACATTTTTATCGTTGCTAATAATGAGCCAGACGCAAATTTTGATTTCATTTTTATTAAAAAATTAAGTTATTTCAGAATGTCTGTCATTTTAATATTATGTTGTTTAAGTATGAACAGACCTAAAAATAATTTGCCAGACATTAATTCAGTTGCTAAACCATGAATCAGAACGATTAAAGTCCTGAAAACTCTTACAGTATGATTCTACTCTTACAGTATGAATTGGACTTATGTAAACTGTATATCTATACAATAGATATACAATTGCGTAAGTTCAATATTTTTTAAATTAGGGATATTATTTTTTATTAGCATTTAGCAAATTTTAACATAAAAAAAAAATTGAAATGAGATAGAATTAGATAGCAGGAAATCAAACAACATTATTGAAAATTTAAAAGTTTTTTTTTTATTTGAAATACTCTTGTCGCTATGATACACTGAGAAAATTTTACTTTAACATTTTGGCTCGTTTAAAGGCAGATTATTTAAAATTAACTAAAACTCGTTTAAGAATATATAAGCGCAGTTGGTTATAATCTAACACGTCAACATTGTTATGGATACTTGGTTATTTTTAACATTGCACTTAATAATTTTTAAACAAAATTGTTAGCATTCTGAACCAATTCAGACTTGTTTAAATTTTAATACTTAATATTGTTAAATCTAACCAAGTTATGTATGTAATTTTAAATATGTTTAAAAAGGGTTAAAATTAACCCTTTTGTTGGTTAAAATTAACCAATATATCTCTGTTACCACCTACAACGTAATCGGTTACAAATAGCCATTGATATTTTGTTGTTATTAAATAAGTGCGATTGTAAATTTTACCATGACACATTTGCTAATCTTTACAAACAGCTTACTAAATATTAACCAAGTAAAAATACTTAGCAAAGCAAAATGGGTTACCTATAAGTGAAAACGAATCATTCATTTCGTCCAAATCTTTCTAGCGTGATAGTCATTGCGTCTCGTATTTAATAAACTCGTATTGCCCAAAAAAAATTTTATAATTTACAAATATTCCTAATGGATGACGATGTCAACAACCTTTTAATTGCATGGAAATTAGAAGAATACATAGAAGTATGTAAAGATGAGTGAAAAACCTACATTTTTATCTACCTAGATATAGTTACAACTAAGTTAACTCTACACCATATTATTATAATTTACTAGTTATGTTATTATTGCAGTGAATTTTGCGTTTATCTTAATTTAAAATTCTTAATTTTCTCACAAGAAAAGATTATTAACCAAATAAGAAATACCTATAATATAAAAAAAAAACAAAAGAATTATGTTACATGTCACCTGTTTGACATCATATAAGTAATTACTAAATTCTTATTTTAGATATTTTTTGACTTTATTAATTATATTGTAAAAATTAATAGTCAATTTATTAAAATTAAAATTAAAAATAAATTAAAATTAAAATTAAATTAATAATTGTTAAAAGCCAATTTTATACTCACATGCCGAGACCGCCCATCGGCGGCATAGCAGAGGTTACAAACCTTATAGTAAATTAACGGATATTAGAATAACAACTATTTCACATAGTACTACTATGATAACTTTGATAAACAAGACAACTAGATAGAAGGTCTCTAAGTAAACACGGAACATTTTTTATTGCTTTTGTTCAAACATTAAAACTAAAACAGAAATGAGTCATACGGATACAAGAGATTTTTTTTCATCAAAACAATTATCATTTATGGATGATACCTACAAGTAGATACAAAAGATTGCCGACGCACCTGCATTTTGTTTTGTTGAATTTTTATATATACTAATATTATAAAGAGGAAAGATTTGTTTGTTTGTATTGAATAGGCTCCGAAACTACTGGACCGATTTGAAAAATTCTTTCACTGGTGGGAAGCTATATTATCAGCGAGTGTTATAGGCTATATTTTATAAAGTTACGCGGACGAAGTCGCGTGCAACAGCTAGTGTTCTATTAAAAAACTATAATTAGGAAATATAAAACGGTATTAATTTTCATTTATAAAATATCAATATCGACGTCGATATATCGAGGAAAAATGTCAATATATCTAATTAAAAATATCGATACTTTTTCAACAACCTACGGGCTCGTAGATCGTGGCCAACGCGATGCCTAGCCCGACAGCCTGAGATTAGCACGTACAACCAAACAAACAAACTCTTCAGCTTTACATATTAGTATAGATAATTTAAACATTGTACCTAACAATTTTATATAATAATTAAAGTGTATAATTATCATCACGCGTTAATCCTTCATTTAATGAATGAATCGTGGTAATGAACGATAGCCATAGCTCATTAAGTTTTCGTAGTAATACTGAGTATAAAGTAAAAAAAAAAAGTACTTAAATAGTTTTTACTGAGTATTTACTCTGGCTACAGTGCTTACCCATCTATAGCTGAGAGCACTCAACTGTCTCTCTCTGACCAGTAGAATCATACTGTAAGAGTTTTCAGGACTTTAATCGTTCTGATTCATGGTTTAGCAACTGAATTAATGTCTGGCAAATTATTTTTAGGTCTGTTCATACTTAAACAACATAATATTAAAATGACAGACATTCTGAAATAACTTAATTTTTTAATAAAAATGAAATCAAAATTCTCGTCTGGCTCATTATTAGCAACGATAAAAATGTCTGGCAATAAGAGATTGATGTTTATTAAACTTATCTTAAGCTAAAATATGCAAATTGAACCTTCATAAAATGATTTTACTGTATGAATTTTCAGGACTTTAATCGTTCTGATTCATGGTTTAGCAACTGAATTAATGTCTGGCAAATTATTTTTAGGTCTGTTCATACTTAAACAACATAATATTAAAATGACAGACATTCTGAAATAACTTAATTTTTTAATAAAAATGAAATCAAAATTCGCGTCTGGCTCATTATTAGCAACGATAAAAATGTCTGGCAATAAGAGATTGATGTTTGTTAAACTTATCTTAAGCTAAAATATGCAAATTGAACCTTCATAAAATGATTTTAAAAGTCAGTATATTACCCACACAAATAGGATGCGCACAGGCAAACGCAACCGCTACCGCTAGCCAGACTGCCCAGATCCTAACCGAAAGGGCAAGAGAGACGACATATCAAAAAACCAGCTGACCTGAAATTCTCTTTCGAAAACGTTGCCACCTCTTATACTATCAATTTAAATAAAAGTTAAATTGAAATATATTTTATGTCTATACGACATTTTACTGATTCGTGCAAGTTTTGTCTTGCTGAGCTGCGTTTTAATACGGGTTAACGAACGCATTTCCGATTGCTTAACAAAGGTCAATAATATTTGACTCCAGTGGCGTACTCGCCTCATGTTCCATAATAGTCGACATTGGCGGAAAAGTTTTCCGAAGCTAATTCCGAAAAAGTTTTATAGGTCAACAAACAGCCCATTTCGGCTTTGCACTGGTATAATTTTGTATACCAAAACTTTCTTCTTCCACCGCTCTTTCGATTAGAGCGCTACCTCACCGGGACGCCACGGCCACGTCGCTGGCGACGTAGGTGTGGCTACCCACGGTCGCCAAATTGAGTGGCCAGTGGCGTCTGTCAGTCAGTTCTCTCAGTTTTCGTATAGAGAATGTACGCTTTTGTATTTCAACAATGAACCCTCGGTATCGAAACTCATTCTTTTTACTATAAAAACACACAAAATTTAAACATAGAACACGCGTGCTACCGGTTTGGACACTGAGTGAGTGAGACGCAGTTTACTCGCATACATTTTACTGGCGACAGAGTCTCCGTCTCCACGCTTCCAAACTAGCGACGCTTCCAAGCCGTCGCCAAGTGCGTTATCTGCCATACATTTCAATAGTAATTGTTGGCCGTCGACGCCGGCCACGTGGCCTTGGCGTCCCAGTGAGGTAGGGCGCTTAATAAAAACAGAATTTGAATCTTTTGATTCGTTTAGAAGTAAGCGGAGAAACAGCCAGATTGCGATTCTAAATAGGTATACTATTTAAAGTAGGTATTCGTATAAAAGCAGTGTACTCCAAATAGTAGGTAATAGAGTAAAAGCTGTGCAATGTCTGTAAGTAATTAAAATAAATACATATAGGTATATAAAAGACGATGTGTGTGTGTATGTATGTTCCCTATAGACTCCAACACGCTGAACCAATTTTGATGAAACTTTCAGACAATCTTCAGATTAGTCCAGCGGGTAGGTAATCCTGTGAAGTTTGGTAGCGATCGGACGCGGACGAAGTCGCGGGCACCCACTAGTATTTATATAAAACAAATATAGATTCATTTAGTGCCATGGAAACTATACCTACCTATATCTAATGGGGAACACAAAGTAACTAGAAGTTTTAGTTTTTGTACTAAATTAATCTACGAATCGGACCTTGAAACAATCAGTGCTCTATAAGGACTATCTCCACCGAGAGTCGAGATAACTACCTAATATTAATTTTATTTTTACATTACTCTTTTGCATTATCAATCGTGGGATATATTTAAGAATTGAATGGACATGAAATAAGTTGTTACATTTCCTGTATCTTTAAGCGTATTTCCTGTTTTTGTGTATTTCCTGTTTTTTGTTCCTGTACCTAACTTATGTTTGTGATATTTAAGCTATCGAAGAATTCGTTTAACCTGTAAGATGTCCAGAGATTTATTTTAAACTAATTTATTTTAAGCATAATTTTCACAAAACATGGTAACTCAACTTATCTCAAGGGTAGTCCTTTTCTTTATACAATAGAACCATACCATAAAACGCCTTAACTCAGAAATTCAAAAGATTAGGTAATAATATAAAGTATATAAAAATCATTGCACGAGATTTTCTTTATAATAATGCAAATATTTTTAAAAATATGCATTCGGTAAAGACATTAATATAATAAGACTAGCTGACCCGGCGAACTTCGTACCGCCTAAAGCTTTGGTCTCTTGATCGAAACGCACAACTCTGCGGTGAGCGCTATGCTGTGGACGCAAAGATGCTCTTGTGTTTGAGAGTGGACTTCAGTCCAGGTCGCTGGACCGGGGATCGAGGAATTTCCTGGGGTGTGCTAAGCCACCCTCTATACATGTGACACACGATGCGCTTTTCAGAAAAACACCATAAATTTGTATGGAGGGAGGCGAAGGGGGGAGGTGGGGGGAGGGAAACGGTCCCAAGGAGTGGACCTCTGGGAGAAACTGCCACCCCCCGAAGACTCCGTCCCTCTATCTCCGGTGGTTTAGGAGGTGTTCCACTTGGATGAGTCCATAAAAGTTGTATGGAGTGTAAAAAAAATGAAGGGGTGGGGATGACTTGTTCTGTGGCAACTACCGATCATCCTCTATGACATGCCGCAAACGCCACCCTTCTATCCTTTATAGTTTCCGAGGATCTCTCACCATCTTTGTACCAGGTCGGTGGACCGAAGATCGAGGAATTTCCTGGGGTGCTCTAGGACACCTCTATACGATGGAATGAGACCGCTTTAGAAAATCTCCTTCCGGTTGAAATAAATCGCTTTTCCGACAAACCATAAAAGTATGGGGGGGGGGGGGGTGGAGTGAGGGGAGGGCGATTATCCCGGGGGTGGACCCCGCGGGGTGATGGTTATCCGCCAAAGTGATCGACCACCTATCCTCGATGGTTTTGGAGATATTGCCATCCGTTTCGCCGAAAATGCCACTTTTGTAGGGAGGGGGGGGGGGGGGACGGTGCCGAGGGGTGGACCTCGGCGAGAAACTACCACCCCCCCGAAGAGATTGCCCATCTATCCCCGGTGATTTTGCAGATATTCCACTTGGATGAGTCCAAAAGAGTTGTATGGAGTTTAAAAAAAATGTATGGTGGGGGATGAGTCGTTCTGTGGCAACTACCGATGACCCTCTATGACATTCCGCAAACCCCACCCTTCTATCCCTCACCGTTTCCGAGGACCACTCACCAACTTTTTACCACAACCGATACCGAGGATATCAGATTTTTCTGGAACTCACCGGGGAACCCCCTACGCGACCTACGCGCAACAAACGGGAAATCCCCCACCACTCCTTCTGGGAGAACAACTTTATGTGTCACTATCTAAGTCCGTCAGTGGCCTTTTGGCTTTATAGTTTCCTCGTTCTTCTCGTGCGACAATGGATTGATTCCAAATGTTGTTCCGAAGCCTAATTGCATTACGACTTTGTTGGGAAAGATTAGATCTTCTGGGTCGCGGCATTGTTTCACAACATGAGACCAATCGATTTGACAATTGATTTGTATTTTCTAATGACAGTGAAAAAGTTATCAACAATGGTTGCTAGGTGCTAGATTACGTCTTTGACAGGGCTCTTTCTGACGATTTGAAAGTACAATTTCTTTCTATAGGAATTTTCTTTAATGTTGTAAACTATTTAGTTGAAAACCTCCTTGGTTACTTATGTCATTATTTTTATATACCAAAATGTTGAGGAAATGATAAGCTGGTTTTCTTGAAGTCAAAATTGAAGTCATTTTTTTTCTTTTTACATTTTAAATATATATAAAAATAATGACATAAGTAACCAAGGAGGTTTTCAACTAAATAGTTTTCAACATTCTCCCATCAATGAGTAGCTGTCAAACAATGTATCACGCACCGGCGCCATCTACTTAAAATATTGGTTTGTAGTACATGCTATGTATCAGAGATGGCGCTGTATGTAAAAAAAGATTTTCCCGCTTTATAGTTGAAATTTTCTGTATTTTTCCTGAATTTTCTTTGCTATAAACCTCACGGAGCCCGAGACCTTTCCAACGAATGCAAAACCGTGGAAATCGGTTCGTGCGTTCTGGAGTTATAGCGTCAGGAAGGAAAACCCGACTTATATTTATATAGTAGATATAGGTAATTGTAACATAAGGTAAACATCCTTATAACATATCGACGGCGAAGGAACAATACCGCTAACTAACAATTTTGGTAAAAATTACATTCTTATGCCTTATGCCTTTAAGGTCTATTTCTGCGTGTTTTGATAAAACTTTTCACTTTGTTTTTTCACTTTGTGTAAAATTTTGTCTATGTTAGTTAGCAGGTATTGTCACTTCGCCGTCGATAACCGCTTTTGATTAAACTTCGTAGCTATGTGTAATTTGGTCCAATTTAAAAGATAGGATAGTTTTTATTTTGAACCCGGGCGAAGCCGAGGGCGTGTAGCTAGTAATTTAACCTACTATAAAGTTGACGCGACCTTTGAAAAATACGTAGAGATGAGATCGACGGCCGCACAAGGAGGTCGAGCGCCGAATCAATTGATGAAGAGACTTGATAGGACGCGCGAACGTGTCCTGCCTCTGGGAGTTGGGCACTCACTGCTAGTCTTCAATATCTCTATTGTTTACGGCATACAAAAAAAATCATACTTACGTTTTCCACACAAAAATATTTAGTCGAAATAACCGAGTGAATTAACTATAAAACCAAGTAAAAAGTTAATTTCCATAGTTCCATAGACCTTTTCGGCTTAGTTACCTAAACAATTAAGTTAGCAATTACCTCAATAACTTTGAATAGCTGTATCTATTTCAGGAACTATTAGGTCTATGTAGACCAAATTTATCTCATTTTATTGGAAATTTAGTGCACTTTAATAAGGTAACTTTTGCCATTATCCTTTTTTTAGAAATTATGCAAACCTTTGAATAGCCGTATCTTAAAAACTATTTAGCCTACCAGGACTAAAAATTTTTTATTCAAATGCCATTTAATCTAATTAAAAAGTGTGCATAGTAACTGTCCTTCATAGTAACTTGTGTGAAAAAAGTCCTAAAGTTTAAAGGATATAACAATGATCCGAACAGCTTTCGAGGTGGAAAACTTGGATTTGTCATTACCTACTATTTCATCATTACCAACCCTAAAAAAATCAGCACTACCTCATTTGATATAAGGTAAAATAAGTTAAAATCTACCTACCAATTCCATGGGCTACCTGACATACTTTACCAAGCGTTAGATCTTTATTTTTATTATTTTTTTATCCGTGCATTCGCTCGCATTGAATATCTTGGCTATGTCCAATCTTGAAATTCAATTCTATTGGTATTTTAAAATTAAAAAGACCTAAAATATACCTAAACTGCGCCTTTAACTCGATTATTACACGTCGCTTCGACACTTCCTTTTCCTTTCCTTGCGTCATTTCCTTTTCACCTTATAGGTATAGATAAGCAATCAAAAGTTAAATTACCTTAAACATTTTATTCTTAAAACATTGCAAGCCATTGTACCCATCTAATCATTTGTATTTATACAAAACTTATCCTCCCTTTGATTTAAACGAACTTCTAAAATGAGCAATTAACAAAGTTTGGTTTAAACAGAAGTGGAATACGTGTCGGCGATGGGTTAATAATGTAATAACATTGCGGGCGGCTGCTGGGTGAGGCGCCGAGTGCTGCTAACAATGTTGACCGTGGTTCGCAAACAGAGCTGGCTGCGTCAGCCCACGGGCCGTCGCATTTCCCGTACACCCCTCACCGCACCGAACCTCCTCTATCTAACCCTTTCGTACAGATAGTATAACAACTCAAATGTCTACCCCAAACAGTTCTACATTAAATAGGTTTCATAGAAACACTCTTAAATGTTAGTAGTGGCAAGGCACACTCTGCCCTCTGCACTTAATTGGGGAAGCCTGCCTTATGGCAGTAACTGATTACTTGCAGCACCTGTGGCGTTGTTTGTTTTATAGGCAACTTATATCTTGAATTTGTATAAGAAAAACTTTTCCCCAACCTAATATTAAGTTAATTACTTAATATTCATTATTATTAGTTGCCGGCAAGTGTTTTGTTTCTATTATTAATAAGGGAATCAATTCAAATATTATCCGTGTATAATAATTAAGGGGTTAAATGTTTAGATGGCGGCCTCTGCTTGCAGGTCGGTGATTAAATGTAATTTCGGATTACGTTGGATTGTTAACCCCTCGGTAATCGGCGACGCGTGAAATCACTTTGTTCTACAGTTAGCCTCCACGCTCTCCTAACTATCGTTTATTTTTAACAGGGAAATTGTATATACAACTCATATAACATAAAATTCTATAATTGCAATGAAATAAAAGTTGCAACAATGGTATACGACAATTTATTGGGCAAATAATGTACCTACTTTTCTTTTAATATTTAGTACCTGGGTAACCGAGCTTCGCTCGGGCCAATAAAAAGTTTAAAGTTTTTTACATGTAAGAAAGAACATTATGAAACATTATAGAAAAAAAAATTCAAGAATACATCATATATAACCGTTTATTTTTATCACAATTTTTAATACTTAATGGTTAGGGAGTCCACGATGCTAAATGTGTAGTCACTCGAGCGTCGTGGGGACCTATTGGACTTTGAAGATTTAATGGTAAGAAGAAAAAAAGGTTATATGAAGTTTTTCATTTCAGCGGTGGGGTAAGCGTCTACAGGCGTTTAAAATTTTGTAGGCGCTGTATTTTAAAAAATCCTCTATATAATCGTCAGATTAAGAATCAGCACGATCAGGACTTTAGGCTGAACCGTCTGTATGAAAATCTGACGCGCTCGAGTATTACAAAGTGAGAATCGTCAAAAATATTTTTTGCATTTTCAAAAAGCTGCCACAAGCTTGCGTTACATCCGAATCGTCTGAATTTTAAATGGGAGCTTAGTTTAGGTTCACTTAACATCCCCTCTGAAAATCTGACGCGCTCGAGTTGTATTTAAAATTTTACCCCCACCCCCGCCAATCCCACCAACCAAATCGTCAGATTATTAAAATGCACACTTTTCAGCATGTAATTAATCTACCATAGCTTAATCTGACGCGCTCGAGTGACTCCAGACATCCCCTCTTGGGCTCCCCAACCATAATAGAAACAATTTAGACTTTTATTGATGTCAGCAGGCGTTGAATTTTTATTTTTATACAATCCCTCGGGAACATTACTTGTTTTTCTGGATGAAAGGCATTACTATGTCTTCTCCTGTATCCCTGAAATGTGTATGCAAAATTTCATGTAGATCGGTTGAACTAAAAGTTTAAAGGTATGACAAAGTAACAGATAGACAGACAGACAAAGTTACCTCACAATTTTTAATTAAAATTAAAAATTTTGGATTTACCTACATTTTTTATATATATACAATATGTATCAAACGATTTATCAAAATGAGAAGTAAAGTAGTAACGTAAAGTCGAAGAAACGTTTCGAAAGTTTATAAAAAAATACAACTGGTGACTTGCTTATGCAAAAACCAAAAAGTTTTTTAATAAGCAATATCTTTCTTTCTTAAATCATCAGAACCTACAATGCTAATTGGATTCCTTTAATAGTAATAAAATCAAATTTAAAAAGGTTGAATTACAAACAGACATTCTTAGTGCGGTGAACGTGTACCTACAACCACAACAAAATGACACATGACATGTTATGTTATTATCCTGAGGTTCACGAGGAAACAGTTTGGATGGATCAAGATTCGAGAAAGTTATCGAGATTAGCGAGCTTGGGATATGATTGGTAGGGCGGCTAGTTTTCGCTCGCATATTATTGAAAATGTAAATAGAGAATCTAAAATTCTAAACTGTCGAGTTTCATCATTACAGATAATTTATATACAGATAAAGGAAGCTGTTTTGGAACTCACCAATAACTCTTATTTACAACGCAAAGCAACTAGAAAAGTGTTAAGGAATGGTTCAATAAGATAAATAAGTAACTCATACTAATAAAGTAAAACTCGCCGGATATTCTAGAACTTACTAAAACGGTTTGGCATTCATACAACCGCCTCTGCAATCGGAAAATCCTCACTTCGAATAATTTTTTAATGCTCTCATTTAGGTTAATGCTTAGCAAGGGCGCTCTATAGTAAGTATGCGTTGATTTATACAATTTTATATTATACTAGATGTTGCACGCGACTTCATCTGCGTAACTTTGTAAAATATACCTAGCCTATATAACTCGCTGATAATATAGTTTTCTACAGGTGAAAGAATTTTTATAATCGGTCCAGTAGTTTTAAGTTTATTCATTACAAACAAAAATAAAAATCTTCTCTTAATATTATTTTATAAGTAGATATATAAAGATTATTTCTTGTTTTGTATAAATCCTTGTCTTATGTTTTGTATAAATTTATTTTATCTAATATTTAAATAGAATTTTTAAAATTATTTTCACTGTCGCCTCAATGTTTAATTTACCTACTATGGGAATTATTATTTACGAATAGTTACTTCATTAAATTACCTATTTTAAATTGTGTACAGTTTCAAAATCCAAATAGAAAATATTAACAAAATATATTATATCGTGGCTGTACAACTTATGAACGTAAAATTAAAGACTGCGTTTTATGCGCGCGTCGCAAAATGTCATTGGGCAGGAGGGCGGGGTTACGTGCCGCCCTGTAAGAGCGCGGCTGAACGCGGCAGTTCATTCCCAGTCGATGTGCGCTCCGCACGAACCATGGTCGAGCACGCGCTAGTGGAGCATTGCACCCAGGCGGGCGCGATGCAAACCTTACCTCCGCAACCTCACCGTCAACAAGTTGAACAACTTGCAAATGTTTACGTTCAGAATTTTGAGCTGGGTCATCTCGGCGACAACAATCTAGTGAAACGGGAACCTCTGCGTTCGAATTGGCTGGAACCAATGGAAGTTCCGTCGGCTTGTGCGCGTTCGTCTCGGTGGCCCGACGCCGGGCCTTACCCGCAGCCGCTCGCTGCCATCGCAGTGAACCCCAGCACTCCGCCCGAGACCCCACCGGGGTTGTTAGCCGAGAGTCCTTATCACGGGGGACTCGTAGAGGACGTTAATATGTGGATGCCTCGGGAGCCTCTCGACATGCGCAGAGTTCCTTGTGATTGGGATCACGAACATCCAATGCAGCAAGTGGCGCTACGTCCAGATAGTTCTTGCTCTGATTTTCCTCCGCACAGTGGGCTCAATTCTTCGTACCTGACGTCTCCTTCCGGGGACGACCTCATAAGCGACGATTTGCTCATGACGTTGAGTGTTCGCGAACTCAACAAAAGGCTGCACGGATTTCCGCGTGAGGACGTAACGCGACTGAAGCAAAAGCGTCGCACTCTGAAGAACCGCGGTTATGCACAGAACTGTCGTAGCAAGAGACTTCAGCAACGCCAAGAACTGGAAACGACGAATCGGACTCTGCAGCAGCAATTGCGTGTGCTTCAGATGCATGTGGAACGGCTGACGCACGAACGTGATATGCTAAAGCAGCGTCTGGCTTTGATAGGCAGAGACCATCCGATCCCCTCGCATGCGCCGCCCACTCCACACTCTTCGCCGGAGTTCTTCTCGGATCTGTGACGCCAGGGTGCGGCGCCGCGGGACGGCGGCGGCGCCACCAACGCCTCCTCCGCCTGCGCTTGGCAACGTTACTGAGGGTTCCTCGTGTAACACCACTTCCTAGTGTAACACCACTCCGAGTGAAACACCAGTCCTAGTGTAACACCACTCGTGTTATTGTTAAGTTTCAAATCAATTATCTCAGTTTCCAGTTTTATAGCTTTTTTTTATTAATGGTGGAACTATGAGGCTGTTCTGAAAGCCTATCAAACACCGTGTTAAATGTATGGTTGTGTCATAAAATAAGCATAAGTTTCGGTATTCATTACTATAAGTAATACATTATTTTATGAGTAATTACTTTTGTAACTTGATCAACTCATATTACTTATAAGTAATATTACTTAAAAAAAAACATTATATTGTAAAAAAAATATTAAAAACAACTGATTATTCAAAATTGTAAATAAAAAATGTCGATTATTCTCTAGGATTTGTGTTTTCCTAATAAAACATTTTTCAAAGTACTGTTTTATTTCAAAGCTCATTCAACTCAAGTTATCACGCTTATTACACCCAGTTTATTAATGAATAAACATATTAAACAACATGTATAAACCCAAAGCCTTTTTACTTAAATCTTGATAAACGAGTTTAATTAAAAATTAATATGATTAATTTTCACTATATTTATGACAAGCTATTGCACGCGACTTCGTCCGCGTAAGTTTTTAAATTTTTTTAAAACTTTTTAAAAATAACTTATATTACCTACTCTCTAATAATGTAGCTTTCTATAGGTGTAATAATTTTCAAAATCGGTCCAGTAGTATTTGAGTTACATAATTCATTACAAACAAAGACAAAAATACAAATATTACTAGCTGTTTTACGCGACTTCGTCCGCGTAACTTTATAAAAAATAGCTTATGTTACTCGCTGATAATATATCTTTAAATAGGTGAAAGAATTTTTAAAATATGTCTTGTAGTTTTTGAGTTTATTCATTACAAACATACAAAAATACAAATCTTGTAATATTAGTATAGATCAGTAGAGATTCCAAAGCCTAAATATTTAAATTTAAAACATATATTTAAATTGAAATTGAAAAATATCCTCTCTTTATAATATTGGTATAGATAGTTATACCTAATAATTTTCTTGGCGTTTATTTTCTACAAATGATGTACTTTATATAAACTTGTTATATTTGTACGGGTTATTATTTTACATTTCATGTAGATGCCTAATTGAAAATTAAAATACTGAATATAATAAATATATTTTAATCCGTTACAATGACTTTGGCGAACTCGATTTTTGCAACGTTTCAATTCTTTAACATCAATATTGTTGCTCAACACTTCGAAAGAAATGAGGTCGAGTATTAATCATTTAGTTATATTATATTGAAACCGTCTCATAATAATAATAACTTTAATTAATTTCAATCTGCTTGAAGATTCACAAAAATGTATCTAAATGTACTTAGGTTTCATTATTTGCGGTATTCAAAGATAATACTGTAATAGTTTTTGAGTAGAAAGTAATACTCGTATATTGTATAGTATAGTCAAAGTATAAAAGATTATCTTATATAGCTATTATGATAACTATTCATGGACTAACTACTGGATACCGTCAGTTAGGACAAACACTTTTATAATTGGTATGCCTATACCAAATAGGGTGGATTTTTCAATGCTATTATTATATCTGAAAAAGTATCGTAGGTTCTGAACAAGAAATAGAGAAAAGAGACTATACTAATAAATTTTAAGTGTGAGGTTCATATTCTCGACTACAAAATTTTGTCCCATTATTTCACTTACTTAACTTTAAATTCAAATTGTTGTTTTTAAAATTTTCAATAAAATAATTTGTATTAATAATTCTTGCAATTTTGACCTCTTGAATTTATATAAGTATAATCGATCGATCGATACTAATAATAAATGTGTAAGTGTAGGTATTGTATGTATGTATGTTCCTCCATATCTCTTAAATGAATTAACTGATTTTCATGACACTTGGTAGATAAGCATTTAGACGTACAGGACACAGGATAGGCTGCTTTTTTTATTTTTCAACGCGAACGAAGTCGCGGGCGTTACTTAATATATTTTCTGTTTCGGTAAGGACGAACATATTGTAGAAAAAAAAGTATAGGTGGACCACGGGCAATAGGTCTTTTAAATTTCAGTGACATTATTAATGAAGTGGACCACGGGCAATTTTTATTGCCCGTGAACCACCCAGGTGAACAAAGTAGGTGCACCACGGGCAATACGAGTTCCTTGAAGCTTCCCTTGACTTGACGCTCAACGTATCATTTGTTAACATGTTAACAAAATAACAGCATGTTTGCTGTTGTGTCTCGATAAGTGACTATATAGAAATAGCGAAATGTCAGAGCCCATCTTTCCTAATCCCTTATCATCAATACTAATAATAAATCTGTAAGGGTTGGTCATGGAGTAAGTTACTTTGTTTTCAGAGATATCGTGTTTATACTCGTGAGCTCTATACATGATACTGAAACTAAATTGAACATTTTTAGAATTTTTTTCTGTATGTATGTATGTATGTTCCTCCATAACTCTTAAACGAATTAACTGATTTCCATGAATCTTGGTAGATAAACATTTAGACGTACGGGACACAAGATAGGCTACTTTTTCTTTTTCAAAGTGGACGAAGTCGCGGGCGCCAGTTAGTCTTTAATATTACTGTGGTCGACATCGGCAGCGTATTTGCAGTTGCTTTGGTGGGCGACGGTAGTTACCTATCATCATCAATTTTATCCTGTCTGACGACCTATTACATAAAAATGAACAAAATAAACGTACGTATCATTCTAAAAACATATGCACTTTTGTAAACTTTTTTTGAAGTTGCAAATTAAATTTAAATTTGATATAAAAATTTAATTGATATTTTTTTCCAATACATTAACGAAATGCTTACCTCTTTATGAAAGCAAACAGGAAACGTACCTACCTATATTGTCGCTAACATTTCGAAACATATGAAAATCGAATATCGCTGACATTAATAACGGAGTTGACAGTAATTTAATAAACGGATGTAATTTTATATCAGTGGTCATCAATTACTGAAGTTTCCTGTTAATTAATGTAGTAAAGTTAAGCAATTATGCAATAATATCTTATCGTCCGACATTTTTATACTTATACTAATAATTAATTAAGTAATGAAATACTTATTTTGTCTAATAATAAACATTGGAGAAGGAGAGTTTAATCGATATTACACCTAAACTATTGTCTACAAGAGCTTTAGGGAAGAAATAATTATAGTACTTTTGCAATATTTTTGACTTAGATATTACAGCACTTTTGTATTTTTACATTTGTTATATTGTTGTACGAGTATTACTTCAGACGCAATAAAACTATCCGGCGTAGTGGGAACATAGTCAAAGAAAATTTACTTTAATCTTACTGAGACTCAAAAATAAAATGTTTTAAATGCGTAAGATATTGTAGTTAACCAATTATAATAACGCAAAAATTGTTCTTATTTACGATTTTATAAGAAATCACACAGACGGGGTAATAAACCGGTATTTTTACCGCCGGCCCGGGAAGTCCAGTGGCTATACAATTTATATGAAGTTGTTCATACCATTCGGATCCGGCAAAAACGCTAAGCTTGCCGGGCGTTGTCACTACGGAGCGGCGGTAAAACGCCCGGACTGGAGTAATGTGAATGAACTCGCATCGGTATCCCTGTTCCCCGTTCGCCCGCCGCTTTGAAATTAGCAACATAGCGTGAATTATGTTTTATACTGAAACCAAAGTTCGATTATGTGGCATCCGGTTTAATGTGAACACCTATATCCGGGCGCCGGTTTCCAGCAAATCTGCCGATTGGCGTAGTGGGAACGTAGCCAAAGAAAACTTACTTCAATCTTACTTAAGATTACTTAACTTACTTAAGATCTTGTATGTAGTTTCAGAATTATAATTAAGCAAGCATTTTGTAAATCACGACTTCATAAGCAATTACAGATTGTGGTAGTACTCAGGTGGCACACACACAGAATAAGTCAGACTAGACTTAGGTACTGACGTCATCAGTTCAATTTTATGTAATCATGTAACTACTAACCTTTAGCAATATTATTAACTTTTTCGTAACAATAATTAATAATATTGGAGCAGTGATAGTATAGTAGATCGAACGGTAAACTCTCATCATCATAATTATCTCAGTAGATAATTATCTCAGTAGACGTCCAAGGACCGATAAGAAGTTGCCTGGATCCACGGTAGATTTTACACGTAGGAATCCCGGCCGGGCCTGAAACTAAAAGATAGCAGGTGTCTTAAGATTTTATATGTGGATTAGAAATGGCTTGCTTTGTTTTAACAGTGAAGGAGAATATCATGACGTAACCTGCACGTCCTTTGGGGCTATAGCATGTCCTTTGGGGCTAAGCTACAGATCGGCAAGTGCAGCGTAGGACGTCCAACCCACAAGGTGGACAGACGACCTGATAAGGGCCGCGAGTCGACGGTAGATCCATGCTGCGTCTGACCTATTGGAAAATTATGGGGGAGGCCTATGTCCAGCAGTGGATGTCCTGCCGTTAAGGTAATGATGATGATGATGAGATGATGATGATGATGATGATAGCTTGTCAAAGCGTGGTGGACAAGTTAGCATATAACTTCTTACATAAAGAAGATTCTGCATTGCTTATATCAGCACTTATTGATATGTATCTAAATATAAAAATCTGACGCAGAAAAATAAACAACAGGCAGGTTTATATTCGTTTATAGACTGAGTTGGAATATGGAATACTACCTGATGTCCGCGACTTCGACCGCTTTGAAAAGTAAAATATAAAACCTGCGACGACGGTGACCTTGTCACATTTTTTTATATTTTTAGATGATCCCTCTTGAACAAAAATTTTTTTTGTAGATGAAAAAAGTCATTTTTAATATTTCTGACAATGTGTTTGTAAAATTTCATGATGATAATTTGAGTAGTTAAGGCGTGAAAAGGTATCAGACAGACAGACAGACAGAGTTACTTTCACATTTATTATATTAGCATAGAAGTATTGATAGACTCTATGTAAAGAGCCCCGGTTAGTAAAGTCCTTGAACTCTACAAAATATGTCTACTCGTTGGTTTTATCATGTTCTACTTTTAGGTTTTGTGATGTGACACGTACGAGTATCTATTTTTAGGTATATTGAAATTGTTTCTAACATAGCATGGTCACGGCGAAGCACAGTTTTATTGATATTTCTAGGTTTCTAGAATATTGTGGTAAAGGCCTATTGTATATTCAGATATGTTTTTTTATTAGTTGGGTTTGCTCTTGGCCAACAACCAGCTGTGTAACAAGGATAAGGCCTATGAAAAGACTTGGGTTACCTATATATGAGTTCGGAAATACAGACCTCAGAAGCAAATGGATGCTTTCATTAAAAAAATGCTTACAATTACAATTTTATTTCCTGTTGTACAGGAATTGGAAATATATATGTATATATTTTCTAATATAAAAAATACAACTGTAAGCATTTATTTTTTTATTATTTTACACATTTCTGTTTTAACTTTACCTACACTAATAAACAAAACCTAGTTCTTTATAAAGTTTGAATAGTATAAAAGTTTGGTTTAAATTTACAAAGATGGCAAATTAATTTCATCCATTTATTTTTAATTAAAATTTATAAAGGTTTACTTGCAATCAGCGTATTTTATAGTGACATTCCGACGGTCGGCAGGAGGTCGGCGTACTTGGAGCTGGGGTACGGCGGGAGGGGAGGAAGTGAAAAGTGAGGGCGTATCCCTCCCTGCCACGCCTCGCCAGAGTGAGACACTGTGAGCTACACCCACTCATCTTTACAACTTACATTTGCTGCTTGGTGGATGCATGCAGCCCTTTTACCCAAATACACAAGGATCAAATTACAAAGGTACAAAGTTTGAAAATGTCTAGCAACTGTACTATAAGTACGTGGCTCGAGTTGTGTCGCTGCCACCTCTATATTCTCAACAATAGGACGCTTATGACCTATGGCTGTACATAGGTTCAAGCTGTCATGCAAATGGAGGCCTGTTAATGAAGTCGACAAGAATTATAGCCATTGTTACTGCGGCCCCGGCATCGTAATGGGCCATTTTGTACGTACATCATATTAATATATGGGACAATTACTCCTATTGGACTGCATTTCTGACAGAAGATAAATGGATTTTCTAAGTAATTCTATTTTATTTTTTACAAATTTTACAATTATAACATTGTGTAAACAAGCTAAAGTGCGCGATTGTATATATGTGTATAACTTACCTATACATTTGTATAATAATAAATAAATTTAGTAAAATAAAAATGCCCTTTTGGAATTAGGACGAGAAAATGAACGATTAGTCGTGCAATCACTAGACTTGTATTGACTTAACATTAAAATGTAGAGTAAAATTATCCTCTAGTTAATTTCAACTAAAACAGGGTTGGTATAAATAAAGTAGCTTGTAAAACCGATAAGCTTTGGGAAAAAGTTTTTGTAGTGCCTCAAAAGGACAGATTAAAATTAAAATCAGTGAATGCGGCTGCCATGAGTCGCGTAGCATCGCCGTAGCACTTGCGTGGCTACGAATTTTACGCACGTGCTACGCGGATTCTACGAGGCTACGCCTATGTATACCTTTAGGTTTATTACCTACTCAATTGTGATATGTATGTCTTGTTGTATAATAAAACTAGACTGAATGGAATTGGGGAACTTAGCGTACATGAAATGTAGACTATTTTCTTCTAGAATACTTTTCAAAACCTTTCAAATAGTGAAAGAAGTGCTCAAATAGGTGCAGTTGTACCGCAGAGCAAACTTCAATTATACTTAAAATTCTCTCTTTCTATAGTCAAATCTATACAAAAATATTATTATAGATGAGATTAATAGAAAAATATTTTTAAAGTAAATAATTTCATCATTAGATTTCTTCTGCTTGTGCTGTCTATTGAAAAAGTCGTATATTACCAGCCGACAAACCACGCTGTAAACCTTGTTGGTCCGTTATTCAGCACTAAATTGTTGAATTCGTATAAAAAAAGTATAACATTTTTAATCCAAGACTATCTATTATCTAACTGCGTTTCGCATTATTAGCACTAATACTAATAATAATATTATAAACGCGAAAGTTTGTATGTATGTATGTAGAACGGATTTGCTTGAAATTTGGCACACAGAAATTTATTACCTGAATTGACATATGGGATACTTGTTATTTTAGATTTTTTTTTAAATTTCTTAGGAGTTTTTTTGTAAAAACGAATTAAAGGTCACGGACAAAGCTAGTTATGTTAGTAAAAATGTTATATGAGTAAATTTAAACAGTAGAGGGAGACGTAATAAAAAAGTAAGTAGGTCTGCAAAGTAGACAAAATGTATTTATTCCCTGTTTGGATGTGGCAAGGCGAGGGTGCGATGGCCGGCAGTGTACGGGTGGCGTTGGCGACGTTGTGATGAGCTAGCAGAGCGCCGCTTTGGGCGACGCGGCACATTTTTCTAGTGGCAAGGTCGGGCTGCTAGCTGTGACGTCACCATTCAACTCTACTTTCCATTTTCCCAGGTTACTTTGCTTATGTAATTCGAATAAATGCACATATTTCACTCGGGAATTAATTAATTGTTCAAAAATAGGAAAGCTTATTTAATAAAGAAAAAATTAGAAAATTCCAAATTGATTGGATTGGATTGGAAAGTTTAATTATTATACTTTTGATCAGATCTAAATTTAGACAAAATTTGAAGTTAATATGATACAAAAGTAATATCCTCTTCCAAGCCTTCACAGTTGCACCTTAATACTGCCTAGGTCATTAAGTTATTAAGGTTCGAAAGTCATTTGAAGTTCGTATAAATTTTAGAATATTAATGAAAACTGAGAATATAGCACAGATATTGCAAAGAAACACACATTATATGAAAAAGAGATTAATTACGATTTTTAATTTATATATACAAAAATTGTATGCTGTATTTATTTTTCTTTAAAATATTTAATTAGTAAATTGAAATATTAAAATGAGCAACAAGGAAAATGACTAAATATCTAACTTGACTTGACACGGTTCGTCGTTCGTACAGTAGAACAGGTGTTAGTAAGTGTGCAAAAAGGGCTGATGGAGTAGAAGTTGGAGCGCTTACGTGGGGCTGAGACAGCAGGATGCTGGCGCGGCAGGGTCGCCTCGGTCGATACTCCCGCACTCGGTCGACAGCCACTTGCCAACATTCTCTACGTATACGCAATCGCTTTTACGAATAACTTCACGAAATTTCATACATTACCGATTGACTGGCTCAATGATATTGAAAATATAAAAATAAGCCTAACAAATATAGCAAATGTAAAAGTGAGTTTGACCTTATCTCGTACTTAACCGGTCACCGTGAAATTTTGTCATACACATTTTCAGGGACATAAAAAAAGGTACATTTTATCCAGAAAATAAAAATAATCGTCCTGTTCCCGAGGGATCATCTAAAAATGTAAATGGAAAATCAACGACCGACAAAAGTATGTGGGCAATAAAGACTAATTAAATGTTTTCACACCATAGAAAAGAAGAGGGCAAAGGCTAGCAAAATCTAGCAGTAGTAGCAGATTCTAGCAAAATCTAGCAGTAGTAACAGATTCTAGCAAAATCTAGCAGTAGTAATTTAGGCGGTTGTAATTATATTTTCTGCATATCATATATAAAAACCTCTCTAATTTATTACACTTCCAATTAGTGAAAACCGCATAAAAATCCGTTGCGTAGATCTAAGCGTACATACAGAGGGAGCGACGGCGGAAAGCGATTTTCTATTATATTACGAATATGTAAAGACTAAACAACCAAAATTTAATCAAAATTGGTTGTTTAATTTGTAAACAGCCCAAGGAAGACCTTATTTTCGTTTGTTTTGTATGACAACTAAACAGCTGTTGGGTGAATACAGACAGAGTGTAGTACTGAGTTGCTGACGAAAGCTGAGAGCGCACCGCACGCTCGACTCCGATAGTGTTGGCTCGACACGCCGTACTTTTCGCTAGCGCTGCAGGGTCGTGGCTTCCCTCCATTCAAGAGCAGACTGTATTTCGATTTTTCATACATAGCCTTGGAAAACGTAGCCCTATTTACAAATTATGTTTAGTTAAATAATAATAAAAGAGTCCTTACGATTTTAGAGTGTGACAAAGTTTCAGGTTGTTATAGCTGTAATTTTAAAATTTTCAATCTAAGTATTTATCAAAACGAGACTTGTTGGGTGTTTGGATACGTTTACGTAACCGTTTACTCGTAGGTGACCATGTAAACATTAGTTCTTGTATAACTGTTAGAATATTACTTTCTTTAATTTAACCTTTTTTTGTAGTCATGATATATAAAATGAGAAAAATAATTGTTCAACTCAAATACATAGCTTAAAAAAATATATTTTTCTTTTCACATTTATCAAGTATGATTGTATACAGGATTCTAAGCAGGAATTAAGTTTGCACAATTTTGTGGGTGATCTTGATTTTCTTATCATTTTTTTATTTTGCACCATTTGCCTTGTTACTTAATTATTAATTACTAGCTGGCGCCCCCGACTTCGTCCGCGTTGAAAAAGAAAGAAGTAGCCTATCCTGTGTCCTGTACGTCTAAATGTTTATCCACCAAGTTTCATGAGAATCAGTTAATTCGTTTAAGAGCTATGAAGGAACATACATATATACAATACCTACACTTACAGATTTATTATTAGTATTGATTAGGGTAAAAGACAAGAATACATTATAAGAAACCAAGCGGAACTTAGAACTATAAATGCAGTGCCCTACATGGTGCCTGTGCCTACAGATACTTACAAAATTTTATTTGTAATCTATGTATATTTTTACTACAGTTGAATAATTGTTTCCTTATTATTTTATTTTGTTGATGTCCATTTTATCTTAATTTTATTAAAAGTTAATTTCATAAATATTTATATATTGCAAGATATCCGAACTGTCAGTAGGTATTGTGCAAATTTTAGCTAAGAGAATTCATATGAGTTCAATTCATTACTATTCAATTCATTACTATCGAGTGTGTCATATGTTACTGAAAAAGGAAGTTTTATAGCAGACTTACTGTGATTTTATCAAACTGCAAAAAGGCAGAGACGAGTTGAATGCGTTGAGTACGTTTCATTTAATTAGAGTCATTAGAGAATGCGAATTATTCTCTGGGGTTAAAGATAGGCAAAAAATAGAATGTCTCGGTGCAGAGAGCGGGTGGGACGGGGTGCGGTGAGAGGGGCGAGACTCGGATCGCTAACTAGGCACTATTGCCAATCGATAGGTCGTTTAGGAAGGAGGCGAGCCGAGCCCTCTACCGCGTGCCGATCCGCCGAACGCTCGCTGCGCTGCCCACGCGCGACTCATCACTTTAGATGTGCTACGTCAGGTCACTCTCCTTTTCTCGATGTCCTTCAAATTAGCTTTGTAGGTCAGGTTTTCGCTAGATTTCAACTTTGTACCACGTGCTCTTGTTGACATAAGATACGGACCGCAATTTGAGGATATCACATCTATATGACAACTACGAGTATCATCCAACCATCAAGGTTATGACAGGATTGGTTTAGCTTTTCATAGATTTTTGATGTGAAACACCTTTTGCGGTGGGTGAGACGGGCTGTCGGCGTGGCGACGCTAACATTTGGCCATACTTTGGCCAAATTTCGAACAATACTTTGGCTGAACTGATATGAGTTTTTAAAATAAAGAGTTTTTTAAACAAAATATTTTTTATTTTTTACATTTGCCACGCATACCGCGATGGCTCATCTTTTTTTAGGAGATAACTGAATTGAAACTTAGTAACTTGAAGCGCAGTGTGCTTTCTTTCTATACTTTCTATAGAAGCTTATACTTTCTAGATCCAAAAAAGAGCCAATTTCGAAAAGTTCATTTCATAAGTTGAACCTGGCGGGCATCGTACCCAGGACCTCGTAGACAGGCTAACCACTCATCCAATAATTTCATTTCACTCTTATCAATAAGAAGTATGTAACAATAATAAATTGTGCACAAAGGCGTTCAATCTTTTCTAGGAATCAATGGGACTGGCGACTACCGAAGAAGCTAATCGCATGTAGCGGATGTTATGACTTGGAATTGAATATTCAGATACAAATGCATAACGATTTATAAGTAATGTTTATTTTAAGGTGATCAGCGCCGTGCGATTCTTGGTATTAAGTTTATATCGTCCAACTGGTAACTTAATAGGGTCGATTAAATCTGCATTATAGATTAATAGAATTGCAATAAGCATGAATGGTTCTTTAAAATAATATTTCGCTAATTTTACTTTGCAATATATTTAATTTACTTTAAGGTCACGTTGATATACTGTATATTTAAGCATGTTAGTTTAGTAAAAATACGTAATATTACGTAATAATACGTAGTTGATTTGTGTATCCTTCAAAAACTCGAGAATGGGTAGACCGATATAATTCGGTTTTTATATAAGGAAGAGGAAAGAGGGATAAACGGGGACATATTTTTATATTTAAAAATTGCACCAAACTGGGAGGCCCATTTGGCAGCTGTAACCATTCCATTCATTCAAAATCACTGTGAAATTACGGGATGTGTAGCTTTTTCATTACTTTGTCTTCGCTTGATCCTTTGACCCTATATCCTGTATGGATTTGCCATTTAACATTGTAGAGCATCAGTAGCCTGCCTGCCAAAATGTAATATGAAATCATTAAAAAAAAATTCCTTTTCTCCTCAGTAAAGCAATATAAGTAAAATATCACACAAAATGAATAAAAGAAGAAGAAAAAAAAGATATTCTTCGGTGATTATTTTTTTATTTTATTTCCTTAAAGTATTCAATAGATACAACTGTGTTGTCTGATGTTCATATACTTACCTATTATGTTTAGCAAAGCGTACGGGAACATCTGATTTTCAGTGAAAGGGTGGGCCTACCTCCTACTGCCTACTGTTTGCCTATGCAAAATCTTAGAGAGTACATTTTGCATTCGTCATCCCGCATGTGTTTTATATTCGTTTACTTCGGTCGGTCGAATTCGTAATCGGCGCCGTGTTTGCGAGGGGAGCTCTGCTGACTGAGCCCCACAAATATATGTCGTAAGATTTAATAGAGATGTAATGGATATCTGGATGACGTTTTAAGGATTTGTGCAAACCGAATATGTCATTTCGTTCACATGAATTGGAATTTTATTTGCTGGATTTTTAGATTATGTGGGTTGGATTGTCCTTGGCTTTTGTCGTTTAATAAGATACTGCCGATACTGTAAAAAATGAAAAACTGTTGTAATTCCATAATTGATTTTTTTAATATAGGTACGTAAGTAATACTAACAATGATAAGACATGTTAAATATTATATCTCTTAAATAATTGTTGTCATAAAACAATCGTAAGGTGTAAATGATACAGTTAAAAAAAATACAAAATATTATCTGTTTTTTTTTTTAGAAGATGCACCCTGTATTTTATATTAAGTATATATTTTATATTATAAAGAGTGGTAGGCAGGCTAATGGTCCACTTGATAGAAGGTGCCATCTCTTCCTTAAGCTTGAGTCCTCAACCACACCAGGGGAGGGGACAGGTGTGCTGCCGACCCTGCAGGAATTCGCTACACGCTCGAAGAGGCCCATATTGTAGAAATCACCTCAGAAGACTGATTTGTACCAAAGTTCGCGCGATCGCGGGATGAAGTTATGCTCATCTAGACTATGCGCAGCGGCACCTTATTCGAGTAACGCGGATGAACCTCGAATATATGGCGCGCAGTACCGTGGTAAAAACTTGGGGTATACATTGATTAGAACAAGTCATCAGAGCAATCACCAATATAATGTATAACCGGTAGAACATACAAACAGAGGCTGTGGCCTTCCGAAACTTAAGTTATAACTTAAATTATATTATTTAAGTTATATTGCGTCAACCATGATAAAAATTAAAATTTTAATTGAACATAAACGAAACAGCCAGTGTGCATTTGAGCTGATGGTAAATACTAACCAAGCGATGTTAGCGCTCATTGTGGAGGACATTATGGTGGATTATCTAGTAAAAATTATACCTACACTATATAGGAGAAGCAGTGGAAAGTCGTTTTTGATATAACCGTAAATGACATTTTTTTGAATATTCTTAATGTTTGATTTAGTAAGATTTAAGTGAGTTAGGCTGCGACGTCGGTCGGTGGCGAGGCCCCAGGCTTGGGTGACACCCCGCTCCTCGAGTCTTGTTTAACGCGTCGCGGGAGCCGCATCAAAGATATTACTTGATGAATACATTATATGGAGAACAATTTATTACAGTCTAAGTTTTTACAATATACAGTAGAAACCAGATACAACCAGATACCGTGGTTACAACGGCAAGAGCTCTGCCGAATCACTATAAAAAATTAATATTTCTTATAAACGACTATCCGTAATTTTTGTGGTCTCTAACCGATTTTTTTTATTATAAAATAAAATCGTCTGATGATAAATCCGCCCAACCCATTTTATGTGGTTATCAACAATGGAAAGAGCTATAGGTAAACGAGGAAGACATACAACAAACATTGGTACGTAGTACATATTGTCTCAATGACAACAAAGTGCTATCTGCTATTTTTTTACATGCATTAGTACAACTGAAGTGAGCATTTTTAGGTACAAGAAAAGGTCCTTACAACTGGTTCTTTAAAAAAAATTTGAATGAATTCTAGTAAAGTTTTTTTTAATTAATTAAAATCCGCCTCCATACTTTCTTATCTTTGGTATGTAAGTGAAGCGAACGGTGTGAAACCACTATGCGCCGCGGGGGACCCACCGTTCGCCGTCGCGCCACCACAATGCGATTGTCGTCAAACGAACCGGCACACGTTGTTATCGCGCCACCTGCCTCCGAAGTATGCTCTGAAAAATTCATGCATTTATGCACTACGAGTATACTTGTGCATACACTTTATGCTCTTTTTAGGCTACACGTTTTTTCTTCATTTAGACAGAAATTCATCAAATCATATAGGTAAGTCATAAAGTGATTATCAAAAATCTTGCGTTTCTACAATAAGTCTAAAATTATTTTTACGAGCGGCTTGCTCCCAAGTTATTAAACAAAAACCATCCTCGTTGATTGCTCTTTCTATTAGTGAAAAAAGCACCAAAATCCGTGGCATGGTTAAGGAGGAGTTAGCGGATATATAGACGCGGAAAGCAAATTCAATGAGACAACCTTCCTCGTTCATTACTCTTTCTTTTAGTGAAAACCGAATCAAAATCTGTTGCGTGATTTAGGAGGATAAGCGCCTGTTTCACCAACTACAAGTAAAGTGTTGATTAGTTACTTTTAGAAATAATTTTCTGTTTTATAGAATTATGCACTCGGTTTACTGCATTATTCACGTTTGGGACGTTTATCGTACAAACAAAGGTATATCAGCAAAATTATTACCGGTGACAGGTGACTTAAGTGACGGTTTAGCCCACTTGACGTTGGTGAAAGAGGCGCTTAAACGGATATACAGATAGCCGAACGCAGAACTTGCAAGTCTTGCAACGCAGAACGCGAATCAAAGTGCAGAAGCACATTTGCCATTACTAGATACATTATTATAGGATTTACTATTGTTTTATATCAATCAATACTAATAATAAATCTGTAAGTGTAGGTATTGTATGTATGTATGTTCCTCCATAACTCTTAAAAGAATTAACTGATTTTCATGAAACATGGTAGATAAACATTTAGACGTACAGGACGCAGGATAGGCTACTTTTTTCTTTTTCAACGCGGACAAAGTCGCAGGCGCCAGCTAGTAATAAAATATAACTGTGACGAATAAAATATAAGAATTCGCGGGCAAAAACTACTGCCGGCGCGGCGTCTGTGTTTCCGAGCTCATATAATCGAAATATTTTCAAAGTTCGAGTAAATAGGCATCTTCTGGGTGAGCTCGCTATCTTCGTTAAGATGGGTAAGCCTCATCTTCGCTACACGGCTAGATGCTGGCCAAAAGCAACCCATCTTTAATTTAAAAAAAGCAGAATTTAATAGCTCACCTTACTGTAAATAAATACCGATGCACTTATACGGAGGTATGCATGCAGGTATCGGCGATAAATTAAAAATTGTTTCGTGATGGACTGAAACTCGCTACCGATTCGTATTACCAATAACAATGCCGCCGCTAATATGGATCGTATTATTATAAATGTTCAAGGTGAACATTCCACTTATTATTTTTTTCTGCAAGTTATTAAACAAAAACCATCCTCGTTGATTGCTCTTTCTATTAGTGAAAAAAGCACCAAAATCCGTGGCATGGTTTAGGAGGAGTAGTGTTGATTAGTTACTTTTAGAAATCATTTTCTGTTTTATTAAATTATGCTCTCGGTTTACTGCATCATTCGATAGGCGAATTTTTATTATTATTTTCTTTTTAATGTTTGGGACGTTTACCGTACAAACAAACAACATATCAGCTAAATTATTCCCGGTGACAGGTGACTTTAAGTGACGGTTTAGCCTACTTGACGTTGGTGAAAGAGGCGCTTAGACGGATATACATATAGCCGAACGCAGAACTTCACTTTGTACTATGTAAGGATTGTGCAACTGCACTAGTATACTCGTGTGAAATTATGTACCTACGGTACCCTTACAGTAATGAGGATAGAAAAATTGACTCAGGCTTCCCTGGCTCACGCATCAAAGTGCAGAAGCACATGTGCCATTACTAGATACACTATTATAGGATTAACTATTGTTTTATATCAATCAATCGTCAATCATCAATACTAATAATAAATCTGTAAGTGTAAGTATTATATTATGTATGTATGTTCCTCCATAACTCTTAAACTAATTAACTGATTTTCATGAAACTTGGTAAATAACCATTTATGGTGACGTATGGGGGCAATTATTAAATTAGAGGTGTAGGTATGCCTAACAAAATAAAATATATATGAAGTCGAACGTGCTTTATTTATTACTAGCTGTTGCACGCGACTTCGGCCGCGTTACTTATAATATATAGCCTATACTCGCTGATAAAGTAGCTTTCTATAGGTGAAAGAATTTTTCAAATAGGTCCAGTAGTTTCGAAGCCTATTCAATTCAAACAAACAAATCTTATAATATTAGTATAGACAAGCAAAAATACAAATCTTCTTTATTTATAATATTAGTATAGATTCCAAAACTGAATGCCTAAATACTTCAATAACATAGTACTGTACAACAAATGATTAAATTGAAAAATAGGCGAGATAGTGCTTTGATAATTAAAATGCAACACCACAATATGAGCTTTAGAAGTTTCATGTTACACTATGTTATGTTAACTATGTTTATGGTTCGATTCTCAGAAGTCTAGAGCGATTACGATAAAAATATGCAACCTTTTGAACGAATGCAGAAAGTTTTATCGCATGTTTATGTTTCAGTGAATTTGTTTACACAATTAATAAACTTTAAATAATAAGGACTTATCTCAAAGCCCTTTTTTCACAAGTGTCGACCACCCGCTTAGAATTGTAGGTAAAAGATTGTCAAAATATATATTTTTTTATACACAACTTTATGATATACTAGGTGTCCGTGATTTCGACCGCGTTGCAAAATAAAACATAAGTATAGTCTGACAAAATATGTGAGGAAATATAACACCTGACATACCTACGTTGAGGCCTGACATTATACTTTTGGAAAGCTTTGAATATTTATCATTATATAGCTGGCGCCCGCGTGGAATATTTAGGCTATAACCATCCTGGAATTCTATTCTAACTATTGGTGAAAGATTTTTTTGTTACGGATGAGTAGTTTCGAAGATCCTACATACAAACAAACATATAAACAGTAATTCCGGTTTATTTTAATTTATTACTCATTTTATTTTATTTTAATAGGGTCTGCATCTTGTTTTAGATACCATCAGCCTGTTTTATACTTTTCTATAGAACCAAAATCCTAACTAATATTTATTATGAATGCGAAAGTGAGTCTGTTTGTTATGTTATCACACCTTAACTATGCATGTTTTCGGGGATACAGAAAAGGACATAGGGTATAAGTACCTTGCATCAATACTAAAGTATATGAGTAATATGAGTACGACTGAACATATGTTTTAACACCTAGGAAAAAGGGGCGCGGTCGAAGTCGCAAGCTAGTGTCCATAATAGTAGTAATAGTAGTAAGATATACTTCTCGATGTTCATTCAATGTTGATGCACTTTATAATTTAATTTCTTATTAATTAAAAAGATTGAGTCACCTACTATTATGGTTTGCAACACTTACTGGAGTTACGTGACATACATTAAACACATTTTTCGGTACACTGCCTTTGATGTCTGCGGAACGAGATCAAAGAACAGTGTGTCAAACATTTAAACATATTTTATATTTGTAATCAAATAAAATTTGGGATATAATATCAATTTTGGTATCAAATAAACAAAGATTTCTTTAATAAATCCTAAAACCAGAAAAAATAATGTTGCCGAGGCACTAATGATTCGCGGGAAAAAACTACTGCCGGCGCGGCGTCTGTGTTTTCGAGCTCATATAACCGAAGTATTTTCAAAGTTCGAGTAAATAGGCATCTTCTGGGTGAGCTCGCTATCTTCGTTAAGATGGGTAAGGCTCATCTTCGCTACACGGCTATATGCTGGCCAAAAGGAACCCATCTTTAGAATTTAATAGCTCACCTTACTGTAAATAAATACCGATGCACTTATACGGAGGTATGCATGCAGGTATCGGCCAAATATTAAAAATTGTTTCGTGATGAACTGAAACTCGCTACCGATTCGTATTACCAATAACAATGCCGCCGCTAATATGGATCGTATTATTGTAAATGTTCAAGGTGAACATTACACTTACTCATGACGATATTTGACACATTTTGATTTGATTTGCACTTTTGATAAATGTTATAAAAAATATAAAATGAAATAAGAATTCAACCATTGAAATGACAATTATTAATCCCGTTTTTTATTAACTTGGAATAAAACACACTAGCAGCAAATGTGTGTAAAAGATCTATTGCAATTCCAATACAATTTGTTTCTTTGAAAAAATATTTAATGTACATACACGCAAGGCTCGTTTACGATTTTATTATGTATATATCGCACCTTCGGCAAGACAAGGGCATAACTGCACTTTTTGTAATTTTACAGGAGAGCCATTTAAAGTTATTTTTTTTTGCATTCAATATAGTATTCTTCTGCTTATATTGCTTTTAAGACATTTCTGCATATCTATATTTTAAGTTTAAATCATTTTAAAAAAAATTGTAAGATACCGAAGATGCGATATGTATAGATTATAGACCCGCCCCGGATTCATATTTATTAAAAAAAATTCCAATTATACATATACACCCTCTTGATTTATCGCTCTTTCCATTAGTGAATTGTGAAAACTATATCAAAAAACGTTGGGTGGTTTCCAAGGGGCAGAAAAACAGACAGAGGCGGACACTGACTTTATTTTATAACTAGCTGGTGCCCGTGACTTCGTCCACGTTGAAAAAGAAAAAAGTAGCCTATCCTGTGTCCTGTACGTCTAGGTAAATGTTTTCTACCAAGTTTCATAAAAATCAGTTTTCGTTTAAGTTATGGAGGAACATACATACAATACTTACACTTTATTACAGATTTATTATTAGTATTGATTGACTAAATATCCAGATAGATATCGAGATGTATAGATAATCCATTACTTAATGTTCCAACTCTCCAATCTGTTCGAATAACATCAAAATTAAAGGGTCTAATATCTATGACAAAAAGCATTTGAACGAATATAAGGGCAAATGGATTAATGATTGTTAAACAAGTGTTCAATCAGTGTGTGGTGAGACACGCGTAGGGCAAGGTTCCTCTAAATGCCGTTGTTGGAGCGCAAAACAATTGGGCACTAATGATCCCCGTGAGCTAATGGCTTTTCCCAAACTATGCATGTAATGGGGAAAAGATATTGAGTCACAACACTGATTTGCGCGAAGGGGCGGTTCAGATAACTCTTGTTTGTAAAAGTATTTCGCCACTTTAAAATAATATTCCTTGTTTACTGTTCAGTGCTTATAAATTCAAGTTGTTTATTGTAAATTATTGTTATAAAATAACATGACGTATGCTCGACCTGAATAATTGACGGTTTCAACATTCGACCATTTCTGAAGAATCGACAAAACCGCTGCCAGACATGAGTTGTGGAATTTTTTTTTTTATGTTAAACTCGGCAGACAGGCTGACGGTCTACCTGATGTTAGGTGGCTACCATCGAATATGTCTACAACACAAGCAAAGCCACTGCTAGAGCAAGTGCGTTGCTGGAGCAAGGAATAGGGAAATGGGCTCTGTAATGCCTTACTCACTCACAGAAACACAACAGCACACATGCTATTATTTAATAGTGGTCTTCTGTAAGGGGGTGATGGTAACTACCACCAGACAGGCTGCAGCAGCGTGCCCTGCCACTACTTTCCAAATCCAGACTAGAAGAGTAAACTTTGAAAAGTTAATTACCAAAATTGACCCTGCCTGGAATCGAAACTAGGACCACTGAGACAAAGCGTTGAGGCAAGCACCCTCATCCAATGGGCTCGTCAAAATCTAAAACAACATCATCATCAATACTAATAATAAATCTGTAAAGGTTGGTCATGGAATAAGTTACTTTGTTTTCAGATATCGTGTTTATAGGCTCTATACCTACGTGATACTGAAACTAAATTGACCATTTTTAGAATTTTTTTCTGTATGTATCTATGTATGTTCCTCCATAACTCTAAGCGCCTGTTTCACAAACGTCAAGTAGGCCAAACTGTCATTTAAAGTCACCGGTAACCGGGGATAATGGAGCTGATATACCTTTGTTTGTACGGTAAACGTCCCAAACATTAAATAGAAAATAATAAAAAAAATCGGCTATCGACTGATGCAGTAAACCGAGTGCATAATTCAATATAACAGAAAATGATTTCTAAAAGTAACTAATCAACACTACATGAAGTTTGTGGAAGAGTTAAACGAATTAACTGATTTTCATGAAACTTGGTAGATAAACATTTAGACGTACGGGACACAGGATAGGCTACTTTTTTCCTTTTCAACGCGGACGAAGTCACGGGCGCCAGCTAGTTTTTTATAATAAATATTTAAAATAAACACGTTCTGATGCGTATGCGTTTTCATAATTACAATAAAAAAACATTTGATTGCAAAATTCTGAACACTGCTAAGTAGGTAATTGTGCCTCGGGTTATTCACCTCTGTAAACATGAGTTTATTGGCAATATATATTTCTTGGAAAAAATGACATTTGACTTACTTATAGTACATTAACATTGTTAATAATTTACAAATTCTGTTAGAAATAAAAATCTAAATAAAATAAAAATATATTATAATGCCAAGTATAAAGAATTTCTCTGAAAAGATGATGGGTACTTTTGTATAAAACCTGATCTGGTAACCAATGCAAAGGGAATTTACTTGAAAAAGGAGTTATGCAATAGACATGCAGCGTTTATTTTAATTTTTATTTCTTAGGCTATTTAAAAGGAAAAATAAACTACCTTTTTCAGGTTATTGGAAAATCATAATATTCTCTTTACCATAATGTACAATCTCTACATTGAGAAATGCATGTACTATCGCGGTCAAGGGAGCAGTCCCACCGTAAGGAACAATTTCGTGTGCACATTTTGTATTTATCTTTGTTCCTACTTCAATTACCTACTCGTATTTCGTATTATAACATTTACGTTACTATGAAAACCTCAATTCAACGTTAGACAAATTTGTATGAAAAGTGGGTCTGATCCATTAACCGCGATAGTACCTACTTTTAGTTTTCTCGTGAGCTAAAAGTGTACATATTATTCAAACTTTTTTATTTAAAGGTAATTACTTAGACAGGCTGACGGTCCATTTGATCCTTCCTAATCCTATTGCACTTGCAGCACCAGTGGCGTTGCTTGTGTTATCGTTGGTAGCCACCTAGCATCAAATGAATCGTCAGCCTGTCTGTCGAGTTTAACATGAAAAGATAAAGAAATAAAATAATAATTTTAATATATATTTTTTTTATTTATTTCATGCATTTTCAACATTGTTTTCACATTAAATATGCACGGTTACTCTACCTTCACGTCAAGGACATACAAGTATTTAAAACTAATGTTATTAATAAAACGTAATGCGAAAAGGTGTTAATAGGATATTACGGTTTATCGATAGCGTGAAACATTGAAGGCTCTATTCATACTTAGAAACCTATTTCCCTACCTTTAGTCCATCATGTTACGTAGTTAAGTCAGGTACGTGTGTTGTCAGTAGGTGTTGAGCCGGCAGTTAATCCAATCACATAATTGGACTTGCAGTATAATTCATTGACCGGGTAATGACTTTATAGTCGCTCGAATGGCTTCTGAATTACACTTATAATTTACATCTAATTGTATTTTCAGGATTTCTAGACATTTTATAGTGAGTAAAAGGTTCTTCCTTCTAAGTTGTTTTCATCTAGCTACAATAGCTTCTTCAAACTTTTTTTTAAAAGAGCAAACCAACATGAATACCCCAGGGACAGGCCGGTGGATTTACCCCGAGATTATAGTTAGGTAGACCTACCTCTTGGCGTCCTCCGTGTCCGCTATAGGGGAAGTTGTGAGGTCAGAATAACACTCTTCCGCTACTCCTGCGCGGGAGTCCGAAGCGAGTAGTAAACCTGCAGTGTCGGCAATACACTTGTTGTACTCCCTCTTTGGTAGCGTAAGTATGTACTCAGGCGACGGTAGCCACCTACCATCAAGTGGACCGCCAGCCTGCTTGCCACCCTTAATAATATATAAAAAGTATATATTAGTTAATTCACGGATTAATTAAATGGAAAGAGCGTTAAACGAGGAAGGGTTTTAATTTAATTTTCAGTAATTAATTGCACCCATTCTTAGCAGGGAGCGGGTTGCTATACTAGTTATGTATTTTAGAATACATACAATGTCGTAGCTATAAACAAATAGGTACGAAGGAAGTTTCATCCCCTCTTCTATAAAATACCATGCAGATAAAGTCTATGTTTTACAGTTAAATTAGATAAATTAAAGAAATTAACGTGGCGATGTCAATCAGTGCAAGTTGACATTGAGTGAGGAACTTTGAGGGGTGTTCGAACTCGTTTGTGCTCTGCGTAGGGATGGCCGACACCCGCCGGCGGGCGGGCGAGACCGTCTGACAGTGATGCCTCATTACTGGTATACAAGGAAATCGTACAGGGGTCTCATCTCTATACTAGTCACTACAGATATTCTGAACTAGCTGAACCCGCTTCGCTGCGGCGTACGCGTGGGTCGCGTAGTTTTCTATCACCAGCTCTGTGCGGCTTTCAAAAGAAATTCTTGCACTCACGCAATTCTAGCGTATGGAGGCTTCTTGTAGCGCTTTCCTGGTCTCTTTGTCTCCCGTCGTGCATACATAGCATGAACCTCGACTCGTCCGAGAACTTAACTCTTGACCATTCATTCAGACTCCAATTTACGTTTTCTCTAGTGAAAATAAGCCTTGACTCAGAATTTCATTGCTATTTCGAGTTTTGGACCCATTGAGGATCTAAAGGGTTTCAAGTATTCAAATATTAAGGTTTAATGTATTAGTATTATCTTTAATAAGAATAATTTCAAGTCTAACTTCTCTTAAACCACGGTCGGATTTTGATGCTGTTTTCACCATCATTAGATAAATAATATTTTTTTCACTGATTTTTTATATACAATAAACTAATAAAGTTTTTTCCTGGGCGAAGCAAGAATAATTTAAAAGTATAATTAAGCAACTACACTCATTTAAAGCTGTACTCTACCTACACATTAGTTTATTGCCTAAAATATACAAAAGTAAGTACAATATACTCGTCTGCCAACAATGTCACCGATCCATTACGAAATTATCTTAGAAATCAGCGTAATAAATATAAATACACATCTTTATTGATACAGCGATATCGGAGACAATATTTATTCTCCGCTGTCCCCTTGCCCCCGTCGAACGGAAACTTATAGTTTTCTTGAGGCGCCCGGCGAATAAAATACTGCTGGCCGGAACATAAATCAGAGGATGCCGCATCCGCAGCCGGCGAGGAGCCTCGCCTGCCGCAGCCCGCCTGCCACTTCGGCCACACGCGCCGCACCTCTGACGCTCCGATACATTTTAATAACACGACTCAGTTCGCCGTAAATGGTCACTGACAGATTTTATTTCAGCTCATATATTATGTTATATCTAGTCGTGCACGTGGGCTTTTTACCAACATCCCCCTAACGTTTTAGTACAGTAAGCTTATTTTATACATATGTTGTTTTTTATTCTCTAAAACAATAAAATGGGAAATATACTCGATTGTTATGTTACAATTGATATTGTAGGAAAATTTGAATCTACAATGACCAAAGTAATAAAAGTTTGACGTCATAAGACAAGATTCACAATTTCTGTGAGTTCATGAAGAATTATCGCTAAGATTGTTTAGCTATTGAAAAAGGGTAAAACTGTCCTAATTCTTAATGTAGGACTGTCCATTCAAAATTATCACAATAAGTAAGTTATTGACTTACTTATTGTGATTTACAATCACAATTCACAAACAAATCTTTGATGAGCTTTACTTACTTACTGTTAGATATCAATAAAAATTTTGAAACAGTTATCCCACCTTTAATTAAATACTTTTAAGTCGCATATGTATCTTTTTAAATTTGAATTTTTTTGTGGTTTTAATTCAGCTGTAAATACTCATTATCAAAATCTTTAAATGATCTCCGCGCAAATACAGTTTTTAAGTACATCGAGATTAAATTAGAAATAACCTTTCTGTTCCGGAAATTGGTCTTACGTGAAGTGTGAAGTTTTCCTTGAAGTAGAAAATAGAGAGTTGAACGTGTAGAGATATGTATCGTGGCGTCGTCGCCGGCGCTCGCTGCCTAGGCGGTGGTTTATGGGCAGTTTTACGGCGGTTGATGTCGCCAACAATAATAGTGACCGGAGGGTGTTGCGGGGACAAGCCGCAGCTGTTTTTTACACTTTTTCGTACTAGGTGTGCCGCAAAACTGAGAAAGCAAAAGAGATGTTTGCTGCTTTTAATCAATCTTAGTAGTAATTTATAAAAAAAGTACCTACGTAAACTACAATAGGACGTGAGGACTACGTTATAGAAACTCGTCTTAAAAATACATAAATGTAATTTTTTATATATCAATTTCATAATTCTAATTTTTTTACAATATTTCTACTGTCACTTTCTCAGCCAAAACTAGGTATGTGCTTGCTAAGTATTATTATAATTTAGGCCGCTTTGGTGGCAAATGACCTCAAGTGTTTACAGTCTAAGACCACCAATTTCAGAACTCTGTCTGTTATTATTTGTCCTATCAAGGTCATCAATGCATTATCAACCTCTATGGCGTTGTTTGGATAAATGAGCGACTGTTGCCGAGGAACCGTCAGTCTGTCTGATGACCTACGAATATACCTATATAAAAAATGACTAATGTCATAATATACTTGTAGAGTCTCGAAAAAAACTCTTATTTATGGTTCTCTCCAGCTATGTGAAGGTCAAAACCTCCTGACAACAACCTTGATTAATGGGCGTCTACATTAATGTCAGACTGTCTGCTAACTATTATGTAAAAAGTATCAATCAATTTAAATTCGCATAACACTAATGTTAAGAGAATGTTGATTTACTCAAAATATTGTACATCTAAGTAGATTCAATGCCACCTCTGTGCCTCACTGACCACAGGCCATTACAATAAAAATATTAAAAACCGCATAAGTAAGAGTCGGAGGTCGTCGGCAGTTCGGTGCAAATGTCGCCCCGGACACTTACATTATTCCTGGCAGCCCCTTACTGCCCTTAGCCCAGCCGCGTGGCTTCGCCCCCGCAACTATTATCTCAATACTTTAGATATCTACTCGGACATTTGCCGACTCCAAATCACCGGCTATTGCTCAGATCCGATTAGTCATGATTGTATTTTTGTTGTATCCTCTATAAAATATAATCCCCTTCAGTGATCATACGGTTGGATGTCATAATTTTTTTAAACTAGTTTCAAAAGGATTGAGCGAAATTACAAACGACCAAGAAATGGACTCGAGTGTCTTTGATGGATTTCAACAAAATTTAATTAGATGGGAAACTTGAAAATCAATCTGTGAGATTATTTTACTTGAACGATTCCAAATGGAGATTAATTCATACTTGTAAGTCGAGTTTAATCTGTTTGAAATATTTTGATAATATTATTTCGAATGTTATTTATCTGAAACGAGACAGTACAGGTAGCATTTATCGGAGTGCAACAGGAAACTCGTGCAAAATGCTTACTTGAAAAATGTTACACGACACCGTCTTCAAGTTGAAACGTTAACAATGCGATTCCCGGTATTATATTTTTTACAATGTTGCAATATTAAGTACCTACAAACAATTACTTTAATAATATTGAAATGATTTCAGTGTTTGTTTCATGTAAGTATATTAACTTTTATTATTACATTTAAACGGTCGTAATATATAATTGTAAATGCGAAAGTAAAAACTCTGTTTTTAAGGTTTTAATAGCTACTGAACTGATTGGGATGAATTTTGGTTTTGAGATAGTTTTTTGTGAAAGTTATCTTTTTTCATTTAGTTGGTATACCTACTATAACTTTAGAAGAACTTTTTAAAGTTAGCTCTGATCTAGAGCTGAAATTACTATGGTACAGATATACCAACAAAGATTTTTTTTTTTCAATAAGTGTGCCTCTTATGGCTGAGACACAAGTACTGTCTCTGACTGCTTGTCTTCAGTGTTAATTTTACTACTGGTGTTAGAATTTAATTAGCTCACAAATATAATATTTTGTTCATCTGAATACGTTCAACAGTATAAAGCGTAGTTGCTTTTTTTTCAAGGTCAGCAAACAGGCTGACGGTTCACTTAATGGTAGGTTTTTGTTGATTTTTAATTTAATTTAATTTAATGGTAGTTTTAATTGATGGTCCAATTGATAACACTCGACTCGGTGGAACGCAGAGCTAGGAGACTCATAGGCGACAGTGCTCTTTTAAAATCTAAGATGCAGAGCCTGGCACATAGACGCAAAATTGCCAGTCTACGTGTCTTTTATAAGATGTACTTCGGAGAGTGTGCTCAGGTGCTCATGTGCTCGCGGCCGCCCAATTCATTAAAATTTGCATAAAAAAATCTTTTAAATTAATATGGTAGATACAAATCCAAAATTTTCTCTAAAAAGAATTACTACAATGAAATATCCTACTATAAATTTACGAACGACAATCGATGGTGCGATTGAAATGTATGGGGAAAGCACGTTCCGCTCGATTGTATTGAGGGAATACATCGATTGGGGAATAGCCGTTCTGCACCATTATGTTAAGGAAAAAGTTTTAAAATAATATCAAAATGCAAAATTGAAAATGTGAAACTTCAATATGTGTAGGTGTAGTATGCCAATCAAGGGATTTTTTTCTTTATCATAACGTGATAAACAAATGATATAATGCTAACCTATAGGTGGCGAACCTTTATGGATTAACGTGCCATTTTTCTAAAGAAATGTTCAATGAGGTCATAACGTGCGTCATAAAATTTTGACTGCAAGATATTTAAAAGAATGGAGTTTGTTATTTTTAATTAAAATGCAACTGTTTAGATCCGTGGCGTGCCCAAAATATTGTGTCGCGTGCCATCGGTGGCACGCGTGCCACTGGTTCGCCAACCCAGATATAATGTATTGAGAAAAGTTATAGAATTATCTATATTTGTACGTACTTCTTACACATTATAAAGTAATGTTGCTGTTCACCTCTGTATATTTCTCCACAGACTTCATCTAAACTACTAAAATTTTTATTTAAATAACCTTTGGAAGTACCGACAAGAGCGGTTTGTGTAAATAATTTGCAGAAAAAAGTTGCAACCTGGCGAAACCGAGGTCGGATTGCTGGTAACAATAAAGCTGTTTGCTCAATGGGTTGTATCGCTTGGATGCTGACCGGCAGACGCAGGTTCGTATCCTGATTTTAGACTTAAAAAAGATTCCCGACTAGCTTTAGGTTGCGGTTTCACTTATAAATGCGAAAACTGGCGTTTCGTATAAGAGAGGCCGCAAGCTAACTTGGGAATAAAGATATCTCCATATTCAATTTTATAGGTTTTATTTGAAACTGTAACAGACAGAGTCCTACATTTGCATTTATATCTTTTAGTAGGTAGCAAAAGTGTTGTAAATTTGTAGTTTAAGTACTAAAATCGAAAAACCAATATCTAACGTAGTCTAAACTAAGAAGCGTCAACTGATTTCATATAAAAGATTTTTTTATTCATAAATCTGGATTTATTATTAGTATTGAAATACTCAATACTAATAATAAATCTGTAAGTGTAGGTATTACGATTTTACGAAATTAATGTCATACAACTTTTTTATTTTCAAGTTCCGACTGTAAAAGATTTCCAATCAATCAAACTACAAATTTATTGGAAGGTACAAAGAAAGCCATAGCCGCGTCTAAAATGGTATTAGCATCATATAAAGAGCAGTTTCTCAGAGCGTCTCTTCTTATAGATCATGCTCGGTTGAGTCCTGATCCTATCATAACGCAATCGCATATCCCGCTTTTAAAATACGGCAATGTTCCTCGCAACTTTCTTACGACTTTCGACCTTAAGTTTGCCCAGTTTAGAATGAAATTTGAAACTCATATAAAGTCAATGAAACCATATCAAGTAAAACGCTCGATATCTACAGATATTTACGTTAATAGCGTTCAGGGAAGAAGTAGAGTACGTGAAGTCGATCGTCGACTATGAAAATCTAAGACTACTTGTTCGGCTCAAGTTCCAATAAATGATTGCTGTTTGAATTTCAAAAACTTAGTTTTTACAGAACATTTGTTAAAAAACATGTTATATAATTATACATACTATATAATAAATATGTAAATGTAATATAAATTTTGTTTAACCTTAAGTATTGTTATCAAATAAATTGTTTAAGTGAATTTATTATTTATTATGTATGATCCCTGGGGAACAGTACATTTTCTGGATGAAAGGTAGACACCATATGATCTTTTATCTATCACTGAAAACATGTTTCATGAAGATCGGTTAAATAATTATGGCGTGAAAGCGTAACCAGCAAACTATCTGTCGTCTGTATCCTAAACAAGATGGATGCCAAATTATTAATTGGATAATTGGAGGCTCACTTGCTCACTGGTCTTTTCGAAAAACCATAAAAAGCTTGTTCATGCATTCTGAAACTTTTTTATTTATTTTTCCCAAGAAACATGATGATTAGAAGCATGCCGCAAGATGTTCAGTCACATTGAAATGCATTATCTCTCAATTTTCCAAGGGTAATTTTACCCATACAGTAATCTGATTTATTATGGTGTTGATAATCTATTTACCTTGCGAAATTTTATTATTTAATTCGCTTAAACAAGCTCCATTAGAAGGAAATGGTAAAATCCTTGAAACGTATAAACGCACCCTCAGGTTTTGTTGAACGGTAATCCCTTTAGCGAGGGAAAAACTTCAAAAGTTAGTGCGGGCGTCGCGGGGTGGTGAATTTTTGATCTCTATTAAATTGTTTCAAATGGTTTAACTTGTCGCGGCTCAATCAGTGTGAGGGCGGAGGCGGGGGCTTTACTACCCGATGTTGTTTAACGCTCTCTGCACAGCATACTGATGCTGACTTGTGTTCCGTTACGTTACGTTATGTTGTGTAGTCGTTTATGAGCAAGCATCTCTCACGCCTCACTCTTTTGCCTCGAGTGGCATCTTAATATATAAAAGGGGATGTGTGTGTGTGTGTTCCCTATGGACTCCAAAACCGCTGAACAATTTTGATGAAACTTTAAGACAATCTTCAGATTAGTCCATTGGGTAATCCAATGAAGTTTGGTAGCGATTGGACGCGGGCGAAACCAGGTCGCTAGTATTAGTATAAATAAATAGTAAGTTCATAAGTTTGTTTATTTATTAGGTTCAATGGGTTATTATTTATAAGATAATTTTTAATTACTTTAATATAATTATGGATTATTTTAGTTGTAAAATTTTAATTAACTGTTTTATAACATTATCGGCTAAGAAAGGACTTTTGAAAATTTCAACTCCATACCACACTCGTGTGTCCGTACGTGCCAGGTCCAACATTTTATAATGTTGAAACAAAACTAAAAATATAAAAAAAGTTTTAAAAATAATTAGGAACGAGGCAATTTTTATTTTTTTATTTTTATCTTTTTGAGGTTTTCTTTGTTGTAAATTATTTTTCAGTTTGATACGAAGACAGTATTTTAGTGGGTTAATTAATAATATAATGTGCGAGTTATTGCGCAACCATAAATCGTAGATAGTTTCACAAGGTGGAGGAGGGTTGGGTGCATCACGGCAAAACTGATTTATTCACTGGCGATATTTTATAGCGCCGTTTGTTCCGGCCGTTATTGTATTAGGGCGACACTACGTCACTCCGCCCTCGCCTTGCTCACTACTATCATTGGCATTTTTTAACGACACAGATCTATGAATGCATGTGAACAAATGTTTTTAGTGATATTTTACAATAAAAATCTATTCCTTAAATGTAATTTTTCCTCATTTTTTTCTACTACCGACACCATCCACCGGCTAAATGAATAGCTATGAGTGCCTGTGCTTGGTGCATACTGCACAGAGCTGTGGTCAGTGTAAAATATAATATTCTTCTTTTTGCATTGGTTCGGTTGGACAGCAATTTCATATTTTTTTAATGAATTTTTTTCATTTATTTTCCATAAAAATTAATATAATTTTTTTCTATTTAAAAATAAAAATTAAATAAATATTTAATGCCTGACAAAAATATATAAGCAATAAAGACTAAATAAAAATTTTAACACCTAAGTAAAAGGGTCCTAAGAAGACGAAGTCATACGCTAATAGGTATTATAATTCCAATTGTTCTACTAGAATTGAACGGGTAGAAGAAGTTAGGTTGATACACCTCTTTATATATTAATTACTGTATTTTTCAAAAAATAAAATAAAATAAATCTTTACACTATCAGTCAGTCGCAACCCCATCGCATTCCGCAAGTGTATTATAATAACATCCAATTAATAAACTCCATAGCCGACGCTCAATAAAAAGTAATATTTCCGACTGTCCCCTATTTTAAAAATTGCGTGAAATTAAATTTGGAATATACTTTTTATCCCTAAGGAGTTTGACAAATAGGCGGGAGCGTCGGCGGTGGCAGCGAGCGGCGCGATTTAGTCACAGTGTAATTGGTTTTTTAATGCGGTACTCGCGAACTACCACCTTCCGCTTTATCAAGTGAATACATTATCAAATCGTTAGGTCGCGGTCGACCCGACGACCCCAATGCTATGAATAAGAATCAAATGCGTCGCTCGTACAACGCCACGTTCAGAGGGTTGCAAATTACTGATTCCGCTCGACGACCCCGCGTTTTAACGGTTAATAAATACAAATTAAATTGTGTAAAGCGTTACTTCAATTTTATTTAATACTAGCTGGTGCATGTGACTTCGTCCACGATGAAAAATGAAGAATATAACACATCAGAAAATACATCAGACATTTTTATCGCTGTGACGACCCAATTTTTTATATTTTTAGCAGCGAGCTAGTTCGATGATTTTTAGACAGTACTATTCTGTAAAAATCTGTGTGCTAAATTTCATCCAAATCCCTTCAGTAGTTTTTTACCTGCAAGAGTAACATCCATCCACCCATGGTATTTTTGTGTTTTTTTTTTAAAGAAGAACCTGTGAGGTTCTTTATGGAAAGTTTAGTTAAAATATTGAATGATATAGACAGGGGTTCGACAGTAACCTCCTGATAGCGCATATGAAGGGTGTAGTAAATTTGACAAGCGCAGATATTCAGAACAATCGCGTTCCGTCTCTTATTCGTGTCATGAATTGTCTGCGTTTTGCTACGTTTCCGTTGTTGATACGTGAAACTTTATTGTTACTATTTTATATTAAGAATCTAATTTAATTAAGGTTTTATGAATGCGATAATTTTTAGTGATATCAGTTATAAGATAAGTAGGAATCATAGAATAAGATAAGTTAAAAATTATTAATTTTTCTGAAATTTATTCATATATGTACTGTACATACTCTATCAAAGCTTTATTGATTGCTAATTAATATCAAAGATTTCTAATATAACTGAGGTGTAATAGAAGTCTTTTTGTAATATATTAGCGGGCAGACAGAAATGACTATGAAACACAATGTTATGCCAGCCTGCCACTGAACACTAACAGATTCAGACCCGAATCAAATTTGAAAACTTTGAAAAGTCCATTTCTAAAGTGCCTTGCCGGAAATCGAATTCGGGACCCCTGAGACAGAGCATTAAGGCAAGAACACTAAACACTAACCCAATCGGCTGGTCGAAAAAATATAAATAAAGCACGTCAAATATAATGTGCAATGGAGACGTAAGCGGCGCGTTTCTAGAAGCAGATCACGTCTCGCGTTACGTCCGATCCTCTGTCTCCCAGTTCCGTGCCTACTGCCTACCACACAGTATTGATAGCGAGCCGATTGGCCGCCAGCATATCATCGACAATCGTAAACTGTAGTGTCGGTTTTATGAAACCAATAAACCAGTTATATTACGACAAAAGCTATCACAATTTCATCGTGTACTCCGCGACCCTTTATTTTACTCGTTTAGTTGAGGAACAAGTAAAAAGCGTGACGGAACTATTATCCCTGACATAAAGCCACCTAATGTAGTTAGTGCAGGAAGGAAATGTACGCGTTGAATCGTGCGCTTGTCTCCGTGGTTAAGTGGCCCATTCGCGTGCAAACGAGCGCGCACTTTAAAAATAATAAAACCCCTTCAGCCCGGTGCGCGCACCCACAATCAACCCTTAAGGATGGATTTTAAAATTGATAACACTTAAAACATCACGGGCTTCACAGCTCAGTCGTTCACTTAAATTTAAATACTGAATTTATGTAAAGGATTTCATTAAAAATTCAGATCATTATTATAAAAAATAATTTTATTATAATAATCGCATGACAAAATTATAAATGGAGTGTACATTTTAATTTCAATTTAAAAAGTTAAAAACAATAAAATTTATTACTACGTGACTCTAAAACATTCACAAATAATATAATGACATAATCTATACTTCTAAAATCGTTAAAACTACTAAGTCCAGAAAGATTAAATTTGAAACATTTATTTTATAACATAAGCCACCACTAAGAATTTTTAAAATTTTTAACTCCATGCGAAGCCGGTAGCGGGTCGCTAGCATTGAATATTATTGACTTTAAATATTAAATAAAACTTACAAAAAAATTATTCCAAATTATGCTTAAGTTAGTAAGCATAAATTGGAGTAAATACTCCAAATCTATAAAACAAATACTGTTTTTAAGAAAGGCTACCCCACAGTATCATTTAGATGACCCCGAATATATGCAGGATGCGTACAACGGCCCGTGTCTGTGATTGCATTAGATACCAGCATGGGGCGCTAACTGTGTGCACAACTCATAGGCTGACCACTGGTAAAAACCATAGTAAACATGACCTAACTAACCGTTTTTTACACCTGAATGACTGAACAATAATAACATTTTTCTTTTAACTTCGTTTCCTCCGTACATACATAGTATAAAAAGTCGCTTTTCCCATCATTATTCTATTATTATCATTATTACCATTATTCCTAAGCCACGCAACGGATTATAGTTAGATATTTTTTACGGAAGGTTTAAATACATTATAATAAAACCTAATTATGTTTTTATGTAAGTAGAAAAAAAAAACAATTTTTTGGAATCAAGTCACCGAAACTTTCCGAATTGAAATTGTCTATTTCATCGCTAACTACTTCTGAATCATCCAACGGATTTTGACACAATTTTCACTAATGGAAAGAAGGATATATAAGTAAGGTTCGTTTATTTGAGAAATTGCATCCCGGGTGAAGCCTTAAGCGGATCGTTAGTCAATTATTCATATAAATCTTGTACGTTCTACAAAAGCAAATACATTGAATTTAACTGAAATAAAATGTGTTTGAAAAGAACCCGTATTCCCTTTTTGCTCCTTTCTCCGTGTGATCCGGCACCTCTATGTAGTTAGCGCGGGGCACACGAGGAAAAATGAAATATAGAGGCAATCCAAATAGATTGTTATCTACCCACGTGTTTACCGGCGGTAGAGCGGCACGTTCGCGCTAACAAGAGTAACAAGGTCCCTACCTCTCTACTAAAACACGAGTTCTATAGTGCCGCACGTCCCTTCACACCTCGAACGATGCAACGTATATTGACAACGATGGCTATGACAGGTGTGGACACAAAAAAAAAATTGTCTTTTAATGATCACAATAAAAACAAGCAATGTTGTGTTCACATGTTGACAACTTTTAGGGCATTTATTCAAAAGTAATTTTTGTAACCATTTTAGCAACTATATAAATAAAATAAATAAATAAAAATATAATAATATACTATAATAATATAGTTGCTTCTGAAAAGTAATAGAAGCAACTATATAATCTATACCAATATATAAAGCTGAAGAGTTTGTTTGTTTGGTTGTAAGTATGCGCTAATCCCAGGAACTACCGGTTCGAATTGAAAAATTCTTTTTGTGTTGGATAGACCATTTATCGAGGAAGGCTATAGAGAACGCGGACAAAGTCGCGGGCACCAGCTAGTAATAAATAAAAAAAACCTAAATAAATATATGAACATTCTAAGTGACTGCAAGTTTTTTATCCTATAGACAAAACTAAACTAATTATGTTTTTTGACTTTTTAATTCTAATAAACGCTAACATAAACATACAGAAATAAATAAATCTTTAAAATGCATTAGATTGGATGAACCCACTTCCTTGTTTATAGTAGATACATATACATATTGATGTAAGTGTAGTGGAGCCATAAAATTTATATCCGATATTTCCGCAGTATTAATTCGTTACCCGTAGCTAAAACTATAAACGACGGTTAATCCAATGTATCATAGTGAGTCGGTCATTGATTCGCTGATATCGGATGGTCGTTCGTGACTTATTGCGGGTCCCCTTGCGTCTTGCGCCCATTAGCTTCGCATCCACCCAAAGTCCACCGCAAACTGGTCACAAAGACACCCACCTTAACACAGCTCATCACTCTCTACTGGCTCTCTATTCGTCACGAAACTAATTGAGTGTAGACGCCATACAATTTCAGTAACAGAAATCACTTTGTCATTAAATCGACATAATATTTCTACTCAATTTAAACAAATTGCGCTTCTAAAACCTAAATATTATCGTGGTAAACCAAAATATGCTATGTGCAAATAGTGTACTTTTGAGATATTGATAAAAAAGTTTTCCTGTAAAATTTTATATGAAAGGTTTATTAAAAAAAGTATTTTATTTGATAGGGTTGATTTACGTAAACGTTGTCTTCTATACATGAAAATTAAATTATAATAATAATAATAATGAAAATACTAATAAAAAATCTGTAAGGGTTGGTCATGGAGTAAGTTACTTTGTTTTCAGAGATATCGTGTTTATAGGCTCTATACCTACGTGATACTGAAACTAAATTGACCATTTTTAGAATTTTCTTCTGTATGTATGTATGTATGTTCCTCCATAATTCTTAAACGAATTAACTGATTTTCATGAATCTTGGTAGATAAACATTTAGACGTACAGGACACAGGATGGGCTACTTTTTTCTTTTTCAACGCGGACGAAGTCGCGGGCACCAGCTGGTAGTTTATATTTATCTCAAAAAAGTGAACATAGCCGATATTGGTTTGTCAATGACGGTATACTCGTACTAGTATAACACATTCAATAGTAATGGTTTCATTGTTTTCCAGCTGTACGGTGAGACAAAGCGAGATAAGAGAATTACAAATGACAATTAGCATAATCCTCGGCGCGAGCGCAACACTGATAGCGTTAAGATGCTTACGTAAATTAGGTAATACTCTTCCTACGAAATGCTACGCCGCGTAGCGCCAAGCAGCCACAGATCACTTGCGTAATAATTTTACTACTTCACTCAAATTGCCCATGTATCTAATTTTATTATTATAAACTCTTCAATTAAGTTTTTGTGGAATTTTATATTGTACAAAATTTATAATTAAGACTCAAATTAGTTAATTGATTATAATATAAATAATAAATCTTTATTTCAGAATTTAAGTCCGAAGCGTGTTAATAAAAAATTAAATAAAACATTTTAAGCGTACATCTTATAGCATTTTGCATAATATGGTGTAGTTTCATTCATCATTCGAAGTTTTGAATACATGTCTTCAACTTTATGTTTGTGGGAATTAAATATTCGCAGTTAATTTAAAAAGGAAACGCATATTTATTGCTTATTATCTAAGAATAAGGGCCTCTTTCACCATCTGTCAAGTGGGCTAACTGTCATTTAAAGTCACCGGTAACCGGAGATAATGGAGCTGATATACCTTTGTTTGTACGGTAAAAGTCCCAAATATTAAAAAGAAAATATTTAAAAAAAAAACACCTATCGAAGGATGCAGAAAACCGAGTGCATAATTTAATAAAACATAAAATTATTTCTAAAAGTAACTAATCAACACTTTACTTGTAGTTGGTGAAAGAGGCCCAAATACTAATAAATTACTAAATCTAAACTTTGAAATAACATATTAGTAATATATTATATACCACTAATAACAAAGTATTTTAACTATTTGATTTTCTTTCGTTTTTCTACTGATTTATTTAATTAACAATAGTAAGATGCCTAAAAATTTGTACAAAATAAAATATTACGAAATGGTGCAATTTATTAACAAATATTGTTTAAAATGTCTTCAGTAGTTTCGGGCCTTAGCCGCACGGATCTAAGTGGTACAAACAATTGGTTACGAGTTTATAATATTAGCGTGGATACAGATAATCGTGGATTATGGCAAATTACATCAAGTCTTTGTGTAGCTTCAACGGAGGGTTGTAGTTTTTTTTTTGGTAGGCGTGAGCAACGGGCAGTAGTCAAGATTGGATTAGGTTCATTTCGAGCTGACGAGTCCCGCGGGACGTACCGGCTACGGCGGGCGGGCGGCGGCCCACGGCGACATCGCTAATAACACCTCTCTCGCCAATACCAAACACAATGTCGTAATCTCAAGTGCTACAAAAGACGAGCATCGTAAAAATGTAAGTTCATGTTCAAGGTTTTATTTCACAACTTTTATATCCTTCTCTTTAATCTAAACATTATATTATGTATTAGTAGTATCAAGAAAAAACAGCAGATATACTTACATAGAACTCTTTTTATAATCCATCAGTTTTTTATACTTTAGAATGGACAACAAAGCCTTTTTCCCTTGGAAAATTCTTATGTGTCAATTTTCACGGTAGTTATTCAAATAGTGTCGGATTTTTTCCATATCTTGTATACAATGTATGTATCCCTATTTCAATGTATTTTATTATTTGTATAAAATGTCATTGGTTTAAATATACGATATATCTTAGTTGAACGTTTTAAACTCTGAAACTAATAATCGCATTTATAAATTCATTTTGCATTTGATTGCCCAATTCTTGATGAGTTTATAATCACATAAGTTATTTATGATCCCGCTATTACCCAAAGAACACAGGCGGGTGAAGCCGCAGGACACAACTAGTATAATATGTGTGTTGTTACAAGAACGCGTGATGTTTCTTAATTCGCTACCGTTTAACGTTAGTGATACTATTTAAAGAAATTATTAGGTGCAATTACGGAGCTTGTTGTGCGTGATTGGAATGCGCGCTGGGGCGTCTAGCGAGGGTCCGGCGACAAATTCTTACAAATTAATACATCCATCCCGAGATCCGCGACCGACCGTTCGCAATACGTGTGGAATACCATATTATTCTTTTCTTAACGCAATTTACGAGACACACTAGTACTGACGTGGAGCACTTTCGAGTAGCACGTTTCAGTGGGGACATCAAAGTTTTGTTTTTATATCAAAGGCTGATAGTCTAAATGATTTTAGATGGCTACCGAACACAAGCAACGCCACAGGTGCTGCAAGTGCGCTGCCGACTAAAGGATTGGGAAGGAATAGGGGAATTGGTTCTGGCTACCCTATTCATTCACTGAAACAAAACAGCACATGTGCTGTTATTTCACGGTTCGTATTCACGGTATTCATATTAATATGCACAATATACTTAAGATATTCATAATATTCTACGATGTGCGGGAGAAATATAGTAAAATGATAAAGTAGAGTTTCGTGCTACAGATTTAATATTTAGGACAATTGAGTTGAAGTGTGTTGCAGACAATGGCGCAACGCAGCGGTGAATTCCATTTCTAATCTTCGCGAATAATCTGCGTCGTCAGCGTAGCCGTGCAATATGCGCCCGCCCGCACAGCCGCCGCGTCGCTCCTTGTTTCGAGAGCAATCGAGGCGCCAATAAAAAAGACGACCGTCCCCGAACTTCGGGCACCGACTTATTTACAGAACACCCTGCCATCGCTATTTATTTTATTGACTGCCATTTGCTCTGACTTTTATCGCCGCCTAGTTTTCGGATAAAAACAACGGCAGGTAAAGATGATCCCAGGGACGGCTAAACGAAAAGCGAGTGGATAGTGTGGGTCATTAATTCAAAAATTTTTATATATTAACCAACGACCCGCTCCCGGTTTCGCCCGGGGTGCAGTTTTTTATACACACAAACCTTTCTCGTTTATCCCTCTTTCCATGAGTGAAAACCGTATAAAAATCCGCTAGGTGGTTTAGGAGTAGTTAGCAGAGAAATAGACATAAGCGGTCAGTTTTGGCGACGTGGGTGCAAAATATAGTTTTTTTTCTATACTCAAATAAAAAATTAATTAGGTTTAATTTTATCGATAATGCAGTTGACATATTTTATCATCCACCAATCATGGTTCTTCCAACCATGTAGTTATACAAACCCAGTATAAAACCGTTTGCAGGATATTCCGGCGAACATATTTACTTATTGGCCTCCAATTTTCCACATAATGTTTCGACCTGTCAGCTACTCTGTTTAATTAGCAATAGGTGATGTGGCAGTGGACAGATGTTGGTGTTAGGTTTGCTTGGATTTCTTAAGAATGCTTTTAAAAACTTTGAGATCTGTCTCCGACAAATGCTATTTTTAGATGTCCTAAAAAAATGTTTATTATATAAATTTCTTTAAGGAAAATTCTTCAATTAGGGCAGTTTTGTTTTATTGCCCTACAGCTTGTAAATCTGGTAATAGAGTAGGCAAGGGGTGAAGCCCATTTTCCACACATCATTGCATCGGACCACTGATTTATTTGCATGCGGGCCGCTGACCAGGATCCATTACTGCCGTTATACGCTGCTATCAGATCAACCGGCACGAGAGTTATGGCGCTCTTGTTTTTCTAAACTACATAAAAAAATCCAACAGAGAGAAGAACTGGAGAATATTTAGGAAGCAGAACGGATTAAATTGATTACTGGTTGGGTTATAGTTTCCGCTATATTTCTTTTTATCTCGCTTCACTGCGCGGTAGACTTGACCTATGATATATTATGACCTTACATACATAATCTAATAACATTATTGATTAGATCGTTTTGGATAAAAGATTTTCTTTAGACGGTACATTTGATGGTAGGTGGTTACTGTCGACCATAACACAAGCAACGCCACAGGTGGTCCAAGTACTCTGTCGAGACTATAATGAGGGATAGGGGAATGGAATAGGAAATGGGAAATGGGAAGAGATCGGGAAAGATTCATACATTGATAGTTTAGAGAACAGATGTGGTATGTCCAAAAAAGTAAAATTTACTATACACAGTTTTAAAAAGATTACTTTGAGAGTTAAGTTAAGTTACCACCTTTAAGTTAAGTTAAGTTACAGTTAAGTTAATACCTTGAACTATTACCGGTATATAGTATGCTTACCACATTTCTGCACAACAAAAATTATTTTGAAACAGTAAACTTAACTCTTTAAAAAATGGTACTTACCACATCTAGGCTTTAAGCCATCGATATACGAACGAATGTGCATTATTCAGGTAAATATTTGTCCATTGGCAATACAATACAGATTGGCATATTATCACTTATCTAAAAGTTAATTATCGGCCCTATCTGACGCTCATTGAGAGCGTACGAAGGGTGAGTTCCTGAACTCTAGTAAAAGTTCGGGAAAGTTGTATTTACTACATTCCATTCAGATTTATGCCACGCGTCCGGACGCCACCGCCCGCTTTCAGTTCAATGCGGATAATGAACGGGGAGGAAACTATAAATCTACTTTGTCGCGAAACTTGCGTAATGGAGAAGAAGTTAAATAAATATAACGAACTATTAGCCAGTTTGTACAACCGGCTCTAATAAGGCGGTCTTCCGCGTGCCATTCGAACCTGCTTAGTGAGGTTTCCGCTTAAGCGTATTAATCGGAAATTAGGTCACCGTTAACTGTAGTGTTAAGTAAGGGTCAGTGAGCGTCTATGAACTAAATACTCGGAACGTATCACCTGTTCTAATACTCTCTCATCACACTTCACTTTTGACAGTTGGTCGTTATAACGCATGAAAATTATGTAGTCTGAGAAAAATCTGTTATGAAAGCGATGTTTGTAATAACATTGTATATATTTCCCATACAGATGTTAGGCAAACATGTCAAAATAATTTAATGTTGAAATTTACCCGATTTAAATTACCCTTTAATTTTAATAAGTTTCTGTTTTGGATATATCTATAATGTTTTGGATCTATAACAGAACAATAATTACTTTAAAAAGTTAATAACATAAAGTTCAGTTAGCTTTAAAGGGATCACCAAACATATTCACTTTTTCTTGGATTACTTAAGCCTAGTCAGATTCCGATTCACAAACTGTACAAAGAGTCTTTATGGAGACGTTTATACAAAAAAGGTATTTCATTATTATTTTTATCTGTACAATTAATTAACATTTAAAAATCGCCCTACTCACTGAACATCATAAGAAACATAGGTACTCGTATATTAAGATTCTCTCTACGTTTATTGTCATTGTATCAGTAGCTTTATTAGTCAAAAGACTACGCTGTTTAGTAGTGGTCATATTCTCATGCGGTGGCTACGACAAATCAAGTCGCGAGTTGCAATGGGAGGACAGAACGGCCCCGCATCGACAGACCTCCTGATTTATAGCGGGCCGCCGTTATCGCACCGTCTCCGTTTAGTTGACTACCAGTTATTGCACTGTTTGCAATACTTTCTCATTCATTTCAACTCACAATAGGGTGGGCACTGAGCCCAAAATTATTATAAACATGAATTATTTTTTAACATTTAAATTGAAAATTAAAAATTATGTGTAAGGGTTGGAAGCCATATCTGTATATGAATATTTATTTATATTGATTTGAGTAAGTTGTGAATTGGCACACGGGGTTGTAAAGCAATGGTTACTCTAGTGCAGTTCTCTGTTTGGTAATAATAATTATCAATGATTCCTATAAAAAAATCTGCTCTTAAAAAACCTGTACATATTTGTATCATAATTAATTAATATGTAAATCTTATTTCAATACAGAAAGTCTATATTTGTTTGTAAGTTTTTATTCATAAAGGATGTGTCGGAACCATAGTGTTGAAACAACTCTGTATTAAAATTATTAGCCATCAAAAAAAAAATTATAAATTTAACTACCTGGTTAATCATATATCCAGAAGCAACAAATTCGGAAAACGTTTGTCAGATCATCAATAAAGTGACATTGACATGTGTATTTTCACCTCATTCAATTTAAGATTCAATTTATCCAGATTTAGGATTCAGTTCATCTAAATTTAAGATAAATAAATCTTTACTTAACTTAATAATTAAATTAATTAACACCGTGAGATAAGTAATTCATCTTATAGTAGATAATATAAACTACATAGAATTACTTCCGTGTAGTTTATATCATCGTCTGTCTATATCTCCGCTAACTAACATCTTCTAAACCAACCAGCGAACTTTAATACGCTTCTACTAGAAAAAGCGATACCTAAACAAGGAATTCTTTGCAGAATAAATTGAATATCTGGTCGGTAGTTGTAAATAATATAAGTATTTATAAGTATATTATAAGTATTTATAAACATGCAATTTTAGAGTGTTGTCATTTGATGTAACTAAATAGAAATTTCAACAAAAAAAAGTTAAAAATACTCCAGTTGAAATTGAAACAGGTGTTTGAAAAACACAAGCGGGTCACGCGGTGACATTAAATTTGTGTTTGCAGAGGACGCTTAATCGGCTGTTAACGTGCGATGACCGTGGTAAATCTCTGGTAATCCGGTGCAGAACAAATATAGTTGAGAGGCAGATAAGGTGCGTCCAGTGAGCGGCGGTCGGTCGCAGGGGCCTAATGTGCCATTTGTATGATGATGTCGGCCGCACAGAGACCGCTCCCTCGGGCATGCTTTCCAAATGTCCTCCTATATGAAGTATATGAATAACACTACCACACTGCTGTTCCTAAATGGTTTACATTAACTGTAATGGGTGGACATTACACATTTATCAAAAAAATATTCTGCAACCGATATTTATCGGTTTTTATTAATCAATATTTGTATTTAAATGAAGAATACTACAGCATGGTCTCGATATTAGAGAATTTAGCCAGATGCACTACAATTAATTGCCGTGCCGTCCTCCAATTAGCTTTGGCCGTAAAACTCGATACTTGAAACGAAAATTTTCAGTGTTTATACCAGAAGTTCTTTTAATAAATTTTTTGACTACTTCATTTGTAATTTGGCATAGCGTAGAGAAGGCCTGCAGGCTGACTGAAGGTGTTCTTGATGATAGATGGCCACTCTGTTAAGTCGCTGTCCGCTTTTGTTTATTTCTCCGCAAACTTCTTCTAAACACTCCACCTTTTTTTTAAATACGGTTTTCACTAATGAAAATAGAGATAAACGAGAAACGTTTGTGTGTATAATTAAAAAAAAAATTAAAATTTGAAATTATTAACTCAAGACCTTTTAAGTGTTCATTTTAAATTATAACCATATGTTTTATTCCAGTAGGATATGTGACTGTGTTTACAGCGCACCTCGTTTGTGTTTTGGCGCAACTTTGAAGGGTAAACCTTCATACTTCTTCGCAAATGTCGCTCGATGACACGTGGAACTGGACAAACGTGCAAACAGAGGCTGCAGTGTTTGTTGTTTGTGCTAAAAAACGAGCCGGTCGCGGTGGCCGGCAGCTAATTTACATGGTAAACGTGTACTTAGAATGGACCGTCACGCGCGCTCACAAGACTCGACGTAGGACGCGATACTATCGAGTGAAATATTGTAGGTTTGTATTAAAAATTCATATTAACAAACTGTATTCACCGATTTTAAGAACGATTCTAGTAATAGTTGCTGGCCGCACTGCGCTCCTCAGTCACAAACTAAGTCAGCTTGTCTTGCGATAATAACCATCCGCTGAGAAAATAAACGTTAAATATATAATAACTTGGAATTGCTTAATATTCAATTGAAATTGATTTGGTTTTCCATGTCATAAGAGCGCATACAGAGTTAGCGAGATGACTTATTTTTCGTTCCCATAACAATCTTAACCTTGGAAGAAAAGGGGATTAATATTCTTTATACTTGGATATTTTCCATCTGCCGAAAATATCTTTCGAGCGCAGTGTTGTGAGTGCGCTGAAGGACAAATAGTTACATAACACACATTAAAACACACACACTATCTTTTGACTCGGATCTTCTCCCCTTTTCATTTAGAATTGATTTACCATTTTTTTTATCTCTTTTTTATTTTTTAAGGTCAATATCTACATGTTTACATAATGGAGTGGCAATGTTATTAGTAATACCTACTCGTACTGCCTCAATTGTATGTTGTTAATTTCTGTATAGCTGTTGTAGCGTTTTTGTTCAAAATAAAAATTGTAATTAGAGTTTATTTCATTCTTATAGTTACATTTTTGACAGTGTCTGAATCTTACAGCAATGGTTCAAATATTTACAATAGTCGAACCTATCACAGAACGAAATTATATGCGGTAGGTAATTACCTATACGCAGTGAGGAATGTAGGGCGGACAGGGTAAGGTATCACTGTGCATAATGTACACATAATATGACATAGCAGCGACACGTGGTGAGAAGCTACTTACCTACTAATTAAAATGTGCATAAATACCCAGCATAGTCTTTAAAATTTAATTTATCCCCATTGGTGTAGTGGATGAGTCGGCGGTTCGAGCATGTCATTAGCGGTTATCACTTCATTCCGGATGAAAAAACTTCAACAGCTCTCCGCGCCTCTCACGTGCACATTAATGATTTATTAATTTTTACCTTATAAATATGGTTGGTACGCATTCAAGTTCGCTGGTTGGTACACGCTCCTGCAGTGATACAAAGTAACATCAACGAGTCGTACAGGGTTAATCAGTTGATTAACCCTGTACGACTCGTTGATGTTACTAGTAATTTCATAAATTATTAGAAAGAATGGGACCGCTTTATAATGGAAAAGGCTCTGTAGCAACAATTCAACAAAGTACATACTCATGTGGCATGATTCCGAGGGATTTTTTATTTTTCAAAAATATTTACTACGGAGAAGGCGTTTAGTCCATCTCTGGAGGAGCTGAACGCTCATAAACGAAAATGTATACCTCGAGAATTGGCTCAAGCTCTGGTGTAGTTTTTTTTAAAGTAATGAGACATTTGGCCTATTTTGAAAGGGATGTAATAAATTTTGATAAAAATAATATTTTAAATTTTATCTGAAGTTTCCTGATAGTTTTTACTATACTATGAATAAATACCATGTAGAACTTCGAATAGGCTTTCAGTAACATTCATTCAACCCAATTTTCGACTTATGCCTTGCATTAGAAAATATATCTAATTTTCTTTTCTCTTGTTCCCATAATCCGCTATTTGAATAATTTTAGAAAATCGTTTTAAATTATTCTTTATTACATAATAGTACACTACATTGATATTTCCGGAAGATATAGTAATACTGTAGTATTATTAATAAAAATCAACTAAAACCGCGCCAAAAACTTTGTTTTTGTAATGGCGCGGTCTCTGATACGTGTGACGTCATACGCTAGTAAACAACTACAACTTTACTAGTAAAGAACTATGTATTAAAAGTGTATATGTAAAACATATATCTGGATTTATAGGATTTATATGATCTGTTTTTAACGAATGCTCTCAAGCGCATCCCTTTATCAACAAAAGTGAGAATGTACCGTTTTCCGATGTCGAACTGGTGCCATAGAAAGGTTTGAAGTCACAGTCAATTAAGTGTAGGTATATAATACCAATTCTATTTATTAAAAACTTATTTTAATTTCAATATAAATGTAATTTCACTTTGGTTTCTAAAATTCAAGTTTTTCTCCGTCAATAAACTGAACTTAATAATGTTTCTTTCTCAAAACAATCAGAATAACCAAGTCTTACAAGATTAGATTAAAGTTTTACTAGTACAATACCAATTTCGGCGAGCCGGACCTTGCAGCAGCATTGGGCTCATCGCGTAGCGGCAGCCGGTGAGGCGCTCTATGGCGCGGCGCGCTTGAGTGCCATCGTCGAGTGCCGATGCCGAGTCAGCAGTGCGCGCGATCGATACCTAACTTGCCTGCCTACTGCCCTGACTTTTCTTTCGCAAAATTGTTACACACATTTTCTATTATAAAAAAATATAGGGACACGTACAAATTTAAACTAAAGAGCAATTTAAAACTAGAGATTTAAAGACTCCATACTAGGTATACATACATCTGTACATGTGCCATAAAGCTATCATCGTCATCTCACAATACTGTGAATCAGGTTTGCTTATCATCCATTAGCAACAATAGAAGTTCATATAACCGATATTTTCTTTTTGTGTAAACCTGCAAAACCTTACCTATTTAATATTACTTACAAAATATTATCCAAATCGTGAGAGCCGTTTCAGAGATAGGCTAAATAAATAAATTTATTAATAGCTGGTGGCCACGGCTTCGTCCGCGTTTTGAGAAAATATATGAGGAAGTATATATAAGCCCGACATGTTTGTCGCTCTGACGACAATGCGCCCAATTTTTTACATTTTTAGACGATCTCTCGGGAAACTAACATTTTTCAGGATAAAAAGTATCCTACATGTTAATCCAGGTAATAAACTTACTGTGGTCATCTGTGTGCCAAAGTAGCATGGGCAAATTAGTATGGAGTCTGGACCAATGCTAAACAGTGATAAAACTCATGTACTTTGAAAGCTTTTGGGGTTTTATTTAATTCATACTACGGCAGCTAAATCAAAATCTAGCGCGAACATTGTGTTTTGGATCTCTCAAAAAAGTATTTTAGGAGTTAGTAGCAAATTTTGTTTTATATTTAAAAAAACATGTTTATGTTGATACGTTGGTTTATTATGATTGATTTTGATTTTGAAAGGTTCAAACACTTGTTTTTTTTTTTTAATTTAATGAATGATTTCAAATTTTTTGTTTTAAAGTTTACGAAAATACTATGTTCGCGCTTAATTTCAACTTAGCTGCCATGGTATAAAATGAATTATAGCCTAAATGACATAGGACATATCCTATGACATAGGTTCCATCACTGTTGAGAAGTTGGTCCAATATGACCCATTGTCCTTTCATCCAAATCCGTTGAGCCGTTTATGCGTGAAAGAGTAACAAACATCCACTACATCCATTTTCAAAAATTTCGCATTTAAAATACTTAATAAGTAGGATATTACAAGAATTGCTCGTTTAAAGTTATCAGTTATGTAAAAATAAACTGTTATTCCAATCTCGAGACTAAATTATATACAACTAGCTGCTGCCCGCGACTTCGTCCGCGTATAAAAAAAAATAGATAAAAACCTATTCTTAGACATACCAAGTGTACATACATATAAAATTTCATCAAAAACGGTTAAGCATTTTCGGAGGAGTATGGCAACCAGCACTGTGACACGAAAATTTTACATAGAAGATATTTCACGCATTTTGTGATGGAGATTTTCATATTTTTGTTTTATTGATTTGAATTGATTTTATGTTATTGATTGATTATAATAATACGAGTATGTCTAAATATTATTGATCTCATTGACATTGTTCATTCATTTATAATTTAATTAATCTCAAATAGGTATGTAATGCTGTGCTTTCCTATAATTTAAACTCATACTTGTGATGTTCCTTTCAGAGTTGTATATAGTGATCCAGTATGTCTTTAGTTGGTTAAGCATTTTCAAATAAATAAATAAATAAAATATTTTTAATTTAGATATTTAAAACACAAACTTAATATAAATTTGTGCGTTTGTTTATACAAAATATAGTCCAGTAATTATGTTCGGAAAAAAGACAGAAATGAAAAAATTACAGGTGCTGATTTTCCCTGTCGCTTTTTTAACTGAGCCCTACGCTACGGCGCGGCGGTGTGGTTGAATTTTACATGACCGATTTTAAGAAAACAAACTCATTGCGCCACCTGTCGGAAAGAGTAGTAACATAACTTAACGTAGTATAAAGTATACTACTGTTTACGATAGGTGGCGCTATGAGTTCAGTACGGTAACTTATTTAGAAATTGATACTATCAGGCTATTTTATAAAAAATAACTTATTTACTGAGCACTTTACTTTACCTTTTAAAATTAAAAATAAATTTGTTTCCTACCAAACATAGTACAAGTTCTCGTTTAAAAGGAGGTTAAAAAAGAGTTGAAGAAAATATTACAGTATCTCATTTGTAATCTGTATTTTGCTAGTGAAACAGATGTTTATAATTGTTTTTCTTTTTACAAAATAAGCCATTGTCAGTCGAAGATTTTTCTCATTTAATTTTCTGCTAACTTTAGAAAATGAAGAAAAAATGTAACTGTCACATAATTTGTTTTGTCAGTTTACTGTCATATTAATTGTCATACATTATTGTCAAAGTCCTTATCATTATAATGAAGAGAATTGTTTGTTTCTAATAAACTCGATAGAAAGTATTATGAAGCTTTTATCAACGATTGTTTCAACCTAAATCGATAACGGAATAAATATTTCACAAAATCAAGTCCTAATTATACCATTTTGTACCACCATATTCAAGTATATAAAGTGGTTAGCCTTGAAGTAGATGTCACCTATTACCTTCGCAGTGTTGTTTATTTAGCATTTAGTGATATTAGTCTCGAATTCACGGTTATATGGCTATGATATTCGACTTATGTTTGGCGTCAATCTGGAAGAGGCATGTTTTATCCACGTATTCGGGAAAAGGGTGCGGGTTTAGTAGTAGTCAGCTGGATTTGTTTGGCCGTTCTTTGCGCTGCGTCTACAGCTCCCTGCGACAAGACACGCCGCATTTTCACCGACCAAAGTGGCATAATCACCGATGGACCAACTAACTCTAATTATACACAAGTCAGTTTTTATAACAACAATCACAAAAATAAATATTTGGTACACACCTTCTTAGTGTTTACTTTGTTTTAGGATTCACATTGCGAATGGCTCATAAAAGCAGTCAAAAAAACTCAATTTATAACGTTGAGTTTTATCCGTATGGGTACAGAATGTTCCTATGATTATGTGTTTGTGTATGATGGTGACTCGTTTGATTCGCCTCTATTGGGAAGTTTTAGTGGAAAAACTGAGCCTCAAAATGTAACTGCTTCTAGTGGATATGTGAGTATAATATTGACTTACCTTACATCCTGTTTGATTGTCAGTAGTCATTATAAGATGAATTTTTAGACTCAAAACAGCTTCTAACTTCATTCTTATTAGAATCAACAAAATTGTGATAAATCTTTAAAGTCGTCCCTGTGTGCTTATTTATGTTTAAGAAAACTGTTTGTTATAAAACCTATGAAAATATACAAGTACATTCCTTTTAATTGATTTTTTCATTGCCAACCATAGTAATAGTAGTAGTAGACCATAAGGAATTAGGATAAGGGGTAAGGATAATGGGCCCTGGTATTCCTTCCTTACTCACTTGCTGAAACGCAACAGCACACCTACTGTTATCACAATAGTCTTTGGTAAGGGAGTGGGTACTACCACTGGATGGGCTGCCCAAATGACTGAAATGCAGTGTACTCTGCCACTACTAATTAAATCAAAAATAAGAAAGATTAATTGATATCAAAGAAACAAATTAACTATTAACTACAAATATGTATTCCAATAACTATTGTCACTTCTGTTTTCTTCTTCTTTAAAGATATCACTACATATTATAAAACAAAGTAGTTCTCGAGGAAGGTTTTAGTATATAATGTACAAAGATATGCGGCAACTAGTAATAAATATATTAAAAATCCTGCAAGAACAGGTTTAAATGTAACCTGCTGAGATTTCCCTCAGTGTAAAAATATTGCCACAGACTTATAATTTAGTATTTTATTGAATACATCTAAAATTAATGTATTGTTTTAGATGTTAATACTGCTCTACAGTGATACTAATTATGTGTTGGATGGCTTTCGAGCATCATATGCTGTACATGATTGCCCAAATAACTGCACAGAACGAGGATTGTGTGTGTCCAACAAATGTTTTTGTGATGCTAACTGGGGAGGGCTTGACTGCAGTGTACAGCTTTGCCCTAACGCCTGTTCCGGCAATGGACAATGTAGGACAGGAGATAGATGCATATGCAAAAAAGGGTAAAATTTACATGATTTAACATATTGTAACATTCTGATCTGTAGTAATTTTCATGTTTTCACCACAATAATTTTTTTTGTTTGTAATGAAATAAGCTCACAAACTACTAGTTAGACTGATTAACTATAAAAATTCTTTCAACTATAAAAAACTACATTATCAACCAGTAACATAGACTATATTTTATAGATCTACTATAACTATTTATATGTCATACATAATAACATTATAAGAATTTGGGTATAAAAAAAATGCACCTAACTGTAATAGTTATCTGCATTTTACAGATATTGACAAACTAATATCATGTTCCAGATTCTCTGGTGAATCATGCTCTTTGAAAAAGAATGACAAAGAAGGAAACAGCTGGCACTGGCTGTCACGATCTGAGAGTGGTATGACCAGGAGAGCTGCACATACTGCAGTTTATGTCAACCATACAAATTCTCTCTATGTTTTTGGAGGATATGATCTGAATAAAGTTTTAGGTGTATTAGAGGTATATAGGTAAGGATTCAATACATTCTTTAAAAAAACTAAAAAAATACCTGCTTGGCCACCTTATTTGGCCAAATGGTTTATGGTTTTCACTTAATGGTATTTGGCTACTATCATCTACGAGTATTAACATAATCAAGCAGTGCTAGAGGGATGTCCTTTCATTTTATGGTGATAATTCTGTAAAACCTGATTATTTCGCCAGACGGGATATTCAGTTTATGACTGCAGAATCCAATGCCACTGCACACAAAAATTCAAATTGTTAATTTTTGTTGCTTTATAGGTTTTCTACTAGTCAATGGTATGATGAAAATGGAAAAGTTTTACGCAGATATCCCACGAATGAAGAAAGGGATCAGTCACTTTTGACTTTCTTTACTAAGGTAAGAACAAAATTAATTCATTTGTGACCTTTACCTGCTTTTAGTAAACTTCAATGTCAACAGCGTTAACGTCCTCAAAGCAAATTAATTGATTATTTATGTTATGTAATCAATTTAATTGTGACATTGTTTAAAGTATAATATCGAGAAATTAACAGAAAGTCTATTTAAATACAGAATGATAGGTAAATTATAAATATTGAGTGTTTGAAATTTTTTTCCTATGTTACATATGGCGCAAATTTTAATAACATTAATTTTAATGTAATCATTAATAACTTCCAGAAAGGTGTCATGGACGGCAGCAGACATATAGGAAACAACGGCTCTCTGTTTAATTTACTTCTATCGTCTATCACGCATCAAGACAAGACAACACTGCCTCTCATGTATTCACATCCTCCCGCACCGTATTCGGAGAGTTACCTGCACTTCACGGACAAGCCGGAGTCCTACAGTACTGTGACTAGGTTGAATAACACAAAACCCGAGCCTCGGTACGGACATTCGGCTTGCGCGTTCGGACCTGGCTTCGTATTGTACGGCGGGAAACTGTCGGACGGCAGCCTGTCTTCGGAGCTCTGGTTGTACGATGCGAAAGAGAGCCGTTGGACGCTAAGAGCAGTCAACTCTTCGTTCACACCTCCCGGTCTCACTAGACATACTTTGACGACTGTCGATGACGAAATATATCTGTTTGGAGGCAGCACTGTCGACGGAGAATTCTCATCGAGGTATGGTATCGTGGTTAACGAAATACTTCAGTTTATAAAAAAGTTTACGTATATATTTATTTCCAACAAGTAAAAATGAATTGTTTTAAGACACCAGCTCCTACAAAGATTGTAACGTATGTGTGACGGTTCTAATGTGTGTTACAGTATGTACAAGATAAAGCTGGACGATGTAAGCTCGGAGGCGTGGGAGCGCGTCACCGTTCGCGGCGGTAAGGAGTTGGACGTGCGCGTGGTCGCCCACACTGCCGCCTACAACCACCACACGCGCTCCATACTCGTCTACGGTGGCGTCGTCGCCAGTGTTGCCAGGTAACAATTACTTAATGAAATTGTTGATGAATTGAGAACACATTATATTTTGATAATATCTATATTTTGTATATGAACACATATATTTTAATTACACATATCCTATTTATATTTTTTATATACGTAACAACGTATTATCAAATCAAACCGTTAATTTCTCAAAAATAGGATAGCATAAGATCTCAACTCAATTCTTACTCAAACTCAAACTAAAGAAATTTAAAATTAGTGAGTAGTATTAGCTATCTAAAGTCTCTTAATAACAAAAAATGGTATTCCAGCAAGATGAGTCTCCATCTGCAAGATGCAAGATGAGTCACTTTATTCCACCTCCATCCAGTTAGTGTCCTAACTAGTGAACTAACTACTAACTAACTGACTAAGTTAATGACACTACCTAGTGAATTAACGCTCTGTTATGATTTATTGTATCTTTTATGAAGTATGGTCTTGTTGTAAACGTCATCGTATCTGTAATGTCGAGTAATGGAAACATTCGATATTGGCGAATATTCTTAAGTGTGTTTCACTTAAGTTGACTCAAATTTGCCTAACCTTTAAGGATTGTATTAAAGCAAATAAAGTTGTTTTGAATTTTTACAATGATACCATATTAGTGTGAAATATAACGTACATTACACGCTAATCAATGAATGATGCATTAAAAAATAACGGTGATTTTTTTATTAAAGAACTTATGGTCATGCTAGTTTTTTTTAATAATATCAAAATATGGCCCCATAGAAATAATGAATAAAAATCTTATTGTTTTAGGTTTTCTAAGCTCTCAGACAGAATGTTCGCATTTGACATAGACAACAGACACTGGAGCGAAATACACTACCCACGAGCACACCTACGCGATACTTATGTCCCGCGGGAGAGGGCCTTCCACACGTCCACAGTTATTGGTAATTAAAAATATTTATTTGTGTAAATTAATTTAATAAATTCATTATTAATATTGCGTGTATATTATTAGGAAACTACCTAATCGTGTTCGGGGGGTACTCGCACCGCCACAACCGCGAGGAGATCTGCTACGACGGGCAGATGTACATCTACCACTTGGGCTGCCACGCGTGGATCCCGCTGGAGGTGCTTGGCAAGACGCGTCGCTTCTATCCCAAGAAGCAGGGCGTGTTCGCGCACGCGGCGGCTCTGCGACCACCCTCCACTCTGCTCATAGGGGGCGGCTACCACGGGAATGTAAACGGTAACATTTTCCTAATAATAACGTAGACTGTAGACCAACACAGACAACTGCCTCACATAGTCTAGATAACCGCACGCTCTAAATACTAGTTTTATATTAAACTTATGGAGTCATGGGTCCTTAACAATGTCGCACGATTGATGATAAAAAGTGGTGCCTTAGGTGATCTGCTGGCGTACGTGGTGCCGGCGTGGCAGGCGGGCATTTCGGGCAGCGAGCCTGAGGCGGCCTGTCCGCGCCATCGCTCGCAGCCAGAGTGCCTTGCGGACCCCGAGTGTGGCTGGTGCTCTGCGGACGACGTATGTATCTCTTTACACTATTGTCTTTTGGTCCTACTTATAAGTAACAACGGGTATTTGGACTTACAAAATTTATTGGGATATTGGGAAACAACGGTAAATAAAGGTTAAATATTGGAATGATACTTCTTTATATCTTTACTAGCTGGTGCACGCGCCTTCGTCCGCGTTGAACGATGAAATATACCCAATGTCCTTTCTGGTGTCCCAGACAATGGTGATCGGTTCAGTAGTTTATGCGTGAAATCGTAACAAACAAACAAACAAACTCACATTCACATTTATAATCTTAGTAAGGATAATCTTTATAAGTGGTGATATATTTAAAAAAAAATTAATAAACGGCATTGAGCGCTAAACAGACTGGATACACCATTACTTTCATTATTTTTGTTTTAAATTAAATAATTTTAAGGTTTATTTATATTTAGTAGTTTCATATTATATAAGTTTGTTGTATTTATTTTTTCTAAATTGCTTTAATTTGTATTATTATGTAAAAAAAATACATTGTTTTTAGGATTCTATTTGTATATAAACTAAAACTGTTTCACAGATTTGTTACGGAAGAACAATAGGGTCCAATTGTACAACGAACTTACAATCCATACGCTGCGGTGGCATCTGTCCCGCTCTCGGCGATTGCCACTCGTGTCTCATCCACGGCCCGCCGCAGAAAGAGAACACAAATCGGACGCCCCAGCCTTCGGTCAGCACCAAACTTGGCCTTCACCAGTGCAGCTGGTGTGTTCAGAACGCTCGCTGTCACCATAAAGATGGTAAGAAAATAGTAAATACAGCATTACTGATTTGAAATTTTTTTGAGGGTGTTTTGCATATTGCACATTTTGGTAAATCCAAAAGTAAAACGCCTGCCTGTGTCATTCGTCATGCAGAAGGGTAACAACAGCTTCGGTTTTATTATCGCAGAGATCCAAGCAGATTCGCGTGTATTTATTGTAGTCAATGAATATGTCAATGACATTCAGTAGATGTAGATGCATGTGTTCGAAAAATTGTATTGAGGTTTTTTTACGATTTTTTTACAAATTAAAAGCAAGCTATCTTTATTTCAAAAGGTCTCTAGTTATCAAATTTCATGTCTATCTGCGGCAGTCTATAGAAATGTATTCTATGTCACATCGTTTCAGATAATTATGGTGTCTGCGGGGAAGACACGCCATCTCAAAACCCGGGATGGTGGGGCTCAACTGGCACTGAAGTAACGACTCCCGAAGAATGCAAAGTGTTGGATAAAAGACCTGGTCTCACGTTCCTTCGGTACCAACAACCGGCGGATTGGAATCATCCAGATGGGGTGTCTGTCGTGAACGCTACCACAGTCGACTGGGGCACTGGCGGTGGAAGTAACCATATATTCAGTGGACCGAGCGAAGCCAGGCTTAGAGGGTGGCTTCGAATTCCCCAATATTGGAACGGTACAGGGGAAACGTTACACATGTGTGCGGGATACTCCAACGTTTCCATAACTTTAGGCGATAATACGAAATCGACAGCAAACTTAACAGCGCAACCTTCCTCCTGCTCTTCGGTGGATTGGCCAATTTTATTCCCCGGGAGGCTCTCGGTAGACATGCACGCCAACGACTCTCTGCACACCGGTCTTTATCCGTCTCATCATCACGCTAAGATGGAATTACTTCATAATAAATCTCAAGAAAGCGCTAAGGTAAGTTTACTGGAGTTAATTAGTATAATAGTACAATTTTCACACTTTACAGATAACATCAAGCTCAAGTAATAAGTAATACTTTCGTTACGAACATATATTTACTTTGAGTCAATGTTAATTTTTCAGCCTGTCCTAGGAGTCCTATCTTGGAAATAGATCTATTCTAACTTAATGTCGTTTTTGGTTTCAGGTGTTCACTTTCGAGTTCTTGGAACCATATTCGGAAGGTCAATGTTCGAATTATGACAATTGCCTCCTGTGTCTGTCGGACGCGGCGTGTGGCTGGTGCGAGCTCACCAACCGTTGCGAACCTCGGGAGACCGACGAGAAGAGCACTTGTAGCGCTGATGGGGAATGGAGATATCTGACGTTGCAACCGGCAGCTTGTCCCAACTGTTCGAATTACATAAGCTGTGAACGCTGCGTTGTGGGCAATTACTGCGAGTGGTGGGCGGACGAAGCGCGTTGTTCGCGGCGGGGGCGGGCGAGTGGGGCCATCGTGGATGCAGCCGAGTGTCCCGCACCTTGTCGCCTGCGCCTTCAGTGTGAACATTGTCTAGATGAACGCGGTCGCTGCGTATGGTGCGAGGCCACCAGACAATGCTTCAGTTTCAGTGTCTACACGAGCGAGTATCAATTCGGTCTTTGTCGCGAGTGGCTAGATCGTGCCACCACACCAACGGACGATGTTGCCCGAAAATCCGGCCAATGCAAATCTTGCCAAGGCCACACACAATGTTCCACCTGCCTCCGAAGCATGGGTTGCGGTTGGTGTCACTCCCACGAAAATCCCATAAACGGCATATGTACCGAAGGCGATTTTACACGTTCCCACATCGATTGCTCTTCGCTTCTGAATGTTTCGTCTACGGACGCTGGTTGGGCTTACGCGCAGTGTCCCGATGTAGACGAGTGCGGTCTGGGTCTTCATGATTGCCACGAACACGCCGTATGTAACAACACTCACGGTTCGTTCACTTGTAAATGCAAGCAGGGCTACGTCGGCGACGGCAAAAAGAGTTGCACCAGGACTTGTTACAACAATTGCATTCACGGATACTGTCTGGGCTCGCCGCAGTATAAATGTCACTGCGACTTGGGTTGGACAGGCGCCGATTGTTCTATAAACTGCGGTTGTCACAATCACTCGACGTGCAGGACGGGAGTAGGTCGTTGCGACGAATGTCAGGATTGGACGGAGGGCGAATTCTGCGAGTCTTGCAAACCGGGTAGTCATGGTAACGCAACGACAGGTCAGGGGTGTCGGCGTTGCGACTGCAATGACCACGGCGACGAGTCCCGCGGCTTCTGTGACGTCACTACAGGCGAATGCATTTGCAAGGACAACACGGAGGGACAAAATTGTGAACGCTGTAAAACTAAATTCTACGGAGACCCTCGCCACGGAGATAGATGTTACTACCAATGTGAACCCAGAGGAATGTTGAATGCGACGCAAACTGAGGGTATTGGATCTTTCAAAAGCGATCCCAATATTAAATCTGTGGGTCCATCAAAGGAGTGCTTGTGGATTATTTCTGCAGAGAATATAAAAGATGCTGTAATTCAGTTTACAATAAATTCCTCGACCCTGAACGTGCCTTGCGACGAGAACGCAGTATACGTTTACGACGGGCTTGGTGGCGTTCCAGATTTAAGTAATAATCAACAAAGCCAACTTCTGGGAGTTTTTTGTAATGGCGCGTCGTCTGGAGTTGTAGAAGCTCGCAGTGGAAACTTAACTGTTCACTACAAGCAGGGTCAGATAGAACAGGGTTTTGAGGGAGTTTATAAGGTTTTAGCCTGCGATGATTACTGCACATTGCCTAGAGTTTGTAACAAAGGACATTGTACATGTGAGGATGGGTATGGAGGTGCAGATTGTAAAAGAGAAATATGCCGGAATAATTGTAGTCTGTCAAACAATGCTGGAACCTGCGATTCCAATTATGGACGTTGTCTCTGTAACGAAGGTTACGGTGGAGACGATTGTTCGATCAAATTAGATAAAACCCAGCTCGTGTTTACAGAACTCTTTAACTCTGAATATCTCTCAGATGGTTTAGATCATTTGAGAAAGACGTTGCCCAGATTTGGTCATAGCTTGGTGGCCGATAGACGCGGCCTATGGATGTTTGGTGGATATTCACTTTCACACGGTCCTTTGAACGATATTAGATTTTTTGACACGAAGAATAATACTTGGATGCAAGTTACCGTGGAGGCAACCCCTGATGCTAAAATGCCTGAAGGCCGATACTTTCATGCGGCAGAAATTTATCACTCTAAACAAAATATTTATATATATGGTGGCTTAAGTTTGCAAGAAAAAAGTGGACAAAATAAAACCCTCGGAGATTTTTGGCAGTTCAGTTTGAAAGAACAGAGATGGGGCATAATTAATAAGAAAGAGGAACATCCACCTCCACTAGCCGGTCACACATTAACTTTACAGAAATACCAGGACTATGAAAGTTTGGTTCTAATCGGTGGATTTTCGTTAGAAGAGGGCTTTATGCCAGATATGTGGGAGTTTGATCTCGACAATGACAAATGGGTGAAGTTATCCTGTGAAGGTCCAAAACCAATAGGTATAATTGGACATAGTACAGTGTACCATGCACCTTCACAGAGTTTGTACATTTATGGTGGCGTGTTGTATCTTTACAACGGCACAATGCTATCTAATAAGCTTTTCTCTTTTCACTACCCCACAAAAACTTGGAGCGAACTACCGACATTTCTAAATTTGAATCATGCATACGATAGCCTGCCTCAAGCGACATATTTGCATTCCGCAGTAACAACTAATGATTACATGATAGTATTTGGCGGAAAAACAGAACCAGACAATAGATCGGATTCACTTATTGCCTACGTGTACAGCTGTAATCAATGGGTTAGGCTCGTTAAAGGTAATATCTATATCTTAGTTTGTTTAATTGAATACGCCTCGTGATTAAATTTACAATTCCCTTGTTTTTCCAGGTGTGAGTATAGTCGGACACCCGCCACCTCCAACAATAGCACACGCGATGGCGATCGACGTTGAATCTGAAAACGAAGAGTACATTTATGTAACAGGCGGCTGGACCGGCAGCGCTCACTGTCAAGTTACACGAATATCTTTGCCGGAGGATTTGTGTTCATTGTGGAGTTCAAGTAAATTGGAATGCCGTAGTCATATGGGCTGTAGTTTTTGCAGTACATTTAATGATACCAAGTGTTATTCTGTGGACAAACCGGGATGCGAAAGCAGTGATTTGGTATCAACGAATGCAGGTACAGCCTGTGATGCGGAATTGGTGTCTAGAAGGTCGTGTGAGAATTTCACTACTTGTTCGTCTTGTTTGGCCGCATGGCCATTATATCCTGAGACACAGCCGGTTTGTCGCTGGTGCGAATCATGTGCTGCTGCAGTCGGTAGGTACATTTATGTTTAAAAAGTTTAGGAATTTCTGATTTTTTTTAAATAACAGATAATTTGATTTAGATGTGGTTTCAGGTGAATGTGTTCCTACAGATAAATCTTGTACTAGTATAAAATGCAACGCGGGGACAACTTATGTTAGTGATGTTAACCAATGTCCTGAACTTAGATGCGCAGCGTCCGATTGCGAAAAATGTGTCGAAAAAAGCCAGTGCACGTGGACTAGACACGCTTTTAGAGAAGGTAATTTCCTTAGGAAAAAAATAAACGTTTTATCCAGTATCTTGCATTCTATTAATTTAGTACCCATCCCTAAGAAAATTTTACTTTTCTTGCAGGCCAAATAATAAGACTGGCGGAAGAACCCACGGAAATATTCAACTGGACCTGCGTACCCACAGAGAAAGCGGGACGCACTGGGCTAAGAGGTTCAAAGGACGAATGTCCGAGCCGCTGTCACATGTTTGACGACTGCGCCTCTTGCCTCAGCACCGACGGCGCCGAAGGCGGTTTCTCGGAGTGTCATTGGGCCACATATTTAGGAAAGTGTATATCACCGGCGTACCAACCGGTGTACTGTGCTGGAGGAGTTTGCGGTCTCGTCCTCACCAAGGCGGATAAGAACAAGTGTCCCGCGCCTTGCGCCACTTTCGACCAGTGCTTCGACTGCCTACACCATTCGCACTGCGGCTGGTGCGCCCTGGAAGGTGCCAACGGAGAGGGCGTCTGCACGGAGGGCTCGATAGACTCTCCCCTCGACTACTCCACGCGTACATCTTGCGCGGCCGTATACGAGAGCGTGCATCAGACCAACGCCACTGACGACACGTTCTCGTGGCACTACACTCGATGTCCGCCGGAGAATGAGTGCGACAATAATCATCATCAGTGCAAAGCGGACTCGGAGGTGAGTATTATATACTACTATCTATTATCAATACTACTTTACTACTAGTATTTCTAATTGAGTATACTCCTCGCACCTGCAATGGGGGAGCGGTGCGGGCGATATGTGGCGATGCGGCCGCAATGCACCAGTGTCTAACCTAAGCATATTTAAAAGTGAAAAAGTATAAAAAAAACCGGTTTATACAATTCACTAATAATTTTGTTGTTATTGATTATTTGTGATAACTCACATTTAAATTACATAGTAACGGGTAACGGGCCAGTGTTAAAAACTAATAGGCTTTTTAAAGAAGTCATATTTCGAGAACTCATCCGTTAGTTAAAATAAATAGTGTATATTTCTACAAAAACAAAATTGCATTCTAGAAGTGTTACGCTTGTGCTAGGTGTGCCGTGATCTCCCCGTGGGCTATACGTGCGAGTGCGGCGCGGGCCACAAGCGGAATGAGGCGGGTCTGTGCGCAGCGGTGTGCTCTCAAGGCTGCGTGCGCGGTGCCTGCGTCCAGCCCGACGTGTGTCGCTGCGACTTCGGCTACGTCGGCGCCAACTGCACCATCCAGTGCCAGTGCAATGGCCACGCGCATTGCGAGGGGCCCGACAAACTCGACCAGTGTCACGAATGCCACAACAACACAATGGTGAGACTCTTTCTCTAGATACTATGTAGTTGCTGGCTCAGATTCAGAATGTCCAACGCTCGTTTAGTGGTTTTGATTGGAATGTGGAAAATATGTGGATTTATCTGTCTAGAAAAGCAAGCAAAGTAAAGAGGTCTTAAATCTACACTTGAAATATGATACGTTCAATGGTTCGATGGAGTATTATCATAATAAGAAATCAGGTATCATTGATAATGATTATTTTAACTCATTTCGGCAGACTATTTTATTTTGTGAACTAATAAAATACAAAGAAAAAGAAAACGAGCCCTCACACTTGACCTGCCAGCATGTTTGATACAGTCATTACTTCTCTGGATAAGAATACACAAATATTGTTATTGACAATTAGGGCAATCAATGCGAAAAGTGCAAGCCGAATTTCGTGGGCGATCCAACGGACAACGGGCAGTGCATCCCGTGCTCCGTGTACTGTCACGGCCACACGTCCATCTGTACGAGCGAGACGGGCGACGGCGAGCGCGCCCTGGACGCCGACCTCGATGACTACTACCGCGAGGGCGCGTCTGCGGCCAAGGCTCGCTGTGTCCGCTGCGCCAACTACACGGACGGGCCGCACTGCGAACGCTGCATAGAAGGCTACTTCAGGGGCTCGGAGGACTTCCGCGATCCGTGTAGACCGTAAGTATCTGCTTTTATCCTTTTTCTACACTTTATAACGTGATGATTGATGACATGATAAGACCCTATAAAGAATGCTGCTCGCACATCTGGACTGGCTCGCCAAAATATTAGCCGAACGTTTGTTGCATTCAGGACAATCTAGTGATCTTGGTGTTTCTTTCGCAGTGAGATGTTTAACGAAATATTGATTATACAACGTAAAGCCACAACCAGTGAAATTTGGGTTACATGTATATTCAAGAAAAGATTACGACCAATACTTCTCATGACGTTTGAAGAAACGCTACGCTTTTAAATTACAAGAAATAATTGCGCGGTGGCCGCGCGGTAAATGCGTAGAATTTGAATTTTGTCGTCGTTGCCTACTCATTGAGTTTAAAATAGCTGCGAATTTAAATTACACGAGCTACGCCACAGGTGCAACTACGCTCCCGATCATAGTATGATTAATTAGGAAAGGATACATCCCTTTTTCACTCACTGAAACACAACAGCACATATGCTGTCATTTCACGGTGGTCTTCTGTGAGGAGGTGGTTACTGCTGCCGGAAGGGCTGCCAAAATGACTCGTCTTGATATATCTTGTGTATATCGTTTGTCTGGTTATTTTCCATGAGGTGTGAATGTCACGGACACGGTGACACTTGCGACCCAGTCACCGGCGAAAAGTGCAACTGCGGCAACAACACGGAAAGCGATATTTCATGTCAGACGTCCAGCCTCAGCAAGAACTCTGCACACGAGTGCTGGCGGCATCAGTGCGTCAAGTGCAAAGACCTGTATATGGGCGACCCGAGGAACGGACACCAGTGTTATAAAACGATCAATATTGAGAACAAACTGTGCTTCGATGGAAAATCTATAGGTGAGTTTAATAATGCTTTTATTTGTTATTAGGTTCATTTTTTTGGCGCTTTAATATAATGGTTTATGCGACTGTCTGTCAGCAACAAAGATTTGTGAAAGCCAAAGATTTGCTTTTATCCATAGTCACGATTTTTGGCGTCATAGACGGTCATAGAATTATTTAAGACTGAACTAAAGAAACTGATCCATTTTAGTAAAAAAAAGACATGTATATGAAACTCTAGCTGCCACAAAAACTTATTATATTACCTACTTTTTTAAAATATTATTTTAAAATTTTAAAAAATCTCGCATATTATTCATTTGTGAACATAATTTCAGAAGTCCATTCATAGTTCAAACATAGATTCCGTATTTTATGTTATGAAAATGTAACAGAAAAAGCTTCTTTTTCTGTTGTGTCATTGTGCGAAATCACTCAAAAACACTCGCGTTCGTTTTAGACGAATGCAAGATGAAACCCCGACCGCTGTATCCGGGCCAGACGGTGTTCGTGGCGGTGAACCCGCGCTACATGAACGTGGACATCCGCGTGATACTAGACGTGACTCAGGGCGCCGTTGACCTCTACCTGAGTCCGAACGACAGCTCGTTCGTGGTGTCCGTGAATGGCAGCAGCGGCGCGCACAGCGTGCAACTGGACCCGCGCCTCGAGGCTGCAGGCCGAGTGCCGCGGGCCGCCTGGTACTACGAGCGAGCCGAACCTCGGTTGCGCGAGCACGAGGCGCGGGACACCGTCACCTACATCACCGTGGGCGCGCGCAACGTGCCGCTGCGCGTGCGCGACCTGCGCAACCGCCTCGTGCTCACGCTGCCGCACAGCGCGCACGACCTCACGCTCACCAAATTCTATCTGATCATTCGCGCGCGCCACTCGAGCGACGGCCTCGCCAGTTTCGGTCTAATATTCTTTAGGCAGGATCAGCTGCACATAGACCTGTTCGTGTTCTTTTCGGTGTTCTTCTCATGCTTCTTCCTGTTTCTCGCGGCGTGCGTGGTCGCGTGGAAGGCTAAACAGGCTGCGGACGTGCGTCGCGCTCGGCGGAGACACGTAGTAGAGGTGAGTGTTTAATTAAAATTATACTACGGAAAAATTATTAAAATGAAGAGCAATATGCGAATAGGATTTCAACAGCCATTACCATACGCAACTTCACTTACATGATTTATTAAATCTTAATAATATTCTTGACCACCAAATGCGCTTCTTTTAATATAACTCTAGGTTTATCAAAAGTGATAGCGATCTATCGCTATCGGATTAGGTTCAAATGCATAAAGGGCCCGCTCCTTACTTAACAAGGCGTGATTCTTTAATGCTAGTAGTTTTGTGTTTGAATGATAGCACTGTGCATTGCGTAGATGCTGCACATGGCGAAGCGGCCCTTCGCGACGGTGACGGTGATGGTGGGTGCGCCCCCTGGCGGCGTGCGCAAGCGCCGTGCGCCCGACCTACGCCCCGTCGCCATCGAGCCCACCGCCGACGGACGCGCCGCCGTCACCACGGTCCTCGTCAGGTACACACCTCACACACACTCCACACTTAATTTCCTCTACATACATACAAGCCTAACATACAACTTATTGGAAATTTAAAAAAATGAAATTCCGGTAATAAACTGTCTGTATGACCAATTTAATCCGAATCTGTTCGGATGTTTATGCGTTATTAGATTATTTCCGTGCATCCTCTCAAACTTTCGTTTCACAACATATATAACATTGGTAGGATTTTTATGCTGGCGTATTCATTTTGTTTATTGAAAATTCATATATTCTATCAATGTACCAAATTTTGCATCCAAATGTGTTTTGATTTAATTCTTTGCTATTGAACAGACTTCCCGGTGGATCGAGGGCGCCGGTGCGATTGGCGCTTGCGTCGTCGCTGGTGCTGGTGTCGCGAGCCCCAGCGCCTCGTGTGCGGCCCCGCGGTCCTCGCCCTCGTCGCCCCGTCCATACCTAGCCCCAGGCGCCGCCCGGGCCTCATTCACCACAACCGCCACAGAGGGCCCTCTCGCCACGCGGGCCACATGTACCGCGCACGCCTTCACCCAGCCCAAGGTTCATACTGGTACGAGCTCGGCCCGATCCTCATCCGCACGTTCATCACGATCCGTGTATACAAACGTTGTAGACGCCTCCCATGTAAACTCGCCGTTAAGGCTAGTTCGCACTAGGCTAGTAATTTAGTCGAGTAACGAGTAATTTAGTAACCAAACGTGACTGAACACCAAAAAATTTGTCGAGTAGATTTGTAAGTAATTTAGTTGAATTCATTTTGTTCTATATTTCTAATAGCAGACTAGTTTTTAGTCAGATTCATTAGCTTTAAATTTCGTATCGCTGGAGCGAAGAAGCAAGTTCAAAATTTTTTTAAAATAATATGTACAGCATGAATGCTTGTGGAAATTTAAGTCTCTACAATATAAAAATATTTTAGTTAGTTATCAACCAAATTTCTTCATCCGCCTCTTCAAAAATAGCTTCCATATTGAAAAACAGCACACTTGTGTACTGCACTGAAACGTAATAATGCGAACGATTTCTGGGCAGCAACGCTACTAAATGTCTTTATTTCTCGTCACTATACTAAGTTACTACGAGGTAAGGAGGACTAAATTACATGAAAAACTTATCTTGTGTATAGTTGATTCACTGAAACGAGCTTATATAGATAGCGCTTTCTCTTTCACTCAATTCCATACAAAAGACAAGGACAGCAAATTTTGAGTGGGCGTATACAATAATAGATGAACGTTCATTCTACGCTACTTTTAGCTTTGTAAACTATAATATTATAGTATACCTACGTACTTACCCACAACCCTACACTTTTTATTTTGTATAAACTATTGTAGCTGTTAATTAGTGAATTATTTATTAATTAAGATCATACATTTTGGCTCCTGATATAATCATAAAATGAAAAATATACGTTAGTTAATATATACGTTAAACGTTAGTTAAACGAAATTCAAACCTTAAAATAACAATAAAACGATTTAAAATTAAAAAACGCAGTATAATAACAGAGAGAGCATCTGAACTGTGAGAGTTCTACGAACAGACTAAAAAGTACATGTACTGTGTACACTCACATTGTCTGTTATCTCCACCAATCACAGCCGAACACTTTATCTCCCTATAAGTTCGTTTCAGTGAATAAGTTTAATACTGGTGTTTGGTATGATTGGTTGGTTGCGAAGTTCAAGAAACCATCATAAATAAAATTCGTTTATATTTTAAGACGACAAATCTCGAAATTCAATTGTCTATTATATCTGAGTTTAGTGTGAATGTGGCCTTAATGGCGACCGTGGCCAGCGTTAAGACCGCGTAGAGACTTCATGCCATAAATGACTAATATTGTACCTAACCTATGTGCTATAATATCTACTGTGTACCGAATCTTATTGTAAGTTTGTTTGTATCATTTATTGGCAGCTCGCCTAAAATCATGTACCTACCATACTAGGTGTTGGTTTCGGAAATGGTTTTTTTTTAAATTATTTTTAATTGTTTTTAAATATACCAGATTTTTTTTAACTCGACCGTACCTTAGACCTATTATGTGATACGGTTTCGCCAGTTGTTATAGTTTTAAGAATTTGTTTACTTATTTAAGTGCAATATAGATATTTTGAGAACATATTTAATGATGCTCACTTTGAATATTGTTAAATTTGAGCTCTGATATCATTAAGTAAATTGTAGTTTCTAATAGAAGATACATTGTTTTTATTATCTATACATATTTTTTTACAAAGGTAGGTAATTAATTTTTACACTATTGTGAATTGTGTCAAAGATCTGTGGCATGAAAATTTGTTTATATTTTTTAAAGATGTGTATGTATATAATTATGTTTTATACTATAATTTTTCAGTAAAAACATATAGTATCTAAAAAAGCCAAAGGAATCAAGATTGAAAAAAAAAAAGTGAGCCGGTTGTGAATAGATGGTAGTCAACGAGATTGTTTTGTTGTGTATTCAAAATTTTATTATACGTTTTTTACTTTATGCAATTTATATGACAGAAATATTTTAAAAATATATACTTACTATATAAATATTATGAAAGACACTTCTTTGTGGCAACTCGCGATCTGAATAAGTCTCAAATATACATGTATACCTATATTGTATTGCTCTTTTGCGTCCTAAATTGTAGTTTAAATTACTATATTTTTTAATTAAGTATATTAATAATAGTAAATTTATTGCTATGAGCTTACGTGTAATGCATAAGGTAAATTATTTTTTGTTACCGCGCTACAATGATTAGGGAACATGAAAAACCAAAATATTGTACTACCCTCCTAGATACTAGATATTTTCTTCTTTGTGTGTTTTTTTTTAATATACAGATAGTTTTTTTTATATAGTTAGGTATTAGAAATAAACACATCGAAACCCGACGCGACGCGTATCGGGTTACCGAGATTACAAAGTCTTCTGTCACTGAACTGTGTACCTTTTGTGTAGTAACTAAGTTCCATATTGCATTGCTACCTTATAACGTGCGCGTCGGGTCTAGTTTCGGTGTGATTTGTCCCTTAATATGTAGGTTGTTCCACGTTAGTTTGAAATCACTACGTTTTACAGCGGTAGGTAACAATGTGCATTTGTACGGTGATTTAAAATAGACAGATATATGTTTGTTCAAGTGTAACATTTGAAAATTCTATATTAATTTCGCTTAAGTGGTTGATCCACAGAGCAAAGAATCTCCGCGCCGCCTGCTACTAGAGACGCAATGGCCAACGCTTTCCATACAAATCTAGGGTGTGTTACCGTTTGTTCACACACTGGTTACGCGTTGTTAAGATTATGTGTTTCAAGACAATCTCGACTCGCATTTTTTAAAAGCTAAAAATTGCATTTAATTACTTGTGATATGTATGTTACACCAGAATTTTGCTTGTACACGGTTTTACCTTGATTATTACACCAAATCCAAGGCAAAACTAGGCATTTCTAGCGCTTTTTTGGAATTGTTTATTGCACAATGTGCAAATAGAAACTGGGGGCCAAATACGCCATGAGTTGCACTCTGCGCTACGAATATTATTGTTACTACCGTCTCTAGTAGCGGCGATTGTTTGCTTTGTGGGTTGATCCAATGGGGCAAAATTACTCCCTATAAGTATGTTTGAGTACATATTCAGTATTGTGTTAAAATCTTGGCAATTTTCCAACTTTTGGTCAAACGTGTTATATCTTTGAATTGTAATTGGAATTACTAACGTAGTGGTACCGGACTCGGTGTGGGATATGTATATTTATACTAAAAAAAATCTACTATTCTTCGCTTAAGCAAAACTTTCTTTAAAAATGTTAATAGTTTTGATTTATTCCATGCTCTCAAACACAAATATGTTCGCATGCCTATCTACTTTGCTGACATTAAATTATTATTAATCTCGTCGTAATCAAGAATCTCTCTGATCACATTTTCTAATGTTTTTTAATTGTATATTTTGATTTTCCATTTTTCATTTCTGCGTTTACTCTTAGTAACTCCCAGTCTTTTAGTAAGTAATCTCTTCATTTGGTGTAAGTAATTTTACGTGTTTGTCTCGTTTTAATGTCTAATTAGTTGTCTAATGTTGAATGAATGAACTCAATTTGTATATAATATGAATGCCATTGTAGTAATAATTTGATGAAAACGACTACTGTTTGAATATTGAATTTACCTACGTTGAAAAAGTCGAATCTCATTTTATTAAAATATGCTCATTGGTGTACGATAAACATTTAAAAATGTTTTAGATCAATTACCTACTTGGTGTGCTAAGTAAAATAATGTTAGTTCTTAAAATATGTTAAGCGAATAAAGATGGTACATTAGATGAGTACTGATAATTTGTTATGGTATTATGATAGATATAATATACCTTATGTAGGGGTAATATAAGTCCAAATTAATTACATTCCAATTTGTATATTGTAAATATAAATGTATTTATATACCTAATGTCAAAGTAATGATCAGGTTTGAAAGGAGCTTTAAAAATGTTACACTAAGATTTAACTATTTGCTCATTGCTTTATTTAAAATTTACATTTAACAATGCATTTATTTACATTAATCACAATCAATCAAAATATGTTTTAAAGTGAAAAATTAAATTTGTACACACAAAATCATTATAATTATTTAGTTTCAAACAAAGAAATCATTATCATTGTAGATCTTTTGTCGTATTTTATACTTATAATGAAATTATGAAAGGAATTTTATTTACAAATAAAAATTGATTAAATATTAGTATCACACAAATTTAAGTGGCATATATTTCTGGCAAATATATACCTAACTGCTGATTGGCTTTTGCCGTCCAAACTTATATGATTATAAGAAATTTAAGTGAATTTTGCTTATTTATTGCATTGCATTATTTACTACTTTTAAAAAGCATTAAAAATCGACATATGACAAAAAAGTTGTATACTTAGATACTGACTTTTTATCAAATAAATTAGGACATAGGCTGGGAAAACTATTCAGGTTTTATTTCATCATTGCGATTAAAAACAAAAGACACAATACTATAATTCTGTAGCCGTAAACTTTTATATTTTGAAATCTGCTATTTCTCTACAATTACTTCTTTGTAGTGTTTTCGTTACTACCGTTAAACCTATAATGCTCAAAAATATTTTTTTAGATGATCAACCTACTACATACATTATCTATTTTATTATGAAGTCAAACTTTGAGCTCAAAAATTATAACTTCCTAATCAAGTTTCATTTCTAAATTTGGCACAAACTTTGTGGAATCTAATAAATAAACACATTTAAATATTTAGTATTTGTATATGATTTACAAAATTATGTTTATTGTGAAATAATAGATCTTAAAAAAAAGAGAATACTTAGTTTTGTTAATTTAAACTGTTTAATACAATAAACCTTTGTTTATTGTATTGTGATAATTTTTATTATGTTTATTGGTTTTTATATATTTTTTTACAATAATTAAACTGTAATCGAACTAAGTATTAATCCAAAAGCCAGAAATCTATTAGATACATTTTTAAGTGTCAACTGTATAGTAAATTTATCAAAGTTTTTATATAATATTGTATTTTATCTATAACAATTTGTAATTCATGTTGCTTTTAAGATATGAAATTTTGTGCAAAATGTAATACAATGGTGAATTATTCCTTCATTAACACATTGTGTATTGCTCATAGAATTGACAGTATTCGTTTGGTGCTCATTGATTTTGTTGCATGCCTATTATCTAAGTCACATGTACGATTTGATGGCTGCTACTGTTTGTTCCAAATATATAGGTCAAGTCAATTTTAATATTCCATGATTGGTTTTAAATAAACTTTCAATTGTAAATAGAAATAAATTTGCTGGACAATGCCGACATAAGCTTTCAATGAATCCATGACAATATCCATTATGTTCATGACATTCAGGTAAATGGGATCTAGCAGCAGTATTATGTATAGTGAATGCATATATTTAATCTAAATGTATAAATGTTTAATAAATAAAATATACTGTTGGTTTTAAATGAATTTTATTTCACATAATATAAACAAATACAGGTAATAATAAAAACAGGCTTAAATAACATGGGGGTTTATTGGTCCTTTTGGGTGAGAAGATGAGTTTTAATTTTTTGAAGTAGTTCTCTTTTCACTGTGTCTGGAACCATAGCCCTAGCTCGTGGAGTAATTTTATTTACTACACCATCTGCAGTCACGTTTCCACCGTCAGACTCTTTAATTGCTTCTCGACAAAGCATTCTGACTTGATCTCTCCAACCACATTCAATTAAACGCCGCCTCAAAAGTTCTTTGAACCTAAATACAAAAAAAAAGTTGAATCTTTGATTTAAATGCATTTTTAGTTCCAAGATTAGGTTAATGAGCCCCTTGGATGAGTGGTCATTGAAGAAAGAGGATCAGCTTATAAGTTTACGATGGTCACTAAGCTTAACAGAATACGCTAAATAGCCACCTGTGCATCTTCACCTGTCGTCGGTAGGTAGTTTTCAGTTTTTAAAAAACAATTCGCAAACTTTGTTACCAATTATAGTTCTTTTAATCTTTGTATGCTCGAATATTGGAAACCATGTTTTCAATAGTCTATTTGGAATAATGAATATAACATAAGTATGTAACTCAAAGAGTATTGTAATATAATATAATAAAAAGAAGCAGGCAAGGTTTATTTTCTTATTCACCTTTCACGATCTCCACTAAGAATAAATCTTTGATTTGCAATTGTATTGTTTACCGTCATTTTGCTTATTTATGTTTGGAATAATCCTCAATCAACTGCTAGGCTAGGATTATTTTGTAAATTTACAAACAAAACAAACGGCACAGGATCACCACAGCCACAGTCCACAGAATGTCTAAAATCTAAATACAGTACAGACCACTACAGCCAGACGTCCGTCATTACTTTTTTTGGAATTTTATAGCCTGGTTGGTAACTATGGTTCGTAAAATATAGCTTGATCCCTGTGACAGATGTCAAAGTGATATACCTAGTGCTGGGCAACATGTTTTAATTTGTTCATACTTATCGATATTTTTTAGTACAATATTGTAATTGATAATAAATAGTAGTGCATAGGTTAAGTTCGGTGGCAGCAGAGGATGCAAAAAAAAAAGATTTTACTTAGAATTAATTTAATTAAAAAGGAATACTGTTACAATGATTTATCTTAAAACTACGTCAAAGTGACACTGGTTGATGTTAGATCCAAATGCACAAAGAAAGAATTTGCTTATAACTACGTTGAAGTGGACACTGGTCGATGTTAGATCCAAATGCCGCAGATTGTACTCCGACCGGAGTATGTAAGGTGGCCCTCGGTGCAGGTGTGCGGTGATTCAGACTGATTCATACGCCAGAAAATTATGTGAAATGTATTTCATAAGGTTTGCACTGCTTCACGGAATCGCCTGTACATGTGTCGTAATACCACCCATGTAGCTGACGCTCATTCAGTGACTTGCGTGTTGCAATCCTACCAGAAAATGTATTTCGTACGGGCGCGATCTTTCAGGGAATCGCATGTTGCAATACCACCAATATCGATGACGTTCTTTCGGTGGCTCTTGCATGATGAAATCGTAACATATTTATAAATAACTGTACATAATTTTAATAAAATAAAACAGGAGGATTAAGATGTTGCGTTACACGTAGGTGCCATTAATTTAATGGCTTACAACCGAAATCATCGTTGTAATTTCTTTAAACACGAAACTTCATAGGCGTGGTTTCAAAGACAGCTGTCACTGGGATCAAGCTACATTTTACGAACTATAGACCAAACTTCAGCAGTAATTTCTGTCATCTATACTAAACAGATCTATTTCATTCTGTCATCACAATTCACTTAATCACATATCTTATTCTTTGGTTCACTTTTGTCTGTGGTCTCGCTAGAGAGTATATATGTTGCTTTGCTTGGTCTGTGGCGTGTGTAATTCTAATTAGGATTAGGATTACATTTTTCAAAAATTCTCTTTGTTATTGTTTTTGTTAGAAATGGTATAGTTTTACTTTTAATTATAGGTGGATCGGATATTTTGATATCGATCAATCAGAATAAAATGCGGTTATCTTTTACCTAGTGTAGTGTAGCTGCAAGATCTCATTCTTTTTTTTTAATGGGTTTGTCAAACGAAAAGAACAAGTTAATAAAAATTTCCAATCTTGTTTACTGTTGTTAATAAGTTATTTGAATTCCATCAAATAAAAGTTCTATAATAAACTTGAATTAACAAAAACAATTGAATCACCATGGCGCATGTACTGGTTCTTGATTCATTAAACGAAGATATGTTTGTTTGTGGCAATTGTAAATCAGTCTTTAATTCCATGCACACTTTTTTGGATCATAAAAGAATTCACGAATCCCATTTGAAAATTTCTAACGGCAATGAGATCGTTGACAGAAATTCACAAGATCCAGCTGCAGATTTAATTACTAAAACTTTACCTGAAAACCACCGAGAAACCGAGATAATCAAAAAGGATATACCGAATGTGTACTCTTGTGATATATGTAAAAAAACATATAAAAGAGCCAGAAGCTTAACAGTACATTTAAAAACGCACAACGAGAAACCATATCAATGTTTAGTTTGTGGCAGATGTTTTGTGCAAAATTCACATTTGCAAAGACACATCAATTCCCATAAAGTCTGGCCAGAAGGTATCACTGAGACTACACCCAAATGTATAAATCAGGAACCTCTCAGTTATTCTTGCTTATATTGCAATTTGATATTATTAAATTACCTCCAATTTAGGGCACATTTAAAGGCTCACTTATCCATAAAAAGATTTAAATGCATGCAAGGTCAATGCACAAGCTTATTTGAGACAGTTGAAGATTTACTTCACCACGTGAGAACTTTGCACAGAGTGCCTGCATACACATGTCATATTTGTAACACTATTTTTAATAGTTTAGAAGACATCGCAACCCATCACCACCAGAGTCATAAAGACAAGATGGTAGTGAGTGTTGGAAAACAAAAACCACATCACAAATGCACACTATGCGATGCAGTATTCACAAAACCCGAAAAATTGTCCCTGCACATGTTAACTGAGAATCACAAGAAGACTTGTATATATTGTAATAAAATTTTCACCAGTGATAAGAGGCTTCGTATACATTTACAAATTCATAAGAAACAAAAGCCATTTGAATGTAGCTTGTGTGGAAGCAGTTTCCAGTTAAAAAAATATTTGACCTCACATATGCTGAAGCATAGCGAAAGTCAATTCACATGTGAATTGTGCAAGCATAAGTTTAAGAGGCAAGATCTCCTTCAGAGGCACATGAAATTGCATCAGAAAAAGAAACTTCAGTGTCCATTTAACAATAGTACCGGCTGCAAAATGGAGTTCAGTCGGACCGATAAACTTAAATCACACTTAAAACACCATACAAAGAAGTTTACGACATTACAGAATACACTTAAAGAACATTCTCAGGAAACTAATATTGTGGAAATTTGCATATTACCTCTTTCATGATTTAAGAAGTAATAATATAATTATTTCTATTGTTTAAAATGGTTGTTCACACTGTAAGTATGAAATAACTAAGCATATTCTATTATTATTGTTATTAGTAGGTGTCTACTGACATGTCCATAAAAAGCATAATTTGTTCCAATGAAGAAACAATATAATAATAATAATAATAATAATAATAATCATTTATTTGCTGAATATAGGTTACAATGGTTTTACAAATAGATAAGTCTCACTACATTCTACCCTTCGAGGGTGTGCAAAATTTTTAAGTAAGTATACCTACTTAGATGGAAGGATACTTTTTTCCAAGCTTCTCAATGGTTTAAGCAATTATCTATACTAATATTATATAGAGGTGTGGATCTTGAATGTTTGTTGTTATTTGGAGGGTAATCCAGAGACAAAGCACCAAGTTGGAACTCAATATTTGTTATTTCAGTAGGACATAGGGTATATATTATGTATACTATCCCCAATTGCACTTGGGTAAAGCTGGGAAACATCAGCCTAGTATGTGATATAACTATTAGGTTTTGGGTTTGGGATATCTCGTAAACTTATGCTATGAGATCTTGCTTTTCGCCAAATTTCATTGTTCCAGCTTGATTGACAGGAGATTACCCTGTTGATATAAAATCGCAATGTCAGAAGCTTGAATACCATTCACATTAGACAAAAAAAGAGAAATAAAATATTGCATCGTGTGCCTACACTCGCGTTTAGTCTCCAGTTGTAGACACTGACATGCTTATTAATAAAAACATAATATAAATCTTATTTTTGATTACAATGCCTTAGTTTACTTTGTAAGTATCAACCTCTGAACTATTAATATAGGAATGCACTTTAAAGGTTTCTCCAAAGAGTAGAGTACCTAATACATCTAATTACTTAAGTAGATACTTACCATACATATTCACTGTCCAGTATTGATTTACCTGTGCTCCGTTGAGGACATTATTTATTTTTTTAACCATGAAACTTTTTGAGATATCAGTTCTTATTTTAGTAACAGGTTATTGTCAGTTAAGTAATGTGAGTAATAATAGAGCTTGGAAATGAGTCTACAGATGGGTAACCAAACTATGTTTATAATTTGAGAGCCATTCTTTTAATAAAAATAAAAATGATGCAATATCTGTTTTTTGTTTTTGAATTTTAATTATTTTCAGTAAGTTTTGTTATTAAGATTGTTGTGGAACAATTTGGGTCAACATATTATTTTTATTTATTGTTATTGTATATTGATGTTATTTAAATCAATGGATTGTATTGATTTACAAAAAAATATATATTTATTTTCAGGCTCGACAATTCCGGGTCACGGACCAAGTATACTTCGATATAGAAAATGAAGAAAAGCCACTTGGGAGAGTAGTTATTGGCTTGTTTGGTGATTTAGCGCCAAAAGCTGCGAAAAATTTTAAAATATTAGCCACTAAAGGCATCAAAGGAAAGTCTTACAAAGGCACTGTATTTAATCGCATTATTAAGAGATTTATGGTGCAAGGCAAGTAAAATTTCACAATATTATAGATTTTATTTTAAGTTAACACAAGTTCCTTTATAGTTTTTTTGGCTTGATGAACTTTCAATAGATAAATTCCTACTTATAGAGGTTTCCGCAATGAAACCCATTGCGGAAAACTCCTCAATTGTCTCCACAAAGGGTTTCTATAAGTTAGCCACATGTATCTTATAAAATACCTATAGGGGAAACAGAAAATATATTATGATCAAATGATTCTTTAGACTTAGTTATTTACTGATTCTTAGTTAGGGATAAAGTTTGTATGTGGGAGGTAATCATCAAAACTACTTATCTGATTTAAAAAAAATCTATCACCAATAGTTAGAATAGAATTTCAGGATGGGTATAGGCTAAATATTCTACACGGGCGAAGTCGCGGGCATCAGTTATCTAAAAATAGAGGTCTAACGCTCCAAATATTATAATTTTTATTTTTCAATGCGGACGAAGTCGCTATCACCAATTAGTTAATAATAATAATAATAATAATAATTTTATTTGCTGAATATAGGTAATTACAATTTAATGGTTTTATAATGAATCAGGCTCGCTACATTCTACCCTTTAGGGTGTGCAAATATTTTAGGAACACTACATAACAAATCACCACTATCCACTAAACTATCTGACATAAAATCTTTTAAATCGTAGTAGCATTTATCAACTAGTAATTCTTTCATTTTCTTCTTAAATAAATTAATATTGAGCTGCTTAATATTGTTTGGGATCTTGTTATAAATGACTGGTGCTAGACAAAAAACACTTTTGTGCATAAGAGCTGTGTGTGCTTTGCGAATACACAGTCTATTTGGATCTCTTTGGGCTCTTTTACTGTGCTCTGAAACTCGTCTAAATAAGATAGGGTTCGCTTTTACATATACTACAACCTCATAAATAAAAAGTGAAGGCAGTGTTAGTATTTTATGTTTTTTAAAATAGGGCATACAACTGTCTGTTACTTTTAATTTAAACATTGCTCTAATACATCTTTTTTGTGCTTTGAAAATAAAAATTTTATCAGTTGAGTTTCCCCAGAACAGAAGTCCATACCTAAGCATAGATTCGACAAGGCCGTAATATGCCAATAAGATAGCTTCAATCCTTACAGTTTTAGATAATTCATGAAGGGCATATGCTTGTTTACTTAGTCTCTTTCTGAGACCATTAATATTAGGTTAGGTAGGTATATGTTTCTTTTTTATATTAAAATAATTTTCCAGGCGGCGATGTTGTCTCTAACGATGGCTCCGGATCAATAAGCATATATGGAGAAACTTTCGAAGACGAAAACTTGGACACGAAACACACTATGGCGGGATTTGTATCGATGGCCAATACAGGTTAAATTGATTTAAAACTCCTTTGAACACCTAATTCGCAGTATACACGCAAACTGGCGTGTGTTAATCCTATTATATCTAATGTCACATTATTCATAGATTTTTGCCTATGAATATAAAACTGATCTGATACACTACTAACCCGCCTCTGGCTTCGCACGGATTTGACATTTTTAAAAACCCTTAACGGATGCTTAAGTTATAAAATAAAATTATATAATTTAAATTTAAGCTTTCTAAACTTGGTAGTTTTTCCTGTATACATATTGTTTTGTAGTTAGCAAATATACTCGTTTAATACTAATAACAAAAGTCTGTAGTGTTTCATTGAGCTTCAATTTTTTTTAAAGAATATGTAATTTTTTTTTTAAATATTGAAATGCCACATTTTAACACAGTTTAGGCATATACAGACATACATAGTTATTTATAATATTTTAAATTGTTTATGTTATTCACGTTGTTTCAGGGAAAGATACAAATGGTTGTCAATTCCTTATTACACTAAAAGGCACGCCTTGGTTGGATAACTTACACACTGTCATCGGAAAGGTATGTCGATTCATTTATTTTATTCTCTAACACATTAAACTATAACGATAACGATAACAGAAACTAATAAAGTTCTGGTATCTATTATTTCGTGACCCTGTATATCGTGTGATATTGATTGATTGAAGGTGGTGGAGGGTCAGAACATAGTGCACGTGGTGGAGCACACGCCCACCGACGCTGAGGATCGGCCCACGAAGCGGGTGTTCATCGCCGACTGCGGCCTGCTGCCCACGCCCACGCCTTTCTACATCTCCGACGACCCCTACGAGTATGTATAAACCCCACATCACTTGGACCAAATGGCAGGCACATTCTCTAAACAGAATCACTATAGTTTGACCAAAACCTCTTAGAGCTTGTTCAGATGAGGCGAATTACGCGCGAGGATATACGCGCGTATTAACTCGCGCGTAAGCGAGATACACGGCGAACAATTATCGCGTTCACATGATACGCGCGAGGGAAATTCTTCGCGCGTGATACGCATGTCATTCGCCGGAATCTCGACTCTGAGCTCCTTGTTGCGTAATTCGCCTTATCTGAACAAGGCCTTAGCTCTAGCTGTGTGCACAACAAGACTGGGGTGCAGACAATGACCTGTAATATATGGACTGGCTGTCCCATACAAATTACAGATAATTTCTGCCTCTTACGTTTTTTGTTATAATAAATGTGTTTACTTTTCAGTTTGTGGGCGTGGATTAAAGCGTCAACCGTGCCCTTGACCATGTCGTTCTCCATCTTAGGATTCTTCCACTGGATGATGAGGAAAATGGAAATTTAAATCTTCACACTTTAGATGGATATGTATATTTATTACTTAACTTACAATGAATCACAAATATAATTCAGTAACTTACACATATTTAGTTTAATTTTTTACTCGTATTTGCGTCTTTTGTTTTCGAACAAATTTCATACGAGCTAAACTGAAAAAAAAAAAACTATTTCATAAGCCTCATAATAAATTAGTTCTCTCAGAAATAAAAGGCAATATTTAATGTAAGTAATTATTAATTTAATTCTTATAAATAACACTAAATTTAAATGTTTACATTTGTAATTTTATATTTAGAATGCCCTAGGTTTCACTGTAACAGTAATATTAAACCGAATCACTGCGACGTATTATAACATTAGACATTTTCACAGTAAACTTTTCACACTGCATTGTTAGTCAGTTACATTAGTCTCGCATTAATACTTTTATTAAAACAAATGATGTACACTCGGGGCTACCGCATGAGCAGTAGTAATGCAGTGGTTGCGATTGTCGTCGCCAATGTTAGAGGTCGTGCGATTGTCGCGTCGTCGGGCGATGGGGTCGTGCGGGAAGTTCGAGGGTCGCCCGACTCCCCAGAGCGCTGCAAAGCAGCAGAGCCGCACGCGCGCGAACACGACTCCCACTCGCGACAAACGTCGCACGCGTGAGACGACACAGGCTGGAAGAACACACGCGCTCGGTGACCTGCAATAAATTTAATCGTGGAGTTTTGCCTTTTTTCTTCCAATTCCCAGCCAGTCACTCGGCGGGAAAAATTTTATTGTATGGAAATCATCAATACTAATAATAAATCTGTAAGTGTAGGTATTGTATGTATGTATGGTCCTCCATAACTCTTAAACGAACTAACTGATTTTCATGAAACTTGGTAGATAAACATTTAGACATACAGGATACAGGATAGGCTACTTTTTTCTTTTTCAACGCGGACGAAGTCGCGGGCGCCAGCTAGTTTACAATAAAACTAATCTATACCAATATATAAAGCTGAAGAGCTGTGCTGAAGGCTTAAACTGTAAACACATACTTAAAATAGTTCCACAAAATATAAATCGAAAAAAGTGTCAAACAGTGAGAATTTGTGTTGTGAAACGTTTAAACCACAAGAATAAAGATCAATTATTACACTTATTACAAAAAACATACTAAAAAGTGCTAAAATTCACCAAAAATTTAAAATTATTAAAATATAAAACGATCAAATTACCCTCGAATTTAGTTGCAAAAATTAATGAGCGCCACAGAATAGCTGTTTGTTATTACAAGACGTGTGCATAGAACAATATTATTCTCAGGAATAAATACGAGTACCCTCATTACAGAAATTTTAAACTGTCAACGTAACAGTGACGCGAATAGTGTTGCCACCTTAGAATATTTTCTGCAGCATTAAATTATTCAAAAATGGTCAATTGTTCGGCTTGTAATGGCACAATACTAGTAACGCAAAAGAGGATAAAATGCTCCATTGTTAGTTGTTCCCTCCAATATCACCAGGACTGCGTGAAATATGCTGACGCACAAACTCACCGGTCTAAATGGGTTTGCCCTATGTGCTCAGCTTCCAGGCCCAAGGAAGGTGATAATAGTAACACGCCCGTTCGAGTTGTTGTGAGTGAACCGATGACGTCACTGCCGTCGGTTCGAATGCCCTCACCGACAAATTCGGAAGAACCACCTGTGCCTCCCCTTGGGGAGAATACTATGCAGTCGACACTGGGCTGTGAGGTGAGATTGTTCAGGGAGGAGCTCCAAGCCGTGAGACGGGAGCTCCAGGAATTCCGGAAGGAGTTTCGGGACGTAAGCGCACGTATAGCGGAGTTTAACGACAGGATTGACGCGCTGGACGGTCGCGTCGAGGCCGTTGAGAATGCTGTCGCCGAAAGTGCCGCGTCGGTGGCCACCGAGGCTCTGGAGAGGACTATCGTAGCCCTTCAACTTCAGTTGCAAGAGAGGGACCAGGAGCAACTATCTAACGACATACAAGTTTCCAATGTGCCGGAGGAACCCGGAGAGAGCGCAATCGGCCTTGCGACGCGGATCTGCACCAAGCTGGGCGTGGAGCTGGACGCGCGCGATGTGGTGCTCGCGCACAGGGCGGGGTCTAGGCGTGAAGCGGGCCGTCCGCGCCCTCTTGTGCTTCGCCTGGCGCGCCGCGCCGTCCGAGACGACCTGATACGGGCTGCGCGAGTGCGCCGTGGCACCACCACCGCCGACCTGGGCCTAACTGCCGCTCCTCAAAAATTCTACGTGAACGAACGGCTGACGAGCGCCAACCGGCAGCTCTTTCAGCGGACCAGGGAGGCGGCACGCGCCGCGGCCTGGCGCTTCGTATGGACCAGAGACGGCAAGATCTTCGCCCGGCAGGCTGACGGCCTGCCGAGATATAGAGTGAGCAGCTTGACTGACTTTAATATTTTTAGGGCCGGCGAGACAACTCATGCTGCGCTTTAGTTGTTTATGTTCATTTGTCTTGTTATGTTATGACAAGACATGTATGTTAGTTTGTGTTCATTTTTGTTGTAAAGTTATGGAAATTCATGTTTTATCGTTTCTCTCTTCTGTCTTATATAGTAGCTTATACAAACATACTTATTGTACATTTTTAATCTTTTTGAGTATCATATATTATACATTTATTATAGCACTCTTTTATAATAGTATAAATATAGTACTTTATAATATATATGGATATGTTTACACAATTTCAAAGCTCGTCACTTTATTATTATTGATCATAACTAACTGTTCTCGCTTCTCTTTCCGATGCCTCGATTAAAAAACTTTAAAGTTGGTTTATTTAATGCTGGATCTCTCGGTACGGGACACGATGAGTTGATTACGACTTTGACTGATAGTGACGCGGATGTTGTGGGGATATGCGAGACATGGCTCAAACCGGGACAAGATGGTCGCGCTCCTCGTATAGCCGGCTATCGTCTGCGTCACGTCCCGCGACCCGCCGGCGTGAGGGAGGGGCGTGGAGGCGGCGTCGGTTTCTACCTGCGCCGGGGCCTCACTGCCCGCACTCTGCCCCATCCCGCAACTGCACTCGTAGAACAAATGTGGTTAAAAATAAATGTCAACTGTAAACATCTAGTTATAGGTATTGTATACCGACCACCATGGCTGGACGTTAACGTCTTTTTTGATTCTATCACTGACTCAATTACTTCCTTCGTGAATTATGATCGTCTCATTTTACTTGGTGATTTCAATATAAATTATACTGACAAAGCGGACACGAAGTTTAAATGCCTGACACAATTTTTGACATCGGTTAACTTGACACAACACGTAAGTGAACCGACACACTTTACCGAACATAGCGAGACGACTATTGACCTTATTTGCACTGACGCTCGAGTAGTATCTTTGGACGTTGAGCACATCCCGGACTTGGGCAGACACGCCTTTATAACAGCTGAATTTGACATAAAAAGAAGGAAACCTACACCAAGACGTATTACCTACCGACCTCTAAAAGACATAAACTTAGCTAACTTTAACAAAGACGTTGAGGCTACAGATTGGGACCAAATACTTTTACTCGAGGATGTGAGTGACATGGTTCAATTACTTAACGAACTTTTACTTGGACTTTTTGATAAACATGCACCTGAAAGGACAATTGTGGTGAAGGAGGCACCCAAACCATGGCTAACAAGTAATGTGAAGCTTATGATGCGTCTCAGGAACAAAGCTTATGCTAAATATAAACGTTCAAACAGTAACGTAATAAGCAATACTACCTGGACTTGAAACGCGTTGTAATCGAAGCCATTCATAACGAGAAACGTGCCTTCTTCAAACACCACATTAACAACGTTACTGACTCAAGGACTCTTTGGAAAAACTTGAAGCGTACTATTCTCACCGACTCACAGATACAAACTGACTTACCAACAAATCTAAACGATCCTGATTTAATAAACCACCACTTCCTTAATATACCCGGAAAATCGGACGTAGCAATATCTGACATGACGCGTTACGAATTTGACAGATACGGTGACCATAAATTTACTCTCTCACCCACGAATGTTAAGACTGTTACAAAAATTATTACTTCAATTAAAACAACCGCGAAAGGACTCGACTTGATTGATATTGACATGATAGTACTGACTCTTCCGACAATTTCATATATACTGACTTATATAATAAACAAAAGCATAGAGACTATGATTTTCCCAACTGACTGGAAAATCGCTCAAGTGATCCCGCTACCTAAGAAACCCAATCCTATAAACCCAACCGAACTCCGTCCTATCAGTATTCTTCCTTGTGCGTCAAAGATAATAGAGAGGGTAGTTTGCGATCAGCTGTCGGAATACCTGGAGAGAAACGGCATCCTACCTGAACTGCAGTCGGGTTTTCGCAAGGGTCGGTCGACAGTTACTGCGTTACTAGATGTAGTCGACAACATCTTGCAGGCTCGGGATGCCGGTAAAAGTACTATATTGGTGCTTTTAGACTTCTCCAGGGCTTTCGATTGCATTAGCGTGCCTTTGCTGTTATCCAAGATGTCCTATTACGGATTTGATGTCACTGCGTTGAGGTGGTTTGACAGTTACTTGTCCGGTCGTGCGCAGATGGTTGCGTTGCGAGGGATGGATGGAGTCACTCTGCGGTCCCGCATTTGTCCTGTGACGAGGGGGGTTCCGCAGGGTTCAATCCTAGGTCCGCTGCTGTTTATACTGTATAGCGCTGACATCGTTAGTAGTGTAAGGAGTAGCGGATACCATCTGTACGCAGATGATCTGCAATTGTATCTCTCTAGCTCGCCGTCGGACATGTCTGCTGCAGTGGACAGCATCAATGCGGACCTCGATCGTGTTTCCTCTTGGTCGGAGAAGAACTGTTTGGTTCTCAATCCGGACAAGTCGAGATACGTGGTTTTCGGGTCTGAGCATCAAGTCCGTAATAGTCTGGAAGCTCTTGCCGACAGTGATGTGGCCATCATGGGCGAACCAATAGAGCGGGTGATGGAAGCAAACAATCTCGGCCTCCTCATGGACGGCAAGTTACGCTTTGAGAGTCACATTCTCAAAGTTGTGAGCAACTGCTTCTATCGTCTTAAAGTTCTGTATAATGTACGCGATTACCTTAGTGTCGATTTGCGTGTCACGCTTTGCGAGTCGCTTATATTATCTAGATTAAACTATTGTGATGTCGTGTATGATGGCTGCATTACTGGCCGCTCTAAGAGGTTGATACAACGAGTGCAAAACGCATGCACTCGTTTCTGCTTTCACATCCCTCCTCGGTCCCATGTCACTCCGTACTTGAGCGCCGCGGGCCTTCTGAACATGTCTGCGCGCCGGCGCCTGCACCTCGCCACTCTGTTGTTTGGGGTGATACGGTACGAAACGCCGTCCTACCTATTTAGGAAACTGCAGTGGCCGAGACGTTTGCGCAGGTGGGGGGCAGCGACTGTTGTGCCTGTGCACAGGACCGCGGCCTTCCGAGGAAGTTTCAGGTTTGCGGCGTCTAAGTGCTGGAATGATCTCCCTCCTCCTATCAAAGGAGCGCCTAGCAAGTACACCTTTAGGCGTAAGCTTAGGGGTTATTTGTTGACGCTCCAAAAATCATAATCCTTTATCCAGCATTTATCTATATCCGCATAAATGAACCGAGTAAATTTTGTTTTTATTAGTTGAGGCTTTGCATTGTGTATGTATATGTAGTATATGTAATTTGTTATCATATAATATTATTTATTTCTTTATATTGATCGTGTCTAGGTGATTTATTGAATATGATGGTGTTTTGTATAGAGTATGTTTGTGTAGTGTATAGAGTGATTATTTTCAGTGTGTTTGTGTAGCGTCAAGTGAGTCCCAAACGGTGCTGGCTGAAAATCAGCGCTGTGGGTGCTAATGGCATCTCAGCACAATGCTGAGCCAGTGTCCGTTTCGCTGCCGCGAGGACACACACATCTTTTACACTATTGTTAATTCCTTTTTGTTATTTTTGTATTGTGTTTGTGTCTTTGTGATGAGTGATTAAAATTCTTTCTTTCTTTCTTTCTTTCTTAAGAGTTTGTTTGTTTGTTTGGTTGTACGCGCTAATCTCAGGAACTACTGGTTCGAATTGAAAAATTCTTTTTGTGTTAGATAGTCCATTTATCGAGGAAGGCTATAGGCTATAGAGAACGCTGGTGTATGGGCACCAGCTAGTATTAAATAAAATGATGAAAATTCAAATTGGTTTATATGTTAACTATGATATTTTTTTGATTTGGTAATTTGTATTCCTGGTATTCGAATTTGTTGATTTTGATTTTTTATGTAAATATTCCCGGATAGACTAATGGTCTGCTCAATTGTAGACCTTAGTAGGATTAAGAGATTAGGAAAGGTTAGGGAAATGGGCTCTGGCATCTCTTATTCACTCAACAATACGACAACAAACTTACTGCTTTTTCACAGTGGTCTTTTGCAAGAGGTTAATGACTGCCTGCGAAACGCAATATATCCTACCACTTAATTGCAAGACCACGATAATAGCCAACTTACTTTGAAGTGACTTATTGAAATTAAGAAAAAAATTAAATTGCACTTCTTGACCACGTTAATTTACGTGCTTTTAGTGTCGGCTGTCAAAAAATTATTCACAGAAAAAGACTGACACGACAATACTGACAAGTCAAGACACGACAATCTGAATTCTATGGGTTACTTATAATATTTTCCAAAAAAATACGCATAGGTAACAAACGGTTGACTTACTGGAGTCATAGAGGTCTTGTATGATGGCGTAGCCAGGGCGTTGGCGCGCTGTGGGTAGTGCGCGCGGTGCGGCCAGCGTGGCGCAGCGCTCGGACAAGCGCGCGCGCACCCACGCCACTACGCGGGACCCTCCCGCCAACAGACGCGCTCCTCGCACGTGACTTGCCGCCTTAATACACAACCTCAATTTGAATACAACTTAGTATTTGGTAAACATCAAACTACTACAACATGGAACACGCGTGCCATACAAAACAACGAATTTTATGGAACATTTAAAAGTGACATATGCGTAGAGCATGAACTGTCATTTATAACAAAATAAACACAATAATAAGTATCTAATTTAAAGAAAATGTGACTTTACGTCAACCCATTAGAGTTTAAAATGAAATAATAGAAGTTGATTGTTACTACCTTTTACCATTGACGCGTGAAGGCAAGAGTCCGCCATGATTCTGTCAAAGGCGTTCTTTTTATGTTCCCCTTTGGCACTTGTGACGCAAATTCCATTGTAGTATTTCGATGTTGGTAAAACAAAAATTACTCTACCATGTCCATCATACAGCTTCGACATAATAATGAATCTTGTTGTGTTAGGAGTTACAAACTATATTTTAAGTTCACAATGACAAACAATATTTCATACGAATTTATTAGTGCCTTAAAAAGTGTTATTAAAAATGGTTTATTAAAGTGTATTAATTATTGAATTTAAAGAGTCTCTATAAATTGCTACTTTTGACATAGAGACGCATGCACTGTATGCATACATTATACGAGTATATATTAATCTTGGTACGGAATAAAAAAAATGTAAGTTAAACTTACCATTAACTCGGTTATTGTATTGATATCAGCAATGTAACCGGAAGGCAGTTGAACAGTCAATAAAGCCAATCCACTCTCCGTCTCGTTGCCTTGGGCAACAAATCTGAAAATTTATATTTTATTTTTATTATTAGTCAGCCTGGAATATTTTAATAGGCGAGGCGTGGTTTGATTGTCTTTGAGTGCTTGTAATCGTGTATGGACACGGTGAAGGCGTAGTTTTTTCGTACATCTTTAGTTCTTATTATCAAATTTGTATGGATTACCCAATGCATATGGAAAGCTGCAGCCTGTCAGCGGTGGAGACGTGGTCGACCCTCGGGTCGAGAGTGTAGCGAGGCCAAGCGGCCGTGACGTTGGTACGGGCGAGGGCGCGCAGGCCTGCCAGGGCCACCCCGCGACCTTCCGTCGCGTATTGCACCGAGCGACCGCCGCGGATCTAAATATAATACACAATGACATGCCGTTTATGCTAGGTATCTATATATTAGTGTACTTACCACAAATATACTGAAGAAAAAGGGATGTGGCTGTTTACGAGTAATATTTTCATTGAGCGTATCAATTAGGTATATGTAGGTATACCTACTAAGTATATCTTAATGAATTCGAATATGCCATATATTCAAAAAAAAATCTGTGACCGTTTATCTATCGACTGGTGTAATTAAATTTTGGATGTAGATGATAGATGTGTAGTTGTCGAGATGAAGAAATAATCAGCAAGCTGAAATGGCAATGGCCGGTCACATCAATCATAGGGCGGATAACCGATGGGGTAGACAAGTTCTCGAATGGAGGTCACGTGGGACGCCTTGAAACACTTCGCGGGAAGCGGCTGGATGCGAAGCGCAGAGTGAAAATTGTAACTAGTGTAAAATATATGTAAATATATTAATTACTGGTATGGATTGCACTATGAGTGCGTTGTCGTCGTCAATGTTGAACTGTCTTGTCTCCTCGGAGCCAGTCACGTTGAGGGACACGCGCAACTTCACTGACGACTTGGTCATTTCGGCGTACTGCGCTAGGGAATCCAACTGGAAAAAATACATAATTAAAATTTGCATTAACACAAGAGCTTTTCATTAAAGATAGTTTATTTGTATTAGTATAGTTATTACAGATCGATAAACTGTGTGCCAAATTTCATCCAAATCCGTTAAGCCGTTTCTGGGATTAGCACGCACAAAAGTACAGAAAAACAGACAAAAATTCTAAAAAACAGTTTTTTGACCTCGGTAGGTAATATAAGTAGGTACAACGAACGTGTAGAGTTTGTACCAAACAACTGTTGACCTCTGAAGTTGTTTCTGGCGATAGTACCATACTGTTGCGATATGCAACTTGCGACAACTTCAGAGGTCAATAGTTTTGATATACGGACTACAAATGTTTTTTTTTTTTGAAAAATACTTAAATGCACAATCACGATTATATTATGTAAAGACGTGTTACACACAATTTAAAAAAGTGATGACACGTTATACTTGAATATTGACAAGTAGGTATAGGTACACCCCATGGGGTTATCACTGCTTCCACTAGCGGAAATTTGAATTTGGATATAGTTACCAGTTCCGGGTCAGGGTGGTCGTGGCTCGAGGCAGAGACGAGATAGCGTGCGACGGGCGCTGCCTCGTCCAAGAGCCGCGCGGCCAACATAGCGCGCAGAGCGAACGCAGCCGTCGCCGCCGACACGCTGTTTCCACGCAGCCATGGGTTGCGCCACTCCGAACCGGACAACCGTCTCGACCAGAACAGAGTCGTGCCTACGCATTAGACAATGCCACTATAAGCTGCTAGCCTTCATATTTTTATAGGAGAAGGGCACACGGAGGCCCTTTGCACATTACCATAATCAAAAGATATTAAAATAATACGCAAGTTTCAAGATTGAATTTCCGCGGAGTATCTTACAATACATTTTGTATGGTGAACCGCACACTACGCTACCGGTATTCTACGGTTTCGCAACTTTAAATTTGTGTAAGAAATTGATCATTTTCCATGTTCATAGAATTGCATGACTAGGTATATACATGAGAAAAAATATTCAGTATTGTCTTTTTTATTAAGTTGTCTGTTTTTAGAAAATAAAAAGACCGAAAGTGTTCATCACTAGAATAAAATCGACATAATTAAAAATATGAAAGACGTAAAAATGTATTGTGTAAGTATATAGAAATGATAAAATTAGGTTCATTTTCAGTCGCTTAATGTATGAACCGCGGGTCGCGAACAAGTAGATACGCAACTGGGATCCTACTGGAGGATCGTATCTAATGAGTATCGTAATGTGGGAAGGGCCTGACACTTCATAGGCGATGAATCCACTTCTTACCCGTGGTACTACCGGTGGGACTACAGGGATTCTTTTTTGCCCGTAGTAGTACTACTACTACGTCCTTTAATGAAATCGTCTATGAACTAGTGTTAGCCACACCATTACGAATTAAAATTTGGAGAATTACAATCTATGAGGTAGGTAAGTATATCATCTTGGCTAGGCTATCTTGAATATAATCACCTTAGATATTGCTTACTTACTTATCAAGGCATAATATGTAAGTGATTAATTGGTAATTAATATGAAAACGTGTAAAAACAAATCACCAAAAGCAAAAATTCAAACCGTCTAATATCATTCGATATGGTCTAGTGGCTAGGATACCTGGCTCTCACCCAGGAGGCTCGGGTTCGATTCCCGGTATCGGAAATATTTATTTATAATTCATAATCTTTTTTTTTCGATCTTGAAAGTTCGTGAAACTAAACCATTCAGCCAATGAATTTTGATAGAATAATGCTTGAATGATATTTATCGGTTTGAAGTAATAAACTTCAAAGTAGCCGTTGCACTCAACGGTGGTTATTTTTCCAATTATAAGAGAATTAACTGTTGCACGCGATTTCCTCCGCCCGCATATACATATATAAATTTACACGCTGAAAATGTAGCTTTTTATACGCGAAAGAATTTTTAAAATAGTTTTTTAAGCTAATTCATTACTAGTTGTTGCACGCGACTTCGTCCGCGTAACATTATAAAATATAAGCTATGTTACTCCATGCTCGATAATGTAGATTTCTATAGGTGAAAGATTTTTTTTAAATGAGTCCAGTAGTTTCAGAGCCTATTCGATTCAAACTAACAAACAATCAAATCTTTCCTCTTTATAATATTAGTACCTAAGTATAGACAAACAAAAATACAATTTGCCTTAATATTAATTTTTTACTCCTTAGGTTACACTATTGGAGTTTTCGTAGGAATTCCTAATTTAACTTGATTAACAATATAGTCTATGTTACATGTTTTTTATTTATTTATTTATTTATTTATTTGTTTATTTATTTATTTAACAGCAAACCTAACACCGTGTGACAGTTTACAAATACCTACCTACATAATATATTAAAAAAATCTGATGGCAGTAATTTTTTTTAAATATTTTTAGACGATCTTTCGGGAACCTAACATTTTTCCAGGAAAAAAAATAGCCTACACTAACATGGGGTGACTCTACCAGGATCCCCTGATATGATAATAAAGCCATAATTACGCATTAATAAAATTCTTCGTAATAATTATATATATATGTGTGGTAATAAACTATTTGTGTGCCAAAATTTCCTCTAAATCCGTTCATCAACTTTTGCGTGAAAGAGAATATCCACCCATCCATCGTTACCAACTTTTGCATTATAATATTAGTAGAATGAAACTGTATAATTATGTTTTATTAGTAGCGTAGGTAGGTATGTACCTACGGTACATCTGAGGGAATGGGACATTTTTGTTCTGACCGCATTTTCTAGAATTAGTATAGGTAATAAGTTATAGTCCATGTCATACAACTATCGACCTCGGAAGTTGGTTCCGGCGTTAGTTTGCGCAAGTACAATCAAACGCGCGTTCTCGTTGATTGGCTGATACTGATACCAATTTAGGTACCAATTTTTAGCTATTAGCGACAACTAGCGACTTCAGAGGTCGATAGTTGTTTGGTGTGGAATCTACAGACGATGTACGAACGCATTGGAAATCATTTAAAGGTGACAAGGTAACTGACTGGTCGTGTTGGCGAATTTGTCCATGAGCTGGAGTGCATTGGAGGCATGAGGGTGTCGCGCAGCGGCCAACGCGGCGGCGCACACAGCCAGCGTGTACGCGTCGGTCGCATCGGGAACTCCCCGCGACACGAAGTCCATCGCCTTGTTGATTGCGTTGCGGTGCAAAACGTCGCCACCCTAATCAAAATCAAAAGACAATAAAGAAGCCGAGCCCTGGGTTCGATTCCTGGCAAGATCAACTTTGGAAATGAGCTTTTCAAAGTTTTATCTGGTTAGGAACTAGAAAGTAGTGGCAGGGCACACTGTGTTTCACATTCATTTGGGCAGCCCGTCTAGCGTTAGTATCCAACCCCTTACCACCGTGAAATAACAGTAAGTGTGATGTTGTTTCGGTGAACGAGTAAGGGATGCGAGAACCCGTTTCCATATCCCTATACCTATTCCTTATCCTCAATCCCATCACTATAGTCGGTAGCGCATTTAAGGCACCTGTGACTGCTTGTGTTATAGGCGACGGCAGCCACCTATCATCAAGTGGACCGTCAGCCTGTCTGTCGACCTTACCATTAGCAAATATATTTAAAAAAATCATAAAAACTATGCCGACCCTAATGAAATAAATGAAATAAATAATGAACGTATTATAAGTACCTAATTACAATAATTTAACCTGCAAAAATGTCACAAATTCAGCTCATTTTAGGAATTCACATATTTTTTTTAAATTTTATTTACACACAAAAAAATACAATCGGTGGTACAGTTTAGTATGTACTAGATATTAAATTAATTTCAGGTTTTTGTTTCCGTGCAAACCTCATATTATGTCTCAGGAATGTAGGTTACCACCAATAACTAAGGAGTGATCTTGGAATTAAGTAGGTAATATGGAATATGGTAAGTTGCGCGAGTTGTAAAGTGCCCCCTTAAAGGTTGCACTAAATGTGGATAAATAATGGAGTAGACCTGCGGCTGTAGTAGAGCGATGAGGGCGTGCGCTGCAAGTGGCAACGGCTCTTGGGCACGCGGGTCGTTTCTGCGCAGCGGAGGTGGAGCGTCCCAGCCGCCGTCGGCCCGTTGAGCGCGCTCCACCCATCGCGCTGCACTCGTGCCTGCACTCGGCGCTGCCGACACGTGCCGTGCGCACCGCGACAGCCAACGCGCCGCCACTGATGTCATCCTAAAAAGCGTCAACGTCAATCCCAATTACTTCCAGAAAAAATAAATAAAGTTCAATATAATATGGACTAGAGAAACATAAACAACAGAAGTAAGATGTTTTCTAATCTTTTTTTTTTTCAGTTTGTCGTTTTAATTCATAGTTAAAATCATAATTATGTTCTCATTATTTCACTTTAGGTATAATTCCGGATATTTGTATTTTTTAATATTCTCAGGGATATGCAGTGATAACTAAGTGGACGGTACTCTCGGTTGCCGAAAAAACATCGAATCTCGGTTGTACCTTCACCTCTGATCTAACTGAAAGAAAACATAATGAGGGAAGCCTGTATTGCTAGATAGCGGTCTAGAATGCTAAATTTCCAATTAGCTAGCGTATTTGAATAATGTGAAAAGAAAACATGGTAATTTTCAACTAACCAAACGTCACCCTCAGCGTCGTCTCCATGTTTTGTTGCGAAGGAGCCATCAGGTTGGCGGAACGCCATGAGCCGTTGGAAGCCAGCACTAGCCATTGCACGCGCATCACTTATTACCGCAACTTCATCGCGACCTGTTGCCTGTATATGAGTTATGTATTTTATGTATTAATTTCCACCTTAATATAGTCTACAGACTGTATTACAACAACATTAAATACATATAGTTATGTAGCGACACAGTACTACGAAAAAGTACTGAGAATATTATTTTGATTTATTGGGCGTTATTTTTGTGATGGCAAATTGTAATGGTGCTCTCTACATTACCTGCAGATAGTCGAGCAGTACGCAAGAGACAGCAAGCGGGCGCAAGGCTTGTATCGCGTCGGCGGCGGGGGTGGGTTCGGAGTGTTGTCGCGCGGCTTGTAAAACTCCCGCCAGCAAATCGCCAGCGCCCAGCAGAGACACGGCGCCCAGCCGAGTGCCCGCCGCCACCTCCAGCGACAAGTTGCCGCGTGACACCACACGTCGGGCGTCTAACACGCTCCACGTTTCCAATTCCTCCTCGTATCCATCCTGAACATGTTGCAATTGCCTTAAATATCTAAAAGTTACTTATTCAGCTCTAGTGCTTTGGAAAATTTTTCATCTAAAACTGCGATCGATTACCTATATTTATTTAAGCGGTATGATATACTTTGTGAAAACTAGGAATATATTGACAATTATAATTATATATTGACAAAGCTTTACTTCGCTCTTTATTAGCGATGACCGCGTTATTGCTTATTATCACGATGCAGAATTTAACAGGTTTATTGTGACGGTAGGTAATGCCAAATAATTTGATGTCGAACTCTGGAGCTATTTCTAAGAAACTGAAAAGGCATAGGCAAGGTTTTTCCCATTTTTGATTTTGATTTAATTACTCTAAAACTCTAAAACTCTCACGTCAAATAGTCTTTAAAATAATGTTACTTAATTACTAAAATACTCGTATATAAAAAATAAAGTTGATTTTTGTAATGCTATTCGTTTTGTTTCTAAAACCATTAATAAGTTAAGTGTGCAGCCTTAGATCCCCCAATATCTTACGGCCCTTTGCTACTGTAAAGACAATAAATTTTATAATAATTACCTGAACGTGGATGGTGCGGAAGAGTGAAGCTGAAAGTCCATTGCCAGCAGCCTCGACGATGATGGAAGCGGCGCCCGTCTTCACCGCCGTCACCAAGAAGGCGGTGCTCGCGGAGCCCTTCGCCGGCACCAGCAGCGACAACCGTCGGTACAGCTCGATCTCTGTTCATTAAGAGTAAACAAAAAACTCTATGGGACAGTTCTTTTAATTCTGGCAGTGATGTCATCAAATCTTCCTTACACTACTTAGTGACTTTTCAAATAGAATTTCACGCGGTTTTCACTAATGGAAAGACTGTTAAACGAGGAAGTTTTTTACATATACCTAATTTGCAAAAGAAATTGCACCCTTAGTATTTGATACTTAACACTTTTACGTTTCAACATGAAAATATTAATATCAGTTTTTCCATGTAAACACCTTCTGATACCACATCTTTATGTTTTAGTGCAAGTAGGAAACATACTTTTGGAAGAGTCGACGCTATTTTCCAAAGGTTCGAACTCGAAGTACTGTTCGGAGTTATGGAAGGTAAGTTCGATGCTGGTGTCGACATTGAGAGTGGTGGTGACGGTGATGATGGCAGCGAGCATCTCGCCTTGCTGCAGCGTGGCAGGCAGCTCGGCGCTCAGCGACAACGGCGTGCTGGTGGCCAAGTTCTGCGGCGACGCCACACCTAGACCCAACGTCGGGTGCACGGCAAACGCTCCCACCAACCATTCGCCGGCTGCGATCGGAGTGCGTCGCGTCTCTACACCTTTTCCATCTGACCTACACAAGGCATTTTTATAATGAATAATATACTTTAGCAATCTTTACGTAACCTGTGTTTGTTTCATTACAATCAGTTTACAAACCAAAATTCCCCAATACCAAGCGTATGAAGTCTCGGGCAAGTAAACAATAAAAAGGTAATTGTTTATAAAATATGATAATGGACTGTGGCATCCCTTGCATTTTAATGTCGTTTGACTAAAAAAATAAACTGAAGAAAAAATAAATTTCCCATTCGCCGTACCTGAGTGTGACGTCATCATAATGTTTATCATCACATCAGATTAACAGCCAGCGTTTATTAGTTTGATGAACGCACACGAACGAAAGCCTAAGTACCAAATTCTTATGAATATGCGGCACCGTAGGGGACGCTGCGAAGCCGAAATTCTTCCGGCTAAACTCCAATGCTTTTCTAAGGCGGTGTCGTGGGAGCGTTGTGATTGACACGACATCCGCGACCCGAAAATACATGACAATGCAAAGCTTATCCCTATCCTCTTGACTACCCAGCAGGACACTGCAGCCCTGCAGGGTTAGGCCGGATTCGTATCGGCCATCGATGGTATCGGCTAAAACCCTACGACTTTCTAGCGCGGCCTTTGATTGGCAGGGTCGCGGGGAGGTTATGACACGACATCGTTGCTCCGCCAATGCAAATCTTACCCTAGCGTGAAGTTGGCGAGAGTCCAGGTGGGATGCGGTGTGGTGGCGAGATAGTAACGCGGCGCCGGAGGCGGAGGCACGCGACTGAAAGCGTACGGACCCGCAAGCGGCGGCCTCGTTCCCGTCTCCGGTGGACCGCGACGCACTTCCTCTGAAAAACAAACACAAAGTTAACCATGAAGTTTATAATGCTCTTAAAATTGACACCCAAAAAACCAAACTGTTCTTATTTCCTATGTACCTACAATGGGAATCGGAAAAGAACAACAGGCTTCAGCCAATAAGACTTTTTTATGACTGTATTTTTATGACAATAGTCATAAAAAAACTGTATTATACTGATATATACATCTAACAAATCTATAAATCTGATATTTTATACTCAGTGTATTAAATCAGTAACACCTAATAATAACCTATTGTCATCTAATGTTGGCTATGATTAATGAGGTTGGATTTTTCAGTTATATAGTTTACTTAAACCATCATCGTCTATCTGCCTTTCCATTAGTTTCACGCTTCCAAAATTAACAAGCTAGTCTTCAAAAACTATAGGTAAAAAAAGTCTTCGTCGGTGATGGCGTAAGAATTCCTTACTCCATACGCTTTGAGAGCAATGATATAATTAAATATTGTAATATAAGTATTTTTACCTTCAGAGTTACCTTGTACCACAACGCCATCTGTCAATATGACTACGCCAGCGTTCTGCAACAAAGTTTATACAGTTAGTATAGTTAATAGACTAAATTAGTCTGAGAACAATAGTATAAACAATATTATTGTAACCTGGAAGACGTCGTTGGTTGTGTTCCCACCCAAATCCAAGCCCATGCCCGGCAAGTGATCTTCGTTTTTGAAAAGGGAATGCTTCAAACCGCTAAAACTTTCGACTTCGCGTTCAATCTGAAACAAACAAATAACCAAATTAGTTGAAACATAGATTATGTTGATTTGTTAAAATTGCATCAGATACTAATATCACACAACACACAACTGCATAAATAAATAAAAGTAAGAAAATTACTACTGAAGCTGAAGCTGAAGAAGAAGAAGACGAAGAAGAAGACGACGACGACGGCGACTATTAGTTTACAATGCTTTTCCAGGTAATTTACTTATATGTATTTACCATAATAAGCTAGAAAATTATATAAACCGTGTCATCTTTATAACTATCAGCGAACATCTTAATTACGCCATCTATTTTTGATGTGAGTTATAATTTGTAAATTATAAAGTTTTCATATAAAAGTTAAATCAAATAAACCAACCTCGTGCAAGGTAAGTCCGCTTCCGCGGCCGTCATTTTGCGCCAGTCCGGTCAGCGCCGCTCGAGAGTCTTGCGCTAGCAAAGAAGCGTGCGCGCCTCCTGCTCCCATAACTCGCAGCTCTGCATTTCCGCCGGGCCGACCCGACCCCGACACGGCTACAGACACCTGGAAGCGAAATACCATATTAAATCTGCTGGTTCGAAGAGTAAGAACTAACAATATACTAAATTTCATATCAATCGAGCCTGTGTAAACTAGTGAAATCCCTTCGTCAACTAGGAAATGGGCTGATGATCTTCAAATGCCTGAACAGATCTTCACACATTATAGAAAATTTATCGATTGTTCTGAAATTTGGTATACTCGTATACTGTTACTTCTGTAGTATTTCCATGACATGGTAACTTTGATCTGTTGCTAAGGCATCAAGTAGTAGTTAGTACCATGTAGAAGTATCAATCTTGATATGACACCCGACTCCTCGGTAAATTTTGAGCTCTATACAAAGTGCCCCGACCCGACCCGACGTATTAGTTTTTTAGCTTGTTCAGAATGAAATGGCAATGGTGTTCAATACAATTTTGCATCTCTAGTGCTCTTTGTAGAGCTAGACTTTTAATAATTAAAATAAATATTATAGTGTTTTACCTCGTGTTGCAGCAAACGTGCTTGGGGCGCATACACAGCTGCGGCAAGGATCGCCGCGTCGTCGAGTCTCGGGTGCCACGCGAGAAAAACGCAGCCTGGCGCCATCCGCGCTCCCACCGACGCTGACACATCCACGCTGCGTCGCGCCGGGCTCAACTATATCACATCATTCTATATTAAATATTCACCTATCTCTGTCAATACTTTCATTTATCGCTCACCCCATCAGTATTACACAATAATTCACCCCTTACAGAAGACCACCGTGAATCAACAGCGCGTGTGCTGCTATGTTTCGGTGAGTAAGTAAGGGATCCCAGCGCCCATTTTCCTATCCTTTTCAATCCTTTATCCGTAATCCTACTGTAGTCGGCAGCTCACTTCCAGCACCTTGCTTGTGTTGTCAGCCTGTCTGTTAACCTTAACATAAAAAAATATGTTGGAGAATAGAGAAGCGAAATGTCGCGGTCAGACATTAAATCAAATTTTACCTCCAAGGTTTTTGCTATGAGTATGTCTCCACGACCTATGATGGCGTAATGAACCAAGTCCATGGGCTCTGTCGCTGTGATGCGCGCACGCATCTCTCCGCCCACCGAAGTGTTGCGTGTCAACATCTCGACCGTTAAGAAGTTCCCACTAGTAGCTGTACTCTTCTGTACATTCACCAAACGCTCGGTCACGTCCTTGAATCTGATCTGTTAAAAAATATTATAGTTAAATATAATATATAACCACTCTTACTCTGAGAGGCTTACTCTGAGAGGCTATTCTAGTCAATGCGGAATTGTAACTTACAACTAAATTGAGAATAGAGTTTGTATGTGCGGCATCTGGAACTAAAGTGTAAGTGGCGAGTCCTTTTTTTAAAGATACAGTAGTCTCATTTGCCGGTGCTCCATCGTCCCATTGCCGTTCAACAGTTACGTCGCCTTCAGTGCTTATAATGCTGCCAGATGGATCGACCACTTCGATCTAAAAAAAAAATATCATTTTTAAAAAACAGGTCTAAAATCTAAAGCACTATATGATAATATTTAACTAAATCTTGAACATGGCTTAAATGTTCTAGAGCCTAATCTACGAGACTTCGCTAAGCCCAAGATACAAAAGATGATACGCTGTCAGTAAACTTTAGCCGTTTCGTTCATAAAAAATTTTTTTATTAAAATTTCTGGTTTGTGTCATTATTCCGTAAGCAATAATGAAGTACCTCAATCTTTTTAAATATTTTATATCACTTATTATTGTGGATAACAGGTCTTTATAATATGGATTGGAGTAACATAAAAAAATTACCATGTATAGGTAATTTTTCTTACCTAACTACTTGGGCATGATTAAGGTAGCAAATATACTCAACTGAACGATCCCGTTATTATATTTTTTGATTTTAAGCGTTTGTGTTATAACAGATCCCCGTAAGTAGAAGACAAACGCGTCTGTGTTATCTCCGTACGAGTATGTAGAGGAAAAACGTTTCTCACTAATGTCTTTAAGATAAATGGACATAGGAGCTAAATACCTGCACGGTGTATGGTAAAGTAGGCTTGAAATAATCCGGCGCTGTGATCTTAAGCCTATAAGGAGTTCTCAAAAGGAGTATTCTTGAAGACACGTTCTGTCGAATAAGTGTGTTTCTTTCCTCTAAGACAGCTTCTATAACAAGCGGTCTAGCGGCATCTTCGGCTAGATCGAGGTCGGTTTTTAGGTCGTATGTGATGTCAGCTTGACCATCAAACTCTATAACTTTTCGGGCTGGCGATGAAAACACTGGTTGCAGTAAACCAGAGAAATATACAGCGTATGCAGATATCGTCAATTCTCCACGCACAGGCAAACCATTGAAGTGTCTGTAAGTTTTATCGAATTATATATTTCTTAACAAATTTGAAAATCAATTTGTCTTCTGTCCGGACTGTCTGTGATTGAGGTAAACAAAGTAATCACCTAGACCTTTGAAAGCTTTAACCAATTTAAAAATATTTTTTTCTTTTATTGACAGCCTTGGAAATAATTTTCTGTAGAAAATAATTTATATCAATTTATGTTTTATTTTTATGTTATAATTTGTGAGTTTAATAACGCCAGGATTTTACAGCTCAGCAAACAAACAAAGAACTCCAATTGTACTAGCTATTCGCTCGGCTTCGTATGGGTTTAGTTTAGAATATAGTTGTATTAAATAACAAAATCATACTTATATAATGTATACATAATTAATTCGTTGAGCAATTTAGAAATATAAGCGTATCCGAACTTTAAAAACCTTACTTAGCAGTGATGTTAACGGTGAAACGTCCATCAGTGAACAGAATTTGTTTCGGCATTTGCAGGTCCATTTTGAACTTGGGCATTACATAATCGGCAACCAATATATGTTTTGAATATTTTTGTCCACGCGTCTCTACCTGTTAACGAAGAACACATTGTTAGTGTTGCAAAATCAGTGTTTCAATTCACGAACTGTTCAGATTAACTGCTCACTTGAATGGTCCATTCTCCGAGAGCTGGTTCGTCGGCCAGTACTAGATCTGCGCCTACAATGCCCCGGTCCAAAGGAAGTGCGGCCCATTCTCTAACGGGTGATCCGCCTGCATCCAATACACTTACGTCTACGGTCTCTGTGAGCGGCAGCAAGTACCTGTGCACCGACATCCAGGTTAATGACCGCGACTAAACCATACGTAAACTTCACAGTCACTGTAATCCGGTCGTCAGCGAAAATTGAAAGTAAAATATTGTTTGTGTGCGCTTGGAACAATTTTTTCTCTCTTAAACTTTGTACTTTTGGTGACTTCTGTACCTACTTGGTGACACAAGTGCACATGTGCATACTTTTTGAGGAGATATTTTTTTAATGCAAATATAAGTGCATACCTGCAATAAAAACTTACTTATCAAGAGCAATAACCCTAAAATTAATAGTGTCCCCGGGTTGGTAAACTCGCTTGTCAGTCTGCACGAAGATGCAGAAACTGCGCGGTTGGTACACAAGCGATGCAGATGAAGAGAATTGTGGTCCAGCAGTTGATCGGGATACTAGCATGTACTGTCCAGGCCCCGGGTCAGCGATCTAGAGTGAAAAATGAGTATAATCTAATGGATGTATACAACCTTAAGGAATATGCGTGTTCAGCGAAATTATTTAACTGGTAATCCAATGTGCACTCAACCAATCAGTTGGTAAAGAATTCAAATATATATTTTTGCGAACGTGTACAGTCTGATGGATCTAAATTCTAAATACTAATGTCTAATGTAATGAGCTACATTAGGGGTGTCGCAGTGGCGGCAGAATATATTAGGAATAAGAAGAATACAAATAGGCAACCCTTATTCAAGAACCGAAACCAAAGCAGACTGTTTTAAATAATTCTCTAATTTCTAATAATTCTTATTCAATGACTAAGTATTGTTCTAAATATGGGTCAGATTGAATTTTATAATATTTAAATCTTAGGTATATCTGCTGAGGGCTGTGTGTAACAAGTCAGTTTAGTAAAATTTATTGAAAACTATAATTGAAAACCACAATTCACATTGGAGACAGCTGTTAAAATCAATTTGATAGTGGTTATACTTACATCCAGATCTATAAGTCTAGATTCTGCTGCTGGAATTTGTATTTCTCGGCCCTGTACGAATTGCTCGCCGTTAGATTTCTGACCCTCCACAGCCACGTACAAGGTGACAGCCCTCGACCCTCCAGCAATTGCCACGCGGTATGAATTGTGTGGTCTTAATACACGCGGGCCTATTACTGATATGCTGAAAGTGATGTATTATTTTTAAATTTAAAACGAAACACTATTAAAATTATTCTTGGCAATTCTCATTGACAATTTTGGAAAAAAAACTCATACTAAACCAATAGAATGTTTAAATACTTTATTAAAATATGCACAATTCGATTTTATCATGGGTCGCTCGACACCTATTTCATGATATTGTAAAGATTACAGAAGGCCCACAGTCGGTTTATACACGACTTTAGTTGAGATCATCATGGAATTTTAATCAAAAAATTACAGAACAGAGCTCTATATCTTCTTGTTTTTATTTAAATGATAGGTTTCATCTCAAAGAGTTGTTCATCTGTGTAATCTAGATTGTATAAATGGATGTTTCGCAGGGTGATTATGATTTACCCAATCTTGTTAACGATAGGATAATCTTGTTAATCTTGTTACTTTTTTTTAAATTAACGAAAAATAATTTTCTACTAAGAAAATCTTTCTATTATTTCATATTGGGTCAATGCAAATAATAATAAAAAAACTTTAATGAATTCGATTAGAAATTCTAATGGTTATAACAAAATACAAAATAGATTTCTACTAATGTTCAACCATTCTTCAAATGTTTTTTTTATTTCATTATTATTATTATGGAATTCATTATAGAATAGCGAAATGGATAAAATTTGGTGCATTAATGTCTTAAATCAAACTCACCACTCAATAAATGAAGGTGCAGCTATTACTGCAAGTAAGCAGCTCAAAATTATATTGTGTTTCATGATTCTGAAAAAATAGAGAAACCTAAAATAGAAGAATTCGATGATCTTAACAGGACAAAAAAATTGTGATTGAGCTTAGTTTTGGACGCCTAATAATGCGTCAATTCCTGTTATTTTTAGCGATTTTTTGCATCAAAATTGTTAATAAGTAACAATGTTATAAATAATAAAGTCGAGTGAAAAACATGTCAGTATATCATATGAAACTATTTTCCAAACAATAGCGCAGTTGGTTTTCTTCTAATACTTTTTACATATCAAAATCTATGTAGCTTGGTGTATGTCTACATGGACAATCAATCAATCGCTTATAGGAATGGCCTTAATGGACTATTCCAATGGATGAAGTAAATTCCGTTGAAGCGATGTATGTTAATGATATGTTTACGACATTTTCAAAGATTTAAACAAATTTGTATTGGGCCAGTGGTTAGTTGGGATCACTGTTCCATTACAAAGAGTTACTTATAGCATTCTATAATGTCATAATTTTTGACTCTGTTGATTATTGCAATGCGAAGGAAAGACATATAACTGAATATCGGAAAAACGTTCGGATATTAGAAGTTTTCAATAATTTGCAAACACTACCGCACACTCCAATTATATTATCTGTTAAAACTACGACATTTTCGAATTTCGAAATCTTATTGAGGGCGCATAAGTACCTATTATTATTTGTAAAATGCATGTAAAATGGCAAAATGTTATTGGCTGATTTATCGCATAAGTGTTCAGCGTTCTTACTATTCTTATATGCATAGAAGAACAGAAGACTGATGAATATTTCCAAATTGAACTAAGAAAAATTCTGTGAATATTTATATTTTATGTAAAAACTTTTCTTTATAGACGAATTCCTTTGTAATATAAATATATACAGTAAACAAGTTGTCGTAGGTGTCATAGTTATTATGTATTGAATTCACATGTTTGTCGTATTGAGCTCACCGTCCTTGTGTCCCACCTTGTCTGACTCACTGTATCAACATTTAAGCGTTGGTGGGACCAGATTCAGTCAATTTTAGTCAGGTTCCTACTATATAAGGGCCGTTATTATCTCCTCGAAATTCGAGTCTTTCGATAGCCTTTTCAAAATCATTCAAACATATTTAAATCTAAATATATACATTTACGGTTTTGTTTTTGCGCATTCTGAAATTTTAAGCTTGAATTCTACATACAGATATTTAATTATATAAAAAGATCTACAAAAACTTTCTCCAGATACTTACGATGTCTCGCGCTGCAATGTTTACGTACCACATCGAACAAAACAATCGCTCTATACGAGAGTGGGGTTTCTTGAATTACGACACAATATCCACAAAGCATATACTTTATAAGCAAACATTTACAACGTAACACGAATTAAAGGCATCTAAGACCCGTGAATCCTGTTTTATTGATATTATCAATCAACTTCAACAATATTTGAAGCTCGCGTATTAGAAATTACATGCACAATAAAAATAAGGTGTATAAAACCTTTCGCATATGTAACCGTTCAGATATTCAATTTGTTATTTACCTGTCAAGCACTAATTATTTTATGACTATTTTAACGTAACTTAACACTATATCACAGATCGTTGATGCCGTACATAGTTATTTAAGGCGTGTGGCGTCACTCCACGCCGAATGCACTGCAATTACTAAATGTTTGGTCATAGCTGCGCCTACGCATCGTACAGGTGGGGCGTTTGCCGCGAAGCCTTGCGAAAATCCGCCGCCCGTTGACCGTCTGCCCACTGCGATCTTGCCTTCATTGAGAAACTAATAAAAAACTAAAGAATCAATACCACTTTTTATGGACTAATTGTTATCTTGCATTTGTTTTAAAAGTTTTTTCATGTGAAACGTCTTTTTCAGCGGGTGAGACCGTCAGTTAGCGTGGCGACGACGGCAACATTTAGCCAACATTGGCTGAACTAATATGTAATTTTTTTATAAAGCATTTTTAAAACAAAATACTTAAGTCGAAGTCGATACTTAACTTAAGTCGGCTCAATTTTTTTATCTTTGACTAGCGAACCACCCACTGATGCAATTTTTGGGCAATTTTCCCACTTTTTTATAATTACTTTTCTCGAACTTCAAGGAATATTTAAAAAAATATAATTTTTTTAAGTAAAATTTACAGGTTTCGAATTACAAATTAAAAATATCTTTCAGGTAAAAAGGTATAATATTATATAAGAAATGGATTTAACAGTGTCAACAATCTGGTCACTGTTAACGCAGCGTCAACGGAATGCGATGCATTCAAAAACTTGTTTTCGCACAATGTCTAGCCGAACAGAACTGTTACGGACCTCTGTTCCACCTCGTCGGGCTACGACCCGCGGAAACGATCGTTTCTTAGATAACCGCTTCGAGGTAAAGTAGAATATTGCTAATATGTTTAAACAGTTATCACGCCAGTATCAATGCATTTCTGGTTTGTATGACCTCCATACGATGCGCAACGTCGCGCTCGTTGCAATAAGAATTCTACTCCGTGCGTGATTGTACTAGAAACCGGTCCCAGATTGATTAAAGAGACTACAAATGTGCATTGATATGTACTCCCACGATTTTCATATAAAACTTGAAGAGTGTTTTCACACGATCTTATATTCTCTAAACTTAGTCATAGCGTGATGTCATCGAAGGAAATAAAACAACCACTGAACTTTATATTTGAACATTATTATATTGTTCATAAATTTTCTACGTACAAAATATTTACGGTTTTTCTCAGAGATTTATATTTAAATATAACATTTTTTTATGTAAATTTCGGCAGAGGGTCCACTTGATGGCAAGTGATGGCTCTTAACACCATCACCACCACCAAAACACCACAGGTGCTGCAAGTGCTCTGCGACCTTAGTAGGGTTATGGATGAGGAAGGAATAGGGAAATAGGCTCTGGCTCTGCTTTTATTTGACCGTGTCTTTCTGTAAGGTGTTTTTTATTGTCATCAGACGGGTTGGCCAATATATGCCATCACTAAAACATCTAGATTAGAGCCAACTTTGAACAAAATTGTCCCAGCCCGTTATAGAATCCCTATATCCTGAGCCACACTTGATAAATGAGCCCGTCAAAAAAATGTCCAAACATTTCAAAGGTTTTTTTATCTGAATTTTGGCTAACCCAACATATATTAGTATTAAAACATATATGTTCTTCCAAAGTGGCTATTATGCATTTGAGACGATTTATTTCTGCTGTAATGAAATATTTTTTTTTCCATATATTACGTGTCCTTTCATGTGTCATCACGACCGAGTCTTAAGAAGGACATAATTCTTTTATTATAGAATAGGAGTCATAATTATGCAATAAATAGAATTTTTTTCCAATTAGATTGAATTGAAGAAATGAAATGAAAACATTTTTTTCTACCAATGTGCGTAGCCAGTGATATAATATGATATATGAGGGGAGGCCTATGTCCAACAGTGGACGTCCTGCGGCTGAAATGACGATTATGATCCATTGTAATATTCTACTCATGATAAATAAATGAATGTATTACAACAATGTTTACAACAAGTTTTATAACAATGTTTTATACTTAACATAATATATTTTGTTTAAAAAAATTAGTCTTTCAGTTACTTCTATTTTGTCGAATACGAATATAAGGCTCTATCATCCCTTACGAGTACTCGCTCAATGAAACACAATGACTGCGGAACGCAGTGTGCCCTGAAACTATATAGTTTCCAAATTCAGACTAGAGCGGACTTTGAAAATTTTATTGACACAGTTGACCCTTTTTTTATCGCTGGGGGGACACTGCGGGTCTATGCTAAAACCAACGACTTTAAAACGTATAAATCTTCAGCCTTTTACAAAGTTGACCCTTCCGGGAATCGAACTCGGGACCCCTGAGACAGAGCAACCAATAGCAAGTTGTTGACAAATTGAGTTGTTTATATATTAGTGAAAAGACGTACAATTTGCTTCTTGTAATTTGTTAGTGGTTAGTTTCAATTCGGCGCAGATGAGCTGGCGGTCCCGTACATGCGTCGCGGCCACTACTTGCGCTCGATTCCTAATTTCCAATCCGCTCTCAGCGCTTTGCTGCACTCTAACTAATTCTTCTTCTATCTTGCTCACTTGTCTGTTCAAAGTTCACAATTCTTACTAACTAGGTGCTGCACGCGACTTCGCCTGCGTAACTTTATAAAATATAACCTAAAGCTTCGATAAATGGACTAGCCAATACAAAAAGATTTTTCAATTCGAACCAGTAGTTCCTAAGATTAGCGCGTTCAACTCTTCAAATCTTCAGCTTTATGCATATAATAGTAGTAGGTATAGATGTGAAAGTAACTCTGTCTGTCTGTTACCTTTTCACGCTTTAACTACTCAACCAATAATCATGAAATTTTGCATACACGTTGTCAGTGATACCGGAAAAGACATAGTATTTTTCATCAAGACAACACTGATCTATTGTTATTGAGGCATCGTCTAAAATTAAGAATACTAATGCCTGGCAAAAGTGTGATAGCAATACAGATGTCGGGCGTTATATTTCTCTTACATTTTTTTATTTTTCAACGAGAAAAGTCGCGGGCACCAGCTAGTCTACAATATTTCTTTAATTTATCTGAGGAGTAAGTGTTTGATCAGCGATGACTGAATTTTGAGATTGACCTAGTCTAAGAAGTAAAATATAAGTAGGCGTTTATTACTTGCTCACTTCTTCATCTATAGAACGAACGCGTTCCTGCAGTTCAATATTTTGTCGATGCAAATTAGGAAGCTCGGGTTGGCGAATTTTTATCTTAATGCATTTTCTAGCTTTGATATACGAAGAGACTTTTCTGCGCCATCTTTTTCTAATAATTTCTTCTGATTTTCCTGAAATAGAAAAATTAAAATAGGTACTATACAATCAGCGTCGGTAGCCGCATAGTAGGAGTAACTACTTAGGCACTTGTCACCTTTTTGAAGGCTTCTCCGCTCTTTAAAAAAATAGTATTTGTCGATAATATAATATATAAATTACACTGTCTACAAATATAACTGAAAATTATAAACTAACCCGGCTTACTATTAAGCCCAAGCACACTAAGTATATATGTTGTAACTATGTAAGTTGCTGAGGAGATGGGTATCCCTCAGACTACTTCCTGCTGCAGCATCAGGTCAAGGTTACACATAGATCATGGAAGTAAGAGAGTACCAAATTTCACATCAATCGAACTTGTGGAAGTGAAATCCATCCGTCAACTAGGAAATGGACTGATGATCATAAAACGTCTCAATACATCTTTATAAATTACAGCTAAGAATAATCTCGATCGCGTCAGTATTCTAACAAAAAAACCCGGTCTAAATCGGTCCATTCGTTTGGGAGCTCCGATGCCACAGACAGCCACAAAAGTCAAATTTATTACACCCTTCTTTTGAGTCGGGCGTTCAAAATAAATATTATTAGAACCTACCGTTAATGCCAACTGCATCTTCAAAGCAGTATTTTCTTGTTGGATTTTCGCAAAAGAAGCTATGGCTTGATGTCCAGCAGCTTGAGGGGTCACCTTGTTACTTTCTTCCTCATCGACGCTGTGATTTGAATAATACCGGGCATCTTTCACATATTCAGCTCTCGTGAATTCGGTATGATTCTCAGAGCCCTTAAAAATAATATAAATATATTCTATATTATATAAAAGTCGATATAATATATATGTATGTATATGGTATATGTATGAATATTAATAACGTTCATTAAATACTGGCTTCACATAAAAATGTAAAATCTTACAACAATCATTTCTAAATTTCCTATTGCTCCTTTAAGTTGTTCTTCATTTTCCAAATCCTCAAGTTCTGCCGAAATGTTCATGTTTATTTATGGTAGTGTCAATTTTACAAAAGTTAATATGTTTAATTAATAATAAATAATTATCGTATAATAAATGTTACAACCAAAAACGCGCGAGAATGGAGAACAGAATGAAGAGAGAGAAAACCAAAATACAGAACAGGGAAAATTTACAGATATTTAAAATTCCCTTTTTAATATAAAGGGACAAAGAAATTGCGTGCTATGATGCCTATGTTAAAAAAAGAACGCTATGACGATAAATAAAATATTATTATATTTTGCTAAGTAAATTTTAATAATTGTTGTATATTTTATCGCAAGAAAAGTCCTTTATTTATATTGTTTTTTATAAGTTTTTTTTTATTATTTATTTTAGTCTATAAGATATGTAGGTACATTATTGGGCTAAAAGTCTTGAAGTTAAGCCACAAATTTACACTATTACGTTACAAGACATAAGAAGTTAATAAGTAGTTTATTTTTCTTTTATATCAAAACGTGCTAATGCAAGCCATTTGATATTTTATTAATAAATTTTTTTTCAAGGTTGAAATTCAATTATATAAATATCTATTTATGACTAATTTGATTGAATAGGTTACGTATAGATTTCACTTCCCACGTATATGTAGTTTGACTTTCCGTTAAAGTTTCTTCGTTTGTATGAATGTTAATAATATTATGGAATGTATGTTTTCAAAACTGCTGACATCTTACTGCTGCCAAATAAACACATCAATATGTTTTACTCATTTTAGTTAAAATCATATTAATTACCTCTCTATAGATAGCTACAATTAAAATATCCTCAATTCCCGCAACACGATATATTGGCACTTTAAAAATAATCTATAGGTAAACTTCTTAGAATTTTTATTACTGAATAATTTAATATCTTTTGCGTACTAACAGGATAATCTAAGTCTGTTCGAATAATTGAAATATGTCAATTTTCATTGTTCCCGCAACATTGCAAGGGGAATATTAAAGAAGGGAGGGTTTATGTTTTTCAGTGAAGCCTGCTTCTATATAAAGGCATGTTGATGCTTCAACACCCCATTCTTAAGACTACAGCTAAAACAGGTAAGTCTTTTTCTACAAATGTCATAAATTTAGCTTTCTTATGTTCATGTTCACAAAACTCATAAACTAGCTGAAGGGTGGTTTGATAAATTTTACATAAAGTTGCACTTTGCAGTTTAACAGAAGAGTGTTTTTATATTATTTTTAATCCAAAATTCCAACCGAAAGGGGTAAACAAAACAAGTTACAGCGAAGCGGGGCCGGGTTCAGATAATAATTAAATAATAGGTATACTTACTATAGTTTCTGCGCCTTTTAATATAAACGAATGAATGGCACGCACATGTCGGTTCTTCTCAGTAATTCTCAGTAACATTCCTCAAGAATTGGGCTAACAAATGTAAAAAGAATTTTTTAAAATACGAATAATACGTTTTTGTTTCAGATTCACGAAAATGAGGGTCGTTTCAGTTATAGCTTTGATTGTGACTGTTGCGGTGGCATTCCTATGCGGTTGCGACGGTGCTAACTTACGCAGTCGAGTCCTCGCTGACGAAGAAGAGGAATTCCGGCCGAGGCACTTGTACAGGGACTATGGTTTAATTAGAAGCCGTGTTGCTAGAGCCGATGATGCTTTCGACGACTATGGCCACCTGCGATTCGGTCGCTCAGAAGACTGACACTCGGGCGCTGCTGATGCCGCGAGAAAACGACACCTTCTTAACAAACGCAGAAGAGCTTTTCGCTAATGTCTTGACTGTGTCTAATTATCAATAAAATTATCCCTAAGAATATTAAATATCTATGGCTGGTTGGATATTTAATTTATTGAGTAATAAAACATGAAATAAATATGTCCAAGAAATTATTCTTTGGTTTTATTCTTTGTTGACGTAAATAAATCCAATATTCATAATAACTGTTAGGTTCTGGGTGACAGTGGAAGGTTCAATAGAAAGCATTTATTCTTCTAAAAAGTATATTTACACTTGGAAAAAAAACTACATATATTTATACAAAGCTTAGAAGCTGTTTCATAACTGCCACTTCCAACTTTTTTATCTATTATATTTTACATTATATAGTTTGTACAGCTAGCTTTCTAGTACCTACTTACTAATAAACAACAAAACATTAATTACTTTATGATTCAAAGAGGAATCAAGTTGACGGTCCATTTCAGGATCACAGGATTACCCGCTGGACTAATCTGAAGATTGTCTGAAAGTTTCATCAAAATAGGTTCAGCGGTTTCGGAGTACATAGGGAACAAAACTCACGTCTCCTTTTATATATTAAGATAAAGAACAAATAAAACATCCTCAGAAAATATTAAGTCATTTTGGAAAATTAATTTTCCATCTTCAATTTTTTGGTCAAGATTCCATCTTCAATTTTTGGGTCAAGATGATTCAGATTTTCTGTACCTTCTATGAATTCATACTTCACTATACTCGTACTGTCAATTTTTTTTTAATATTAATGTCGACAGACAGGCTCACGGTCCACTTGATGGTAGGTGGCTACCGTCGCCTATAACACAAGCAACAACCATAAGTGCTACAAGTGCTATGCTGACCATAGAAGGAATAAGAATAAGGGATAAGAAAGGGATGGGGTAATGGGCTCTGGCATCCCTTACTCACTCACCGCTTAATTGCTCCGAATGAGTTAAAATAATACACATTAATAGAAATTCGTATATTTTATTGAATATAATGTAAACAATAAATACATTTTACAACAGTTATTTAACTACAATCAGTATGTTATACAATATTTTACATAACTTCAATAATTATTTGGGTAGGTAGTAGCTATTATTATTCGCTTACAGCTATAACTCGTTTATTTTACATCACTGGTGTTACATAAGGCATTTCTATGGCGTTTTACAGATAATAATAAGCTGCCAAACTACTGCCTAGCATGGACGAAGGTACTACAGCGAGTGTTATACTCGTAACTCGGTCGGATGCTACGGTAAAAGTTTGAAACTTTCATTTAAAAAAATAGGTGTGGCTGTTTCGTGGACACGATCGTGTGTTTTACGTGTACGTTACAAACTATTACAAGTAATATTTTCTTTAAATTCCTATCAAGTGGTGTAATTAAATTTTGGATTTTAATGATATATAAGTAAGCATCAAACTGTATCCTCCAATTTTGTTATCACTTTTCTGAATTGTCCTCCACTATGGAAGCAAAATTAAAGACATATTCATTCATATCAAGAGTGAAATTTACAGCCAATATTTCGTAACGTGTCCCTTTTTATTAAGCGTAGCAATAGACTGGCGCTTTTACTACTACGTAATCTATCTGTAACTTCACTATCATGCCATACAATATAAATTGTACTTGCGTGCTATAGAGGTTAATCACTCTTAATTTTATTTGTTAACGTTAATTAATTAACGACATTGTAAATATTGACATTGACATTGTAAATTAAAATATAAATGTAAATTTCGGCATCTATTCTAAAAAAATATGAAATTTCTTTTTTAAAAAAAAACTTTTTCATCACTGGGCGTTAATGCTTTTAGATTATCATTGAAAATATGTACCTTTAGCTTTACTTTTCTAAGATAATATTGTTTGAATGATAATATATATTTGCCGATATCACACTCTACAGCTCCTTTAAATTGGAAATTAGAACTTAAGTTAGTAAAAAAAGGTATAATTTTTTGTGTTAAATAAAATACATACATAAAGGTATGTAAATAAAAAATTTAGCACGGTAATCTGTTTATTAAGTTAATATTTGAAACTTATAATTTAGGCAACTAATGCTTTGTTAAAGGCTTTATTAAAGCTTCAATCTAGATTTAATCATCATGAAGATTCATCGTTTTACTAGACTAAATAGCAGTTTACCTAATTGTAAAAAAATATAATCGATAAGCCTAGCAACATTTCATTGCTATTTCGTTGTACTTGTATTTTTATTGTGACAGCTACATTATTTTCGTTAGATTTGTCATTGAGAACTTTTAGACTTTCAGACAAAAGAAATTCGCCGGTGGCTGATAGATGTGCAAAATTTTCCTTTTCTAAAAATAATCCACGTATTAGATACTATTTTTGGATTTGATGTTTGTTTAATGCATATCTTAAGCTAAATATAACTTACCTACGTCTTACTATAACAGCGTACCAAACTTAAATTTCAACATTTAATAGGCACACAAATTATCACTATTCTAATATTGAGACTAGTTAGTTTTTTTTATTCTAGTTTATTAATTTAAGTTAATTTAACTTATTATTTTACATAATTTGTTAATATTGTACTTAATTGGTGATAATAAAGCGTATTGGAACGAAACATCTTTGTAAATATTTATTAAACATAAGTATTTAAAGATTTGGAAACTAATATAGGGCCCAATACCTAATAGCATGCGAATGTACTATAAACTAGTACATAGTTGGAAAATATAGTATGGACAATCACAGTTAGGGAGTAACTATACTTATTCAGATCTTAACTATAGGAAACACCACTTTTGTAGCGAGATGCGTTTAGCTCGCGCTGTAAACTGGTATAAAATGAAGACCGCTAGTATTTTGCGACAACATTCAGCGCTTTTACGCTGCATTCAGCGCTGTAAGCGGTCTGTTTTCGATTCTTTGTCGCCCAGATTAAATAGATTGATAGATTTGATTTAGCATTACGCAATTATTTCTTATGCAATAACTTTTCATATCAGAAGTGTTATAAAACAGTTACTTTGATTTTAAAAATGTTGAAAAGAAGAATTTCCATTTGTTGTTTGTTTCCCTTGAAAAATTCCTTGTCTTCTCAGGAACTGTAAAGTGTAACCAAAATAGTCCAGCGAATGCGAATGAAGCTGAATATAATGTAGTTACTCCCTTATGGATTACGTTTTCAAAAAAAAATTAAATAATTACGTTACATAATTATACATTTGCTGAATGAGTATTCAATTATAAAAAAAGGTTTCTACTTGTAACATGTTTTAAATCAACTTTATTAAATTATATCTCTTTTCTGTGTGTTTCCAAGCAGTACCTGAAATTAAAATGAAAATTCTGTTCAAAAAACATATGAAAAAAGTAAATTTTGTAATTACAGTGCAAATTATTACCTAATATAAAAAAAAAACTTCAGATCTTTAAATATTTTTAAAAAGAAGAAATTCATTCAATGAGTTCATTAATTTCTTTCCACAATTTTGATTAAATTCTAAATTCTCTTTGTGAAAGTTTAATAAGTTGTTGCTTTTGCCCGCAACTTCGTCCGCGCCCTTTTTCTTAGGTGCTTATTGCTGATATATTTTTCATAGGCATTGATTGTTTCATTTTTATTTTTAACTAGCTGTTGCACGCGGCTTTGCCCGCATAACTTTATAAAATATACCCTATATTACTCGCTGATAATATAGCTTCCCAACAGTGAAAGAATTTTTCAAATCAGTCCAGTAGTTTCGAAGCCTATTCAATGCAAATCTTTCCTCTTTATAATATTAGTATAGATATAGATAAAACTAAGTGTACCTTGTTGACGAAGTTGACGATGGCGGTGGCAGGTTGGTCCGGCTCGAGCTCTGCAAACACGTGGCACTGGTTGTCGGCGCCAGGCGCCGCACGCGCCACGAACGCGAACACACGCCTGAGAAACAAATCTATTTTCACTAGCTGCTTATGCTACACAGTATGGGGTAAGCTTCAACAGCTGCCATCATGATTTCTATAGCAGTGGTATGACACTTCGTCTCAAATTAGACATCTGGGAGGTCTTATCCTCCCAGATGTATTGATCACTGTAGACGGCAAAGTTATATAATACACCATCTGTCCTGCTGTCAAACATTTCTACAAACAAAAAACCCTCAAGAAGGGCTACCGTGAATAACAAAATGTGTGAGGGATGATCGATCCGATTTCCCTAACCCTCTTTTTTTTATCTTTTTTTTTTTACAAGAGGAATCCATCATGGATACCCACCGGCCTGGGGACAGACCGGTGGGTTATGTCGGACTCCTGCCCCGAGATGGTATTGGGGAAGACCTACCGACTAAACCTCTTGGCGTTCTCCACGTCCGCTATAAGGCGAAGTTGCGAGGTCGGGCGAACACTCTTCCGCAACTCCGGATTTCCCTAACCCTAATACTTAATCCTATTAAGATCGGCAGCGCACTTGCAGCACCTGAGGCGTTGCTTGTGTTAATAGGCGAGGGTAGCAACTTACCATCAATTGGACCGCCAGCATGTCAGTCGAGCTTAACATAGAAAATAATAATAAATAACTTAATAAACATTTAATTTTTAATTATTAGTAGCAGCTGGGTATACTGCTAAAGCATGTCAATAATGTCGGCAAACGAGCATTCGTACCCTCCATTGTCAAAGTATAATATGTTCTTTAGGGCTGAAAAGAAAAGGGATAGTCTTGAATGAAAGATGAAGTATCACTAACTTTTCCGTCTGGGTGCCGTTGTCTGTGTGCGTGTAGCGGCGTTCGTCGGGGTCGAGTCCCGCGTAGGAGACGCCGGACGCCGGGTAGTGGCGCCGGAAGAACAGTTTGCGAGCCGAGTCCGTAAGCGTCACTCCGCCTCCGAAAACCTTGAAGTGTACTTCGTGAGCGTCTCCCTTCTTTGCGAGGACGTTGTGTACGGCGCGGCGGACTGCAGCCGGACCTGTTAGCGCCTCCGTATTTTCAGACCCAAGCAGCAGAACTCGACACGCTGCGCCCGCAGCTAGCAGCGCGCGAGCTGCCGCCTGAGTGTTGCCGCCCGCCCACGGGTCCCTATCGGGCAGTCGAAGCGCTACTGGCAAAGCAAGTGGCGTGACTGTGTGCTGGTAAACAAGCGCCGATAGTGAAGTGAAGACGGGCTCGTCGGGGCATCCTCGCAACCGGACGCCACGCGCCGTCGGTTCAACGAGGAAGTGACGCACGCCGGCCCCCGCACGCACCGCGACGCCGAAAGCGCCCGGGAATGAGTTAGAATCGCGCACTATAAACGCTCCCTCTTCCAAATGCTGCAGGGCTGCTATCGCTGTGAAAATCGAAAACCATCAATTATAATACTGCCCAACTAAACGCAAAAGCAGTATCATTTTATAACAAACAAACTATAATTATTTATAAATTATAAGTAAATAAATTGGTAAAAAAGATGAAGGCTGACCATCGTCTCGAGATATGCTGGGCTTGTACCAGTAGTGGCTGGTGTCGCGCGCGAACCGCACGCGATCTGGCGCGACGTGCTGCGGTTCGCCGGAGCCGCCCAGGCTCGAGCGTCGTGACCCCAAGCTGCCGTTGTACACGCGGTACTCCGACTCGGGGCTACTCTCGCGCTCTTTCCTAAAGTTTATCAAAAATATACCTATCTATACACGCACAATTATTCTTTTTATTTTATCGTAGTTTAGAAAGAGAACCAACAATTACTAGTTACTAGTAGTGTACGCACCTGTTTACTGGCGGCGAACGCGGAGGGCGCGCGTTGAGCGAGGGCGTCGGGGTGGGAGGGTAAGGTGTGCGGGGATGCGTTGGAAAGGCCGGAGTTCCCGCACGGGACTCCGTCCGCGACCAACTCTCTGATCTCTCACGGACCTATAATATTAAATATATTGCAAATTTTAGCCGATACATATTAATTTCGCGACATGTAGGCGCTTATACAAAATTTGCATACTGACCGACTCGTTTATTGGAATACCTAAATATTTAATAGCGCATATAATAACAAATAATAGCATGTATGCTGTTGTGTTTCGGTGCTCGGTTGCCAGTGCCCATTTCCCAATCTATTCTTAATCCTTTTTCCGAATCTCACTGTGATCGGCAGCTCATTTGCAGCACTTGTGACGTTGCTTATGTTAAATGTGACGTTTGCCACCTACAATTAAGTGGACCGTCAGCCTCTCTGACGACCTTAACATAAAAATGAGCTAACATGATAAGCTAACGAAGTAATTGAAAATGCTTACATTATTAAGGGAGATGTCACCGTTGCTCGGTTCTGCCAGCGACAATAGTCCTGGTGCGTTGGTGCCGGTCGGTGTAGTGCTCGTACTCCATTCACGCATCGTCATCTTTTCATACATGAACTTTCTTGATGACGACCTACGCAAATATTACAATTAAGACGGTTTACACGGTTCATCGTTCATGTACAGCTAAAGCTGCAAAGATTTTTGTCTGAGCTTTTTAATTGGTGACTGCACAACAATGCTTACACATTCAATTAATCTGAAAAACCCCATTACTAAGCAGTCCTTGACGAGTAAACCATTAAAATCAGAACTCTTGAAAGATTACACGAAACAACAAGAATTGTGTTCCTATGATAATCACAACACCCGCTTATTTTACTGAGGTACTCAACTTACTTACTCACTTACTTACTTACTGAAGCTTTTAACGATCGTTTGTACGTGAAGTTTATTTTGTTCTCTAGTCGTGACAACGACTTATGGCGCGTTGAGTGTTACGTTGTTTTGCACTTTTGAATAGGTTAATCGACTTATGCGGCCGACTGTACACAGCGCGCCAATAATACGAACAAAGTTGTAATAGAATAATATTAACCTGTCAGGAGCTTGCGGACTAATGCTATCGTTTCTAAGGACACTTCGTGTGTTGACATGGAGGGGTACGCTGAAATCGTCATCGTCGTCTGCGAATGCTGTCGTGTCACTTGTGTAACCGTCCACACTGGAATTCATAAATAAAGTATAAATATTTTTATAATCAATAAGTAGAAACTTAATATTTTTAGAAAAAATAAATGATAACATAAACATAAATTACGACGCAATTTGTAGTAAAAAGTACATTTAGTAGTGGGCACACTGCATTTCGCATTCATAATCTAAAAGACCACCTTGAAATAACCGCTAAGTTGTTTTTATGGTGAGAGTAAGAGATTCCGGAGTCTATTTCTCTATCCCTTATCTTTTTTTTAATGGAACAATCAAATGCATCGTTAACTTAACCGATCTTAACACAGAAAATCATAATACGAATTTCACCTCTAGCAGTGTCAGTGGATCTTCTTCTTGGTAATTCGAAAACTTTCATTGAATTGTTTTATTGTGCTCGTAGGTAAAATGTAATAAGTATTCTCGTCGTACAATAATGAAATTTATAACCATAAATTATAATCATATTACAACGAATTTGTTATAACCATAAATGATTCCAAAAGAAATAATCTAATTTACTTACCGGTGACTGGCCGACCGGCGCACGTGTCGGGAAGGTGCAGTATCCCACTCGAGCGGTAGTCGAGCGACTCTTTCCCTTGCTTCTTTTCTTTCTCTGAGCTTCTGTTGCTGTCGTTGCAGCCAGGTGAGACCGGAGTTGCTTTCTACGCTGCTTTCCGACCGGCGTGGTTCCCTTGCTCGCGTTTCGTTCCAACCCAGGGTACTGTTCGATCGCCATGTCCCATTCTCCTCTATCACTTTCCTGGCACTACTTGGAGGACGTTCAGCCCACTCGGTCTCGCCGTTTAACCATCTGATAACAAAACAATACTTTGACACAAAAGTACTTAGGTACTCATTAAATTACTGTTTATTATCGGAATGTTTGCCCAGCTGTTAAACGTTATCGTTATGTTTTTTTGTGTTATCTTACGTGGGCTCGTGTCCTTAAACGGAAACATCAATATTTCTTGTTTGTTTATGGTATGTAGGTATGTAGGCAAAATATTAAGTAGGTGGCGAAGATACCCCACATTATAAATGAATAATTAGAATATTAATTGTTGTCTTCCGCAGATCGCGTGGAATGTCACAATGTTTTGCATAAATTTACACTCTTAATAGAGCGTAACGATGTTACGTTTTCAATGAGAAAAGATTAGACTGTTCTGTTTTATCAATATGGAATTGATTAGAAAGGTCCGGGCGCCACTCACTAGTCGCGGCACCCGTGGTCCGGTCGACATCAAAACCGTTTATGGCGAAGTTTATCTCGAAATAGCAACTTGTTTGGTTTGCATCGGCCTGTGGCGGCGACTACGACGACGCAATCCAATCACACTCCATCGCTCCAAATCAACTTTAATATTGTGTTTCAATACATTATCTATACTCATATTATTATTGTTCTTAGGATTACTTTAATGCTTATGTGCTTATTTCAGCATTTTCATCATTCTACAGTAGCAACAGCTATGGAAACTATTCCATGAAGATGTGACGATGCCAAATTGTTGACGGAGGAGCAAAAATTAATTAATTCGATGCAGGAGGCATCTAACACCAGTGGACGACCCATGCTCCATGGAACTAGGGACATCATATCAGCTCTCTTACCACTTGGTTCAAGCGCCGAAGATAATGGTGGCATGAAATCAATGTATGGTGTCTTTTATGCTGGCATTTATTGATAAAGTTATACCCAATTTACTTTTCAAAAACTTATACTCGGAACTATTAAATGTATTTAAAAGTTTTGCAAGTAGGTAAGCGTTCCAATAAGTCGACTTGCAACAGTCGTAATGCAATACCTACAACAGTCGTACTTTTCTTGGAAAGGTGATGTCAACTAGATATCTAATATTAGTTCGAAAGCTAAGTAGACATCATTTACTGACGCCTGTTACGTCACACGTAATAAGCTGCAAAGTACATTGAAATTGTGCTTATTTGAAGCGTAATGTAGCAGAACGAACAAAGTACCTTCTCGGGGAACTGAGCAAGATTTCCGGCCCACGCAGCGATCTGATCTAATTTGTACAGATATTTTATTCGAAACTACAAACACATTAAGTTCTTTGTTTAGTACTATTGTTTATTAAATAGAATAACTATGGTAGGTTACCTTAATGGACAACCTTTAAAGGTAATATTCTATTAACATAATAAATGCGAAAGTTTGTGAGGATGGATTCTCTCTCTTTCAAGCAAAAACCGCACAACGGATTTTGCGTTCGTTATAGTTTATTACCTGGATTTAATATATAGGATACTTTTTATACTAAAAAATGTTAGATTCTCGAGGGAACGTTTAAAAATATTTTAAAAAATCGGGTGGCGGCGAAGGTCGTCACTGCGATAAAGATGACAGGCGTTATATTAACTACATCGATGTATTACTCATATTTTTTCTCGTTATTGAGGATGTTTTATAACGGAAAACAGCTGAACGAATTTGGATGAAATTCGGCATATGTATTATGTTAATTCAGATATAACATAATATAGAATACCTCTTATCCTGAAAAAATAGGTTTCGAGGTCCTAGTTCCGAGGGATCGTCTAAAAATATAAGAAAATCGGCGAACGTCATAACGATAAAAAATTTCGACGCGGACGAAATCGTGGGTCGTAAAACAAAATCGCTGTCTGCCTGTGCCTGTTTCTATTCTTATTTATATAATAACTTCATAATATATTGTTCTTAGGTAAAAAGAATAATTAATAGGTATAAAAACAATGTTTTGTTTTTCAATGCTTTTGTTTTTAAAACTATTATTTTCCATAAATGTATCGAAGACCAATCAATAAAATCGTTTAATTTATTCAAAACTATAACATCTCACAGTACAATCGCTATAAAGTTTTGCTGAACTTTAAAAATAGTGTATCGCAATTAACAGGATAAAGCGTGTCGTGTAAATGACACGGGTATACAATGCGTTATAAATAATATGATTGACGCGTAAGATATCACTATCGTAACATTTATCTTGTCAATCGAGATCGACGTGTGTGTATAGTGGGTCACATTTATATGAGCGTTAAATGGATGTTTAGTCATCGTATTAATACATACTTACAACATATGTATATACATAAACCTAATGCTTGCAATGGACCTGTCTATCTACATTATGTAGGATCTCATGAGACGCAAACTATAATAGGATTTCATTATAATACATTACTTATTTACTTGTACCTAGAATTTCTAACAATAAACTTCTAGATTCTAACAATAATAATTTTATTTTAGTAAAATAAAAAAATATTCAGAGTAATGTACAAAAAGTTAAAAAAAAACCACGAAAAAAAAAAACAGTTTATTTTACGTTAATTTAATTTTACTTTGCTTAAAAACAATGAGTTTAATTTAATTTTTTCTACGAGGTTTTTTTTCAGACAGGCTGATGCGGTCCACTTGTTTATAGCAAGCAACCTATAACAGAAAAATATAGCAGTAAAAGAAAAAGTAGCCTATCCTGTGTCCTGTACGTCTAAATGTTTATCTACCAAGTTTCATGAAAATCAGTCAATTTGTTTAAGAGTTATGGAGGAACATACATACAGAAAAAAATTGTAAAAATCGTCAATTTAGTTTGAGTATCATGTATAGAGGCTATAAACACGATATCTCTGAAAACAAAGTAACTTTCTCCATGACCAACCCTTATATATTATTAGTATTGATTGATAATAAGGGATTAGGTAGGAAGCGATAAGGAAATAGGCTAAGCGAAGGAAAGGAGAAGAGTCAATCGGAGTAGAATCTAAAATGGTGTGAGAATCTAAAATGATCACCTACTGCAGACAGATTTTCATTGTGCTAATAACTAACAATTTGCTCTATGCTCTTGTTGACACACTTGTTGAATCAACTACTCATGACTCATGAACATATGTATTGTACGTACGTATGTATATACTACAAACACTTTACTTAGCATTAAAAATAACATGTTTTTTTTTAAACTTTAATGATAAAAGTGCATAAAAAAATCTATTTTATTATGTCATTCATGACATCCAAGATTTTTATAAATAGAAATTTAAAATATTAAAAATATTAGAACATTTAAAAAAATAAAATGGAAATGTTTTGAAAAAAAAAAATCTGCTCAGAGTTCTGTTAGGCTATATACATAATAGATGTCTATACACCAAAAAACAATACCGAACTGGTACCCTTGGCTCTTGTTTTAGCAACAAAAAAACACCTAAAATTGACTTAATAATACAACGAAAGGGCACCTCTAACTAACTACCTGTGGAAACTTGGTAAAACAACAACAGCCTTCTTTAAAATTTGTTTATATTGTGACCATCGTAAATCAATATTTAATTGCGGTACTGCTTAGGTTTTTGTTGCATTTTTTGCTTTTGCCTCCTACAACATCGCTGGCCTAATCCCACGCCTAAACACTCGAGCCATTTTTTATTTATCTTCTATCAGCTGTTACGAGTTCAGTACTCTACATCTGTTGTATCCAGTACATTTAATGACTCCTAAAGATTCTGCACATATCCGACGGTGCAAGACAGGTAGTGTGGTGTATAGCAGGGAGATAACGTACAACCACAGAATAGATAAGAGTCGGCACTGACATGGAATGGCATGGCAAGGCACGCTTCGGCATCCCATGGCATGCCTCTGCACGTCGTGATACACCGTACACCACAGTACGCAGCCGTGTCGAGCCGGAAAACTATTCCAGGTCAGCATTGCGGTACTTAGAAGTCGGTTGTGTGTATATAATTTTGTTAAAAGATTAATTGGGATTTAGTGATAATAACACATATTGATGAACAGATGCTTTGGCATGTCGCGGAACACTACGGTCTCTTTGTTTTTAAATAAAGGAATGTGAGAGCTAAAATAATTGAAATAAAGTTAAAAATAATATGTTCAGGTAAAAATCTTTGCTATGCCGTGCTGTTCCATACCGTCAGTCAATGCCGGTCAATATAGTGAACAGCGAGCTTTTGACGGCGGTGCAACCGCCCGCGGTCGGATATGTGTCAAAAGTTTTTAAAATCGCACATTACCGCGTACATCTATATTAGTCTTTCATGAAATTACAGATTAGTTTAGAATAATCACAGATATAATATGATTAACCGTTCATTACAAGAAAACGTAGACTTTATGGCACTGAAGTAAGCCAATTCTTTTCAAAAATCAAATTGTAATAAAAATTTATAAATCGGACAGCCTAGTTGGTCCGCTTGATGATGAATCGTGGTTAAAAGAACTAAGGAGCAGCTAACTAAGCCACATACCGACAGGTATAATAATTTTATTTACTACGTATGAAATGTAATGTGGTATAGACAATAGTGAACCGGTATGTAGAAACTAAAAATAAGTGTTTGTGTTGGTTTGATAATAATTACTTTACTCGAGTTATTGTGATTCAAGACCGGTTTCTATTGTGATAGGCTTTTGTAAAATAAAACAGTAATTGTAATAATTGTAATACAAATTACAAAATATAAGACTTGTTCGTACTAGAGATAAAAGGGTTCAGGAATCTTTATGAAATAAAATGCAAGCGAAATGCATTGGACCGAGAGCCTACTCCAAAATTTAAGATTTACCTCAAATTCAAATTTAAATCATTTAGCTTTCAATATCAACTTGATTTATGGATATAGTACGATTCAGTAGGAATACAGCCGTGTAATTCTATGTTTGGTGATAATTATTGTGTTTTTGAGATTTTAGTGAACGCAATCAAAACATTTAGATTGTAAACTTATTTAAAGTAGGTATTAGAAATAGACCGTTATGAACTTCAAAACGTTAATAGCTTCTAAGGATCGGGCTTTGTTAAAGGAAGTGGCAGGAAGCATGCATTAATGAGACTTTATTAGCGAGAGATTACATAGAGCAAGGTTACTAGTCAAGAGTTTAAGAATTTAGTCGGGGGTGAAGTGTCGGACAAAAGAGGGGATTGGTCATCAGAGAATCAGAGGGAGAAGGAAGGTGTGCAGTGGTAGCCCTCGGGGCTAGCCGTGCGGTGAGCAACTTGTGAGGAAACGGTAGCGGTGCGCGCTGGTAACTCGCGGAGTTAGCCAGGCGGCACGCGTTACGCGTTGAGTTTTGAGAGCTGTGTTGGTGTTGTGACGCCGAATGCTGTACTCCCGTCACTGGCCGCAAGCCCCTGGCCTGCCGCACTCTATATGGGTGTTGGTCCCCAGGTGGTGGTGCGGAGCTGTGGTGGGTGCAGTAAGGGGCGACATTGAGAGTTGAGAGATTTACGGGGTGATGTTGAGTTGAGAGACTTAAGGGGCGATACGAAATTGAGAAATAGATGCTGGGTTAAGGGGCGGTGTGACATTGAGAGATAGTAGATTATGACATTACGAGATACATATTGAGTTTGTGGATTTCTGAAGCTCTGGAAAAGTGAACTTTGCTCTATGTAGGCTCTTACACGTTGGTGATGAGTAATATGGGGTGTATTGAGCGTGGAGTAACGTAATGTTTTCTTTTAGATTAACGCACGAGGGCGTGCGTATGTCAGGAAGGCCGTGTCGGTATGATTGTGTTTTATTTGAGGTGCAACACGTGCATTTGAGGATTGTGCGTGTAACGAAACGTCTGGCATCGGTTCGGGGGTGTGTGGGGGGTGCTGCGCGGGCGGTGGCACTCGGAAGTCTGGAGCACGCTCCAAGGGGAATCGCATGGCCTAGAGGGATCGTGGCACTTCATTCCTTCGGCTTTTAGTTAACTACTGTTATTTCGATCGTAGTAGTGATAGACTGTCGATTACAATAAGATTAGATGTCAGTGATACTCCCGATGTCGTCCTAATTATGTGTAAACAAATAAGTACAGACTCTCACGCCGGCCATTCGGACGACATACCTGTTCGTGTCTGCTATGCTAAAAATAAGGCAAGAACAAAATAATCTCCAAAAATTGAAATTGAAAGTGATATATAAAACATTACTTTTGTAGGTTAGTTCACCTCTGGTCCTAGTAATTATGTAATAATGTTAATATAATATTATACGGTCCATAAACCACACCAAATGGGTTTACGGTTTTATAGTGACTCGGATTGGATACTATGTGTGATACTTTATTGCTTTTTTTTCAATGACAGTGAAGTGGGTCGAGTCTGCTTGTCGACCGGAACGTACTCGAGTCGTACGCAAGATGAGCATTATGGATCTTTAGATAACAACAAAATGTTATTTTTATATTACAACTAGTTGGCGCCCGCGACTTCGTCCGCGTTGAAAAAAAAGTAGCCTATCCTGTGACCCGTACGTCCAAATGTTTATCTACCAAGTTTCATGAAAATCAGTTCATTCGTTTAAGTTATAGAGGAACATACATACTTACATACATACATAAATTCTTAAAAAAATTCTTAAAATGGTCAATTTAGTTTCAGTATGATGTATAGAGCCTATAAACACGATATCTCTGAAAACAAAGTAACTTACTCCATGACCAACCCTTACAGATTTATTATTAGTATTGATACTCGCATATACTTCAGCCGTTTTGTTTTCTATATAATTATATTCTCGACCTTACGGAATACCAGACCTTACAGAATGTTGACTGACAGTCATAATTAAACCAACAGATCAATTTATATTAAGCACTAGCTGTGCCTGCGTCTAGAATCTAGAATAATAGCGCGTAGGTATTATGTCAATTTATTTCACTTTTTGTAAGTATATTAACTTACAGGCAAACAGACTAAAATTCTAAAAACACTTTCATCTCGGTAACTTAAGTTACAACGTGTACAAATTGTTTTTTCGGATAAATATTTAATATACAGACACGGCTCCTTTACGACTATTATACCTTCATGAATATTGATGTCTTGTATATTAAGCATATAGTGTAGGTACTTGCGAATACAACAGAATAAAATATAAACATGAATATTATAGTCGATCGACGGTATTAAATTATTGAAACAACAAAATAAATAGTTGTTAATTTAGGTTTTGCTAAATTAAATTTTCTTTGTAAAACCTAATCTAACCTAGTGTTGGAAAAGAAAATATAAATAATGTTATTTGTATAAATATTTCTATAAATATCACGTTGCTCTGTGAGGCTGTGAATATAAACAGTGCAAGGCGAACAGATTGGTGTGCACTGTAGGCGGGTGGCGGCCTCCACGCCTACGCCATAGGAACACATGTTTACATCTGCTACCAGATCCCCTTAATTTAATGAAACAATTTCTTCTTTTTCTTTTCAATCAATTTTGTTGGATTCTAAATATAAACACACGAATTATTTGTAGTTGCGCGTCGATATCTTTTCTTTTAAACAGTTTAATTTTTTTATAATTTAAGAGCTGAACTTTAGAACAAAAAAAAATTATAAAAGCACTCCTCTGTTAAAACGGAAGCTAAATTTTTATATACATAATATAAGTAGTTAAAGATTTAACTAATGAAAAATCCATGATATACGTAATTTTGAATGAAAGTGAAAACATGTGGTCTAGATTTGGAAAAATTGAAATACCAATGATCTATCGAATAGAACTAGGCTTGAAAAAAAAAATGAGGAAAATAAACACTGACCTGCCATTGCGCAGGGGTGATGACTCCTTTGGCGCACTTGTTGTTGTTGTTGTGACATCCTCGTGCGTTAGCTTGCGAAGAGTTCTCGGCGAGACTGGTGTCTGTGGTTCGGGAGTGGCTGTTCGTTCTTCGTCATCGTCCTCTATGGGCTTGTACCCTCGGTCGCCGCCGAGAGCTCTGCGGACGAGCTCAGGGCTGGCGAGACGGTTGGAGGCGCGCAGCATGCCGGGACGTAGACCGGGCGCGCCGTAGGTGAAGGGTGCGGAGTCGGCGCGCGCGTGATACGGTATGTCCGCGGGCCGGTCGGCGTTCGAGTGTTGCGTTGTGGAGGCCGACGGCGCCGGCGGGTCGGGTAGAGCGCTCACAGTACGTAGCATGTCGCCTAGCAGTGCGTCGAGTTCGTCTGGCGGGCTGGGGGCGGCACGGCGGCCTGCAGACGATATGCCAGAGTCCATAGAAGCGCTCAGCGGTGAAGCGGGCCCTCCACCGCCTGCGCGCACTACTGTAGCGTAGATAGAACCGTCAAGAGGACCGAACGTGTGCGCTGCTTCTGACCCCTCGCCCACCTCACCGCCTGACCCCGAACCCTCCACGCTACAGTTGTTCTCACCTGCAAGAGATCGTTTATATTTCCCATGTGCATATTTACAGCAACAGAATTCATTCCGCCAAATATTTGTAAATTTTAGATCCGGCAATTCCTTTATTATTATCAAATAGAATATTCTTAATTCTCTCAAATCCCTGAAAACATTAAATGTTGCAAGGAGTTCAGACACGATGGATAAAGTTAAAAACATTAAGGTCAGCGAAGTCAAATGTGTTTAGTGATGGTTTAATTACGAATAGCTTTTAAATTGGATTCGTTTCGTTCCAATAAAATAGCCCAGTCGTTTGCCGACATCAGTGCGTCGACGGCTCGACGCCGATGACGATACAAGCACGGTACCAATGCCAACTCGTCAATGAATTAATTACACAAATAGTAATGGAAATAACAAGCTAAAATTATAAACTAACCCCCGACTTTCTATTGACCCCAAACACGCTATATCTGCTGTAAGCTGCTAAGGAGTTAGACATAACGCAGACTACTTGATGCTGCAGCATCAGGCCAAGGTTACCATGTCATAGAAATGCCACCGAACTAACAGTATACCAAATTTCACATCAATCGAACACGTGAAAGTTAGTGAAATACCTTCTTTAACTACGAAATGAGCTGATGGTCTTCAAACGGCTGAACCGAGCTTTATAAATCCCGATTAAGTCAGTTTTCAAGAAAAAAAATCATTACTTTGGGAGCTACGATTCCAGTCAGACAGTCACACAGATACACACGTCAAACTTATAACACCCCGTTTTTGAGTCGGGTGCCGTGAGTTAAAAATGTGTGGTCTAGTAGTTTACTGGTATACACAGACGGACGATGGATACGCCGAGTACCGAGAACACGGCGGTATCGGCAGTCCAACAACATCCTTAAAAGGGCAAAGTTCGCTTCCCGTTATCCCGGCTGTAGGACACCGTTGTTTGATGGAATGCCGGATGATTGGCCCTCATTATTACAATGATAATTGTCCGTTCATTATTGCGAAATAAGTTTTCTTAAGGTGGTGTATTTTCAATACAAAATGTTTTTGAGATATTTATATGTCATTGCATACGCTTCTATTAAAGGGTCCCAAGACAAATTACCTTAGAATTATGTAAATTTACTGATGAATCAATATTGGTATATAGAAAAATCTGTGACTCAAGTGCTTAGTGATTACCTACTCGGCTGATGGAGCTGCTAGGAATTAATGCTGAACATTTTCTTTATTGATACACGCGTTTAGTGTTTGTTAATATATTTTTTTCACCTGTTAGGTTTTTTGACAGATTCTTCCTCCTAGCATCTGTATTCCGACCGATCTTATTTTTATTATATAAATTCAATATTATTATAATCATATAAAAATTAAGACTGAAATTTGGTCCTATACAACAAAGAACAGTTTTATTAAATTTATTTTATCCTTTAGGATAAAATTATTTTAGTTATATTTTTTATCCTTTAGGATAAAAATATAACTCTTTTTACCAAAAAAAAAACCGACCAAACCGTTTTTTATGGATGCCATTGTCAGAATTGGACCAAATAGAAATAGGGACCACACGGAAAGCACCAGCTTTCAAATAAAAAAAGAATCGTTTCACCCAGTCGAAAGTTCTGAAGTAACAAACATAAAAGAAAATACAGTCGAATTGAGAACCTCCACCACTTCCTTGTCGAAATGTTGAGACTTTTTTTACCGGAATGTAGATTTTTTTCATAGAGTGATCTAAGTTAATTTTAAAACGGACAATACACATATAACATTTTGAATAACTGTGTATATTAATTCGACCCCGGACAGGGTAACTTACGAAGATAAAGTAAAGGATAAATAAGTATCGCCATAGATTTTTCACGCAACTGATGGTAGAAGATGTGAGCGGAAAAAGAGACAGAGGCGGTTTGCGACTTTGTTTTATATATTACCTAAAGATTTTATGTGTAAAAAAGCTGATACGTTACTAAAATGCCAGACCTTATTGAGAGATAAAACATGACATTACGAAACAGGTAACCTCGATATTGTCAAAAGTCTCACCGTACATGAGGAGTGAGCAAGTAACTGTGCGCAGGTTGTGGCAGTTCAAGGTGGCGGCCGAACAAGGAAATAACCTATAGTATAGTGGGTTGGCCATAAAGCTCATGTGGTATCAAAACATAAATTCAAAACATTTATGAAAGTAAAAATCAGATCTCGACTATTATTTTGGATTTTATTGTCATAGCTCTTATTCCCGATTTTTTTTTAAATTTTTTCACACACCTCAAAAGGGAAATATTATCTACTAGCTGGCGCCCGCGACTTCGTACGCGTTGAAAAAAAAAAAGTAGCCTATCCTGTGTCCTGTATACGTCTAAATATTTATCTACCAAGATTCATGAAAATCAGTTAATTCCTTTAAGAGTTATGCCTACACTTACAGATTTATTATTAGTATTGATGATAACATTAAATAAAATATAGTATTAGTATGATAACATTTAAAGGTACTTTTAAGGATACTTAGATGTAAAAATATAGCTAAGTACGTACAGGAAAGTTGGCTGACTTTACTATCTTTAAGTCTGCTGAACTCTAATACTCGCAGATATATTATTTCGATGATCTAATATCAGTAAAATCAAAATAATAAATAAACGTACGACACATAAAAGTTTTGTTCAACGTTTGCAACAACCGTTCGAAAACTAAACTGAGGTTGTCAATAACGCAATTAGTGTGAAGTGATCAACGTCAGCGTCTGGTGACCGTCGGCGTCGGGCGCTGTTAAGGAAGACGCGGTTATTTCTGTGGTGTCAACGAAAATAACGCGGCGGGTCGAGCTCGAGGGCTAGTGTTACGAAATGTGGCAGGAAGAGGATATACGCGCCACTATGGCTCCACTATACAGTCACACATGCTGAATCTTAATATAATATGTAAGTATATCTAGCAGGTTTTATTTTCACAAAAAAATATGACGACCAAAAACCTGCTACGTTCTGCCTAATATTCAAACGAAACTGGAATCATCGTCTCATCCTATCTCGTTTTAAAATTAGACAGAATGAAAAAGATAACTGGTTTTTATCATACATCTATTCGCAATAAAAATAAAAAGAATCTTTTTAGTTTTTAACGGTAAAATTAAATGTATATCCTTTTTTTTATTGCAAATCCGTTTATTTGAGATAAAAGATTAATAATAAGGATTGGCTTTATTAAGACACAAAATGTTCAATCTCATTTAACTGTATACAAATAACAATATACCTATACGATACTAAACATAGTATGAGCTTCCTTGATTTTATAATGACCTTTCGAAAAGACTATACACATTACGACCTGTTTGTACCACAGATGATGAGATGAGTCCTATAGTAACAGAGTGATTTATTGTCGGCTTTTAGTTTCACTAATGAAAATGAGCGTGACTGTAACACCAAGCTGGAACACGCACATGTCACGCCCCATACACAAATAAGGTTTCGTCGAATTTCTCTCTTCTCTCGTCGTAACCAATGACTAAATACATCGCTGTTAAAAAATTGACGAGATCGACAACGCGAAGGAACACACGAAGGTGAGCACGTAATCACGGCCAATGTTTTGCCATGATGTCATCGAGCCGACCAACCTTCCTTCTACGAATTTGTAAACTTTACTTATTATTATTTTTGCTTTGACTTGACCGTTTTCGTATGCTCGTACGTTATTTTAGAAGCGAAGATCTGACTACTTACATACATATAATAGTTGGTACGGGTACTTCTTTTGAATTACAGCTGGTCTATCTTGTCTCATTAAAGTCTAATTACGAGTACATAAAGAGTTGAGAAAGCAGTATATTGAATATATAGATATGTATTATACGTAAATTTAACTAAGCAATTACTTTTGTTACATTTTATTCAGACAGTACTTTATATACCTAAGTTGTAAATGTTATAACACTATTCCTCAATTCATAGAATCCAAATATAAGGCAAGTAAAAATATAATACCAAAAATATAATTATAGAAATACCAGCCAATCGATCAAATATTTTGTTTGAAACATTAAAAATATTTACGAAAATATTATAGGTGCTGTTAAAGAACATTTAAACGTTAAATAATAAATTTATTATATGAGAATATAAACCTAAAAAGAAGAAGAGTAGACTACAGGCCACCCACTCTTCTTTCTCTATTCTCAGATTAAAATAAGTAAGATTATTTTTTTATGTTAGGTGTAAATAGGATATATTATTTCGATGGTAAATAGATGCTAACAGTGTACTAGCTTTTTACTTATGTTTACGAGTACTGGTAACTTAAATGAAATGCTGCCAAAAAGAACATTTTTTAATTCTTGTCTTTCATATTAATAAAAGATATATTACAGCATATTATGTTGTTACAAAATGTTAAGTTAAAAAAAAAGCTTAGACGAAACCGTTCTCACGGTTCCCGATAAATTGGCAAATGGGAAACCAAACCAGTTGAGGCGGTTCAACGAGACAGTAAAAATCGCATGGTCGCTGACGTCACCGTAACCTTTACCTCATAAGCTACGATATACAAGTATTATAGTACCTATTTATACTTTAATACATTACGGTAATCCATTTTGCACTGACCTCGAATTAATGAAAACAATAATGAAACTCCAAGGTGCTACATTCTACAAAAAAATGTAGTAGCAATTTCATATAATACGCGGATTGAGCGATTGTATTGCTACTTGTATATATTATTTTAATTAATTTTACGATAAAGTAAGCAATACATACAAAAACTCAGCAAGAAATAATAACTCACGTAATAAAAAAATAAAAACTATTTCAATAGCATTAAAAAAAAACTACAATAATTTTAACAATAATAGGAAAATCTTAATGAAGAGATCACAAAAAACTTCTTCGAAAAAATATTTTCAAATGACGAAAGAAGAAAAATGCTTCCTTCCTACTTGGTATTTAAATTTTGTAAAACTGTTAAACGAACGATTGTGTTATTTAGGTAATTGGAATTAAGAGTGGGTGATATATTGCCAATTGCCAAGTTATTTTCGATTCGTTTTATTCGCGGCATTAACATGCAGCGACAACGTATGTATTTAAATATTGACGAACCTTAAAACAAATCGGACTTTAATGTTTAGTATAATAAAGACAATAATGCGGTCTCCTCGTGTACTTTTTGCGGGCAATGTCCATCGGTGACTTTTATAGTGTGACTCAGATGTGGTCACGGTTCGTTCCTTTAAAATTAATATATGTCGACGTGTGACGAATATGTCGGACAGCCCTAAGGGTCCGACTCTCTTGTAAGAGTACGACGAGCATACATCAACCGATTCATCACGCCAGTCAATTAGTGGGCAGGCGCCTGCGCTTCAACGTCTACAAAGACCTTCTCTGATCTCGTTTCTCTGACACAATGTATTGTTCATCTCATTAACAGTCATTGTTGAGGAGAACACAAGTAACTAAACACTTGTTTTGTGTTATGGCGTTGTTCTGTTGTAATATTGCTGTTAAAGATATAATATAAGATACAATACTTCAGAAAGGTATCCATAAATCACGCAGCTGCTAAGTCAAAAAAACAAAAGATATCATTCTATCGATATCAGATAGGTATAGACAATTTGATTGTTTCAATTTTATTTTGTGAATTACAAAATGTTAATCATAAGTTAACGAGTGTTATATATGGAAAATATATATAGTTTTTCAAACTTTTCCAGAAAATATACTGTCATAGAATATCATGAAAATTTATTTCCAGATAAGAGGTATTCGTTTTTTAACAAGTTTTACTCAAGGAAATAAAATCCCTAAATTTATCGCTTAGCGCAGGTTTTTTTTTTTAAATAATATTGAAGTCCGAGGAAGGTTCTTCTGAAGAATAAAAAAAATGCCCGAAAAAAACGTAAATCCTACAATCTTCTTTATATATCAGCTGCCACAGTCCAATAGCTTTTGACAGAACTACGTTTTTTCGAGTCAGCAAGTTTTTTTTGAATAAATATAAAATCCGATTCTTGCGAGTTTCAGTAGTTTTTAATATACACTCGCCTTAATTGTGAACTTGTGTCGCCCTACTTACCTCAATTGTGTTTCTGTCTGCTAATCCGTGATTATCCTTCTTATTTTTTCATTGTAAATTATAATTCATTTTCGTTTTGGTGCACAAAAAATATGTATAAACATAAATACAAATTAATTTTATATTACGAAAATTGACGTGTTAGTTGCGGTGCAAAATGCACGCCGACCCGAACGGCGGCGAACGCGCGACTGGGCGGGCGGCGCGCGGGCGACGGACGACGCTGGGCGGGCGGCGACACGACACTCGCCCAGTCGAACACATGACACTAAAATAACCACGCACCTGCGACTCCGCAATAAAAGCACCTCTAACTGCCTCTTTGTCAACTAACGATACAATAATGACACATTTTCATGCGGGCTTCCTTGGTATAACTAATAAAGCAGTACTGACTGGCGCCCGCGTCTTCGTTCGCGTTGAAAAATGGAAAATATAGCACCTGAGAAACGCCTCACTTATCTTTATCGTTGTGAATTTTTAAAATATTTTTAGACGATCTCTAGGGAACCTAACATCTTTCAATGATAAAAAGTATTGTTTATTTTTATACAGATAATAAACTATATGTGTGTCAAATTTCATCCAAATCAGTTCAGCCGTTTTTGCGTGATTCAGTAACAAACATCCAAACAAATATACAAAGTTTCGCATTTATATTAGCAAATATGAATAAATACATAAATATGAATTAGCTGCATTATATTAATATTAATAGATACAGTCATACCACGTAAGATCCATTAGCAATCAGAAGAAGTAATAAATAAAAAATTTAGAGGAAATAGAATTATTTTTTTTAATTTTAATTTTCAACTATCCAATTTTCAGGTTTTTTTGTTAATATTTTTTTTTTTCGTTAAAACAAAGATAATTTATTATATCATGATTTTATGAATACACATAATTATTACATTAAACATTTTTATGTTTTTTTATAGAACAACGCATCGTATAATTTGTTATCTTGCTAACAGACACATTATATTATGAAGAACATATCTATACTAATATTATAAGCTGAAAAGTTTGTTTGGTTAAACGCGTTAATCTCAAGAATTTTTCAATTCGAACCAGTAGCCGAATAGAAAAATTGTATTCTTTTTGTGTTGGATAGTCCATTTATAGAGGAAGGCTAATAGGCTATATAACATTATGAACGCGGACGAAGTTGCGTGCACCAGCTAGTTATACTATAAGTTTAAGAACACAGAACAACTCTATAAGTAGCAATTCAGCTGTACCAGCGTGTCACCAGTAAATGCTCCTGTCCTCATCTGTGGTATTTACCTTTTGAATTTATATACTTTAATCTTATTTTAGCACTGTTCGGAAGCTTTTTCCCAATTTAAAAAAATCTATCAAAAAATTGACTGGCATTTTATGCTGATTACTAATGATCAAACATACGAGTAATTATACTAAATAAATCTACAGAATTTGGGTGATAAATTTCACTTGTATGTAATACGATGTAAATATAAACAGTGTTGCCTTGTTGCGTTACTGCATTCGGACATCCTGGAGAAGTGTATTGTTAGATTAGATCCACATCTGCTAACAGTAACTCCCACACCAAGTACCAGACAATTTCGCGTTCACTTAACAGAAATAACACACAAATTGCGGACGTTCGGTTAATAACATTATTGCCTGCAGTTACCTACATTGTAAACTTAGGAAATCCTTGCAATTTTATTACCAGTTTCTATACCCACTTCTTACAAAGGACAGTATGATGTTAGGTATTTCTTCTCATTTTTTTAACCCCCGACGCCCGTCACAAATCGGGGTGTTATAAGTTTGACCTGTGCTTGTGTGTATCTGTGTGTCTGTCTACGAAATCGTAGCTCCACAACGGATGGACCGATCTGTATTTTTTTTCGTTTGAAAGCTGACGTGATCTAGCTAGATTATTCTAGATGATTCTTAGCTATAGTTTATGAAGACCATCAGCCCATTTCCTAATTGACGAAGGGATATCAGTTTCACTAACTTCCACAAGTTCGATTGATGTGATGTGATGTGATAAAGATGTGATCAAATGTATGGTATACATTTGTTTTACCAAATAAAAAATAGCAAGGTAATTATAAACTTGTAAAGTATAGATTTTTGGTTAATTTATCCTTGGAATCGTAGCGTTAGAGGGGCAAAAAGGAAGTGTTGTGGCAAAAAGGAACTGCTGGAAGATTTTATTTAAGAATGAGATTCTGAAAACACTTCAGTATCAACAGCAACTAAAATTCACTAAAATATCTCTTTATGAAAAAGTGCAGCACCCTGTGACATTGCTTGTGTTCTATGCGACGGTAGCCGTTTACCTTTCAAGTGGACCGTCAGCCTGTCTGACGACCTTTACTTTAAAAAAAACTGCCAAGTTTATGATTACAAAACCACAGTATCTCACCATAATAAATGATTGTAAGAGCTAAAATAAATGTAACAAGGCGTGTCTCTTACCTGGGTCCTCGTCTGTGAGTGTGGAGAGTGGTCGTAGATGCTCGAGCGAGTCGGCTCTAGCTAGTGTGTCGGGCGCGGCACGGAGAGGGGCTGCAGGGGTAGGGGCAGGGGCTGCGCCGCTGCTGCCTTCGCCTCGAGCGAATATTAGCTCTACAGCACCATCACTTGGAAACGCTGCATCTGTTACGGAATAAATAAAAAAAATTACTAAACCAGAAATTAAAGTGTAACTAAAAGTCCAAGACAATGTTATTTTCAAGTATCCTACTATTATTTATAAATGTGAAAGATTAAGAAAATGATGTATGGATGGATGTTTGTTACTCTTACACGCAAAAACTGCTGGGGCCCTAGCCAAGAACCAAACCAATGCAAATGTATCGTTGCGTTCTTACGAAACGAAAGAAATAAGGCCCGGTGATTGGTCAAAATTTTATGTAGGCGTTACAACAACCAATCACCGGGCTTTATTTCTTTCGTTTCGTAAGAACGCAACGAAACGTTTGCATTGGTTTGGTTCTTGGCTAGGGCCTCTGAAAGGATTTGGTTGAAATTTGTGGCACAGATAGTCCTATATTAACCTGTATGTTAACCTGTATACTTTTTATTCTCAAATATGTTAGGCTAGGTAGGTTAGGTTAGGTAGGTTACACTGTTATACTAACAGTGTAACCTACCTATAACTAACTAACTAACCTATAACTAACTTGTCTATACTAACCGTGTGCAGCGTAATCTAGCTGTTGTTTGGTGAAGGAGAGAGTATGGTCGGTAACGGCGCACGTATGGAATTGACAAGCGAAGACTAGCTGCCGCCGTGCTTGTTGCTGTTGTTGGTGGTGCTGGTAGGCGGGACGACGGTATGCGCGCACCAGTATGTCGCCCCGAAGTGCTAGTCTGCCGACGCCCACCGTCCAACCGCCTCCACTCAGCATGTACAAACCTAAACAGAAATAGATAATTAACGGAGGAAGTGTCATACAAAAACGAAGTAGTCTTTGATCAAATACAAAAACGAAAATCTTTGATCTAGCTCAAAGAACTAAAAAACTGAGTAGAGAAGTAACCGTTATACATGATTCGACATGAAAATCCTTATGTTAAATTAAAAGAATTGTTACGGTTTAAAAAATATTTTTGGTCCTTCGAGCCAGTTTTTTTTTTTGATTGTGTGATAGAATTAGCTTCAACGATCACGTATCAAAAGATTTTTTGTAAGAGGCCCTATAATACAGAATGGGGTAGTAAGAAAATAAGATAGAATACGAGACATGAGGAGAATATAGAAACGAGTTTTGATATCCTTCACTCACGCACTTAAATACAATAGAAATTTATGTTGTTATTTTCAAGAAGCGGTTACTGCCGCCAGATGGCTTGCTTAATTTATGACTGTATTCACTCACTACAACATAATGTAGCGACATCTACAATTTATACAGTTAAAATTTAATTGCCTTATGCTTCCATTCAGACAAAGTTATATTATATTCTCAAACTATACAGCGAGTATTTATATCCATATATTTACCTGATGTATAGACACAGACGAAGTTCTCGTATATCTTGATGAAAGCAATGGCAGGAGATGCATTCGTCAGTTGAACTGCGCCGGCGACGCTCACGTGCGTCAAGTGGAGCGGCGCGGCGTTGACGCGAATCTGTCCCGCGAGTAAACCCGCGAAAGTGTCTATGTATCGCTTGTTGGAGGGCAGCGTGAATACGGGAACGCGATCGTCCAGGTATCGTCGCATCGCGTAGCGGTCTAGCGCGTGTTCTGGTGCACCGCAAATCGCCGAGTAGTGCATGTACGCAGCCACGAGCACTCCTAGTCGCTCTCGGTTCCCCCTGAACAAAATAAAAAATCGATTCTATTTACAATGTCAGCGGTTATAAACAGACATGCTGACGGTCCACTTGATGGTAGGTGGATACCGTCGTCTATAACACCAGCAACACCCCTGGTGCTGCATGATATACTGATGGTACCTACCGTCAATATATATTTTTTTATGTTAAGGCCTTAACATAAAAAAAAATAATTAATACTGTTTCTCATTCTTTAAACTAGTCCCGTGAAATTATGGTTAATTATGAACATTTGGCTTGTTACTTAAAAACTCCACACACAATCCTTCTTTGTAAATAGAAGTCACAATCGTTTCTTTTATTTGGGTCGAACAGAACAATAAACCGATCAAAACAATGCATGATTTACGAAATTATTTTCAACAACAATAGCAGTGGTACCTACCACAGATTAAATTAGAAATAGGTTATGTTTAGTTTATACATACATTGTAACGTAGCTAATCACACGTTCCCTACATAAACAACTTAAATTATTACCTAACAATTTATTTCTACAGTTTTCTACCACCCATAGTATAATACCACCCATACCATGAGTGTATAATGACCGCACTCGCTAGTAAAATATTTATATGAAAAATTGTCAATTTTCAATGTAAAATCGACATACACACATAACTACACACATTTAATTATATTATTTTTTTCATGCCCATAATTTATCCTTATGGCCTACTCCCAAATTAATAGGGTGGATAAGTAAAACTGCGGTAAATAATAATTCCATCGAAATAATCTTGATTAAATAACTAATAAGCCTGGATCCACCGCCGAGCCGCGGCCCTTATCTGGTCGTCAGTCCGCCTTTCGGGTGGACTTATTGCGCTGCGCTTGCCGGTCCGTGATGGCTTCTACTCGAGAAACTTCCGGCCCCAGCGCCCCAAGTGGCTCCTGCGCTCCTCGTACTGTGTGTCCTGCCCACTGCCACTTCAACTTACTGATCCGTCCGCTGGCTTATGTCGGTAACTTTCGTACGTCTATGTATCTCCTCATTTCTGATTCGATCTCGTAGTGTACCTACCTAGAGCATAGCCCTCTCCATAGCACATTGAGTGACATTTATTTACATTTAGAGTATAATAAACCAAAATTTACCAAGCAAGTAGTACAGCGATGTTTTTCGGGTGTGCCGCTAGCCAACTCTCGATATGTTTACAGGCAGCGCAAAGACGTTCTAGCGGTGGCGCGAGATCACCCGCCCAGCCGAGAGAGCGCGCTCGTCCGAACACCGCTCGTGCTAACTGCCCACCGCCACTGTCACCTCCCACTTCGAACACCTGAAAAAGAAACCATACAAATATAATAACATTAGGGATTAGGGAACTCATCTTGTCACAGTAGCCACTAGCCACCCTCTTATAGAAGAACACAGAGAATTAGCAGTTTCTTGTAGCAGCGTTTCGGTGTACCGAAAACCTTACTTAAAAGTAAGGCAAACCCTAAAGTAACAGACGTCGACAGAGTCAGTCTGTCCTTATCACATCCTTTAACCTAAGAAGGTTTAGAAGTGCACTTGAATCCACCTGATGCGGTTAACAAAGGTAACCAGTTACCATCAATTAAGTTATCAGGCCATCAGGTCGCCTTTAATCTTCGACATAAAAAAATACTCTATCATAACTTGATTTCCTATTTTACTCGTGTTTACTTGGTTTGTATTCATTATTTACTAGCTGTGTCCCGCGGTTTCACCCTTTCAGAGTTTAACGGGTCCAACCAACTAAGCAAACTCATTATATTGGTAAAAGTAAACATTATTGTATTAACTAGTAATTACTCATTTGCAATAGTATTACTCATTTAGAATAGGCACTACAAAGTTATCAGATAAGTTTAAGTATGCTTGAAATATGTTTAATATAATACACACTTTCGTACTTAATATAGGTTACAGTAATACGAGTACGAATAATTTTTATACAGGATATATATATTTTTTTTTACTTTTTATTTTATAAAAATAGAAAACCTTGTATCAAATAGCTTTAGATTGTAAACTTCGTTATGTAAAACTATATTTTAAGCCTTCGACTTCTGTTTTGTTATGTGTTTTTTTTTTAACTTGACTATTAGCACATTCGTTGCTGTTATACTAGAAAAAAACTTACCATGAAATGCTTCCCATGTTTATTGTTGAGCATGTGAGCAGCTTGAGCCTCCGCATGAGTGTCGCGACCAGGCAGGTGTAATGCCAGCATGCGCTCAGCAACATAACACAGATCTAGCCGGGAGTTGGGAGGACCACCGGGATAGCTCGCTGAACGCGGTCCGCTCTGAATATAAACAATATTATTACTTAATTTATGACGTACGAGTGATCGTGGTACGCTTGATAAAGCAATAAATCTCGCCTAAAAACTAGTTCAAAACGTAATAAAGATTCAGCGCAAATGTGTTTTAGGCGACGGTAGACACGTCTGTCGACCTTAACATAAAAAAAAACAGTATATTATTTAAATCGTAGAAGGAAAGCTAAATTTTTGTACGGGCATAATATTGGCCACTAGTACTAAACAAATATTTGAAATCAAATAATTACAATAGCTACGAAGTATAACGTGAGACTTATGATAATTATATGTATGACAAAACAAAGGGATCAAGATATTGTAACAAAATTAAATTAATTAAAAATTATTAAATTAAATACTTACAAAATTCCACAAAATCTATATCATGAGAAATTTTATTCAGTGTATTAGTTGATTTTGAAAACTATCAACAATAAAAAAAAATTAATGTAGTTACCTACAAATAAAGATTCGTATACGAAAAGTTATAAACATAAATAATACTTATTTTTTTCTAATTATAATTCAATTTTAAAAGCAATTTATAAGTTATATTTGGGTACCCAAACAAATGGGTTAATGTGCAATAAAAAAGTTAATATAGCTTTTATAAATGAAATTCTCGCTTTAAGTTCAATAATAAAATGAGATTAATCTACTTTAGTTTGAAATAATTTTAAATATCGAGGCAAACCTAGTAAAAGTGTCATAAATACCGCGTAAGAGCATCAAAACCGATTATATTATACTATTGGGCCAAGTAATCCCTTAAAACTCAAATCTTCGCATTAATTTCATATTTTAGACGATCACGAAATTGTTAAAGCGATTAAAGTTATAAAAACAGAGATCACGGTTAAACATCAGTCAGATTTCCTTTTCATGTCAATTATAAGAGTAATGAGTTACAATAATGTTTTAATTGCCTTGTAAAGGCACGTGTTCAAAGGCCATTTATCTTTAGGTTTGCCACCATTGCGATTGAACGTTGAAATATATACACAAACCGCCTGTTATTAACTCCGCCTTTGACAGGTACTGTAGATATAATAAATTTTGTTAATTATCATTCTATAAACGGGCGAGATATCGTGGATAAATACATACTTGTTCTCTTATGAAGGCGGATCCTGCAGGAGTGGCGGGTGCGCTCACAGCTCGCGTCTGTAACAAAAGTTATTAGGATTATTTAAATGATTGTTCTGCATTGAAAAACGGTCAAAATGATTATATGAAAAATGCCGCGATTGTTGTTCGGGCACATTTATTTTTTATACAAGTTCCCTAAATATTTACGGATTAAAAATTAATCTAGTTATTTGAGTTGGAATTTATAACACGACAGTAACTTATTTAATCTGAGCTATAACTTTTAAATAATAATAATAATTTATTTAAGCATCACAGTAACTTATTATCAATACTAATAATAAATCTGTAATGTAGGTATTGTATGTATGTATGTTCCTCCATAACTCTTAAACGAATTAACTTGGTAGATAACGTGCAGGACACAGGATAGGCTACTTTTTTTCTTTTTCAACGCGGACGAAGTCGCGGGCGCCAGCTAGTGTTTTAAATATATATGTTTTAGTCACCGAGGTTTAGATTTTAAGAAGTTAGGTATCAGATAAATTACGTTTTAATATAAATATAATTAGGTATAATAATATAAATATAAGATATTGAATGAGACTTTTGTAGAATAGCTACAAGTACATTACGACATTTAAAAAGTGAAACAACATTTTTGCAAACTGGAAACAGTGTTCTGAGTAGATTAACGTCGAGGAGCGCAATTTGTCGGAGTCTATCGCGATCGCGATCGGATGGCCGCGTCAGCCTCAATAAAGCTGACAAATGAACGCTTACAACTAGGTGTGGCCTAAGTGATTACTGCAGCTAGCTGAGGCAAACCTTGAGATCATTAAAAACTGCATTGTCATTTTAAAACTATACTTTGTTTCAGGATTTACATCACTGGCATCTGTTAATATTATTTTTATAACAGAGTGTACCTACCTAGCTTAAATGGGAGCATTAAAGTCAAGGGAAATTTATTAACAAATCAAAATATGAATACCAAGAAGCTATATTAATATGCTAATTCACTTTTAATGGTCCGAAAAATTAAGCTATATATTTTCAGGAAAACTTATGTGTTTAGGTACACTGTGGTCAAAAACAAATTTTAATTATCAATGCTGACTTTGTAGCAATTATTTCATTAAACATTCTGCTCCAGTCTCGTGCTCCTACTATAATAAATTCTCCTGCTGATAGGAGCACAAAGACGGCGTGTCTTTGTGTTCCTATCAGTTCTGATACTCCTACTGCAATGGATGTGGTTACGTATGCAAGTAGGAGCATAAATTTTTTCAATATTCTCATTTTAATAAATGATTTATTTTCTTATCGGGTGAAATAAATGCGTTAATAATTTTTTGAAGACAATAATCTAGGAATGTTATCTCATTTTAAATTCATATAGTTAATTTGGAAGATAATGATTTTAAAAATACATTATCGAAGGCAATTAAATAGTTTTTTAATATTTATCAAAACTTAGTTTTATAAAAAGAATTAAAACTATGAGAAATCTTTTCAACGATTTTTTTTATTAAGTTTACATCTTAAGACTAAAATAGTTAGGTACGTATACTATACACGGACCGTCGATTTCCTCGCTCCAGACTGTGTAGTTGAACGTGCCCGTTGGTCAAGCGCAAGCGCTCGTATGGCACGTGTTCGTGCACTTTGCAGGTGAAACGCCGCACGCCACAAAGCAAACGCCAGTCTATGCAATGCGCGCGCAGCATCACTGCTCTCCGCGCGTCGAGCTCGCATTTCGATAAATCACCAAACACCCACCCCATGTCCTCTCTTATGCATCATTCAATTCACAGCTAAAAAGAGTCATCGTTCCTAGCTAATATTTTTATTATTATTTTTCAACATTTACGCTCTGAAGAAAGGTCATATTATTATTTAACTTAAAATACAGGACAATATTCGAATTTTCTTCCTTCTCAAGTATTTTCCTACTTTCCTTAGTTTTTAGTCTAGCCTGCTCTAATCACAAATAAAAATGCGTGTAGATAATTATTGTAAAAATATTCTCATTGAAAATATTATCATCAGAAAAATGTTGTCATATTTTATTTATTTCCTCGCATAATTGAAAAAGTAGAGAGTAGGTATAACTCGGGTGTAACTGTATTACACCTTAAAATAGAACACTCATACGCTTCGCTTGCTCGTGCGCTTAAACATCCTCTTGTTTAGTTGTTTACTTATCGCCCTTGTCCTACTTAAATATTATTACTACTTAATATTTAATATTTACTACTTAAATAGTAGAATGTCTAAAATTTTTTATTTTATTACTGAATCTGATCATTTTTAATCTTTTTTTTTTTTTAAATAAAAGACTAATTCATTTTTCTTGCAGGCGAGAGTGGTCGGCGAGACGCAGGACGAATGACATCGCCTGTCTCTCGACGCCTGAGGGCATGCGCCCCTGCACTGCGGCATCCTTGAATAGCCCAAAAAGTAGTTACTTCAAAAACGTCTGTACAATCTATCTCTAGAAGCGACAAGGTTATTATTATTTTAACTCTATTATCAAGAGTAATTAAAAATAGTAAGTCCATTCATAGTTTTTTTCTAACAAAAACCAGTTATACAAACTAAACTAACTAAAGCGATAAGATTAGAAGAACAAAAGTTTTTCATTGTAACCATGACCTTCGATGTTTTAATATGTGGCACACACAGAGGGTGAATAACCTCGGGGGTTAGACACATCTAAATAAAAGATCGTCACATGTAAGCATTCCTTTGAAACGTACATTCACCGACTGCAGACATATTAGGGGCATTTTTCATTCAGATTCCTCTATTATTTGTATGTCTTTTGAACTGAAATACGAACCTATATTATACAGTTTTATTGTTATGAAATTCGCTACAATAGCTACTAAACTTGAAAGTAAGGCTTGTTATATCTCTTTGTAATATTTATAGGAAGTATAAATTATAATTACATATTTGTAAAATAAGAAAACATAAGTTTTGGTTATTTTTAAATATAACATTTTGTCAAATGAATGAAATTATATATTTTTATATATTTTTTATATATTTTTATATATTTTTTAGATTGGAAAACCATTATTTAACTTTATAAAAAACACACATCACACATTAAACGTATTAACATCGTATTTGTACTGGTTCTGAAATTTTAATTATCTAACAAAAACGGTGTTATACGTATGAGAACCCTTTACATTTTGTCTACATGATTGTTTTATTTTTTGTTAATTAGTACACAGCACGCTTCGACGTGAAATCCCGCATTAAAAAATCACTAAAAACTTTGTGATTGGATAAAAGTTGACGCGATCGTTTAAAAATAATGGGAGACGTCCCTCGCGGCGTCGGGAGAAGAACTGGGCGCCGCAGCGTCCCGGCCGGCGCTCGACTCTCTGGCGCGACGCCGCGTTGCCCGGCAACCGAACGCACATTTTCCGCACTGCACTCCCATCTAATACACTACACACATATCTATCCCTATGTTTTGGTGATGTAATCAATGATTCTTGTTTTCATCTATAACTCAGACTAGCTGGAGACACTTGCGGTGTACATATTATATCTATTCCCATTTAATTTGAATCATATTTTTTATTTTAATGTTACACTTACTGTAGTAATGTACGAGTAATGTCATATAAAGAGGATTTTATAAAATTACATTATTTTAGATTGACCTAGACTAAATTATACTATGTGTAACTAACTCTCACAAATGAAAAAGGGTGAAGCAATTAGTAAAATTATTAGATCAAATTCTATTCAGTTTTAATAGTTAGCTGGATAGAAAGACATTTGGACGTAGGTATATATATTGTTGTAAATATTTCAATTAATATTTAAAATTACTATAAATACAATTATATAAAATACTTGAGTAACTATGACAGCACTAACAAATTTAATAGAATACGGAAGCAATGCACGCACGCGCCCAATTTTTATTTTTATTTTTATTCCATGGTACTAATCACCGTGGCGTCTGATTTACAACGCTCATCACCTCGTGCATCCACGAAGCTTATAAAAAAAGTACCGAACTAGAGCGGAAGAGTTTCTTATAAAACGAAAAGTAAAGGAAATAAAATTTACGGTAAGAAAATTTCTTTTACAATAAGTTAAAACTTTAGCGGAATGAATCAAGCGTAAAACCAAAGGGTAACAATTTATAAAATGAAGATCATATTTCATAATTTACACTTTAAATTTACCTAAAAATTTGCAGAAAATGCTTTTTGCATTTTAAGATAGAAACTTTTGTTACTATTCAATGTTTGTCATAAAATCCTACTAACATTATAGATCCGAAAATTTTACAGACACTCGTTATGGTTGTTATTCTTTTACGCAAAGATACATGGTGGTTTCTGTTCTTTTCATTTTTATACATTCGAATAACATTTATGAAAATACGCGGAGGAAGTCGCGAGGAAAAGCTAGTAGGTATGTAATATAGAAAAAAAAACAGTTGTTTTTTTTTCTATAGAGAAAAAAAAAACGAAAACTTATTGTAAATACTTCATGTATAATCAAGGTATTTAATTAACACGATCTAATGGTTTGATAAATTTGTGTTAATTTTTTTTTAAAATTAGGACACAATTTGAAAAAAAAAAAAAACAATCGTTTACGGATCCATACCTACCTATGAGGCACTCCCATACAAGGTGTGACCGATTAAACGCATCCTCCTTATACGTCTATAAGGTATAGGTACAGTAATTGACTTAACTGGCTACTATAATTTACTGGCTCGTACCTAATAGTTCTTCCTGCAAACTCATATCCGAATCCTGACCGCGATGACAATTCAGACGCAAATTGTCATTGCCATAATCAAGCTATAATTATTTTTCAAACAGCTGTACAGCTAAACTGCCCATGTCATTTATAGATTTTATAATTTTTCACATCTGTTTAAAACTGTTTTAATCTTCTACGTTATATTTGAAATGTCTGTCAAAACACAAGATGGTTCACCGTATAATTCTATTTTTGTAATGTTGGATGTAACTCAATCAATCGTAATATGTAATCGTATAATGGAGAAAATTATTAATGACACCTAAAAAAAATCTTTTCGTACAAAATATTATAAATGGGTCAGTAAGTTTGTTTGTTACGCGATCATTATGAATTTTTGCAACACGTTGTCAGGGATACAAAAAAGAACATCACGCCTTTCATCAAGAAAAAGCACAATTTCCGATGTATCATCTAAAAATAAAAATAATAAATTAAGTTAGTTTATAATATTAACTTGTACAGTACAACACAAAAAGAGTTGAAACAACTAGTCATTGGAAACGGTAAGAAAACAAACAGAATATTATTTATTCAGTAACCGAATAAATATTTTAACTTCCATTCATGCGTTACGCGTGCGTGCGTAAGAAGTTGATAATAAACATTGGGCGGGCGGGTGTGCTATGGCTATGGCGGGTGCTGGGGCGCGGGCGACGGGGTAAGGGAGGGGAAGGCTCGTTGCACTTCCGTAAACATTAACGCGTGTGTATGTCAGCCCGTCATTCGAACTCGGATAGACATTGTCCATCACAACTAAAGAATACACACGCAAGCTTTTCAACGACAAAATACTGCATGCAGATAAGCAAACAATATTTTAAATGCATATTTCTATTGAACCAACTTGTTCTTTAAGTTATAATCGTTTTTTTTTTTATAAATTGAAGAGCCCGTTGGATGATTGGTTAGGATGCATGCCTTAACGCTTTGTTCCTGGGTTCCTGGGCTCAATTCCTGGCAGGGTCAACTTTGCAAATGAACTTTTCAAAGTTGGCTCCGGCATGCTCATATTATGACTTAAAGTGGCTCATTTCATTTTACTAATCTAATACAGCAATTGAAATCAGGACGAGACACTAAGCATAAAACTCGAGAATGGCTGTACCAATTGGGCAATTTTTCTATTCAAATTCCAGGGAATGTTCTTATGAAGAGAAAAAAATAAAAACAATACCAGGAAAATTGCATCCGTTCGAGGCCGATGGCAGATCGCTAAGTATAAAATACTTTTAACACCTGACGCAAGCATGTTGAACAAGAAATGAAAGATCAGAATTCAAGAAGTTCACTTAGAAACGGTGACTTAAAAGCTAAAGATAATGAGAGCACGTGACCATAACAAAGCTTCCCACGGCACCTGTCAACTGGTGTAGGTGAAGCTAAGGGCCAACTCGTGCATGCCAATCACGTACATACAATCATTTCGCCCGGGGGCGGGTAGACGACGCGGCGGCACTCTGAACCCTACCTTACCGCATCTATGGATAAACGTCACTTGATAATATAATCGCAATTTATCACTACCTCGGATATATTAATCATGACCAACTCAACTCGTAATTGCAAGTGAGTGCTGAATATTATTTAAATAAACAAGTGTTTTAAGGGTTATTTATTGCCGATGCACTTAACCTCAACCTGTCCGTTACGTTACCCGTTATCCTATAAGTATTCCCGCGGCTGTAACCTGTCATCAACGCCAACGACGTTAGCCTGCCTTAACATCTCTTAACTAGGAAGACGAGGTGTCAATAAAATTAACTTTTTTGGTACTGAACAAATAATGCCATTTCCTACCGCGAACTGAAAAACTGGGTACAGCCAAAAACAACAACAATTGGTAATGTAAAAACTTAGGTGCAACAAAAGCCGCATCTCAAAACTTCTAAATAAAATAAAATACTAGTATCGGACTAATGAAGATTCCATTAAACTAATATCTTTTTATTCCACATGCAACAGACAACCCCTTAAGAGCGGGCATAAAGAGAAATAGCGAATCCTAGATTTGAATTTTATCTAAGTAAACAAAGTCTAATTTCATTAATTTTTTTAAATAGATAAACACATTATAAATGAAAGTGACGTCTGTAACAGAAAACATAATATAATGAAATTTTCTCGATAGAAAAAAATCACCAAGTAAGCTCTCATTTCCATCGATTTTAGTTTTATTTTCAAAATGACACACATTACAAAGCTAAAAGTGTATCAGTAATTTCACTTCACATATTATCTAAGGCTGTATGTAACAATTTTTCATTTGACATTGTAGTTTATGAATAATTAATATTTAATACTTTTGGCACTTATAACATTTTTATTGAGCGAGATGCGCTATCTTCCGTCGCATGTTGTGCGTAGTTGTACGTATTTTGTGTCACTGTCATGTCCAAGGGGCCACGCGGGTGAAATTACAAATTTTGTTTGCTTTATACCCATTCTTAAACAAGGCCAGTAAAGCCCTACCAGTAAACTTGTACAAGGCCTGAAGCTATCTCTGAAAGTTCGTGGACTTTTGGATAGAACTGGAGTAGGTGGACTGGAGTATCATCCGTACTGTTCGCATTTCTTTGATGACTTAAGAATGGAAAAAACTTTTCTTATTCATTTTAATTACATTGGATCTAAAAACAAACTATATATTTTTGAAGTTTCGTTTGTTAGAAATGATGCCGCAGGGTCCACGACGGTTCCAACAATCGATCGGTGCAATGGTTGCTCCAGCTATACAAGCGGTCATCGAAATGGCTATCGTGAGAAAGTTTTGCGATTGCCGCTAACCAATCGGTTATCTAATATTAATCCACGACCCCGCGGTCCCTTTGACAGCCATTTATGGCCGAAAGCAATTTATATTAATTAATCTTTATCAGCACACATCGCCGATTAAAATTTAATTTAGTTAAACGTTTTTTAACTGATCGGTGTACTTGTTGGGTATTGTAATTTATATCTTTCTGACAGCAGTAACAGTGACTTGGTATTATGTATGTAACTCGTTACGCAATTAAATATTGCAGTCTTTAAAATTGAGACAAATTAAAATGTCGTTAGAATGTTACTTTTGTTATTTGTTATACATTTGTTATACAATAAAAAAATTAAGATTATTTTTCAAAATTAAAATGAAAACATATTTCTAAGATCTCTTAGTTGTACAATGTTAGTTATGCGTATTTATATAATTATTTTAGTCCTACTAGCTGGTCCCCCGACTTCGTATGCGTTGAAAAATAAAAATATATGAGTTATAACGCTTGACATCTTCATCGTTGTGACGACCTCTGGAACCTAACATTTTTCTAAGATAAAAGTATCCTATATGTTAATCCAGGTAATAAACTATCTGTGTGCCAAATTGAATCCAAATCGTATCCAAATCCAAAAATACAAACTTTCATATTTATAATATTATATTAGGTTAGGATATATTTATAAAATAACAAAATCGGTGTTATTCAATTTTTCAAAAAAGGATCACTTTTTAGATTAATAAACCCGATTTCTTTTAAACAAGACAATAGATTATAAAAAGGATATCAAGTTACAAACCAGCAGCAGAAAAATGTTGTCTAATTCCATACATTCTGGTCGTATATTATACGCGTTTATCGGTAGATCAGTGTTTTAGTTTGAGCACGGTCGCGGGTGCCATAGTCCATTGTTTATGTGTCGAATTTTATTTACGGCGGAGCCGAACGCGACGAGACGCGCGACATTTGATCTGGCGCAACACCGAAAATCATCGGCGGGTGGTCGCGTCAATTAAATATTGTTACATTATTTTGACACTAACTCGTCGTATAGTCCTTGGAGACAATGAATCCGTGTAATATGATTATTATCTTCTTTCGCTGTTCAACATTTTTTTACGTTTCATGATTAATTTAAAAAATTTCACATTTATGAACGTCTACTGTTGTACTATGTACTGAAATATTTTTTTCATATAAATTTACAATGACAGTTTGAGAAAAGGCTATCATTTTTTCTTGATTAAAACTGATTAAACTGCTTCTCGTAATAAATATTACGAAAATGAAAAAGAATTTCAATAATTAGTTATGAAACAATAACATAAAGAAGAAAGCTTTTGTTTTATAGTTTGGTTACGAAACGTTAGTTATGAAATGCTATTATTTAATTTGTCGTATCTTCAAGACGTACAGATTACATTACACAATAAATGTTTGTAATTTTACTGATGATTAAAGATTCCGCACAAGAAAGCAAATTAGCAAAAGCAATTAGGATTAGCAATTTGAAAAGTATAGAGTTTGAAAACTGACTGGATTCTCTATTTAAATTAATATTAATTACCCAAGGATTATATTCGTGACATTAGTTCGTTTGTCAATTTTACTGTGGCGTTGTCTACTGGATTTATTTTTTATTTAATGTACTTTAACGTCAAAAATATAGACAAAAACACAGACAGTTTATTACCTGGATTAACATATCAGGATACTTTTTATCCTAGAAAGATGTTAGGTTCATGTGATATTTTCAAAAAACGAACTACAGCCCATATGAAGTTGCGGGCACAGCTAATATAAAATATTTCTAATTTTAATTAGAAATTTTCTTACCAAAATTTTATTAAAATTCATCCATTTTCTAATAAATACCACATAAGAAGACTGAATCGATTAATCAAAATCACAATAAGAAAATGGAAAGATTACTCTGAAAAGAATTTGTACACGAGACTAAAATTTGAAAGAAAGCTATTTTAATTTAATTGAAATCAACCCTTTAAATATTCAGTTAAATATCCGGACAGACATAAATTTTCAAGCGACCACTGAATGTCCTTTTGATTTCAAAGTGAAATAAATTTACGGAGCTTGTCGCAATTAATTCAGTTGCTGGTATTACATAAAGTTAGAACTCTTAACTTTAACATTGTGTCTAGCTTTACTAAAGTCGGGAAATTAAAATATAGTTGTGTCAAATTACTTTTTAAGTAAGTATATTTTATGTATGAGTACTTATGTAGGTTTTTATACATTTATTCCATTTTAAACGCGCGAGGTTCTGCAAGTGCGCTGCCCACTGTAGTAGGATTAGGGATTAGAAAAAGATATGGCAACGGGCTTTGGCATCCCTTTACGAGTATATTCACTCACTGAAACACAACATATAATAAAATATGCTGTTATATCATGGAGGTCTTCGTAAAGTTACACTGCCCCTAGATAGGCTATGAAACGCAGTGTGGCCTGCCCATTTTCCAGAACGAATTTTGAAAAGCATGATTCCAAAATGATCCTGCCTTAAATCGACCTCAGGAACCACGCGACAATACTCATGAGAGAGTTCAGGCAATCAGCATCTACCATTCGTTCAATTCATAATTAAAAAGAAAAAAAAACTGTTTATATTTAATCTACCTACCAAGTATTGTAAGATTTTCAAATCGAATTCGAATTTCAAATCGTATGCTCCAACTAACAACTGACCTGTCTGAACGTGATCTATCTCTGTGACACCATGATTTATAGAGACCCCATAAACAGAGAATACACTGCTGACATGTAAAGCACGACAAAGTTTCAAGACGAAATCCACGTCTCATAAAATTTAGGTAAAACTAACTATCTAACTCCATTTTTAGGTAAAAGTTTACAGATTGAGAAAAATGTGATTGTAAATTCTCATTATGTCATTCAAGTCAGGGTAAGGCAATTTAAACGAAGCTCTTAAATTTCACTTCCCAAGTAAATTGCCAACACAATGGATATTCTCAAAGCATTACATTAAAATTCCATAAATTGTCCGTAACTCTAGGCTAGGAGCAGTTCTCGCGCTGAATAGGTAAATATCTTGTTGCGTAATTCACAAGACCTCGCCTACCTCTATGAGTATGTTAGATCATATTTACTATTGTTGCCTAAAGGTTATACATACAGTTTTATGTTGTTAGAAGTTATGGAAGGAAATAAATAATAATAGTAATTTTGTATCAATTCTTTTTAAATTAAATAGTTACACATTTTTTATTTAGAACAAATTGATTAAATTTTCATATATGTAATCAAAAAAATAAAGTATATATCTAAAAATAAATCAACTTAGTACATACTGCTGTTTAGTGTTCATTGGGGTTAACTAATCAATAAATGTCAAAGAAATAGTAATTAAAAGTTATGTATTTAAAAGTTTTCTCATAATACACCATTTATTCATTACGAAACCATTAATAAAGCCGATAAAACCGTTAACACGCTTCCGAAGGACGCACACCCTACACCACGTTTCGCCCGCCCGGCGATTGCCCTGTTCTGATCGGTCCATCAATTACATATTACAGGTAGACGAGGCACAATTACCCCTTTTAGATCCACGCCCCGGCCCACTACCGGCTTTTCGCTATAAAGGAAATTGTCATAATGAACGAATTTGTAACGTCAGGCTACCATTACGCGTGTGAAAATTTATGGCCTCTTCCTCTATGGTCCGATGATGATGATGATGATAATGCTTTTTATTACGATAGTAATTTAAAAATAAAAAATCGTTTTCGACATATAAAAAGTAATAAACCTTGCGTTTAAAAATTGTAAATACTACACACTAACAATCAGTATCGCGTAATGAATAATTTATTTCACATCGGATCCGATGTAGCCTGCTTTTAACCTAGAAATAGATACGGAGCCACTAGAAAATGACATCACCGCTCATTCGCCTTGATGGTAAATGGTCCATATGTTGGTAACGTGTAGTCATAAAATATGTTTTAAAGAAATCCTATTTACGTTTGTAAATTGGTTACTGAATGCAATTTTTATAAGCACTTGAATCTAGTACTTGAATTATATTATGTTTGATGAACAGACATACTAAGTTAATAATAAACACATTTTTTGTGTAAAAATGGCTTTTTGAAAATTTTCAATAACTTATCCAAAGTTGTTTATACCAGGATTGATTGAAAAGTGCGTAGCTAGACATAAAGAACCAAATACTACAGAATTTTCAAAATACATTTATATGTAAATATTCTAAAGTAAGTTTTGCCCAACCCTTCAACTTGAATGACGATACATGAACCCACGATATGTAACCCAAAATTAAATTACACTTTTTATAATTTTTTCTTGACAATGAATTCGTATCTCAGCATTTCTAATAACCGACGGCAAATAATATTACGGTTACAAATTTTTTGAAACTTTTTATAACCTTGTAGATAAAAAAATTTTTGAGTGCATTCCTCATTTTAATAATTAATGTAATTTCATTATCTTTGTGATTACATTTGAATAATATAAAAGATAAACACACATTATTATTATGAATGAAAGTAGCGTTGGGACAAGCAAGTTGGTCTAGTTTTGCTTGATTACGAGTATAATCTACCAAAAAATTATATTATTATTCAATTCAATTCAAATCATTTATTAGATGTAAGTTTTTACAAAACATTTATCTTCGTCAAAATTACAATCTACCACCGGTTCGGAAAGCTGTTTCTAGGGGGAAGAACTCGGCAAGAAACCCCCTAGTTGCTCTTTTCATAAATCAGTTTACAACATACGAGTAACACGTAACAATACATATATATCAATCTAATAACACAATATTCAACTATATTCAACTCCAAGGACGTTCATCATTTATATAATCTAATATCCTATAATAACCCTTTTTGCACAGGGTTTTCTTAATATATTGAGGTACGAATTATATTGAGGTACGGCTTTAATGTGCATATAATGTTAGACGCAATAAAATGTGTGCTATTGAATGAGTATTGTCTCGTGGGCGTCAGTTAAGAAACAAATGGTCATGCTTGGGTTCCGCGGTCCCTGGAGCACACTCGATATAATAAATGGTCGGTGTATTTCTATAAATGCAGGTCGATTTAAACGGTTCTTTGTTGTTAGTAACTTTTATACCACGCATTCGTAAATGTAATGATTTACGAAAGTCGTATTATGACAAGTACAATGTGGTAAAATTTAAGGGCTAAACATTAACCAATTTTGTTGTTCCCCATCACGGTAAAAGATGGCAAACAACTATGTGCGCGCGCTAGTTTGCGCCTCGCAGGAATGGGATCCTGATTAAAATGATTTGTTTAAAATTATTTATGTATTGTTTAAATATTAGTTAAATAATGAAATAAAATTTTATTCGGAAAATAGGTTTTTGGTTTTTTTTCTTAAGGCTTTTTTTATTCCTGAAAAGTATGACAATCCTGAGAATAAATCCCGAAAAAACTCAGAGCAATGCTATTATTTTTGTCACTTTAAAATATAATAAAAAATTAAAAAATACTTCTAACTAGTGTACTTGTTGTGAACTTAGAAGGGTTTTAAACCCAGGTTTCATTTTCGTTTAAACAACAGCGATTTCATAATAAACTTTCGAGTTTTGTTTTGACTACACTTTTAAATTTCTTTAAAGGCACCTACCCCAGGGTATCCTAAAGTCCTTGATAAATATTATAAATTCGAATTTATGACTTTATTTGTTACAATTCAATCTATCATCATGAAATATTAGATACCTACACATTATCAGAAATAAAGAAAACTTAGTGCCTTCATCCAGAAAATCTAGAAATCAAAATAAAAAAAAATCAGCAATAAAGATTGAATAGATGTTTTAATAGGTGCCTAAGAAAATGGGATGCGAAAATTAAATAATTGAAGGATAACACAAAACCAATAATTAAGATTCATTTTTTCATGAAGAACGAGAATTTATTTTTGATGGAATGGGTTAACGTAAGCTGTGTAGTAACTTCGTAGAGGAATTCTATAAAATATAGAAGTAAGTGCATTATGTATTGCGACAAACCGAAGCAGTCCCCTAGAATTAACCGTGGTTTACGATCGTGCGGTCACAATAGTGCATTAGCAGAACAGCATGAACTCAAAGACTTGGCTGTACGCCTCTAAGAGCGGAACCTAGGCCGGGTGTATTATGATTTATGAGCCGTTATTACAGACCCATAGTTCGAGAACCACGGTTCACTTCTCGTGTCGCCGAGTATCGTATGGAAACGAACGTGCTCTCACAACAACGACAATGCACATAAAACTAACTATTGAATGCAGCTCTAGGGTATATCTACACACTCGTACAATAAATCCAATATCCTGAAGAGAAATCTCGAAACCATTTTCTGTTATTGAACATTATTCTTGCGGAATAACTGTTATGAACATTGTTGTCCATAGAATACGGTGTTGAATGCAACACTACCCAAAAAGGACACTTAAACCTGCTTTTGTCTTAATGGATAAAAGCACAATCTAATGAATGCTATGTAGTAAATATAAAATAGTTTTATTTTTTCTTCTATAAAGGGAAGCAGGCAGGCGGACACTTGACGATAATGCGTTGCCGACCTTGATAGAATAAAGAATAATAGATTTTGTAATCGAATTGTAATTTCACATATTTGTAAGTCGATGTTTACTACAACTAACTTATGAAATTCATGACTGCGAAGAGCAGTGTGTCCTTTTTAGGGTGGGAAAATCTGCGAACCAGATCCCCACCGACCATATGGAGATCGTTGAGAGCTATTACTAAAATCTTGGTACGTTTTTCCTTTGTTCAACCAACCCAAAAACCCAAAAAACTCTGTTAAAAAATTGGTTACAATAAATTAGCCGTACACTATCTATTACTTTATTTTTGTTATTTGCACAAAATATGACCAAAAAGTTTTGTTTTATAAATCATTCATCATATTTTTCCTTTTACTTGACAATAAGTTTCCATTTCAATAAATAATAACATTTACATTCTATGTGGATAATTTATTCATTGACGTCATCTATTACTTTATTTTTGTTATTTGCACAAAATATGACCAAAAAGTTTTGTTTTATAAATCATTCATCATATTTTTCCTTTTACTTGACAATAAGTTTCCATTTCAATAAATAATAACATTTACATTCTATGTGGATAATTTATTCATTGACGTCATGGTGTCATTGTAAAATTAAATGTGTTTACTGAGAGCACAGTATACAGTATATTTATCTAATATGCATAAAGGTAAAGCCGAATTAAGCCTTTTAAGCCATTTAAGCCCCTGGCACCAACTAAAGTTAACTTGACATTTGCCTTAAGACAATTTAAACTGTCTATAGAGAAAGGTATTTATTGAGTTTCCAAGATTTATGGCTTCACTAAAACATTCGGACGGAAATTAACTCATTTAGAATTAGGAATGCATTTATCATCCGTATTGAAATAGTCATGAAATGCTTGAGAACTTAAAGAAATAAATACCTAATCATACTTTTAGGCAACTTTTCTAAAATCGTTTTCCACAAGAAAAGACATTCAAAGTCATCGAACTATATTTATATAGATCGAAGATTCCAAGTACAAAATATTTTTATATTTTATGTTTAATAATGCACTGACCGTTATTGTGTCATAGATTCCATTTTGGTCACTTCCTCCGGGTGCGGTGGTAGTGATAAGCGGAGCGGGCAACGCAGGGGTAGCGGAACGGCTCGGCGTAGGCGATAGCGTGAGCGGGTCGTCCTCTCGCGTCCATGTCCGATGTATTTGCCAACTGGTGTCTGTAAACCGTGCTTTATCCTGAAAAAAAAAACATTATTTCATTTATGAGTGCTCGGATTAGAATATAATAAATGTTATAAATTATATTATAAATGCAAAATATTATAATTGCTAATATTATAACTGAGAAAATAACAATAATAAGGACATAGCCTAGCTTTCATCAAGAAAAAATGTACTGTTCCCAAAGGATCATTTTGGGGACTTATATTACTTATATATCTTTTCAGTTTATATATTATTATTTTTATCCTTGAAAAATTTTAGGTTACCGAGAGATCGTCTAAAAATTTAAAAAATTGGGCGATAAAGATGTCAGGCTTTATTTAGGTACTAGCTGGCGCCCGCGACTTCGTCCGCTTTGAAAAAGAAAATAGTAGCCTATCCTGTGTCCTGTACGTCTAAATGTTTATATACCAAGTTTCATGAAAATCAGTTAATTCATTTATGAGTTATAGAGGAACATACATACATACAATACCTTCACTTACAGATTTATTTTATTAGTATTGATTATATTTTTCATTTTTAAACGGAGACGAAGTCGCGGGCACCATCGTTAGGTAATGCAGGTAACAAAAAAACCCTATAAATAAGTAATAAAACTATAATAAATATGATATATCAAGGTCACAGCAACCGTATAATTGTTACGTATATCCCACGTGACTTTAGTTTCTAGCACCTATTATGATAATTCATAGCAAATATTATACACAGTCTATTACAAAGAAGTCCAACTGCGAAGCTGTGTTGACGTGATAAGAATTTTAAAGATTACAGATATCGATTTAGTGATCACGATTATAATTTGCGAACTTATTATAATAACAATAAACTGTAATAAAAGAACGAGAATGGGTTCGGTGTAAGGCGTCATAATTTTAATTTATATACGCAAGAGTATTCATCTCAGAAATTATGGTCACACACAATGGCCACGCTATAAAACCACCGAATCAAATGATAAACACGAATGATATTCTGAATAGGACCAATTGTATGCCATTTTTTAAAAGGACTGTTCCATCAGTAACAAATAAAACACATACAAAAAATAAATAGTATTGCCAAAAATACTTCCTAAGTCGCGTATCGTAAATCTTATAGAAATCAAATAAATTTATAACTTCGCTTTACGAGTATATATGTGTCTTTTTGTGACAGCAGTCCAATAAGGTCCAAATAGATCTGAAACCTATCGGTTGAGTAGCTTCCGTGAAGCACAGGGACATATTGTTATCAAAAATTCCGCAATTATATTTGATTGCGCGGTATCGCGAACATTATCACAGGTGACTTCAGTATTTATTTATTCGATATTATGGCAGCAGTATATAGGATCGCAAGAGACCGCATCCTGAACCTCGTTTCGATAAAACCTAGCGATAAAACGCTGCGCTGCTTTACGTTGGGATATGTATATTTACCATTTAAGTTTAACTATGGAATTTAAAAGTATTTGTTTAAATACTTACTTAATTTTTAGTTTTAAAAGAAAAAAAATCTACAATAATGTTTAAATTAAACTAAAATCAGGTAATATAATAAAGGTAATAAAGGCCGACCCTATCACCGACGACCCATAACTACGACACCTCCGACAGGAGTGTACGACTATGAAGATATGTACTTCATGTGATATTTATTTATTATATTTCTACACTCTTCATTCTAAAGCCTTGTTTAAAAATACAAATTAACTAGACGCCAAAAACGGCGAACGTACCTAAGGTGTCAATTTATACACACTGGAATTTCTAATCGTTTATTTACATGCCCTTGTTTCAAAACTTTCGACATGTAGTAAAAAATAGTACAGCAAGCGTACTAGCAGGTAGATAAGATAATAAACATCCCACGTGAACTCATTGGTAACTACTGATGCGGGTATTTGGTCGGGCCCTACGAGATGCGTGGGCGCATGGCGCATGGGCATCACATTTCGTTACCACTTTCGATACGCACCGCGATGAGATAAGCCAGCTCACAGAATTAGGTGTTTAATAGTGTACAATAAAGATGTTCACACCTCCTTTTTGTACCCCTTTTTTCACCTAATTAACAACACCCTGAACATCATTGAGAAGCTACAAAATATTTTCATTTGTATTGTAGCCAATAAACATGATATTCCTATAAAAGTTCAAACATTTAAATAGTTATGACATTAAAGAATTTATAAGATACTTGGTTTTTGTCCGCGACTACGTCCGCGCCCATTTTCTTTAGGTGTTAAATACATTTATTCTATCTTTATTGTTCACTTGACTAGCTAGTGCTCGCAACTTCGTCCGCGTTGAAAAATAAAATGCCGGACATTTCTTTTTCTATGAGGACAATGGCGTCGCCACAATTTTTCATATTTCTAGATGATCCCTCGGGAACAGTACTTTTTTTGGATTAAAGGTAAGCCTTTTTCTGTATCCCTGACATGGTGTCTTCAAAATTTCATGATGATTGGTAGAGTAGTTAAGGCATAAAAGTGTAACAAACAAACACACTTTTGCGTTTACAAAGTTGTGGATTGGTCGTGCGTATTCCTCAATATCACTAAAAAGTTACATTATAAAAACCTATAAAATTACAATTGAAAACAAATAAAGAGAATCGTTACATATGTTTACTTCCGTAAAAGCATTATTATGAGGTTACGAGAAAATGATGAAACGGATACGTTGGCTCGTGGCCAGATTAAAATTCCAAATAGACAGCATACCGTGACATTTGTAGGTTATGCGGTAGCTTTATTTGGCAAGAAATGTCCGGATCATTTTATAAAACTATCTATTTCATATGTAGTTTTTCAATATGACCACTACAAAATAATTGTAGGTAGATTGCTTTCTTTTGAAGTGAAATCGAAATACCTATTACAAACAGAGAAGATTTGTATTTTTGTATGTTGTTTGTAATGAATAAACTCAAAAACTACTGGACCGATTTTAAAAATTCTTTCACATATAGAAAGCTACATTATATTATCAGCGAGTAAGATAGGTTATAAAAAACTAATAATAAATCTGTAAGGGTTGGTCATGGAGTAAGTTACTTTGTTTTCAGAGATATCGTGTTTATAGGCTCTATACATGATACTGAAACTAGATTGACATTTTTAGATTTTTTTTCTGTATCTATGTATGTATGTATGTTCCTCCATAACTCTTTTTTAAACGAATTAACTGATTTTCATGAAACTTGGTAGATAAACATTTAGACGTACATGACACAGGATAGGCTACTTTTTTTTCTTTTTCAACGCGGACGAAGTCGCGGAGGCCAACTAGTATTTTATAAAGTTACGCGGACGAAGTCGCGTGCAACAGCTAGTATTATAGGTAAATGTGACATAGAGTAATAGTATACGCAAATTAATAAATGTAAGGCGGAAAATGTAAGGCACTCTCTTACAAAATAAATGGCTACGGTGTACCTAATTGCTTAACCGCCTTACATTTTAATGTTCTTACCGACCAGACACACAAACCTTTTGACCCTTACTTACCTAATTAATTATGTAGATATAAGCGTCAAAATTCTACTATAAAAACTACTATATAAACTGGGCTCGGAATTTGTATTTTTTTTTTACATTTTCATAGTCATAGGCTACAGAGTTTTCATCTTGATCAGTCATAAAGGTTTTATTGTTTATCGAATCGCTTGTGGCGTACAAAAGCCATTAGTTATGCTCGGTACTCGGCTTAATAGGGATTATTTTTGACATTTAAACAATGCACGTTGCATTAAAAAAAAAAAAAAAAAAACAAAAAGTAGAGGTGTAAATAAGAAATTCCGATATAAGCTCTACCTACACTTGTAGGTTTATTTTAAAATGATCTAAATTATATTTAAAAATAATTGCATTGAATGAAATATGTATACATTTGATAGGGGAAATGGGAAATAATAAGGGCAATGGACTCCCAGTTAAACTGTTTTATAAAAAAATGTTATACTGTTAATGTCAGAATATTTGACGAGCCCGTTGGATGAGTTGTTGAAAACCGCACAATAGGGAAACATTTGTAATAGAGATTACGATTTACTTATAACTTGGGGCTTACTGAATTAAGCGTGTCTTCCTCCAGAAGTAAAGATATTATAATTGATAAGATATTATAGTAGCTAACGTAAGAATTATTTATAATGATGATCGTCCGCTTTGTAGACTTCTACAGAAATGTTCATTCAACACAAACAAGAATCAAGGACAACGATTGCCTGTCGTTAGTGAAACGATCAGGTATAAAATGACATCAAACATTTTGATAATTACTTGTTTATTTCGAAGTCATTCACTACCTCTTCTTAATTACTCACGTGCACGATATAGTACTAAAAAAGTTTTGTAAATAATTTTGTAATATAATACAATAGAAGTATTATTGTTACTGCTATTATTCTTTAAGCCCAAAATTTGAATTTGCAAAAAAAAAAAAAAAAGAATTTTTGTAGTGGCCGACAGGACACGTTGCAAGAAGATCATCCAAGGAGATCACCATGAAATAAACCGCTCGTGTATATGTTGATCATTGTTTCTATAACCCTATCAAAGTCGGCAACGCTTTTTAATCGTTTATATGCGACAATAGCTTAACTACTATCAAGTGCATCGTCAGCCTGTCTACCGAGCTTTACTTACAATTAATTAAATGTAAATTTAATTATATTTCATTAAAACTTGCTTTAAGGTTTTAAGTTAAAGGTATGTTACAAGGGAACAAAGTAATATTTTGTACCTCGAGGGTGTTATTTTGAATTTAGAGCGTAGCGAAGGATTCTAAAGTTAGAATCCTAAGCGTAAAGAGGAATTTAATTTAAAGAAACAGCTATTATATACGAACCCAACAACATATAGTGGGCTACACGATATCTTATTAATTTAACCACAATTCACTCAGAGAAAACTTACCTAACTGAAAACTGGGCTCTGAAAATTATGTAAGACATTTAGGAAGTTCTGACTTTCGTTTAGTTTTGAAGTCAAATGGAAATGTTTACAGAAATAATATTATGTTGCCTACAGAGGCATTGTCATTCGTTTATTACAAGCGAGTACTTAGAATGTAGAATGTGGATGTCGAAGTAGTTTCGATTCGATTCGCAGAATTACACAATAAGGTTCAGTTAGTGGCTGAGCGCTATAGGTATAGTGTGCCCGCGCCCCGCGGCCTCCGTCTGCTGATAAGATAACCTTGCCTTTCAATTTACTTTGCGAATGAGCAGGCAAGGCAACGTCTAGAAAAACGCGACTTTACTGTATAGCGCTTATCAATTATTACCTACTGCAAACTATTAACCTCTCAGAGCACTTACCTAACGTTGATAAACTTGTACTTTTAGAATAAAATGTTTATACCTAAGTATAAGAAAAACATGTCATTACGAGTAGGTATACCTTCTCTTTTCTAATATATGCATAATACACTACCTGCTGCCCGCGACTTCGGCCGCGTAACTTTGTAAATTATATACTAAAACCTTCCTCGAGAAACACTATCCATTAGTAAAAACAGCATGAAAGTCGGCGCAGTAGTTTTTGAGTTTATCGCAAACAGACAGACAGACACGGCGAAAGACTTTGTTTTTAAAATATGTAAAGAAGAATAATGTAGTCGTAAAGATCTATGATATCGCAGATAGTTTATTCAGACTGTAGGTGAATAATGTTTTAATTAAATTTTTAATAAGTAGAAAACATATTAGATTATGGTGAATAAACTTTAAATACACTTAATATTTTAAATAGATCAAAACTAGCATAGATAATAGCATTAATTACATAAATAATAGCTAATAATTTCGACATATTTCTACTAGCTGATTACTTAAATTGTTATCCATCGAACTATTTCATTATCAGTTCTATTTTATTGTAAGTTTTCAACAAAAATGCTTGTTTTATTGCTTAAATTTTTTGCGTAATTGAAAATGTAAGTATAACATATTACATAAGTTAGATAATCGATATTATTGTAAGGTTTTGTTGTTAGTTACTACCGTCTTTAGATTTCGCTAACGTGAAAAAACTTGACTAGAATTTTTTAAATAAGATAAGGCTTAATGGATGACGCCAATATACATTGTATGCTTAAGCTAAGTCTGGTCTTGTAGAAAATTACGTAAGTGAATTTGCCTACGTAGTATTACAAATATGTAGTTTTATACCTCTACATATCTACAAGCTGTATAGAAATACTTATTTTTACCTAGATGGTATGGCCGTAACTTCTCCTAAACCACGCAATGGAATTTGATGCGGTTTTCACCATTAGTTAGATAATTTTTTACGAAAATTTTATATATGTAATAAAACATATTTAAGTTGAAGGCGACAAATATTTAATTGCAGACACTTATCGTTAACGATTTTATTATATGTACAGTCTGGGTAAGAAAAGGTTCGTCACTTTAAAATCGAAATTTGCTTGCACCAGGGCAAATTTCAGTCATGCCAAAATTTCATTTCAAACGTCTGTCAGTTGTCTGACTAGTGCTTTAGTTTCAAAAGGTACTAAGAGTCTACGATTTTGATAAAGGAATCAATCTGAAAACTGACGAAGGTTTTCGTACCCTGACTACCTATTGATGATAAACCCTCCATTATTTTATTTTCTTCACCACCAATAAGTTAGTTCAGGAGGAGTTAGCGGATATAGGAAGATAGACGCGGACAGCGACTTCAAATATTATGTATGTAAGGATTAGGATTATGTTAGTATAGATTTATGAAGACTATTTGAATTTTACGAGTGAGCATTGACAGAATTGTATGTAAGAGTAGAAAGCAGGCAATGGCACATTGGAATAGTGGAGCAGGTCGGTATTGTTCGTAGGTGTAGACATCGAGTGGAGGTACCTCGTGCGCGAAGGGGTCCTCACTACGGGAAACTCGTTTCTGTTTATCTCCGCTAAACGACAGCCTCCTCTTGAACAACTTCATCTTTAAACTACTATGTGACCGCCAATGAGTGACGTCTGCATAATGTCCTCACTACGCCTCAGCGAACATTACTTCAAAAACACAAACGAGCATTTCATCTTAATTTGTATAGCACTTTTAAATTATCAAAACACTACAATCGCGCCTTGATCTTAAATAAAATTTTCTTTCTAATGAAAGAAAATGTTAGATCAATACACTCGGTTGTTAACGAGTGATTTCGTGTAAAATCACGGAACAAGTTCGTTTCCCGCCATTTTTAATATCGAATAATCAAAAAGGTTTCTGTCGGTGTTTGGTACGCGCATGTGTGCGGACGTCTCGGTTGCGCGCCCGGCGCACACTGGACGTAATGTCTAGCCGGCAGCCGGCAACCGGTGACCGGTCACTCGCACTGGGACTGGGGCTAACCGGCACCGGCACCGGAATCGCCACCGCTGTCACCTTCACACCACAAAAGGCGCCTTGAACCCGCACCATAATAATTCTCTGAACACATTAATCAACATTGGCACCGACACCCATGAAATTTTCTTTTTAAACGAACGGGACCGATGCGAATGTACCAAGCAATCGTTAATATTCGTTAAATTTATTTACTTGAGGAATTTAATGTACGGATTGTTGATTATTCTGATTTTACAATTAAATTTTTATCCATATTTTTTCTTACCCCTTTAATTTTTTAACCAATAAAACAAAGATTTAAACAGTTTTGAAAGACTTAACACAAGGCAGGTTAGCTAAACTCCCAAAGCTAATCTTATCTATAAATACTATACTAATCTTATAAAGAGGTGAATTTTGTATATTTGTACGTAGGAGGTAATATTCAAAACTAGGTATACTCATCCGATTGAAAAAAAAGAATTTTAGGATGGACATAGACTAAATATTCCACCCGGACGAAGCCGCGGGTACCAGCTAGTGTTCAATAAACTCCATGTAAAAAAGGTTTCTTTTTTTTAATTCATGCGAATTGAAATTGCTTAGCAGTCTAGTTTTCTTAGAAATAATTGAATTGAGCATTAGTAGCAGATCGAAAACACAACATCCGTTGTTGACATAAACAATGTTCTAAAATAGTGAGCTTACAAACCAACCAGTAATACATATTTGGGTTGGCGCGTGTTTGACAGACCGTCAATTATAGGAACCTGCCACGAAAGCAAAATATTGGATCGAATTCAAGAGTAATATTACAAGAGTTTCACTGTAGAATAAAAGAAAACAAATGTCACATAAAAAATTTGATTGATAAATGATGATTTTTTCCCCCTACTATGAGAAAATTGTCAAGGGGATTTTGTTTACAGTAAAATAACGCAAGGATTCCTTCAGAGACCATTGTTGTGGGAAGTTTTATTTTATTTAATTTTGAAAACAAATAATTTGCACATTGCTACTTACAACGTACTGCATTTACAAGTGAAAAATAAAAATTTAAAAAAAAAACATAAATTTTGAAATTAAGCACCAGGCTAAAAATTTACTAAAAGAATAATCTACAGAATTAACAGAATTGTTAAATAAATATATTTAACAAATTATTTTGAAATAATATTTAAAATATTTGGTTTCGAAATACTAATAACTGTAAGCAAAAAGATCCCAACTACACATGAAATTCATAGAAAACACACACCGAGATCGGAATGTCAGGTTACGTTAGCATGAACCAGGTAATGTTTGAATTGTTGTTAGCACTTTCTAAATCCTTGCCGTCGATAAGTGAGGTTTCACTAGTACTTGTTGGTCGGATGTAAGTAAAATTCATAACATATGTTTGTTTTAGACGTGATAATATTAAATAAAAATTTAACAGGACGGTGATAAAATTGTATTTATTATTTATTTATTTTGATTTACAAACTATTGATAAATTATAACATGTGGTAGTATAGGACTTTCCACATGTTATAATAAGTATATGTTATTTTATGTCGAAGTGCCTAATAACTAATAGATGTAGTAAGAAGCTCGACCTACGAGCACCTATAACCCTAAGTTCGACCTTTAAGGTCATACTATCTAAGATAAAGAGTTACCTTAGTATGTTTATCTTAATAAAATGTAAGGTGAACTTTAGGTATAAAATAAAAAAAAATGTACTACTTTATGATTGCAACGTTATCGTCAACAAAATTTGCAGGCTCTCAATTTATTTTTATGATTATCTCACGTGTTGTCATCTGGCCAGTACGATTGTTATCGTACTGGAACGATGTCTTCAAAAACAAATGCAGTTTATTAAAAAATACATTACTGTTAAATTTTATGCTTAAAAACATTAATTTATAAACGAGTTACTATTAATTAGTTATAACATATTTTTGAGACAAAACACTATCGTTTGTCAGTAAGCATAGTTCTTTAAAATCAGTGAGATATTGGCTTTTTACTAATTATGTAAAAGACAAAAGAAGGTTTTGGAACTTTTTACTATCACTCAATAATTTATAAAGTCTTAAGTTTCGCCGAAGAATAATCCAATAATCAGAAACTTAGATCGGTATAACTGTCATGGATTAAAAATAAAAAAAAACATAAAATGTAAGTTTTCATAAAGTAGTACAATTTATTTGAATGTGCACAATCTAAAATTGTATGCATTCACGAGGCCCTTCACGCGAACATCGTTAGATGACTCGTGGTTGGGGAACGTCTTCGTTATAAGCCAAGTTTAGTGTGCCCAGAGTACCGTGTTGTTATTTATGCACTGCTAACCAACTAGGTGGAGATTCTCCCAAATGGGTGTGAAAATAAAATCGAGTCGAGCGTGAGCCACGCTTGACCCGTACGTCCGCTGTCGATCGTGCCACTTTCTTGTTCACGTCCCATAATCATAATCATAATGGGAAGTAATATCGGCAATTTCCAGCTGTAAACGGTCCCTTATATCAGCCATATCTCGCAGTTCGTACCTAACAGGATTTCGTGCGCCAAATATGCAACAGTTAATGACTGGCCCCTTTGACGGCGCCTCCGAAAATAATTCATATATATTACGTATTTCCCGCAATCATCGACCATATACGGGATCAATACACTCAATAAGGTTTTTATATTACACCCATAAACTTTCATTAGGCAGTAGATAAGATTTTTATGAAAAATAATGTCCGCTCGTTTATGTATATGGCGTTATAATAATTCATTATCGTGAAAAAGCTTCTGCAGCCACGCCCGTCATCAAGTGATGAAAAAACTTACTGCATTGTGGGCCCGAGCTAATATTTGTGCTGTATTGGCTTGCTCCACTAACTCCACAGTGCCAGATACCTGAAACAAACATCTCTTGCACTTCATTAAATGGGTCAATTGTTTCGTTGAAGCGTTTGAAATAGGGACACACATGAATATATAAACGAATATCACAGTACGTAGTCCCCTATTCGGCCTTTGTTGTAAATAGAGTAGGTTCAATTAAATAGAAGAAATTCACTTTCTTTTCACTTCCAGTATAAGTGAAGAGCATTGAGAAAATTCTACGATAGGATATATACGCCAGATTTTTTATTTATACGTAATAACATTATAAATGCGAAGCGAATAGCACTGCATTAATAATATAGATACTTACAGCTATTGTAGAAACATATTTTGTTCAACTTTTGATTTTAAAATTGTCTGACGTATGATAAAATTTAATTTAATTTAATTTAAATTTTAATTGACGGCAATCATTAAATGATATAAAGCAATATTATCTAACATATTATACAAATAATCGAGATAAAATGAAATGCGCAAATGAACATGCACTAAACATTCACGTGAACCCTTGTTATAAGTACCTAATTGCTTTCATAATATGTAGCTAATAAAATCTAACTGCAGGTATAGATATCTTACTGTGTTACTTCATACACCTACTTATACAAAGTGCTTTACCTACGGTTTCTAAACGAGGTAAAAAGATATAAAAATAAACTTTATGATCAAAACTTGAATCTACGTCACGTAGAAGAACCAGAACTGACTTAGATCGAGTGGTGACCTTGGAGCTATCTACGACTGTACGGGTATATTCGCGAGTCACCTTGCCAAAACGTTGCGCTACATTTGCGATATCTCTACATATACATACATATATCTTATTACGTTGAATACGTCCGGCTAAGTCAGGGTTGTCTAGCTTGGCTTAAAATATTGTGACCCGCAATGTCAAAGTGAAATGTCGCATAGATCAAGCACTTAGCGCTATTAATGAAGATAACGTCTGCGATAAAAATTAAATATGAACTCAATCCTTCGGTATGGCGTCGATGCTTGGGCTCTAGTGGAAGCTGATAGCAAGGGAGTATAAATTTTCGACAAAAATTGGTTGGTGTTGCGAATGATGAAGAAGAAATTAAAAGTCCAAAGACTATAAAAGGATCATTTTTATGCATAGCTTAATTTTTTTTTTGATACTACGTAACTACCATCTCTAAGTTGACCACTTAAATGGTTAATTCCTGTGTTAAAAATATCACTTTTCACTGCTTGTCTTAATTAATTTCTTTCTTAATTAATTTCTTCTTTTATTATTTATTATATTTACAATTCAAGTTTAGTTTTGATTCGCGTCCGTCACGGAATGTGGAAATTTCAAAGGGCGTTTTCAGAATAAATTATATTATTCCCAGGTGTTCTAAACGTGGCTTGTACATTAGTTTGGATACAGTACGGTGAAACTTTAGAAATTTATGTATAATGAAAAACACATTGTTTATGTTAAATAGTGTCCGTTGTTAGCGCGATTGTTCTACCTGTGTCTAAGTTGGGTGTTGTTTTGTAATTTGTAAACGATATTTCAACATGTAGTTATTTTCCTAAAAAAACATTTTTATTGGTAGTGGCAGGGCACACTGCATTGGGCACTGATGTCGTGTCATAAAGTCCCTACGACCCCGCCCATCTACGGACGGGCGCGCTAGGAAGCCGTTGGGTTTTAGTCGGTAGGAGTCCTGCATAACTCCGCAGCGTCCCCTATCACTGCGGGGTCTATTTTAGGATATGCCAACGTTAAAAAAAAGGCACACTACATTCAGTAGTCAAACTGAAACATCTTCACCAGAGAAGCATGCATGCACCCTCCGGTTCATAGTTGCTTATTACGAGTACAATTTTCTGTAATTGTTTTCCATGGAAATAAGTAAAATATTTTAAAACTCTCTCCAATAATGATGATATAATGACATAATGATGGATGAAGAGGAGAAAGTAACAAGTTACACGTAATATATTATGGGAACCGCCCATTGACTAATTACGGGGATGTCAACCTGACAACACAATCCACCTTGTCTCACGAAATGGTGATAATGTCATAATTAAGCGCATCGATAATGCAGATGCTGAGTAGGTATACATTTACAAAACTTCGTCTTCGTGCATTTGATTATTTGACAAACAATTGCTATAATTAAAATAACGTTTTTGACAAATAATTTACAAGCGTCTATAAAGGCTGTGTCAGAAACACTGCTGGATATAAGTATGATAATATAAGTATGAGGCATCTTGTTCCAAAATCCTCTATGACAATTTTCAGCAAATTGAAGCTAATTTTAAAGAAGTGCTTAAAATCTGATAGTGTTCAAATGTAAGAATGCTAGCTAAAAAAAGCCCATGATTTAATAAAGGTTTGACATGACATGGGTAAAATCTTAAGGCTAATGGGAACTAACCTATGATATACAGTAGAAACCGGATATAACGACTTCGGTTATAACGACATATCGGTTACAGCGACCAAATGGCAAGGTCCCTGTTGAATGCCTACAAAGATTTAATATTGCTTATAATGACTATCCGTTTATTAGGACCAATTTTTGTGTTCCCTTGAAGGTCGCTATAACCGATTTTCACTGTATGCTTATATCGACACGACAAAATGCTTATATTTATTTAAATAAATAAATATAAATGCTTATAATAAATGTTTTAAATAAAGCATTTATGTAAAGCATATTGTCATTGTCGTTTAAAATTTGGAGCTGTATAGAAACAGTAACATTGATTGCTTATATTGATACCATTTGATTGAATAATTAATTACAATTGATGTCATATGGCGCTGAAACGTAGTTTCTAATCATGGGGTTCGTAAGAAAACACAACATAGCTCAACGAGCCTTGTTTGGGGTTACTCTCCGAGTCATATCTCGGACTAAAATAAATAAACAATATGAATTAATATGAAAGTAAAAGAAGCAAGCACTTTACAAGATTCCTTTCATTTTATAGTTTATAAGAAGATTCTGGCACATCCCAGGGGGCTTAAAATATGCTCTGGTGCCGTGAGGTCAGCTCAGTGCGAAAATATAAAATATTCACAAAAGTCCGCAATATACCATTTATGCAAGAGGAACATCAACAGGAATGTCTAACAAAGTAACAATGGCCTGCGGCCGATTGTCACCCGCTTTTCATTTTTATAAAACCCGTGGCGTAGTCTGCTGCCTGTAGCGGGATTGTAATAAAAATATGCCCGAAATATGCGACAGCATTTCGAAAAATAATGAATAAAAAACAGGAGTATAAAACTCTCTGCAATTTCTCCCCCGTGGCCTTCCATTTCAATTCGTGATTACATTTTAGTAATGAATGGTACGAACGTTTCCTGTGAGTTGTATGAGAAATGTTATATCGGTGGTTGTATAGAAAGTTATAGAAAAATATCCCATTTGCCCTTTCCTTCTCTTTTACCCTAAAATGCACATTACTAAAAAAATTATCAGCATGTCTCTACGTTATATCATCATCTAATGATATAATTTTTTGATTCAATGTTTGAGATTCAAGATATCGTGATTAATCATTCAGTGATTAGTATTAGTTATACAAAAGCGAATAACTAACTCCGGGCACTATCATTGTAGTTTGGACAATTAATGAGAAAAGTTGACTCTCCCGATTGCGAAGTTTGCGGGAGCATAGAAGATGTCTATCACTCTCATGGATTGCGCCAGGTATGAAAACGAAAGAGCTTCATTGACGCATAAATATAAATATTACGATGATAATATACATAGGCAAACCATAGGCGCTTTTAATTGTGTTAACGGAACCGCATTGTGATGCGGTATATGACTTACTTATATGATATGTTTATTCTTCAATGAAGCTTTTAATCATTGTCATATACCTATTAGGTTTGTATTTTATCCGGAAATAACTGCGATGCTTTTGACATCCCTGACATAACAGAGGGGAAATTGTCACACTGGTTATGTAGCAGACTGAGATCATTTAATTTAACTGAATATATATTCAATAAAAAAATTTATGCACGACATTGTCCCAGCATATCCAGATTGTCCTGGTTTGCCTAATATAAATATTTTGCTTTTGTCCACGAACTATATATATGCTTTATAACAATCTTTATATATATATATTTCTTCTGTGCGTGTGTATGTCACTGAACTCCTCCTAAACGGCGGGACCGATTTTAATTTTGTCTTCACTTATGGATAGAGGGATAATCAGGAATGGTTTGTATGTGAAAAAAAATTGGTTGCGGACGAAGTCGCGGGCACCCACTAGTAATTTATAAATTACTAACTGTGCTTGGGACTTTGCATGTGACCAAGTAGTTCGTTGTTTCAAAAATCTTAATAAAAATATTGTATTAGGATTAGTATATAGCCTTTACAATTCGTTCAGTGCTTTTGCTCACAAATTTTCAACTTCAACATTTCAAACTCACATAAAAAGAAAATACCTTTGTTATTTGTCGTACTTTGAAACTCATGTAAATACTGCTTCTATAGAACCTTAATGAGAGGATTGTGACGGTGCGAGCGAGCCTACAAGCTAATATCTCGCCAGGAAAATTTATCGTACTCATTTAATAAAGACTAGAAGAATCAGACGTGTTAGCGGACAAGCGCCGACAACTTATTGCCGGACATTGATCAGAGGTGCTCACGCATTTTTCAGCCTCACTTTTAACGAGAATCGTTCATCTGAATTCATTACGGGCATTGTTTGGTAATAACATGTGAACCAAATGCAAAGATATATTGCTGCATTTCTTTTTAAGTTAAGGGCGCCCATATTTAAATTTGTCTGATGCGGGCATGACTGTTGGTGAAATGATAAATCAAATGTAAATAAAGAGTAGATTATACTGTGGAAATTCACTGTGTGAAGTTTATTTTTAACGTCAAGTTCTGTGTGTAAATTCTTTTTTTTATAAATGTTTAACATAGCATTGCTAAAATACATATTTATATTAGTTATTGTAAGTTTATACTAGTTTATAGCTGGGTATCTCAAAATCCGAGATACTTACCTAACTTTGACTAAGATGACAGGACTAATATGCTTACTTATTCTTATTAGAGACTAATAGAGTCTTTCTATATCTAAACCAAATAGTTTGAGAAGTTTCATAGTATGAATTGAGAAGTAACAGCGAACTCTCGCAGATATATTATTTCGATGAGAAGTAGCTTTTCAATGTAATATGACTTGAATAACTTTAAAGTTGCAGACGAGTTAAGTCTTTAAACGATAGTGCTTTCCTACTGTCTAATATTTTAGGCCTTCGTACATATATACAGATAGTCAAACTTAATTATTTTTTCATAAATATTTGTTTTAAATCAAATTTAAACGAAATCTACAATGTTATTCCAATGTATCTGATCTGCTAACAGCTTATGAATAACAGCTTATGCAAACCTATCATTTGAACTTTTTGTAGCGCTGTAAAAATAAACCTTTACGTTATACAATAGCACTCCCGGGGCTGCCCCACGCCCGCCAAGAACGACCGCCCGCCAATCGCCCCATTTGTGTTGATCGACTGCAGACCCGCACTTACCTCAGTTTATTAGGTCGATCAGGAAATCGCGACTTTTACTATTATATACGGCTTGTTTATTTTGATAGCTCTTATGGCTTTTACGAAAGCGTCTGTGAATCGTTCTTATTGACTTAAAACACGTGTAAGATTGCTGTGGTTAATTATTACATACCCACTTTCGTAACGTACCTACTCGTTGGATCTTGATACGGAAGACAGGTTTAGAAATTGTTTCTTCGGTAAAAGAAGACTGTAAGTGATAGTTCACAGAAGAAATAGTTCACAGGCTAGCGTTGTTGAAATATGTTTAACATTAAACTTTTTTGTCATAACGTCATATTTGAAGGGTCATCATCAACATCTCAGCCGCAGGACGTCCACTGCTGGACATAGGCCTCCTCCATAATTTTCCAATAAGACCGGTCAGAAGCAGCCTGGATCCACCGACAAACCGTGGCTCTTAGCAGGTCATCTGTCCATCTTATGGGTGGAAGCTAGTCAGTCCGTGGCCTCCACTCGTGAACCTTCCGGTTTGATTTGAGATTGAAGACATTTAATTTAAAGAACAACCTTCCCATTATATCACTTCATCTGGTCGAAAGATATTCATGCCAATATTAATAAAATGAGTACCAATAACTTAAAAACAAATTTTCATAACTTGATGTAAGGGACAAATTTGTAAAACTATTCAAGTTAGTAGTCACTGACATAATGAAAATAAATGCCATTCGTCATGTGAAATTAAATATTTACTAGAACGTCAGAGAGAATAATTTGTGTAACACCACATCGCAATATGGTGCGAAGCGGCGCGGCGTTTCAAGCAAAGGTAAGACAGCATTAATTTAGGTATTAATTATGTACAAACGAGCATATGTTAAGACAGGCATAATTTCGTATCAAGTGAATTTCTTAATCGGTTAAAAATTGTTAAATATTATGTCAATCACAACGTGCTCGTGTGACAGGTGTATAATTATGTTTACTAGTAAATATGGGTTCCCGTCTTATGCACTGTCGCGCCGATAAAGGTACGTTTTGTTAATATTAATTACAATTTACATATGTATCCCGCGACGGACGTGACGTGACGGGCAGACGGCGTCGTTGGCGGCTGCCACCACTTTGATGTGCATTCATTCGATGTCCATTTAACCAATACGGACATTTAAATTGGACATTCTTTTAATATCAGAATGAATTTATTCACAATATCTCGCCTGTTTCAAGATTTTCAACACTGATTTTCATCATGGCATTTTTTGACGGTCCACTTGATGGTAAGTGGCTACCGTCCCCTATAACAGAAGCAACACAACAGGTTCTGCAAGTGCGCTGCAGAGAAAGATATATTATTTCGATTACTGCAGACTATATTAGGATTAAGGAAAAGGGAAATGGGCTGTAGCATCTCTCAGTCACCACTGTATGGGAATGAAGCAGCGCTACACGTTAGCCACTAGGCTAGGTGGCGCTGCTTCATTCCCATACGGCTAAAACTCGCACTAGGCTCAATACATGCTGTTATTTCACGGTGGATTTCTGTAACGGGGTTACTGCAGACAAAGGGGCTCCCTAAATGACTGCGAAACGCAGTGAGTCCTGCCACTACTTATAGGGACTAATATAAGCGTGGCAGGATTATGTTCTTATATTTTCACTGTCGGTAATACTGAGACTCTATACCAGTGCCCAAAGAAAAGTGTAATTAGTATAGAACCTACTTATGACTTTTGATACCCATATCCAGTCACATATAAAGGTATCATTTTAATCCACTTTACTTTGCCAAAAAGATACCAAGGGTGCAATTTGTAAAATTTAATTGGAGGTTTCTTAAAAAAGCCTCAATAATATATAGTATATATCAATGCATAGCGAAATTCCTGCAGTCAATGAGTATAATTTACGAGTCTTGGTTTCGTTCGACCAAAAATCAGAGAGATTAAATAATTATTTACATTGTTTGCGTGTAAGCGAAGCGGAGAATGTCTCAATCCGTAAGATGACATCGGCTGTCGATACAAATTAAGGTGTATGCGGACCGGCGTTCACTTACTTGCATGTCGCGATAACATGTGAAGGGATACGACCAAAATATTTGGGTGAAACTCAAATATGCGAAAACCGCTTGCTCAACTTACAAGCCGGCCGCATCGCTCTTTTGCTCACGATCACAATATCTTCGACGTTGCATGTGTAGCAACATAAATTTTAAATTTTAAAATGAAACTTCACACAATCACAGTTTCTGAAAGAAAAGATAACGGACACAACTTACAATAAAGTTTAGTAAGTATAGTTGATAATTCTGATAAAAAAAGTGTCTGAAATAAAGATTTAGGTCATTGATCTAAACTACAAATATACTTATATAGTCTTTGATTTAGGTATTATAATTATAAGATATTGCACATTACATAATGTTGGCAATTATAATGTAAAAGCCACAAATGATCTGATCGTAGGAAGTAACTGAATATTATTAGTATATATTGTTTTGAATCGTTTCCTGTATAGTAATTCTAATATAGTGTCTAAAATAAAATTTTAGGCATCATTATTACAAGGTATTTTCACATTCCATAATAATATGTTTGCAATTATAATGTAAAAGCTACAAATGATCATGGGAAGTAACTGATTTATTATTAGTGTCTTTTGTTTTGAATTGTTTCCTCTTTTCGCCACGGTTTTATGCCTCGGATAATAGGACTACCCAACATTACGTCGTAACAGACCTCATTAACTTGGGTATAATAACGCAAATGACACATAAATGGCCAATAACAACGGTGTTAGTGTAACAGAGCCTAATCTAGAGAATACTTTAGTCCAATCTAAAAGGAACCATTTGAAGTGGAAATTTGTTGTTTGAGGTTTGTCGTGATATTAATAAAATAAACATAATGTTCCGATGTTCCAATTCATGTATTTAATCTAATTTAACAAATTTTAGCAAGTCAAATGAATCAAAAAAATTTTTTTTAATCCCTAATTAATGACAGTGATTTTCTTGCCATTTCTACAATATATAATATTTTTAAATTTGTTTTCTGATTAATATTCCCATAAAGTTTAGCTATTGAATACAATCAGCATTTTAATACTTTTCAATATAATTTGAAATATAATATCTATATATTGCAATATATGCAATACTCGCCCGTAGTGTAATTCTTTGATAGTGCTTTGCTGCGGTGTGCACGTGGATTTTTTAATAGTTTTTTTTTAGTATCCTGAGTGACTCCTCAGTTGTTTGATTGTCTGCCAGTGAAAGTGCCGTCGAAATCTAATCAGCGGTTTCGGACCCAACAGTCAGAGACAAATATTTTTAATTTTTTTTTCTTTGTTACTCGTATAAGTACACTATATACTTTTATATACGGTACTTATAAGTCTAGTAAAAAGCACTTATTTTGATACTACAGACACTTCAGTTTTATTTATTAGTAAGGATATAAGTATATATTATACCTACTGCCATTTATAAATTCTGAAGGTTATTCACCAATCTTTAAATTAATTTAAATCATATTCTAATTGTATCGAGCTAAACTAAAAGTTAATAAAAAAATATGTTTAACTATTATTGTATTCGTTTTTGTCACATATGGCTTTATTTTTGCTTTTGACGCGGATCTTTTTTTCTACTGTTTGATTACCTGCTGATAATAAGTTGGACTTGGACTTATTTACTTCGACTCGTGATTAACGCAAGTAACATCCGTGATTAAATCACTTTGAACCTTTATTAATAGGTTCAATGTTTAATCATATTAATGATTAAAAAGACAGTTAATTTCATAAAGACATATTCTTTGAATAGCGACTTGAAATTATTACTAAAATTGCTGTAAGAAAAAGTGGACCCACAAAAGTAATAGACCCTAGCTCTCACTTCCAAATGTGGAATATTCCATAAAAGATCCAATAAAGATTCAATGCTTGGCAAAAGTATAATATCAAGCTTTACATATTTTTTCAAGCGTTATATCTTTTATTTTTAACGAGGACTAAGTCGCTATCACCAGCTATATATTTACAAATCTAATGAGGGTCTGTTATACATACTTAACTTTTATTATATGAGATCTCAGCTCAGATAAGAGGTAGCTTGATGTCAATCAGTAAAATTGCTAACAAGAATTCGATTATCAAATTTTTTTAAACCACATCTACATATTATCGCGCGTCGTAATCATAATTTGGTCATATAAAAAATATGCATGTCATAAGACGATTAAACGTGCGATGTCGAACAAAATCGTTGAGATGTTTTCTTAAAATATATTTTGTGTACATTGCTCATTGTGCCGAATACTTCATATCGGTAGATGTACTGACCACCAGTTCCGGGTCATTCGGCGTTCATTCATGTTTTTGTGACTATCTTCTACACTATATAGGTTAAGTATATATAGAGATTGTCCATTAAGATGCATATTAAAACAGTCTCCTCTATCACTGCGACTTTTGTAGTCTATTTTAGTTTAGTACAGAAAAGCTCATAAAATTTTAACATTCATTATGATTTATCACCCATTTAAAGATACCTTTAGTTATGGTGAACTTATTTTCTCTTTTTAGTTGCAAGGCGCAGGCAAGAACGCTGTTAATCTGTTGAAACTTGAAACTTGCTAATAACGAAATGAAGGTAAGTGTAAGTATATGTAGCTGGTAAAGTTTTTACTAAGTATGTTGACATTTACAGACATGTATCCTTTCATATCCCTCTTTCAGTAGGGACTTCAGTACACTGAGTTTAAGCGACGGTTACACGTACGGTATTTATTGTGATCCGTCAATAAACAATTATGTATCGTGGTATTTATTGAACGTGTAGTCTAGCGTATTGATGGATGTCAATATTTTTTTCTATGGATTTCTAGAAATCCAACAATAAATATTGAATTGATGGATCACAATAAATACCGTACGTGTAACCGTCGCCTTCAGTACATAACTTCAAGCCCAACTGAAGTGTGAAAACAAAAGAACTCAATCAAAAATTAATATTTAGAAATAATTAAAACCGGGTCATTTTTCGCTTATGTATGTATGATAAGTTTAATTTAATTTAATTTTTTAAACGCGAAGTTGACGAAACGACTGGTGCAGTTTCAAATGCCTATCAGGCTTTGCACATCTGCAACAGTGGTATGAAAAATACATTTGCAATATAATTTGAAATATAATATCTATATATTGCAATATATGCAATACTCGACCGTGGTGTAATTTTTGTATACACAAACCTTCCTATCGTTTATTCCTCTTTCCATATGAAAAACCAATTAAAAACCGATGAGTGACAGACGTGGACTGTCTTGGCTACTTGGTTGCAAAATATTGTTTTTTTTTTCTACCTATACATAAAAACTAAATTAGGTTTCATCACATACATAAACCTTCCGGGAAAATTTATTTAACCCGTCTATTACAGTTTCATAGTCGCGTAGCCGGGTTAAGTAGCTCCTCCCTGCCTCCCTCTTTATGTACAGCCCTCCCAGCCCCAGTATATAATGTACAAAGAACACGAAACACTTCTGTTCTTAATGAACATACCAGATTAAGTTTAATTGTTTGAACCCACACATGATTAAAGAGAAACGACCAACAAGGCAATGTTTGTGAAGATAATGAAACACGGTATACACTGGCTTGTTTTATCTGCCCACACAATATTCGTAAATACGGGAATGAGACCAGTGCTTTCTTAGCAACACCTTCTTTAAGCAATGTGATAAATTTCCTAAATAAGAAAGTAGTTTAAAAGTAGTTTAAATTGTGCTCTACTAAACGCTCAAATCTAATTTAACGACATATATTAATTTGTATGTCTTCTAATTGCTTTCTAATAAAAGTATTTAGATGGTTGGTCATTTTGTATTTAGTGTTTTTCTTTTTGGGCATAAAACATTATACCTACTTAAAGCAGAAGTTATTACATATGTTATGCATAATGTTTTTCATTTTTAAATTTTACAATCAATAGTAAAAAAAATATTTCAAATGTAACTACGAAAATAATTTAATAAAAAAAGATGAAATGTTTACATTTTATGTTTTATATTACGATGAAAATTCTATTGTCTGTATTCTATTCTATAAAAATAAATTTTAAAGAATCAATTGATAAGAAATAATCTAAAAATTATGCACACAGAATGCAGTACCTTCGATCAGAAATACCTAACTAAGCAAACAGAATAACACAATCAACGAATACCACGACGGTCAAACAGCTTCGCGAAGCATTGCAACTCGACATAAACAAGTAACTCTCCGAGCTCACGGATTTATCCTACAAATACATTTTATACGTATATTCCTCTTTTATACAGGATAGACTCAAGCTGGGCAGACGACATACTGCCTGGTTCAAAAATCGGAAGGTTGAAGGTAGCTGTGATGATAGCAAACACTCAGTAGAATATGGCACCAGAAGAAGAAGAGAGAAGAAGGTTAATCTACTATGTAAAATAGCAACATTTGATCACTAGGTAGGTAACATATTTTATGCTATATTAAAATGGGTAAGTAGTTAAAAATTCCAAGTCTTTGAAAAATTCTCCAAATAAAGGAATCGACCTTGCATTGTTGTCGAAGCCATGCCCGACTGTCCTCTGTGTGATACATGTAAATGAATTCAAACGGATGCTTCACCTTGAAAAAGTTAAAAAAGAAATTGGTATTTTATTAGAGGTACGCGACAATTTCAAAGTTTATTAAATAGTTTATTAGTTCCACCAAATCAATTTAGTCTTCAGACTAAATTGAGGTGTATGCACCCTTACATTTTGGACACACCAACCTATTCGCACGAAGCACTTTCTTCTTTTATTATGCGCACAACGAAGGCCTTGAATTCTCTCCATTCTTCAGTGTTCCCTGAAATTTACAACTTGTCTTCGAGAACAGAGTGAATAGGCTATTAACGGGCAAGTGAACTCCATCTTCGACCTCATCTTCACTTACCATCAGGTGAGATTGAGATCCAACCTATTGCATTTTTTTTAATCAAAGAAATTAAGAGTATAGATAGATAAAATACAATTCTAAAACGAGCTAGGACAGTAACATAAAGTGGAGCTTGTAACATTAGCATAGCTCCGCGTCTCACCTAGACCGGTCGACAACGCAGTTAATCTTCAGCAGGGAGAAGGCAGCGCTCCCGGAAACTGGGTGACATTAAGATATCGATCGGCCTACACCGGAAGAGATATTAAACACCACACCCTAATGCAATTCGCCCTAATAAATAGGGTTTTAATGAGGATCTCGTGCTTGAATAACAATATAGGTCTAAGGCAAATTCGATTTGCATTTTCAGCAAACATTAAAAGTTAAAAAATTGGTATTGTTTTGCATTAATTAAGATCGTGTTAAGTTCAAAGCTGGGGTATGGCTTTAAAGCGGAATAGAGCGACTTTTATAACTTTGTTTTTATTCAAATTACAAAGTTACGGAAGGAAATCTCCGAATCCAATGCGTTTATTGGAAAAATTCCCATTTACAAATGTATCCGAACGAAGCCGGGGTACATCGGTCTAGTAAATAATAATTCTGATTACTTAATTGTCTTTGAATTGTAACAATTCTGAATATTTGGTAAAATCCAAGATGACATCATTATTTTAGTTTCCGCCAAAAATGGTACATGACCGTCTGACCCAGTCTGACCGCTTTATCAGTGTTGAGGTCAAAGAAACAAGTTTAGATAATTCCTTAAGTTTTATTTAAACAAAAAAAACACGAGCAAATTTGTTTTTCGAATGAATAACATTGCTGATATTTTAAACGGTTAAATTTATCGTGTCATTAATGTTTGTTTTCATCTAATTAGATATTTAAATCTTTATGTAAATATATTAACCTATGCTGGTATAAAATAATATACTGTTACAATCCATAAATGGTATAAATGTTAATAACCTGGCTTTATAAATGATCTTATTAATGGCTATAACTTTTATTGCTTTGTAACATTTTCTGCATATTCAGTCAATAAGAAATTTATCCTGTGTCCTGTAAAATCTGTGAAAACAATTTAAGTTTTACCTACGAATGTACAGGAAATGTCAATTCACTCAAAACGAGCTGCGATTACTTATCAAATTAACAGCCCCAGTTTGGCAAACAAGAAAATTAGTGCAGTAAAACTGATGTGTCCGGTGAGGGAGGGCCAAAATTGTCATTTAAATAATAAATCGCCCCAAAATACAGTTGAACACTGACGACAACCAATTTCAAATATGAAACACGACCATGAAATGTGTCTGAAGGGAAAGACTGAACTGAAACTTTATTAAGGCTTGTAACTTTTAAATAAAAAAAAAGATTACTATTAAAATTGAAAACTAAAATGGCTGTGTCATGGATACGACCTTGTGTTTTACGTGAATATGTACGTTACGAGTAATAATATAATACGCTAAAAATATATATAATTTTAATCTCCTTCCACTTGGCTCCCATAGAATCCTAGAGTATTTTTTCACCTCTCTTGTCTTCCAAAGGATGTATACGAATTCTAATATACCATATATACAAAAAAAATTTGATCCTTCAGCTATCCAGTGGTGTGATTAAATTTTGGATGTAGATGATGGAAAAATAGCTATAGCATCAAACTGTATCCCTCGATTTTGTTATCATCAGTTTTCTGAATTGCCTCCCACTATGGAAGCAAATTTAAATACATATTCACGTCAAAAACAAATAAATAAACATCTAAACATTAAAATCCCTGCAATTTTCTTAAAGTAAAATATCACATTTTGTCAGTTGATTACAATCTGTAGTTTCATGTAGGTACATTTTAATCTTATCGGTTATTCGTACAAGTACCTAAAACGTAGCGTAGTTATAGCACTAAAGAACGATAAGTAAAACGGTCCTACATAAACATATTGTATAGCTGCACGAGTAAGTCGCTAGAGTTCAACGTCAGATGCAGTCGCATACCGGCATTAGAACATTGGTACATGGTGAATCAGTTTCCATTTCAGGAATTGATCCAACGCCATGCACGCACATTGCGTCGCGGCACACCATTAACAATCATTATCTGTACAGTATTTAAGTACCGTACGTATCACATAAAAAGCTGCAAGTTACATTTCGAACTATTACACTATCATCAGCTTTCGCCTGGTTGATTGTGACAGGGTATGATCGGTTACTTGCAGTATTCTATTATTTCCTAATATATAAATGGGAAAGTTTGTGTGGATATTTCACAAAAAGGCTGAACGGATTTGGATAAAATTTGGCACACAAATAGTTTATTACCTGGGTATAAGAATCTTGCTGATATTAATATAAGATACTAATCTGATATTGTCTGTGTGTATTTATTTATTTACTAGCTGGCGCCCGCGACTTCGTCCGCGTTGAAAAATAAAAAAAGTAGCCTATCCTGTGTCCTGTACGTCTAAATGTTTATCTACCAAGTTTCATGAAAATAAGTTAATTCGTTTAAGAGTTATGGAGGAACATACATACATACAATACCTACACTTACAGATTTATTATTAGTATTGATTTAATGGCTAACCTAACAGCATTTAATATTTAACAAGTACATATAATAGATTAATGAAATTTTTATATAGCCTATTACAAGGTTAGGCATCTTAAAGTTTATATGTACAAAAAAAACTTTATTTACTTGTATCTGACTTGTGTTTTTTTTTTGTGTGTTCATGAAAATATTTGAAAATTCGTATACCTATTGATGTGGATAAAATCAGCATCGCATAGCAGATAATTGTAGAGTTAAATTCGCCGGAATAATTCACTGCTCTAGAGAAGCCATACAACAGATTAAATAAGATTCACATAGATCAGCATAGAACCTTTTAAAAGTTCATTCTCAGGGAATCGCACTTGGGACCCTTACGCTCGTGTCAATTTTCTTACACTTTAACTCATCGACCAAAGAACTTAATATTTAAACTTTCATTGCTTGAAAACCAAAGCCTAAGAAAGACTGGCTTCATTGGATTAAGTAACTTTTAATCTCAATTGGGCTGAATTTTGTTTTAAAATTAGAAGTTTTACTTTTTAAATATTTTGGAAAATATTTGATTTAAAGAGTCATTTGGTTTATGTTTTGGAAAAAAAAATCAGTCATTTCCTGTCGTGAAAAACCCAAACTTTTTTGTTGTTTTGAAAATGTTTATAATTTATTTACGAAACAACTGGCTGAAATATAATGGTGTGGTATCTTTTGTTGAAATCCACTCAATAGGTTTCGGAAGAACAAAAATGTTTTTCATACAAAAAATACAAACTGGAAAATGTTTCAGGTGGCGGATATCCATCAATGTCTAAATACTTACTGAAACTACTAAAATTTCCTGAAAAATATTCTCCAATTACACCAACTTTCCACTGGACATTCAGGTCCAGGACAGTACTTACTAGCTGTTTTGTATGAATATTTAGAGTATACACGATTATAAATAAATATAAAAAGAATATTACCCGTAGTAGATCTGCTTCTCCAGAAGATGTAGAACTACTGCTTCCGCTTTGAAAGCGTCCATTGCGAAACATTTTTTATGAGCACTTGAAATTTACTTCAGTAATAAATAAGTATAATATGAAGAACAAGATGTTAGCCGTAAACACTGGACAGTCTTTGTGGTGTCACTCACAGGGGCAGCTTCCTTGCACGTTTTGCAACTTTCATCGTTTAGCGTTCATTAACGCATATTGAGTATTGTCCGAGTTAAATGGCGTGTCTTAAAACATTTCTCTTTAGTTTTATGTCACCAGAACAACCATTAATCCTTGGACAGCAATAGTTAAAGTTAGCACTACTCACTCGCCTTCGATTATTCCATATTTATTATTATGGCATACGTGACTAAAGGTGTTTTATCGGTAAAACTAAAAACGAAATATTATCAGAAACAATCGCTGTTTGTTTCAATATCGGTTTTGTGTGATAAAATTATTAAAATAAGTATATTGTGCCCTTGAAGTATTACTTAGACATGTTATTGCTTACACAATCACCGGAAGTAATTCGAAACTTTTAACGGAAGCCGATCAGTAGGTATATGCAAAAAAAAGTAATTTGAAACTTGATCGATCACTTATAAAAATACTTACAAAGATAAATGAAACTTCAAAGTCAAATTTAACTGAAACAAGGTATCTCTATCTCTTATTTAAGAGGTATCTTTATTCACAAAACTGTACGGTAGTTATGAAAATGCATAATCACTTGAACTGTCTAATTTTCTTAACAAACTCTGAACAACATTATTATTGTTACATACGAAATCGGTATTGTGAACAAGCCCACTTCTAATTGTTATTTATAGAGCGGCCAAAGCTTTGTTACTATAAAAGGAATATATGAAAATAGTAAGATGTTTGGCAAAATGTTCGCGAAATGTGCGAATTTGATGCGCGTGGGTCGGTTGGCGCGCGGGCCGGCACTATCCGCAATCGGCGTCGCTTGCGCATGCCGGCGCTCGCTCCCGCCACTCCGAACATTGCACCTGACCAGAGACAGCGCCTGAGGCTTTCGCCTGCCAGCTTCCAGGTATCGCGGGAGATGCAATCCCATCCTGTTGCATGCCTGCACGATTTCACGTATATACTTTATGCATATTATTACTTACATTACATGCGCAAAAGAACGGAGCGACATTCAATTTTTATCTAGTTCTGATAGGTTAAGGTTGGCAAGATAGTCATTTTGGTCATATTAATTCGGTTTATTAATAGTTTATTTAGAATAGAATATTAAGATGGCACCAGCTATCTAAAAATAAAGATCCAACGCTTAAAAAAGTATAATGTAAGTATCATTTGCGGACCAAGTCGCGGGCACCAGTTAGTATTGAATAATTTTATAGTAGTTAAAGTATACCACTTCACACATTTTAAAAAGTATGTTAAGTAAGACATCTATCTATATAGTAAGTGGGTACCTATCTATCTACTCAGGTTCTTGTGGTATTTCCTTTATTCGCGACTGCAACGAGCATATAAAATGAATTTATTACTTGTGTTTAATCTTATCGCCGTATCGATTCACGATTTATCAGAAAATCTTGTTATAAGGGGCCGAATATCGTCCCGTCACTAAAAATTGATTCATTGAAATTATTTGTAGTCTAACCCTATAAAACTATAGATTTTTATGTAAACAAGCTATAAACTTTCTATTGAGCCTAAACAAGCTATATTTGCTTAAGTTGCTGAGGAGTTGGGTGTCTCGCAAACTACTTGAATCGCAAAATCCCAAAAACCGTGTTCAATTCCGTTGGGTGTTTTAGAAGATGTAAGCGGAGAAACATACAGAAGTGGGTCGCTGGCCGCGACTTCGCCTGCTTAACTTTGTAAATTATATACTAAAACCTTCCTCAAGAACCACTCTATCCATTGGTGAAAACAGCATGAAAATCGGTGCAGTAATTTTTGAGTTTATCGCGAACAGACAGACGCGGCGGAGGACTTTGTTTATCTGTATCTAGAAATTTAAGTATTCAAAACTATCATACAATCAGATAAAATATTATTTTATCATTTTTGTGTAACTACTGTATGCTTTTGCACGCAATCACATTTATCGGATAACATCGCATTAGTATAATGTTATGATTTATTTAACTGTTTATTAACGGGCCAGCGAACTCTATCTTCGACCTCATCTTCATTTACTATCAGGTGAGATTGAGGTCAATCGTTTTTCTGTATACAAATAGAAAAAAATATTGGGAGCAAGACAATGGACCATATATACATAGTTATCAATAATTTTATGAATTAAAATATATTTAAGATATAATACACTCACAAACTCATACTTATATTAATTATATATATAAATAAATATTGTGGTGTATCTAGGCAGTTTTTAAATTTAAATTTGGCAACTTTTAACTTGTGCTTTATTGTTCTAAAATGTATTGTACAATTCCAAAATTTGTGGTAAACTTTCAAATACCAAATAAAATAAGATTGAATTTCAGGCTTGGTTTAAGGTTTAAAGTTTAAAGTTTAATTTAAAAAAAATTAATAAATTAAGGCTCCGAATATGATTTTGACCCTTGGTCCGTGGAGTCCTAGCGCTATAAGGCTTTTTAAAGAAATAGCAAATAGGTTAGTCGACATCACAGGAGATCGAAGAGCTACCTCGGACAAAGAATTAGTCTAACTATTCAAAGGGGGAACGCTGCCAGTATCTTCGGAACCTTGCCTAAAGGGACTCCTTTTAATAATATATTTTAGTTATTATATTTTTTTTAAGGTTTCTAGTTTTAGGTTCAATAGTAAGTTTTGTTTTTTTATTTAGTATAGATTATTTGTAAATAATCATAGCTCATACTATCACAGGAAATGGATGGCAGCGATGCGATGCGAGTCCAAAGATTTAAATTTAAATAAAAAATGATTACTTTCGATTTCGCCTGAACCTGATTAAATACTCTGTACATCACTGTCCTTAAACACTGTACTGTCGTCACCAGAGCTCCATATGGTCGCGATAATTTTTTTTCTATTCTCATCCGTAGCTCACACAGAAAGCCTGTGCCCAATAAATCACGGGAAACGGGCTGATATAAATAAACAAACAAATTACTGTTTGTGACCTTTTTCTTTTATATTATAGAAGTTTTAAATAAATTTTATACACAAAATTTAGAATATAGATAAGCACAATTTCGTTGTACGCGAACTTCGAACTTACCTAAAATAATATAATCTATACCAATATATAAATCTGAAGAGTTTGTTTGTTTGGTTGTACGCGTTAATCTACTGGTTCACTGGCTCGAATTCTAAGAATTGTATAAATAAGAAATTATTATTAAAATCGTTTAATAAAACCTATTTTATTTAAAATCTCTTCAATTGCTTCAGTCAAACGCTAAAAGCGTTTAAAAGATTTTATTAAGAACAATTTGAAACACGCAATTTCTTCACGGGAAATTACGTCACTGCCGCACACTTGGAACATTTAAGGGACTCGATACCACCCACACTAAAAGAGACCATAAATCATAATCGAGGGGATTAAGTTAGACTAGATGAAGGCCAACCTTGTGTGGATCGATCTTTGTAACCCTGTGTTGAGCCTTACTTTTCATTGGAACATTGTCACTTGTGAAAGGCTTGACCTTCTTCTGAAGAATCATATCCTAGTAAATCTGGGCCGATATGATTTCATACCGTTTTCACAGAAATACTATTCTGTCACCATTTGATAGCTTTAACAAATCATCACAGAAACCTTATTAATCTTAGTCTCTTGACTAAGACAGTAAATAACATTTTCCGTGACCTCGCTTCGCTTAAAAAGTCGTTTTGATTTTACTACCGTACTAAAAATATCGTTTAAGTATTGACCAATACGTCTCTTATAATCTGCGAATCTTAAGTCATCTTTTAAAATACACGACGTTGTTCCGGGTGCTATGTTTATTTCGCGATATTAAATCTTTGTTCCCTAACAAAAAAATCAAACTCTTTCCTTTTCTGTTTTGATCATCTTTTTAGTACGAATATCGTGGACGGCTTGATCATTTTCTGTCACAAACATTGGGTCTTTTCATTAGGTCTTTTCATTGTACACATAATATTCTATAAATACTAAGCGAATGATTGGAATGGTGATTTTCAAAATTGCATTAATTTGACTCCTTAGCTACTTTTTGTACACAAGAAACTGTTTACTTTCTTGTAGCTTTCTCGACCCCCATAGCTGTCTTGAAAACATTTCTATGCAAAATATTTTAGTTTAAAAACTGTGTCTGCGTCTAAAAAAGCAAACCTATAGCTTTTTTAATCAAAAAGTTCAAAAATCAGACCGACTACCAGACTTTTTAAATGTAAAACAGTATTGGCCTGTTGTATCGTATCTGGTAAAATCTGGTAACACGTGTACAAACATTACATGGAAATTAAACTGACACGAGTCTTCAAGTGCAAATCGACTTGTATAAGAATAATTTTTGCTCGTTATTTATAACGTTATTGGTCACTTTCAATATTCTTAAACATTTTTTTTTAATTTGCTGTCGTAATAACAAACGAGGTAGGTGTCCATTTTCGCGGCTCGCACTCCTACGCGTTGCAGTAAATTTACGAGCACTCAACGGTTCAATTTGCATTTTAAAACTAAATTAACGGTAAAACCGCAGTTCGGAAGTTTGCATCGAGGGGTTAAGTTAAGGAGTTCACGATAACTATCAAGCACTTAGCACTAATAGATGTAGAGCCGTACTCCCAAAAGCTCACCACTTTTTAATTAGTACTTCCACAGAACAATAATTATGTACGTTAATATTAGGAAAATTCCATAAAACGATATTCGAGGAGGAGTGTCGCGGTGATACTGATTAACAGCTGTTACAAAATGGTTTTTATTATCTAGTTATGATTTGTATCAGTACTTTTATATTGAACAATGAAGGTGACAGATAAATAAAAACCTATAATAAAGCCGTAATATTAGACTTTATATATTTTTTGTTTCTTTCCTCACGTTATGAGAGAGATGTCCTTTGAAATATTAGGATTTTCATACGATATGAATTCTATTTATACCTCAAAATCTACAAAGATTGACATGTTAGATAATGTTTTCCTCTAGTGATAAGGATAATACTCGTAGATTACAATTATACTGGAAAATTTTAAGCTTATCCTACTGTTCATCCTTACATTCTACTTAAACTGAAAATGTTAAAGCGGGTCCACATTAGTATTATTTTTTTTGTTAAATTAATTTTTTATAATTTAATTTATTATTATTATTTTTATTTTTTACATAAATGCTGAAAGTGAGGCTGACGGTCCACTTGATTGTTGTTGAATTTATTTTATTCACAAGATGGCGATGTATAAAGTAGGTAATCTTGTCTACTTTAAGTTATCCAAGAGAATGTCTTATAATATGCACCCGCTCTTAACATACCCAGTATTTTGTTAAGATCACACAGTGTCGCGGTAATTCTGTAGATAGCAGATAGTGAGCAAGTGTATTGTGTTTGAATTCCCGCTCAATTTGAAGTTAACGACACAGAGCAGAGGCCTGCTCGAGCACAATGGAAGCGTGACCGACAGCGGCTATGCTATGATTGGTATCGAAGTTCGCTGCCGGCTAAACAAGGATAAGTGGAACTAGAATATTATCGGTTTTATGAATATATTTAACTAATCCCAGATAAACACCCGTGTTCAAGAAAGTTGCTGTGTCACATTTATTTACCTACATTGGTATGTGACCTTTGATAAATTATAATTCGGTATTACTTAGATAAGTAATGTATTTTTTATGATTAATGACTATGTGACGCACTCTTCTTGTTGTCACTTACTTACTGTGAATAATAAAAATGCCATATAAAACTGAACAGCCCACGTGGCGGCTCTAACCGCCATGATTAGAATTTTATAAAAAATCAATATATCAAAATACAAATTGTAAGTTATAATTATTTTCTAATGCCATATAAACAAATTATAAATTCATTCTACATAACTGACCTTTTTGTTTTTAAAACAGAGAACGCCATCTAGCAATAGGCAATGGAAAAATTATGCGTTACCCATAACGTCTACCAGTATTGATTGTTACGTTACGCCAAACAAGAATGTGGTGCGTATGAGATGCTATGAATCACGGTTTTGAATTAGAAACATCTATTGTTTGTCATACAAGACAGATGGCGGCACTTGACAACATTTCAATTTTGTCTATAATATTTATTATTTTGTATTTTTAACTTGCCTTATAAATACCCCTATAATAGTTAACAATTCTTCAATAAATTATGAATTTATTTTACTTTGAGTTAGTACATGCTTGAAAGCGCCTATCAATCGTATGCAAGTTATTTATGTAGTTTCTAAGCTATTCGCTAGAGGCGCTGCGCATATTTTACTACAATAATTACCAAAGATTTATCTATGACAAATACAAATAATATCTTACATTTTTTTTTAATATTTATATATTAACAACAAAATATATTGTTGTTAAATTAATTTTCCTATGAGTTCATACAAAAGCGAGTTGTCATTGATAAGTACTATATTAAAAAGAAAGCAGGAGTAACTATTAAAAAAAGCTAAATAAACAGAAACTAAATGGGTAGATATTTGGTACTCATAGGTATATTATATTTACTCGTAGGTACTTTAATTTTTGCGAGCGTGTTTATTCTTTGTTAATCTTAAATTCCTTATAAATTATTATACCTAACCTTATTTTTGGACACAAGGAACTGCTTTATGTAATTTTGATTGAACGTTCTATCTGTTTTTTTTTTCTCATGGTATTTAAGTATTGGTATTCTGTTAGAAACATACCTTATTTTCGCAGGTCGTGTGGCAGACATATTTGCAAACTGTAAAAAAAAAAATTATTTAATTTTGAAGATTGCTCAATAAATTTGGAAAATATAATTTTTAAGAATTATAAATAAACTAGCGGACCGCCCCCGGTTTCGTACGGATTTTTTTTCTGCAAATTTTATTTCATCAATTTAGATATATATCGCTGCTTAAAAATTAAAGGGCCGCAAATCAAAATTACATTTTTAAGCCCGTAGCATTAAATGTTTTAAGTACTTTTATAATAAACTGAATACTAGAAGAGATATAAGCATATAAGTTACTTTTGAATATATAAAAAACGATCAATATATACTAAATATGGAATAAAAAAACCATAAGTCTTTTTGCAACATACAATATGAAGGATTGTGATTGTATTTTTGCAATAAAATCATTTTTGGATTTTTTGTTTTATGGCCCTTTAGTTTTTAAGCAGCGATATGTATATCTATTACTAGCTGTTGCACGCGCCATCGCCCGCGTATATAAAACTTTATAAAACATACCCTATGTTACTCGCTGATAATGTAGCTTACTATAGGTGAAAGAGTTTTGTAAATCAGTCCAGTTGTTTTTGACTTTATTCATTACAAACATACAAATCTTCCTTCTTTATAAATTAGTGTAGATATCAAACGGATACAAACCTCTGCAGCAAGACCCTTGGTTCTGAACTGGCTGGTGGCACCAATGGCAGGGGCGTGGTTTTCGAAAGGACTTGCTACGAAACACATGCGCCTGCGCAACGCCCTCCTTCTGTGAAAACAATACACTCTTGTCAACACAAGATATGGCCCGCTATTACAATAAACAATTTATGTGTTCTAAATGTCACGAGATAAAATAATAATATAAAATAAATATTTATTATCATAAATTACATGGAAAATGATAACTTCTTATCAGTCCCTAAGATAAGAAATTAATTCTCTTAATTGATAAAAATAAAAATTATATTCACATGTTAAAGCTGCGAGTAGGTTTGAACTATTAGTTACTTTTTAAAAAACTAAGTTAGCAATTTTTTTTATGCTATTTCATCACAGATATTTAAGAAAATAAAATGGTTTCCAAATTCAATTTATTTATGAAAATATTATGAACTAGCAGGTGCCCGCAACTTCGTCCGCTTTCTCTATAGCCCATAGCCTTCCTCGATAAATGGACTATCCAACACAAAAAGAATTTTTCAATTCGAACCAATAGTTCCTAAGATTAGCGCGTACAACCAAACAAACAAACAAACAAATAAATTCTTCAGCTTTATATATTGGTATAAATTTATTAACATACTCAGAAAAAATAATCTTTTAGTTATATTGTAATGCTATGTTGTGATTTTTGTTTTTTTTTGCATGCGTCGTGACTATGTTGTATGTCAACTACTTTAACTAAATATCTTGGTATCAGACAACAGAAACTACACTTTTTCATTAGAAATAGGAGGTATGCCTTTATTTTTAAATAACAAGCTGAGACTCAAATTTTATTAATATACGAGTACATATATTTGTAAGATGTAGATTGAGAAAATAAGTCAGCGGTGATGTCTGAACAGAACTAGCTATAGTAAGTAAAAGATGTATGTGAATAGAATTGTTTTAAACCGAGCGGAAACAGGGCTAGCGGTTATTTATGGCCGTGCGCATGACCACCGGCACGGCCACGCGGCGTCGCGTAGACCAGCCCTTACCTGACCAACGGCCCTCCGCCATTTCATCCGCCCACACAATAGGACGATCTCATGAGACGGGACCATTCAACGAGAGGACTGGCACAATGTAACCAATTACAATGAGACATTGTTCAAATTTCATTCTTAAACATGCCTCACTTCATGGTCACGTACTTATACGGAAACAACATCAATTAAATACTTTCGTGTTCTAAAAATATAATGTTTCTCAGTATCCAGGTAACGCATGTAAAACTATGCATGGCTTTTAGCACTTATAAATACCTTTTTATGATTCAATAAAACAACTTTTTGTTAAGGTCCACAGCCAAGCTATAGTTCTCTCGATATGAGGTGGCTTTTATGACCTTAGTAGGATAAAGAACTTTTTGTTATTTCACGGTGGTCTTCTGTAAGGGTTCGCGGTTACTGCGTCCAGATTATGGTTGCGGATCGCAGTGTATTATTTTTTTTATTTTTGTTATCCCTTGAATTACGGTACAAAGGTCCTTGTTCGTCACTTCATATTACACTTGTTTTCAATATTACCTACAATTATTGGAGCAATTAATTTTTGTCACAGTAATCCTAATCGCCACAGTAACAGCATTGGCTATTATTTCATGAAGATTGTTTTTCATAAGTTTCATGTCTAAAAAAAAGCTCGAATCTAGCCCGCGCGAATCTGGGGCAGTCCACAATCGCAGTGTTGTGTTCATTATCTCAGCCGCAGGACGTCCACTGCTCGACATAGGTCTTCCCCATAATTTTCCAACCGGTCAGAAGCAGCCTGAATCCACCATCAAGCCGCGGTCCTTATCAAACACTAGTATTATTAAACAACAACAATCGGCGCACTTTAGTTGCACAAACCTAATAATAAGGCACATTTAACGAGAGCCATAAACGAAGTCGCAAAAATGATCTCAGAGTGAATACACAAAAGTGACATTACTTTATGTTATCCTTACTATTTTTAAGCTGCTTTCCGCGTCTGTCTGTCTGTCTGTATTATATCCGCTAATACGGATTTCACTAAAGGAAACAGGGATAAAAAAGGTTTTTGTAGGTATATAAAAAAATTTCATCCCCGGCGAAAAATGAAAATTATAACACCCGACATCTTTATCGCTGTGACCTGTGACGTACCTACATTTTTTTATTATTTTAGACAATCGCTCAGGAACCTTATCTTTTTCTAGGATAAAAAGTTTCTAGATCTACATGTTAATCCAGGTTATAAACTATTGAACGTTGATCGGTTTTTGAGTGAAAGAGTTCCATCTTCACTCATCATCATGAAAAACTTTCGCACTTATAATATTAACTTAGTAGGTATTTATTAGGATTCAATTGTTGACAAGATGTTTCATCACGTGCATTTTATTGCTCACCTCTCTCCGCCTTCAATGACACTGTATGCTTCTAGTTAGAATTTGCATTGAATATGCTACTCGCAGGCCATGATCTTTATCCGATTAAAGCTCTGACAAGTTACACTCGTTTGCAAATTGTAACTGACAGTTACAAATCAGATCTCGTTGATATTCTGTGTAACGTCGCGCAAAGGAAGCGGGCTATTTCAGCTGGATTAAGTGTAATTGGAATGAGCAAGCTAATGAGGGCCTATATCATCGCGATGAGTAGGTACTGTGACGTCACGGGTTTGGTCAATTAGCGCAAGGGTACAGACGCCGGCGCCACTGGAGAAGTGACGGGAAGGCGCCACATTTGCACAGCACGTGGTCGACGAACGCAGTGTTCGAAAATAAATCAGTCTGCCTTCTTATCAACAACAGACAGTTTTCTATTGCCAGTTCAAGTGTTTTTAACGAGCGATATGTTGTAGGGATTTTACATGTAAGTTAGTGTACCAATATTTCATTGATTTCACTCATACGTATAAAAAGTGAAATAAAGAATAGTAATATAAACATAAATATATTTTCTCTTCGAAGAATCACTAAGAGATATTTTCTATATAAGAACATTAACACTAAGAAAATTATAAATATATAAATTCTTAGATAAAATGTAACAAAAATGACTGTGCCAAGAAAAACTAAAGCAACAGTTAAGTATACCATTTCTATAATATTAGATTAGCATTACATTTACAAGTAAGTCCTTTAAAAATTTAACTCAATTTATGAATGAGATTTCTCTCGAATGAAAGAGAAGAATTTCCATATTTCTCATAAACAAGTATGCCTCGACTGGATTTGAAAAAAATGTTTAGAATGCACATTAACAAATTGCATCACACAAGGCGCAGCGCAGTACACGTGCGTGGCGCAGTTTGGTGCACCTGCCCATTCATTCGGAGAGTCCGCCCGCAGCCGCCTGCCACTGCGCTGGGCCGCTCGCGCCAATCCAACAAAAAGTTCAAAGCTCTCCCGTGTAACACAGCAGCACAAAGGGAGCGTTGACAAATTACAAATAAAAGCGATCGCACACGCTCCATTAACTACCTGAATCGGATTTCATTGAACAGCTGGTTATATTGCGGGCTTCGATTCAAACAATGGGGAAACCAACTGGCCGAACAAATAGATAACTATATTAGCGACCATAACAATTGATGTAGCACAGATTGCCAAAGGACATTTACTGGTCAGAGACAATAAAAACTATTTTGTTCGTTGATTTATAGAGTCCTAATCTCACAGAGAATGCGTCCTCCCGCTTCTAATAAGGAACAGTATCTACAGGGCAAAGTATGCCAGTATATTCCAATAGAATGCCAATACAATATTATCTATTTGCATTTATTGGCATACTATTGGCAGTGGTAACCCACTTACAGAAGATCAGCGTAAAAATAACACTATTTAAAGATTTAGATGACCAGTGGTATTTTCATGAAAGAAAATTATTTATTAATACCTAATATAAATAATACCCTTGAGTTACAAATTCGTATTTTACAAATAAAGAAAATACTTATCTTTCAACTTAGTATAACTTATAACATAGTGTTATTGTAGACAAATTTGCTTCCGACTTAAAAATTTTAAGCTGAACGTAATACCCCAAAAAAAGCATAAACTGAGTTATTTCATCCGGTGATATTTCACAAGTCACAAAATAGAAAAAAATTGTAACTTGTGAAGTATCACAACTTTTGACATTGATATTTTTGACAGTGGAGTCTATGAGACAGAACCAGGGCAGAACTGAATTATTATTAGCTTGATTAAAAATCCATTTAACATTATAAATGCGAAAGTTTATGAGGAATCTTATATATTTTTTACTCTTTTTGAATTTTTGTACACATATACCTGGATTAACATATAGGATAGATGTATTTTTTATGGTTTAAAGATTCCCGAGGGATCGTCTAAAAATGTAAAAAAATTGGACTATAACCGTGGCGGCGCCACCGTTGTCAAATCGATAAAGACGTTATTATTCATATTTTTTATTTTCAACACGGACGACGTCGCGGGCACCAGCTAGTTTTATAATAAAAAAATGTAGCAAGTTGTCCTGTAACCAAGCCAAGTTGTCTTTTTAATCAGTTACTGTAACTGATTAAAAAGCGGCAACAAAAGAAAACCGATTTAATATTCACTAGGAAGACAAGACGGAACTTTGGATCAAAGAAGGTGTGATTGAACTTCCAAAGATGAAAACAAAGGGCGCAATGTTCGAGCGACAATAAATCAACGGAAGCGGCACGCTTTTCATTTTATCGGATCCCATTGTTTCTTAATGATCCTAATATTACTTTGAACTAATTGTTTTATTCGGACTGTACCACTCAACAGAGATCTGAGTCACTGGTTTATAATTTTCTAAAATGTTTACAATTTTGTACGGGTTCACGGTATTAGTCTATGATTATGCAAATCGGTGTATAAGGCTATGCTGGTTGAATAAAATTGCATTTAATTAACATAATTTGCAGTACGAATCTATGTCTACAATCTAATCGAATTTTCTATAGAAAAATCTTTGCTTACTTTAAGGTATATAGTTTATTTAAATAAGCAAATTTAAAATTTTATTAATTTCCTTTGATGAGAAAACCACATGAGAATTCAGTAAGTTTTTGAGATTATCGCAGATCATACATACATACAAAAATTCTTGCGCTAAAGAAATACCTAATATTCCAATCACGCAATTTTAAGGATGTTTTGTTTTTTCATCTACGCGCCAGTTAAATTGTCCATTCCGTCCTTTTATTTCGATTAACTGTTAGTATACTATTAGTTCGATAGATCTAACAACCCGGAAAAAATATTCCGTTCTGTTAGTTTACCTAGGCTAACAGAAAGGATTTGGACTGAATTTACCGCACTATTAATTGGAACTTCCAGAAATTTCACCGCCTCTCCTGTTTATTGATTAGATTAGTTCAGAGAAACGATTGCATAATGGGGGTGGATGGAGTCATCGCGTTGCGTAGTCGTCAGTTGTGTGTCGTATGTCAACGTTCCATTTAAGAATGTTATCTATGTAGGTACACTAACGCACGCAAACCACTTTCGTAAGCCGGGCACGTGGCAAGAGCCTCGCCGACTCAAAATAACTGATAGATTAGAAAATTTCAAGGGAACAGTAATCTATACTAATATTATAAATATGTGTGTTTGTTTGTATATAGGAGGTAATCTTCGAAACTAACTCATCCGACTTAAAAATCTTTCAAATGAATCTGAAAATCAATTTCAGGATGGACATAGGCTAAATATTCCAAGGGGACAAAGCCGCGGGCAACAACTATCTAAAAATAAAAATCCAACGCTTGGTAAAAGTAAGTAGGTATAATGTCTGGAGTTTCTGTTATTTTTTAATCACGGGAGAAGTCGCGAGCACCAGATAGTAATAGTATACATTGACACTCATAACGTACGAACGATACTTGTCATCGCCATTTCCTTTTGACACAAATCAACGGTTTAGTTAAGGACCGCACCATCTGTCTCTTGCAGGAGTGAAACTTTCTCGCGGAGAGTACGTGACATCCTTGTAGGTAATGCTTTCAAGGCGCTAGCTAGCGAGAGGTTAAATTAAATAGAGTCACGCATCGAATAGCCAACCTAGCCACGATACACGTTTGACACTGCTACTTATTTACTAGCGTTAATGTTTCTCAGTAACTCATTTTAATAATTTATTTATGACGTGTAGTACAACGACTGTGGCTTCTGTACTGTATTGCTTTATATCATTCAATTAATTAATCTGTTACAAAATTATTCAATTGTATTTTGAATTGTGTCCAATTATCGCTCTGTTGCATAACTATTAGGGCCTCTTTCACGAACTAAAAGTAAAGTGTTGATTAGTTACTTTTAGAAATCATTTTCTGTTATATTGAATTATGCACTCGGTTTACTGCATCATTCGATAGCCGATTTTTTTAAATTATTTTTGATTTAATGTTTGGGACGTTTACCGTACAAATAAAGGTATATCAGCTCCATTTTCCCCGGTTACCGGTGACTTTAAATGACATTTTGGCCTACTTGACGTTTGAGAAACAGGCGCTTAGTGTAATAGAACTAGTAGAAAATTTTCGTAATGTATTGATGTAGCAGAGTGGCGCAGTGGAAGCGTGCTGGGCCCATAACCCAGAGGTCCGTGGATCGAAACCACGCTCTGCTATTAAAGTGTAGATTTTTTTTATTCATTAATTTTTTTTATCCTTTGCTTGGATATAAATATTAGAATTGAAAATTACTATGCATTTTTAATTTTTTTTAATAGTGTGTGGATGTTTCGTAGACACGGCCGTGCGTTTTACGTGAATAAGCGCCTCTTTCACCGTCAAGTAGACTAAACCGTCACTTAAAGTCACCTGTCACCGGGAATAATTTAGCTGTACGGTAAACGTAACAAACATTAAATAGAAAATAATAATAAAAAATCAGCTATCGAATGATGCAGTAAACCAAGTCCATAATTCAATATAACAGAAAATGATTTCAAAAAGTAAGTAATCAACACTTTACTTGTAGTTCGTGAAAGAGGCCCTAAGTGTACATTATTATGAGTAGGTAATATTTTTTTAACGTAATAATTATAATATATCCAACGAATTTGAATAATACCATAAACACCAAACGATTCTTTGATCCTTTAGGAATCGTTTTGTGATGGATGTAGGTACGAGTAGACTATAAGCTAGATTTTGTTATAGGTAGGTAATCACTTCTCTGAATTACCTACCTGAAGCAAATTTAAAGATGTATATATTCACGTCATACAAACAATTACTTGTAAAAGTGTAAAATATCTAGATACATTTTATTATTAGCATGACTGTATTTTTCAAAAGCCATTCTTTTTTTTTATACTCAGTTATTACGAAATTAAGTAACAACCATTGCATGCATTCCCCAAATGGTATTAGTTTCGTGACTCGGTAAGGAACCTACGCAAGATTTATGGTTTCATTGTTGCATTAGAAAGTACCCGTGGTATAAACTAATGTCTCTTTCCCCTAACAGTTGAATGATGATGATGACCGGACACTCCCTAAATTTACGTAAGTTAGGTGTAGGAGAACATGGGGGTGCTTCCCGCATAAACCGGTTACATTAGGGGTGAGGACTATACCATAATGTTCCGGTTGTTACGTGACTTTATAATACATCTACAATTATAACATCAATTAAAATAAACAATAGCGCAGCGGCTGAGATCATAACGCGATAAACTATTGAACCGTCTATCAACATTAAATGCATAAACATTGCAAATGATAATATAGACGTCCAAACATTCACAGTGTTAGCTAATTTAAAATAATAAAATGTACTTATCCAATGACATGGATGTTAAAGATTAACTTTTAATTAAAAAAATTAAATGTTAAGATTCAAATGTACTTATCTAACAACGAACGAACGATGAGCATAATTTAGGTACACAATAATTATATCTACCTTTGTATTTGTATCGATTTTGTACATGCAATTATACTTACAAAATTATAAAAAATTAATAAATTATTGAAATTAAACTAACTTATAAAAATAATTATAATTTTTTGCTCCAATAAAAAGTATTTTAATTACAAATCTATATGTATCTATAACAGGTAAGGTTTTGTCAAAATAAATTAGTATTATCTAAGGTGTTCAGTTTTTGTGACTATGTGTGACTAATATACCAGTAGTTTTAGTCACAAATAGAAAATAAGTAGATATAACTTTCTGTAGTTTCTATATATTGTAAACAGATGTAAATGCGATTTGTCAGCTTTGCAGTTTAAAATTATATATTAACTGTAAAAAATATTAAAATTAATAAAATAGAAATAGTTGAGTAGATTCTCATAATTTTACGCACTGATATGGCTCATAAACTCTGATCATTTTATATTGAAACTAGCTGGTGCCCGCGACTTCGTCTGCGTTGAAAAAGAAAATATATGAGTAATAAAATAACGCTTAACATCATTATCGCTGTGGCGACGGTGGCGCCGCCACGCGACAGTGACGCCCAATTCTTTATATTATTTTACACGATCACTCGGGAACAATACTTTTTTTTCTTAATGAAAGGTACCCTATGTCCTTTCTTGTATCCCCGACAACGTGTATTCAAAATTTTACGATGATCGGCTGAGTAGTTAGGCGTGAAAAGGCAGTAGACATACAGACAGACAGACAGTTACTTTAGCATTTATAATATTAGTATGGATGGATATACTACATATTTAAAATATTTAAAACTAGTTACTATTGGGTCGTTATTCGTTTGCCTACACGAACCACGATGTACAAGTTGCATCTGTTTAAGCAAGCATTGCCTAATTACGGCCAGTTTCTTAATTTTTATCGACACTTTGTTGTTGCACTTGCCGATTCATGGGGACCACCCACGCCGTGCATAATGGAATTAACTTCGTGTACGTAACTCATGTTTGTGCCGGTAAACCTATACGGGTTGCTTTGAATAATGTGTCCGGACCTCGCGGGCCGCTTGCGCATGATGCATGATATGGCATCAAGGGAAATTGGTATGTCGACCTGCGACCCGTCCAAACCCGCCTCTAACGTTATCGCATTAATTTTAAATATTTGTACATTTTAATTTAAGATTCGTTGATAAATCAATAGGTATATTAATGACGAGCATTCGTAGTGTTGTGTGCGTATGTGAGTAATCAAACCTCAAAGAAAGTCCATCAGCCCGCAGTGGATTAGGTACCAAGACTTCACATGTCTTTGAAGATTGCTAATATTGGACGCGACAATAATTTCTTTTTGTGATCTTTTCTGAATCGAGCTACTTTTCTATACAAAAATTAAAAATAAAGTCATATCACAATAAGACTAGTTTCTAACTGAACATCCAAATGTTCAACTGGGTTATACTAATTCAATAACCTAGTTTAAACACGGCTGCCAATGAAGGTCAAATTCCAGACGAGCCAGTATTTCAGTGTTTTCGAATATTAATTCACACAAATCTATTATTCTATTGTACCTAACTAACCTTATAATTGACTATATCTAACCTTATAAAGAGAGGTTTTGTAAGATTGTTTATATATGTAATAGGGTAATCTAAAATCTCAGGAATCTCAGAAAAGTTTCTATTAATACTTGAAAGGTATACCTATACCTATGCTAACTTCTGAAATAAAATTGTACCCGGACAAAGTCGGGATGCGTCAGTCTAGTGTTTTTTTTAGGTATATCATCTTTCTTAATACTCTTCCTTATATATAAAATTTTTAAAGAATGTTTCGCTGTTAAATAATTTCAATTGATCAAGGCTATTAATCTTCATTGAAGGAAATTATCGCGGTAGAGTTAAATTAAATCATGAACATACGGGTAATAGAAAATCACGTTACCTCTATAATCATAGAGAGATTTACTGCCTACATTAACTATATAACTTACAAATTTGTTTACACTGTGATTATATCCTAGTATAAAATATTCACGTCATATAAAAAGTTTTGTTCCAACTAAATCGGAATATTAAATTAAGATTAAGGTGAATTTGGAGCAGAAACATTTCACACTATCTCTTCCTTATCCTTTATCATTAACTAGCTATTGCCCGCGACTTCGCCCGTGTAACTTTGTAAATTATATACTAAAACCTTCCTCAAGAACCACTCTATCCATGGGTGAAAACAGCATGAATATTAGTGCAGTAGTTTTTGAGTTTATCGCGAACAGACAGACAAAGTACCTACTCCGCCGAGTCTGTCTGTCTGTTCGTCATAAACTCAAAAACTACTGCACCTATTTTCATGCTGTTTTCACCAATGGATAGAGTGGTTCTCGAGGAAGGTTTTAGTATATAATACAAGTTACGCGGGCGAAGTCGCGGGCAGCAGCTAGCCATTAATAAAGATTTAAGCATTTGCAGCTCCTATGGAGTTGCTTGTGTTCACAGGCGATGTAGCCGCTTGTCATGAAACTAACTAATACTTACCTACCCCTGAGACAGAGTGTTAATGCAACCACACGACCAAATGAGCTCGCCAAAAGAGGACCAATAGATATGTTATTAGATTCAAACATAAAACAAAGGACAAAAATAATGATAATAATATAACCATGCTAATCATATAAACAACACTGGCCCTTAAGTTTGTACTATGGAAACCAAATAAGACTTAGGGCAACTTGATTGAATAAATTGAAATTTATGCCTTGTACAAAACCTACTGTGCCCTGTCGCTTTTAGTTAGATAACTATTTTTAATAAAAAATTTAAATACCGTCAAAATTTCTGTCATTGTTTTTTACGATGAAACATTATTCAAAGGCTTCTAATTATTACCCTCCCAATGCTGACCCATCTCAATGAAACAAGCTAAACAACCTAAATTAAACTCATCGTATCGTATAATATCATTGAAATCACTCCATAAAATTAACATGCGTACAAGGGGCCTATTTGCGCCTAACTTTGTTTGTTCAATGTTGAAACCGTATGACGTCATTTGTAACACACTGTGCAGAAGCCAGAAGCAGATGTGTTACGAAACATAAGTATTCTTCATTGTTTTATTTAGCACAGGAACTTTTTTATTAAGTATAAGCATATATATCACTTTATGAACCTAACTCGGCTTTTCATAGATCCATATTTTACATGCATAAACTTTCCTTGTTTAATCCTCTATCTATTAATCAAAACCAGAGCGAAACCAGGGCCGACGTAGTCTAAATTATATCATAAAAAAATATTAGTAATGATATCAATAAAGCATGTTAACTTCATGTATATATATATATATGAAGTAGAAGTTAACAGATACATCGGTCATATTTAAAACTGTTATTAGACCAGTGAAGATTTATAAGAAGTAAAAAGCTTGAAGATAAAATGTAAAAGCGAATAAAGGCAAATGACACAGTGACAAGTTAATTGCGTGAAGCGTCAACGCATTGGGCTCTTCGAAAGGAATGCGGCGATGTAAGAAGAAACTTCTACTGTGTACCCTGTCACATCATAAGTCAAGGTGTCACATCTGCCACGAGAGATCGTGTTGTCAGTCCATACATTATCAAGAAAAATGAAGCAAATTGATCTGTTGTTGATAATAAAATAGCCAAAAAAAATTTTGAAATTGTTGGAATATATCAAAATAGATCTGTCTCACTCTAACAAATACATTGAGTCTTTCTCTTTCACACATATAAACATTAAGTTATTAACAATAGGTCTTTGTTTCTTACAAGTCTTATATACGTTTGGCTTTGAGCTTTAGCGTTAGTAGTGTAGTAGTACTCGTATTGCGCCCCTTACTAGTGAATACGAACACGCCTTCCTGATATATTAAAAGAGACTTATTAAATAATATTATTTACAACGAATTCCATCTTTCAATGCTTCCCATAACCCAATAGAAATAACTTAATTTTTTTCTCACATACCCATTATCTACAACATAATACGAGATAATAGGCATAACTTACTCAAATGTTAACGGATAAGTTTTGTTCGGGTGCAATATTTTCTGCAAATTATAAATAAATCCCTCCCCGTTTGACGTTCTTTCCATTACTGAAAACCGCATGAAAATCCGTTCTGTAGATTATGAGATCGTTGCGAACATACATACAGACATACAGGCAGACAGACACGGCGAACGACTTTGTTTTACCTATAAAGAATACAGATTTGGTCAAACCATAGAAGGACGAAATTCTTTGTGTTCAATGCGAAGGTCAATTTAAGGGAAGCGAAGTTGTGGGGTGCACTTAATTTTTTATGTTTCACTATTTGGATTCTCGTCCGACACCCTTAACACAAAAAAGGCCCGCGCTCGCTGGTATTCGGCATAAAGGGATTAATGTACAAAAAATGTGGTATTATAGAACCCAAATTTGATACAAAACTACAAGAAATGCTAACTCAGTAATAAGTCAAAAGTAAAATTGGCTATTTAATTAAACTCTTTTTTAAACTTTTTTATGTTAAGGCCGATAGACGGACTGTCGGTCCACATGATGGTAGATGACACCTATATACAACACAAGCAACGCAACAGGTGGTGCCAGTACGCTGCCGACCATAGTAGGATTAAGAATGATCATAAGGAAATGGGCTCTGGCATACCTTACTCACCCACCGAAAGGGTTCTGTAGGGGTGACTACTACCGCCAGTCGGGCTGCCCAAATGCCTGCAAAATGCAGTGCCCACCACTTTTCAGGTCCAGACCAGAACCAACTTTTAAAAGTTCAAATTTGACCTTGCCGGATATCGAACCCGGGAACCCTGGAACGGAGCTTTAGGGCATGCACCCTAACCATTCATCCAACGGGCACGTCAAAATAAGTATAGCCATTTACTTTAATTAAAACATAAGGCGTTTGAAAAATCCATGTCAATGTTACGGACATTAAAAACTTAATTACGATACTGATTCAGTATAATTTTACAATTTTATTTTTGATATAATTATGTAATTATGTAGATACGTACGTTTTTTGTTACGATTCACAGTCCAGGCGTAAATTATGATCGTAAATGTAACTTATTTTTACAAAAAATACAATTAACTTCACTGGTTGCGTTGAATTTTAAATCTTTTTTGTTTCGAATGTTTGTTTACCTATACTATGTGTGCCGTTTTTTTACTGTGTAATACATTAATTTATCGTCGCCAGCCAAAATATTATAAGGGTTGGCATTATTTACACTTAAACATTTAGTAAAAGCGGAACCACGAGCACTTGAAAAAGCAACAAAATGACAATTGTTCGCTAGGAAGTGTTCAAGGGTTACTATTGCGGTTGCATTGTACTATAAAAAGTTATAACTGAAGAGCCATAAATTACATTCCCCATAACTGGTTAGAAGCCAGGTGGTCGATTTTATTTTTAAAATATGTTTATGCGCCAATAAGGGTTTAAAACCTATTTTATGACTTCCATTCATATCATATGAAACGTGATTCATGACTAGAGGTCGTTAAACTGTAATTATAGTAATATTGTTAAAACTAAATTGGGATACATGTGGGTACAATTTTTCCTAATATAGATACTATATGTGAAACCCAACAAAATGTGCGAACATTTGGCTGACGATGACCATGTTTTCTGAAGCGTGATATTTTTTGCGAGGACCAGATGTTTTTGTTGCAATTCCGCAGTAATCTTATCCGAGAAACACTATACCGAATGCTAATAAGGTGACGACCTAGGTATTGCCTGTTGCCTTATAATATCTAATTACTTACACGAATAGAAAACTATGGTTACTTCCGTGTTAGATCTTTGTATATTATACAGAGGTAGAGATAAAGTTTGACGTTAAACTAAAGTTCTTTCACAAATAGTTGTTCAGGTGTTATATTTCTTTACATATTTCGTCAGGCGTTATATCTTATTTTTCGACGCGAACGAACTCGCGGGCATAGTAGCTCATAGTAAGTAAGTAATCAAAAATTAACTTCTTGAAAAGTAGGTCATTTAGATTGAAAAAATTTCCAATAATGAATTGTTAAGTATTTATTATTCATATTTATAGTTGGTATTAAATAATGTCATTTCCCTATCCTATTTCCTTATCCCCCTTATTCCTTATCCTACTAATATAGATCAGCATAAAATTACAAGCTAGGTATATTAAAAACTAGGAAATTTTATATATTTTTTAAATTTACAGGCACAAATTAGTTACACTATTCGTGGATCGAATTATACATATGCTGGATACACAATCAGCTACAAAAAAACGTCCTCAGCAAATGTATCTAGTATATATTCGATCGACGACACTTGCTAAATTACAAAAATGTACAAAGAGTAAGTAAGTGGATCGTGGATCGTTATTTATACATTAGTTAGAGATGAACAATCAAAATATAGTCCATTTGTGGCAGGAGAGCGGTGGACGATTATATGTGTACATAATGTCATTTGTTAAAGGTACCTGTGTACCTCCCGCAGTCCACACCGCGTCGATTGCCTGGTTCGCGTTTCCGTTCATCAAACGATTTAGGAAGTTCCACTTTTGCGCAACATCCGCTTCGCTTCCTATAGAAATTACTACTATTACCATGCTGGATTAATTGAACAAATACAAATAAATATAAACCTCTCTGACTGGGACATTAATATGTAAAGAAATTTTTGTATTCATTTTCATACTTAGAATTTATTATATTGCCCTCCACCAGGGATACCGAAGAGAACATGTTTTTAAATCATCGTTCATTTTGATTTATAAAAACTAAATTAAAGTTGTGTTTAATTGTTATAAACAGAAATGCTATAAATAAATTATTATTTTACAAACAATTTGCTTGACATTATGGATGCATTTTTTCTGCACACAAGCCTTTTCATTAGTAAAAACCTTATCAAAATCTGTTGGGGTGGTTTAGTTTATGCCAGCGAAGAAACAGAATATGTATAGATATAGATCAGCATAATAATTACATCATAATTGTTTACCTACGAGTATTTCTATTACGCGATGAAGCTTAAACGATGACTAATTCCGTAGCCTAAAACAGACGTACGAGTTCACTCGAAAAGTATCTGACTGAACAACAATGGCGTGACAAAGAGCTTTGTCTGTCATCATCATATAAATGTGAAGTAATCTCGTTCCCATAGGTCGGTGCAGGCACAGTCGCACTGATGGAGGGTCCTCGGCGCGCTCTAACGAAGGAATGCGTCGTAAATCATTTGGTTTATCCGTCTTGCTTTCGCCTCTGTCCTCTGTCGAGCGATTGCCGCCCGCACGCTACTTTACTACGAGTATCTTCTTTCAACACATGCTTTTATTACCACCAATATTACCAATAAGTTTAAAAACTAATCGTGCACTTTTTATAATTATTCTCATTAAAATTCAAAGAAATAATTAAAAATTATATTAAAAGAATTAAAACACGAGCATTTCGATTAACGCGAATCCGGACTATGCTAAGTAGATTTGTGACTTTTCACTTATTGCAAATGTTTTAACAGGATTTTATTAAGCTTTTCAAGTCAAAATAACCAGTTTAAGTTTTTAAAAACATACAATCAGGTATTGTCAAGCTTTGCTTAGTTAAGCTTTTTAGTAGTGTAGTTGATTTTTTTCAACCATGAACAATGTTTGGCTGTATTTGTTTGTACTAAGCAGTGCTAATGTTGACATTTAAATTCAATTTTAAAAGATAATCAAATTTGTAACTTGGGAACTAATTCACCGAAATGTCGGGCAATCGAGCATGTGACTCGTCGAGGCATTGGAATTAGGTGAGTACCAGAGAGGCAAGCTGAAGCACTAAATTGACCTAGTTATTTAGCTAATGACATAAAGAGGAAATCTCAACTAATTTTGTTGGCTAGGCATTAATAAGAATAAACGAACTTGGTAGTCGGTTGTTTCAAGCAAATTTTGAGACTGGGTTTTAATGAGACCTGACATAAATATAATATAATCTTGTTGTAGACTTCGTGAAATTGTATGTGAAATTGTTATTTCACTGTGGTCTTCTGAAAGAGGATAGTAAGCCCAGTTTAAAGCTGTGGAATGCAGTGTGCCGTACCACTACTAATTTTTAATCGAGAAATATTGTGACATCAGTCATCGAATTGCGAGCAGTGGTGCGAGACCGTTCTGATCACGGCCAATCTCTATGTCAATCGATCTATGGTCGTGCAGTAACTTAACACTTCAACCATTTCATAATAGTTCTATTAAATACAACTTCAGGAACGTAAACCAACCACCGAAAATTTTTTTCCAATGAAAACCTTATTAAAAATAAAGCAAATAAAAGGATTGCATATTTAAATTCACGAGCATAAATAGAAAATATTTTATCATCAGAACTTTATAAAAAATATATTTCTATTTGTCAATTATTCTTCTGTCCTGCTAAAATTTTATTAATGCCAAATTTTGTGAGTACGAGTATCGATGTCTTGAGAATCAATTTTGATAGAAAATTGATACTACTCTAAGGTAATTGTAATTTGATAATCGTATTATCAAGTTACAAATTTCCACAACCTCTTTAGGCTGTTCTCTTTCATCACCTTTAGCAGTTTTGTTTCGTTCACGATATTTTTTATAACATATCATTATCGACTTAATAAAATAATAAACCATTTTTATTGTTAACTAGCCACCCTCTTCCAGCTTCACAATGATGCAATTTTTTTCTTAAAATTATATATAAAAACTTTCCTTGTTTAGCGGTGACAACTGCATGAAAATTTGTTTAACAGTTTTTGAGATTATCGTGAAAATACAGACAGATAGACTTTGTTTTGTAATATTTATGTTATTAATAATGACGACTAGATAGTAGAGTTAATTACGTATATAAAAGCACCGCCTGCTGAAGAGCTTCTTTGTCCGAGCAAAGCGAAGGCAGGCGCAGTTCACTGCTCAACACATGCTCGCAATTAAGTATTAAATACGGAATAGGTAAGTCACGGCTGAACGCACAAACATAAACGTTTAGGTTTATGTAATGAGCGGATACATTATATTCATTACAATGTTAATGTTTTTAATTTAAGAAATTACTTCAGCAACCATGTTTAGGTGTTTTTTTTTTTTATGTTAAGGTCGACAAACAGGCTCACTGTCCACTTGATGGTAGGTGGCTACCGTCGCCTATAACACAAGCAACGCCATAAGTGCTACAAGTGCGCTGTCGACCATAGAAGGATTAAGATGGATGGGGTAATGGGCTCTGGCATCCCTTACTCATTCACCGAAACACAACAGCACATAATGGCTCTTATTTCACGGTGGTATTCTGTAAGGTGGTGGTTACTGCCGCCAGACGGGCTGCCCAAATGACTGCGAAACGCAGTGTGCCCTACCACTACTTTTCAAATCCAGACTAGTCAATTTTGAAAATTACATTAAAATCGAACCCGGGGCCCCTGAGACGTTAGGCAAGCATCCTTGCCACTCATCCAACGGGGTCGTCATCACCCAGATAAAACTTCTGTTCCCGAGAGAGCTATTCAAAAATAAAAACAAAATTTTCAACATTTAACAAAAACATATACCTAATCAATAAAGTTTGTATAAATGCAACACCAAAAAATGTGCGTAGACAAAGTCGCGGCCAATAGCAAGTATGTAATAAACGTATTTTTTTCCTAAAATTTTCTTTCTAAACTTCATCCCAACAGAATCAAAACATCACGTGTCATATCATATTCACATACAGTTAGTTTTTGTATGCAAAGTAGCTTTGGTTTCACCTAACGGATTATTTGTAGCTATTTAAATTTCATATTATGAACCTTATGTTTAATTTAAATACAGAATATATTTAAATACGATTTTTAGTTTCAGCAAACAACTTCTGGAACTAAAATACGAGTAGCACGTCTTTAAGGTTTTTTTGTATCATGTACCTAATATTTGAATTTTTACTAAATATATTATTTTGGTAAGTTCACTTGGAGTATAGAAATGGGCTTCCTATCCCTATTTATTAAAATCCTATTTAATTTAATTATTATAGTTAACATGAATAATTATATATGAAACCACTGGATTATGCATTAAATACTCGTAATATTGTCTAGTAATATCTTGAGTCTTTGTAAATTATAAGTTTATTATGGTACTGCCACTTTAACCGACGATAAGGAATTGAAACGCATTTACCGTGCTTCCTAATTTGATACTTATTAACATAAAGAAAAGGCAATGACTCCCAAATATAAACGGAGAAGGCCTTCAACTAACCAAACTGTTAGACATTACCTAGTCCAAACTAACGAAATAAAATGTGACATCACATAATAAACAATTAGTATGTCTACAAAGTAAGCACTTTATGCTTGTGTTATGGGATAAAAACACAACAGTATACGGATAAACCTTGCACACTCAGACCAGAAAAGTTCATTTTAAAAGTTGGCCACGTCGGAAATAGAACCTAGAACTCTGATTCACTATGGTAAGACAAGTAATTTAATCACTCGACCAATAGGCTCTTCTAACAATGAACTTGTCGTGGCGACGGAAATTTGTTTGTATTTGTAGAGACGGTCACGGTGGCAAGTCAACAAGCCAAAAGGCGCGGTCCGTGTGGGAGGTGCGGTGCACTTGGCTTGCGCAACTATTTGGGAAGCCAGGGCCCAAGTGTGTGCATATTATTGCGTCTCCACGAACCTGCTCTACCGCATTAGCATTCTACCGTTAACTCTAATATGTCGTCGCCAAGGGCAACCTAGATACAGTGTCATCCATATAAAACAATGACAATCACGCTTATACAGTGTGTAATAACTATGTATAAGTAGCCACTTAAATAATGAGTATATGCAACATACGTTCTATCCGAGGAGGTCAATTGGAGTCTTTGATATCATGGAGTCTTGCCAGTTTCACTAATAATTGGCGTAGGGGTGGGTGGATTCAAAGCTGTGAGAAACAAGGTAGGTATGTCGCAAATGTTTTATTGTTGAAACACTTGCGAAAGATATAATTAGGGAAACTAATAGATTGACTTCAGACGCTATTTTATACACCCTTTGTTTGTAATAAAATTTTCAGAAGCAGAAACATGGCTAACTATCTCTCGGGCTAACATTTAATAGTATTTTAAAACGTTTCTGAAGTTTATTTCTAGTAAACTTAGATTAACAAGGTAGTAAATTTAATACTTGATATTTTTACGTTATGTAAATGTGGATATGATCGATTAGTGGAATAGCATTTTAGTTCGTATACAATCAAAAACCTAATAAATTCGGATGTAGCGTTTCGTCTCTTGCGATTTCAAACCTTTTCAAAAATAAGGGCATTACGGCGTTATTTATTTACAATTCTCCTATTTTTAAGAGCCATTTGAATATTCAACGAAATTACTAAACATTTTTATGTAGATAATTTGGATTGCAAAGCATCAAAATAGTATACTCTGGTATGTACAGAGTGATTGAACCCTAGGGAAGAATTATTTTAAACGCATTCATATTATAAATTCTTTGTAAAGGAAATAATAATATACCCAATGAGGTCATATCTACAATAAATATGAGTTTATACCGAAACAAAATTTTGTTTTCAAGAATAAGTACTTAGTGTTCGAGCAATTGACATTTAACAGCACGAAACATATTACAGTATGCACAATACAATGCCTAATAAAGCCTTCTAAGTTCTAATCCATTTCTACTCATAAATTACACGTGAAGATAAACATAGAATACGAAATAATAACATTATGCACTTATAAATATGCATAAACACGTATTCCGTACGAAACGTCCACCATTCTTGGTCCTTGTTCGTCTTGCGAATTGGTAATTAAATTGCTCTATTCTACTTTTCACTATTTCTTCCCTTGTCGTATTTTTGAGCGTTTCACCTGCAAATACAAAAAAATCGTAGGAAAACCACAAGATAGTTAAATTTAAAAAAGACATCAATAGACGGAATTCTCAAAGGATCCGATGAAGTTTCTATTTTTTGAGTTTTGTTACTTTTTAAAAATCTGATACCACGCATAGTTTTTCTGTGATTTTTATTTCCAAGTAAACTGAATCCCTACCAGTAGAGATATATTAGTAGGGATAGATGGTCGGGTGCCTGAATAATTAATTAATTAAATACATGTTGAAATAAACGATGACGGAAACTGCACAATATGTTGTGATAGTTTTCATTTAAAAGGGTGGAATTTATTCCATATTTGAATTAGACAATTTTATTAAGAGCAGTTGTTAAAGAAAGTTTATCGTGTTTGCTCGTGAATACGAGCATATTCGTCTCGCACAATTTTGTTTCGTACGAAATGTGCGAAAAGCCAACTTTAAATTTAAACATATTTTTAGTAGTCGTCACGCTCAAATATTATTTTCTTAAAAAAACTTGAAATAAAAGTACAGTATCGCACAAAATGATACCTATGGGGGAATATTAATAGTATATTTTTAATGAAGTAAAGCCACTTAAATCAATCAAAAATATATTTTATCGATAATTTAATAAAACTACAATAGGAGAAGTATCTCCAAGGTAAAATCCGTTACTGTGGAATAAAATCCAGGTGTATAGAAAAAAATGTTATAATTTTATTATTCCCTTAACAGTGTGGCCTTTAATTTTTTATAATCATCCAATTAAATGAATCGTTGAATAACGCCTAGTCTAGTTCCTATAAATGGTTAATCGTTCAAAGCGTCAGAATAAAAAGTTAACTAAACGAACAGACGCAAAGAAGTGAACTTAATTTTGTTCTCTGACGGTGGTCGCGTCTTTTACTCTCTAGTGCACTGTGCACCAATTATGTCTTATTGTGCTCATTAGGACGGGATGCGCGTGGGAAACTCGATATACATCATGTTATTTAACACACCGTGTTTTTCTACTAACAGGCTGATATTTAAAAAAATCCAAAGGAACATATTATACTTAGAGCGATTTTAATGTTATATTTCCTTTTAAATTAATCTTATTGATGAGTCTTTTTTATGTTAAAGTCAATAGACAGTCGATGATGATCCACTTGATGGTAGGTGGCTACCGTCATCTATAGTGCTCCTAGTGCACTATTAACCATAGAAGGATTATGCTGTTATTTCATGGTGATTTTCACATTCACGATGGTTACTTTTATTCACATAACAGCACAAAGCTAAAATGGGGTACCCAAATGACTACGAAACTCAAGGCGTCATGCCACTACTTTCCAGATCCGGAGCAGAGCAAACTTTGAAAAGTTCATTTCGAAAGTTGATCCTGCCGGAATCGAACCCGGGAACCCTGAGACGGAGCGTAAAGGCAAGCTACCCCAACCACTCATCCAACGTGTTGTCAATGAACTAGAAATATAATCTTTATATATATATTTCTTCTGTGCGTGTGTATGTCACTGAACTCCTCCTAAACGGCTGGACCGATTTTAATTCTGTCTTCACTTATGGATAGAGGGATAATCAGGAATGGTTTGTATGTAAAAAAAATGGTCGCGGGCGAAGTCGCGGGCACCCACTAGTATAATATATAATTCGATTGTGTTGTTTGTGTCATGTATATTGTATAGAAATGGTTCAGGAAATTGTTAGAAAATAAATTTAAATAAAACTCTTCAAATTTTTCTGCAAATCCAACAAATAGACAAATAGAGAAATAGAAAAATTGTAGATAAAATATAAAATAGGGTTTATCCTTCTTCCTTTAAAACTGTTCTAAAATATAAAAAATTCGGGATATATTTGGGTTTAAAATAAGTGAAACAAAACAATAGATATATCAAGATTTGACTTTGTTCTTAGGTGAAAACATTTAGGTACTTATAGTAAAAATAAACAAAATGTCAAGAAAAATAAATATTACCTTTAATGCAAGATGTAGAGGTCTGCTCACATCGCATTTTGGTGGCGGTGGTTCATATCCCCAGAAACAGTTCCAAGGCATTTTCTATACATTTTCTACTCACACTACACATAAAAGTTCATTATTTATTATCATAATTATCATTAAAAGTAATTCGTGGATCGTGTAATAAATAAATGCAGAAAATATTACACGAATGCCGCCGTAAATTCTATTATATGAATAAATATTAAATCCTTAATAGTTAGTGGTTTAAATATTTTTTAATAATTTATATTTTCGTTATATCCATATGGGCTCCGATCATAGGAGCGGTATAAGTACTACGACAGTGCACGTGCAACCGAGAGCACGGACAATTTGCTACTGAGAGAGGTGAGATGAGAAACCAAACATGGCTTCAACATAATATTCACAATTATTTTTCAGCAACCAGCTGAAGCTCTTTATTGACATTGTGTAGTTTTTCGTGATTCCACGTGTAAAACCGCTATCACACTATTCAATTTGAAGGAAACCAATTTAGAAAATCGGAAGGTGTAATCGCAGTTAGCTAACAGATTGGATCCAATTTAAATTTTAGATTTTATCATCTAAAATACAAAAAAAAATTACTTATTATAACTTAATTATTATATGAATTATATAGTATTGTTGAGGACAAGTATTTTTCTGAAATTTTATTTTAGAAAATTTCATTTTATAGACTTGTAACATTCTGTATTTCCAGACATGCTTTTAAAATATTCGAAAGGCACTAAATAAAAAATATGTTTTGTTTTCTATGATGGTGCTTTCTCATTGTCACTACACAGGATATATTAGGGAAAGTAGATAAGTTAGGCAAAAGTTGTTCATTTCGGTCACGTCAACTCGACCCCTCATCGTGTATGTTTTCGTATGTTTTCTGAATAAAGCAAGCGCCATACCTACGAGTATGTTGAAGTAATTGAAATTCTATAACATTATGTTCACAGCTTTATAAAAATTACAAATTATTTATTTTATGAATTCTCTTTGAACAATAAATTCTTATTTCAAATTCTTTATCAAATTCCAAATCAAAATTAAATCCTTTTCTGATTTAGGGAATGGGAACATTTTATCGGTTTTTGTATGTACAAGTTTTTAAAATATTTTAATAGTGCGAGGTCTATGCGTGTTGTATGCGCTTAGCTAAGGATTATAATAAACCAGTTTTACACAAATTCTCTTGCATTTATTTTTTTATGAACTTTTTTATACTTACCATAATTTTAAATCACCCTATGTTTATATTTGGACTTATTTTAATATATCACAGGTCAAATGAACTCAGCTATGTAGAAATTTTGGACATGAATATTAATCTACTTAATATACAAAATGGGAAAACAATGCAGCTAAGCATATTCGGTATACGTACTAACCGTATACAATATAGGATGAATATTTTTGACTGCATTATCTATGGTTCGTTCAACATACGGTGCCTACTCAAAGGGAAAACTGTATAAAAATAGAGCTTCAAAATAATTAATAATAAAAAACTAGTCTGCCGCTTAAACTGAGGAATTTTTATTGAATATAACTTGTAGACTTAAAAATTGAAATCCATTAAACCAAATCTCGAACGAATAGTTCCCGACCACTAATATAGAGATGTGCCTATTAAGTATCGCATATAGGTGCTGTTACTGTCAGTTATCTCAAAGCGGTATATTAATATAACTTTCGAATAGATAGTGGCAACTCTGGCATATCACTCTATATATGCTTGATTATTTTCTAACGGGTTTATTCAATCTATTATGGCCACCACCCAATCAAAATATAATATCATTATTCTAAATAAACTTTAAAACTTGAAACTTTTTTAATAGTTTTAGAAGTTTTTTAATTATCAGGTTACAGAAGCTGAATAAAAAACATGCATATAAATTTCAATAAAGTTAACCGGATGATTTATTTATCTATACTCCTTTACCTACATATTATAATTTGAAGTCGAATTCTGCGTCTGTGTATGGCCACGCAAAAAATTTTGATGCGGTTTGTATTGTACCATCAATTAGGCAGTTTTTCATGAAATTTTTTAGAAATGCATTGATAAAACCTAATTATGTTTTTTTCCTGGGAGAAACCGGCAAGATTATTGTTTCAACGCACAGTCAAAACTACTATTAAGTGCAAAAAACAAAAATTTGAAACGTAAACATTTGCCAAGAGAGTATTTTTGAAAATTTCAACTCCGTGCCAAGCCGGGGGCTTGTTGATATATAATATACATAATGTCATGGAAAATAAAAGTTTATTTTTATTTTGTCGCCCAAATCTTCTTTTGACAAAATAAAAATACGAACCTTCAGTGGTATGTTTAAGGGCGCGCTAACAGTCAACGGTTGCTGAATGTGGTCCCGCGACCAAGGACAGCTCCAAGGCATCCTTCAGGCTTTGTTAGTCTTTGCACTGATACATCTCTTCACATAACTTTTCGTATAAAATCACTACACAAATGTATGCAACTTTAGAAATGTATAACACCCTATAATATTCACGAACACATTATTCTTTCGTGCGCCTAAATAAACACTTATTGCGGTCTGTTTTCATTATGTTTTTTTTTTATTACGCGTGCAACAGGGTAAAAGAAATGTGTATAGCACGCATGCGTGCGTGCGTACGGACTACCGCGCTCTCCTGGACTGGATAGGCCTCGATCGGCTGAAGTGGATGGAGGCGATCCCAAACGTTCCCGGTCCCGACACACACCCCCCGCCGGGTCTCCTTGGGTTACAAAAGGGCGAATAACTAGACGACATTTAGAAATTTACCCTCTGCCATACCTTTCTTATGTAAGTAGAAAGTGAACCTTGAATTCCAAGAAGGACGCATCGCGAAATAAAATTCAAATAGATAACTCAAAATGTATCGTACACTATAATAGCTTTTGGCCGCGAATTAGTCTTCATCTCAAGATTTTTATTTAATCATACATTTTTGTCAGGCGTTGTTTTTTTTTATTAGGTATTTTAGATTAGATGGTCTTTTGGGAACAGTATTTTTTTGAATTTTCATTCAGCCTATGTTCTTTTCTGTATCCCCAACGTGTGTAAAAATTTTCATGATGATCTATTTAACTTTCGTTATTTAGGACTAGTTAGGATTATGAAATGACGTCGATTACAAATGTAGGGATAAATTATTATTACACTTTAAATTAGCCGCCTTTGTTGATGTTAGCATTCACCATTTACCATCGAGTGGACCGTCACCTTGCCTGCCGAACATATAAACGAGAACTAAATACTGAACGACTTTTCTACTTTTATAATATAGGTACCTAAGGGACAACCGATTCTGCCTTACGCCGCTGGAGACCTTAAATCATCTGTAACAGTAGCAAATTTCAAAAAAATAACTGTTTTAACGTAGATGAAAGCAAAAATAAAAATTAGTGGCTCATTATGCGCGCTCATAAACTAAGTCCAATGAACTCAGTATCATTAAGTGTCCAAAAAATTTAACGCTAGATTTTCCTTATCAAAATTAGTTTATATTTAATTCACATAAACTAGAAGTAAAATCTTCAAAGACCACCGTCCCTTCGGATGTAATTCCCTTCGGAGCTAAAACAAGACAGCATAGCACGACTCAGCAATTTTTATTTGAAGATTCAATTGACTGCGGCAACCATGCCTGACCATAGAATTCTTTCTCAATTAAATCAATTATTTGTGTATTTGAGCGCCATAGTAACTATCTTGCATTGAAAGGTTCCTTATCTAAATCTATATTTACATTATTACTCGTATAAAATCGTAAACAAGCCGTGTCTGTCTGTACATTAAATATTTTTTCAAACAACAATATCTAGGTACACGTACGTACACGCTAATCTCAGAAACTGCTAAACGGATTTTGGATTAAATTTGGCACACAGACAGTTAATTACCTTTTTTTACAAGGCATTAACATTATAGGATACTTTTAATCCTGAAAGAAAAAAGGTTCCTATGGGATTATTAAAAAAGCAAACAAAGTAAGTACCTACAACGCTTACGAAGTCTAGTTCATGAATATGAATTCGTACTAATATTATAAATGCGAGTTTGTATGGATGGATGTTTATTAATCTTTCACGCAAAAACTACGGAACTGATCACCATGAAATTTTGCATACAAGTTGTCTGGGACACCAGAAAGGACGTAGGGTACCTTTCATCGTTCAACGCGGGCGAAGTCGCGGGCACCAGCTAGTGTTTAATATTATTCTATGTTGGTTAACTAATTAGTTCAAAAAATTAAATAGTTAAATTGGACTAATTTAGTATGTTTAGGAGACCAACGATGATGTAATTGTAAAATTAAGCCTCTAAAGTCTATACTGCCGATACTGTTCATCTGACAATTGTACACAAGAGGAAACTTAGTTGGTGGGGCCAATGTCAGGCTTTAGGAATGTAGCCTACACTTCAGAACATTTTTCTTTCCATAAGATAATCGGGTAGGCCATTTTTACCAGTTTATTATTAGGCCTTATCATCAAAAATCTCTTAATAGACTGAGCACTTGTACGTACAGGATCTCGGTATTGTCGAAAGAGCAGATGCAAGTTCGAATCCCGGGCCTGCATCACTTTTCGATATCGTGTCTGGATCTAGGTATGCCAGCAATAAAATATTACTTACTAGTTAATTTGTATATTATCGATTTCTATATTCATCATAGTTGCTTATGGCAACGAGTTCAATTCACAAGATGGTTCTAAAAATAGTACGAATATGACTTATGGGACCCATTTTCTAATCAAAGTCTCCAATTAACTTAAGTATCTTTCCCAATAGGAAATCGAAGGCGCTATTCTTAATGAATAATATAAAAACCACATTTTTGTCTTTATAACAAAACAATTGTAAGCACTTACATGTTCCAAAAGTAGTTGGGACTTCCGTTTCCTGTGCCACCACGCCGACAGTAAATTCATAATGAAATATCTTACACTTTGAAGCACAAAAACCGCAGATATTAAAATTAATATCGTGAAGGGTATAAACATACTAGACCTACATCAAAAACTGTTCTTTTGAAATTACTAAAGAACAGCTTGAGTGAGAGAAACATTCCTCACCAAAGTCCGGTAAAAGAATGAACATTGCTTTTAGCGCCTACGTCAATACTGATCCTTACCTATTCGTACTTAGAGCAAATGTAGTGTTAATTTCAATTAACAATGTTATGGTAACACAACTAACGCATCATACCGTTTCATAAATTGGAAGCAATTAACCATTTCATCCACAAATGGCCAGTATTGATGGTATGACACCGAAATAGAATAGGTATACAAAATTAGTTTTCACTTTTAAAAACAATTCAATTGTTGAGTAATAAGTAAAGTATAATCAACAGCCTGTTCTTTTCAAGCACTTACCTGAAATCTTAGACAAAAGACGACTCATAACCTCATGTCATTCTGTAGGCTAGTAGTTACTATAAAAATTACAAGATTTCTCGTTTTTTTACTAAAAATAAACCATTATCCCAAAGTATAGTATTGCAGATATTGAATAAATGGTACCCGATGATCAGTGCTTGTATGTATGTAGAACGTAAATCCTTTAACAAACTAAATGCAAAACCCTATGTGATTCTGGGTTTTTTTAATAAATAAAAACACTCGTCTCATTTAGGTATTAATATATTTTCGAATCTAAAATGTACAAAAAATACAACTTAAATTATTGTTATGTACTCGTAACGCCTGATTTGATTGATCAATGAATAAAACATTACAACTCGAATACCTTGGAGATGTCAGTACAAAGTGTTGATCTCATTAATTGACAAAATACCGAGTGGTGTGAAATGATCCAGAACAAGAACAAGCTACTAGGAACGAAAGGAGATGAGTAAATCCACACGCAAACTACTCGTCATCACTTAAGGTAATTCATATTTGTTACTTTTTGTATTAGGTACCAAAAATAAATTCGATTTCAATAATCATTTATTATTTATCTTTGTTCTATTCTCTAATATCGGGGCGGTTACATAGAAAGGCTTTGACGAGACGTTGGATGTACCCATGGTACAAGTTTCGCTATTTTGGATTTTTTTCTCTTACAAATAAACATAACGACCTATCATTAAATTTATTATTTATTCAACCATCACTTTTATAACAACTTTGGTTGTGTATGCTAGTCGTAAAAATATATGTATTTTAGCTATTTACAATAATATATATATATGGACATACATACATACAATGCGTAGAAATGCACAGCAACACAAGAGGCCTTAACTAACGTCTGAAGAACTAAATAACACAGATTCAACGGCCACCCGCAAAAAAGACGATTGCGTAACCAAAGACTAGTTTTATTCAACACAACAAATATAATGCACTATACACGAGGGACTGGTTTCATTTGTTGTGGTTACCCGTAACCGACGCCGAACGAGCAAAGTTTCACTTTGTTAAACTACATCATAGTTGCATTAAGGGGGTAGGGACGAAACGATCGCAAAGATCCTTTCTGCGACTGACCAATATCTATAACCACTTCGCCGTCAAGTTGAAAAACATAATTAGTTTTGAATGTAACCGGCACAAGAGAATATTGTTGAAAACGGACGACAGGCCAAGACGAGAGGCGTGATTTTATACAAAAAATAAAATCAACAATGTACGGGAATACACCTCGGCGTGTTAGCGACTGTCATCCCCCTACAATAAATATCTATCACACACGTAACCCTACTAGTTATTACCAAGTACTTTGTAACGTATCGTTGTAAACTGAAAATGAACAAGAAACAAAATGGGAAAACTAATTATGTTTTCCCTTGGAAACATCGATTCCCGTACACATCAATGTTCCACTATACACTATACAAATACAATATGCTAAGTGATCGTTTTCTTTCCCCCGCCACAGAGCAAACTATTTTGTTCACAGTAAAAAAATAGTTTCTATTACACATCAACGTATCACAAAGGATATACATAGTCCAATTCTAATTTCTGTAATTTTGGATGGATACTTTGGACCCTATTAATTGTATTTTAATTCAAATTTGCTCTGTGGCGAAGGAACCTATTAATTTTTCCCAGTATTCGTTCTCTCAATCCTATTACATAAAATTCCAATTATAATAACATTTTAATATGAAACGATATCTTCAGAAGATACTATGTTGTAAAACTATGCACTTATCTTATCCTTAATATTAAATATTATTAAGAGTTCCGAAATATTCATAAATCTTAAAAGTTTATGTCAAAATTGGCTTAACCAATGTTTAAACAATTTTTAATGTTTATAAAGGTAGAGTTAATTAAAAATATCACTTACTCGTATGCAGACACTTCTTTGTTATTGTTAGATTGTGTTGTTTTTTTTTTTTTAATGTAAATGGAGATTTGTGAAATTTGTACAATCTTTATGATCTACATTTTTACAACGAGGTATTAAATCCATTACATCGAGACAAACATTCATTATATAGTTTACTAGACAATCGCGTATGAGTAATAAAGACCACATTCCAATTATTATTATTATTATCATTATCATTAAACGGCCAAATATCAAAATACATTTCTTTAGGAATACTTTTTCGTTGACATTTGTTGTGAGCTACAGTAGGTCCGTCGATTTATTTATACACGTACTTATTTCGTATCTTAAACGGTTCAAACCCACTATCAATACAATAATTTGGTTACGTATAATTTCGTTCGCCTCTTCGAGACCTCTGTTGAATTTCTGTAAATATCATTATTATAATCACATGTCCTTGTATCTTGTTGTTGGAAGACTTTTCAAGTCACGAAAACTGTATTAAATGCATTATTTGTATTGTTTTAACGCTTGTATCTTATAAATGTACTCTGACTTATATATTAGCATGTTAAATTTATCTTCGTACTAAGAGAATTTTGGTGTGCAAAAACTTATTATATTGTATAATTATCATGCTGTGTGTTAAAATTTTATACGTTAACGATTTACTATTTTTAAAGGTAAATTTAAAAAATATCTTTATGCACATTGTAACATCACATGAGGCACGAAAGTATCTTATCTGTACAGCTTCATTTATTACAAACGATCCTGTAAGTGTAATGAATGTAACCAAATATAGATCGTCCCATTTGATGGACGTGTTTTCAATACATTATGGCGTACATCTGCAAAAAATACTAACTCTCGTGTACATTTACTTATATTTTTTATATTGATACACAATTTTATTTCGATCTAATACACATGCTCCAGACTTCAACTATATAAATGTGTTTGTTGTGGTATGTAATGTTAGGTTTTAAGTTGTTATGCATGAGGGTTGCTTCTTCCGCAACAAGGCTCTCACTTGTACTCTATTGGTTGTTAATCACGATGAACCACTCGAACCGTTATCGGCGTCTGTTGGCTGTCTAAGACTCCATTTAATGGAATGAATCATAAATATTGTCAAATTGTGCGCCAAATAGGTTTGCGTCGTAAAGATAGCTTCTGATAGCGTTTTGCATGGACGCCATATAATCAATATCTTCGAACCAAATCACAAAGTCGAGCATAGTTTAATCAAAGGCCATCTTTCTTTTTTTTTCTCTTTCTTAGAGTTTTCACTGCTTGGTTTCGAAGATGACACTCGAGCTAATCTCTCGCACCACTATTCGGCGGTCACCAATTCATTATCAACAAATACAAACGAAATTGGTCAGTAGCCTACAACATCAGAACTATTTTTTTACTCCTTTATGGTATAAAAATATTTCATATTTTTCACTTACTTTTAACTTGGATTATTATTTGGATATTCTCTACATATTATTATTTGTACGTTCATCATTAGGTAGGTAATTATTATATCAAATCACATAATTATTTATCTTTAACGTGTAGATCTACCCGCTATGCTCTATGGTGATTGGTGTCTTCAACATTATATTGTCGTTTAATAAATGTAAATAATCCTTACCAGTTATGTTACATTTGATGTAAGTCGACCCCCACGATTAAGTACTTGTTATCTTTAATGTTGTATTGCCATCTGGTATAATCAATGGTGTTAAATCGGGCAAAGTTGTGCTGTCATACTAGATGCAAATGTGAACGATGTCGTTGACTAATAGCTAATACTTAAAACATATGAATTCGATACATTTATTATTCTTCATAAAACATGTGTGACTCAGACAAATGAATAAGCAACCGCACTCCATTGTTCTTTAATCACATTAATTGAATATCTAATTAAAATTTTAAAATTACACTTGTGCAATTCAAGGATATCAAGATCAAGGAAACGCAGAGATCCTGAAGAAAGTTTGTTCCTAAATGTTACTAAACGTGCCTACAAATTTTAAATTGACAATTTATTAATTGTTCAACACATATCCGACGCACCGTTGGAAATGTACAGTAGGCCCGCGAGTTCATGTCCACTTACACTCATTCGACCAAATTTGTCCGCAGTCTAGAGAGCGCTTGTCAAAAAAGAATATTAGTCCCTATTGCGTTGTTTTTTTTTTTATAATCTAATAATAATATCAATTAGGACTTTTTTTTAAAAAAACAGTATTAATATGTTTTAGGTTGCAGGTCATTATTTAAGAATGAGCTTTAATTCATTAGTAAATAAGTAAATTAAACAAATCATTGAAATGATTGTCTTCTATTATTATAATTGTTGATTGTCGACTAATTTATCGATATTGGCTGTATATCATAATAGATAATGTCACAACACTACCGCATTCCTAAGAATGGACACGAACTCGCGCGCCTGCGATGTCCAAGCCTTTGAACTATGCTTTAACCCTGCAACCCTGTAGGATCCTGCCAATTCCTAGATTCTTTTGGATTTAGAATTGTTCACTTGCATAAATATCGACATTGAAATCTTATTACGATATTGTATTCTCTAAGTTCACAAGACTCGAGTTTCCGTAATAATGGAAAACATATTCTCGCTGTTATGCTAGTGTATGTTGTATCCTAACGTACACAATAATGTATCATATTATACCATATACCAATCATGACATTGAAAACATTGACGATTTCACATTTGCACAATAAGTACATTATAAGAACGCCCACTCCCTAATGTCTACTTAGAATGCAATATTGACACGAATCAATATGCACCCGATATTATTATAACATTCGTTCTTTATTACATTGATTGTATTACTACACCAAACGATGACTTACACTAATTTCGTGACACATGTAAAGATATTTTATTAATGAGTATGCAATATACGTTACGAGAATTATAATGGGGGCTCCAAACTTCCATACAAATTTTATAAACTCGTATCCAGACTACCAACCCATAACAAATTATGAAACTCGTTGACCAAACAAAAAAAAATAAGAAGTATAATATTATTATGATCACACATAAAATTCGCAACATTACAACTAATATCATTAAATGATTAAAATTAAAAAAAAAGTTATACGATAGGTACAATACAATAAAGTATAACAAAATATGTACAAATAAAGCAACAGCTATAATTTAACAACACATTATTTATTTACACACACGTAAAAAATAACTATTACCGTAAAAGGGGAACCGTTTCACTCGACGTCTCACTAAATACTATAATACAAATTACTTTGTCATAACAGGTAACATCTGACTTTTATTTATAATACACGATATAACATAACGTCCGCAACGTGAAAATAAGTTTTATTTCTATATACGATAGAATATTGCACACGATGTACCGCTCGCCGTCGCGAAACGAGGCGAGACGCGAACACGTTCGATGAAAAAGAGGAAAATAATCAAGTAAAACATCGTTTAACGAAACAATTTCATACATCTCGACATTAACATATCACTAGCTCTACTAAACTACGTATATCTATAGTAAAAGAGACGCTCTATAAATACGTGTCACTAAACATTAATAACTCACAGGGTGGCGTGAGATTTTACAGCCGTAGAGGTACCGCGTAGACCGTAACTCGGAACGCCGACGTCCGTTACGATGGAATCTGGTCGTGGGTGGATGCGATAAAGTAATAAATGCAAAGTTAGCGAGGATCGGATGGACGCGGTGGCGGTGCGTCAAGTGCGCGTCACTGCGACAGCAGCCGCTGCAGCAGCGAAGCCTTAGTCGCCGCCCCCGCTCCCGCCCCCGCGCCCCCCTCCGCCGGCTGCACCTCATCACCGCCCGCCGCCGCCGCCCCCTCCCCCGCCTCCGTAGTACTCTGTAGGCGACCACAACACTCTTTATTACAACAATGCAGAGGCAGCAAAATCTAAAGCCGGGATCCCTTGGTCCGGTAGCTGCGTGCGACTTACGTGCGAGCAACATACTCACTAGTATAACACTTACACGTAAGCTACCAGCCCAAATGAATCCCGGCTTATGGGCTAGTGTCAAATCAAAGGCACTGCACTCATGCAAACGTCGTTTGACCCGAACTCAAAACCATAGAGAATAAAGGTGAGAAGGAGAAAGTGTCCGTGAGGCACAATTAAATAGGAAGCGCTTTAGTAGCATTTTATTTACGGTGGTTTCATGAACTATGCAAACAACCCAATTATACCAATTCATATATGCTATACGAGAGCCATTCTGGCCAATTCATGAACCACTATTTAATGGTTATCTACTACATAAATTAGTCCTCCTTACATCTATTCTCCACGCTCAAAACAAACGCATCGCCTTATACTGTTTACTAATCAAACACCACAACATTAATATTTGGAAAATACAAATTTTTCACTGCAAATATGTAGGTAACCAAAAGGTCTCAATAAATTTAAGCTACTAACTAACAGATGTCGCTATTTTCTAATAAGCGAAGACATAATAATAATTTTTTTATAACTTAAAAATAACGCCATAAAGCGGGGTTGACAGTGCGCTTACTACTCGGATGCTACTCGTAGCGTGTAAACGAGCTGACTCGTACAAGTGCGCTCGTACCGTGTCAACCCCGCTTAATTTGTTTAGCGCCAAACTTGAACATATATTATTATATATTAGAAAAAAAGTCTAGAATGTTTGGTTGTGGTGCTTAAAAATCAATTAGTATAAAGCGACACGATACTATAGTTGATAGGACAAATGGTTGATAGTTGGCTCCCACGAAGATTGTATGAGAACAGTGCTAATTTTGCATGTATTTAAAAGTTTTGCGTAGTAGCAGAAAAAATAGTTGTTTGCCAAAGCTGTAGAAACTCGTAATCTATCATGGTAAAGCCTAAAGAAAATTTGAAAACCGATCGAAGGATTGCAAATGACATCATGCATCGTATAATTAAATTGAATCTCTACTGAATTCAAACGAAACTTTAGGATTATACTTTAAGGACATTTCAGAAGCAAACAATAAGCAAACTAGCTATAGCAAAACAAGACTCTTCCTATTCGATTCTACGACATCACAAAACCACCTTCACCACAATTGCGCACCGTCCTAGGCATGCCAATATCAAAACACATTACGGTTCCGACGAAGCTCACAGTCGAATTTTCGTAGATAAAATTCCCCTACAAGCGCATGATTACAATACGTTTTGAAATAATATCGAATCGTTTTAAAACGTAATTATAACTATGTTTCAGTGAGTACAAGAAATTTAACATCACATCACAAAAGCTTTCAAAGTAGTAGAAATGTACCAATTTGACCACACAGTAAAAGTAGTAAAACATTTTTGCTTCATATGTATGTATGTTTCAATGACACCACACACTTAATCAGAACACACACTTGACCGATTGAGACGAATCGATTACGTAACAACCAGTGCACCAGAAGTGTCAAAAGAATTGACAGAACAAAAGCAGGCGCAACCGCAGACTAATGTTGGTTTCGTTCGCCATTGATTATGACTGTCAGTCAAGTCAGCGATTTTAGGGACAGTAGACTTAATTCACCAGGGCTAATTCACCTAAGCAGGTGAATTAAGTATACTATTTAATAGACTTAGTTCCTAGGTGATTTCACGTGAAGCTGTATCGAGTCTACTGTCCCCGACTTTATCGCCAAGACATGTCACTGGATGGTACTTGGGTAAATTTTGGCACATTTCTAAAATTCAGCCTCTACTCTTAATAGTCGAGTCGATCCGATAACACACGCAGAGCAGAGCAGACTCAATACGTAATAATAAAGTCTAGTGAAAGAGAGTAAACCGATAGGAAGTTAAGAGTCCGCGCCGAGGCGAGCTTACCGGCGCGCCCTGCTGCGGCTCCCACGAGCCACCCGCCGCCGCGTCCGCCTCGCCGCCGCCACCTATGTACGGACACCATACACGTAACACACACCCATTCTCCGCACCACTACTCTCTTTGCATTTTTGAATTTGCACCCCCACACTGAACATTTAACACATCGATCGCCGTGGTTTTTAATCATGCGCTTTTTCAATATAATTGTGGTGAAAATTTAAGATCAAATACGGGAAAATTGTGTGTTCCTGAAATGCGGACACGACTTGTGTTGTGATTGTGATACGAAGTAGACGTAAACTACGTCATATCTAAGCTTCTCGAGAAACTGTTTTATGTATTACTTTTTAAATTTTCTGGCATGTTTCATATGGCCCGTACATCTGATGTCAAAGGCTACCTCTTACGAGCAGTCTAAAATGTAGAAAATTTGATGTTACTAATTAATCAAGTGAGCAAGTGAACGATATATCTCACTAAACTAAACGGTACATCGGGGTTTTGGTCCTTCGAGTAACTGGCGAATTAGGTTTTTACTAAGCGTTTGTAAATCGCGCTTAGAGCGATGGCGCTGCACAGACGAAGACGTGGTGTGGTCAGTCAAGGCGAGTGTTTTGATACTGACCGGAGGCGGGCATGTCGAAGGCCATCAGCGGGTCGAGGTCGGGCTGCAACTGCGCGTGATGTTCGGGCCGAGCGGAACGCGCGCCCACGACGGCGCGTAGCTCGTTGCGCACATACTCCGAGGTGCCGCTTACGCCCCCCGCGCCACCGCCGGTCGCACCTCCCCCCACTCCGCCGCCGCCGCCTGCGAACGTACCAACTGAAGTCTCGTTCAGAACGTCCGTCTCTCCCAAAACATTTCTCCCCCTCCCTTTTCATACTATACTCGCAACAGACTGATCCAAATTAATATATAGTGAACATTACATCGTTAGAGAGCAGTCGAGTCATAGAAACGTTAGGCTGCAGTGTAAGCTGATACTTTGAGAGGCAAAAGGCGAGAGAGAGTTCAGTAAAAAAATTGTCATGCAGAAAATTTAAAGTTACTAAGTATAACGCATACATATAAATATTGAAACCTTACCTGAACGTTAATGATTGATTACGCATATAAAAATGTGAATCGAGATCTTAAGATAAAGAGTGTGTCGGTTGGTGCGGTCGGTGTGCGGTCGGTGCGGGCGGTGGGTGCGGTCTGGCGGTCGCAGAGCTGCGGTACTCACATGAGAGAGTGTGGTCGTGCGGCGGATGTGGCGGATGTGGCGGATGCGGCGGGTGGGGCGGATGCGGCGGATGGGGCGCGTGCGGCGTGTGCGGCGCGAGGGGAGTGCGCCGCGGAAACTCGCCGCAGTACCCGCCCGCGCCCGCGTTGCTCTCCTCGTAGTAACCGCCCACTGCCACACACGCCGTCACAACATATTATACGGCTACCACAAACACACCGCCTGACCTACCTACGGCCGGTTCCCTCGTCCTTCGCTTCTTCGCTTTATACACTCTGTCGCTAAAGTCAACTGCTGCTTTCACGTGACTATGAGCAAACTTTCATACAAACTATTATCTATTAATACCAACTGTTCATTTTACTAACTTTGCCAACTTGTTCATTTACGAACGAATACTATATGATTTGTCTATATTTATCTAACTTGAGCAGTTTATACGGCAATATTTACGATTATTCATTACGAACACTATATTTTTCAACTATTCACGTGAAGCAAACTGTATAACATTAAATATCAAGTTTTGTAGTTGCACTAGACAATGTTTTCCTCTTCATTGACGTGCTTAAGCACTCATGTAAATTAAATAGTTGACTGACATATTGAAAAAGGCCACATTTCACGTCGTAAACGGATGTTTCACGTTTAGGGCGCGTCAGTTGACTTTTGCGACAGACTAAATATACTGGGGAATTACCTCGAACCGACGCGCGGCTAAAATTCGTTCCCGCATTGACGAGCGTTGTAGTCACTAGAGGACGCGTTTCTATATCTTTTGTTAATATAAATCTACTCGATCAAAATCTATTCTATATACGCGGCAGTCACGCGTTTTTGTATAGAGAAGCGAAAATAAACATGCAATTAGTTTTAAAGTCTAGACGGGCTTCCGGAAACCAATATAATAATACTAAATTCTAATAATAAGTTGTCTACAGGTCATGCTGAAGATTTTTTAAGGTCATGCTTCGATAAAAAATCAAATTCGTATAATATCTAAACTAGAACTACTATAAGGTTTAGTATCTGAAATTAAAAGCGGAAAAGTTTCACAAAAGTAATTTTTGGATCAGACTGAACCTTGGTGGTGATTTAAAATTCATTTATTATTTTAGATCTATACCATAACATTCCTATGTTTGAATGAATTTGGTTGAGTAATCTATATAAAATTTCTAAAACTTGTAACATGGGTGTCACGAAAAAATTTAACCTTACCAAGCTAAAATGTTTGTGAATTAGAGCTTATTAGTTTTCGACTATTAAAAACGATATAGTTTGTTCAAATATCACAAAATGTTTCTTAAATCCTTTAAAATTTACAATAGAATTATTTTAGAATTTATGTAATTTATAAGGCTTATAATGGCATTTGTATTTTTTCATGATTTCTTAAATTATACAAAAGTCGTAAGTACAGTCATGGCTCAGTTCTGTATGGGAAACTAGATAGAATCATATATTATAACTTTTTGTAATTTTTGAAGTAAAAAAAATAAAATTTAAGATTAGAACTTCTCGGCTGCACGCAGCGATGTAGCGTAGCGGGGCCGAGTTCTGCTCGAGCATTGCAGTAGGCGTTACCTGGATGAGGACGAGGCGGTCGGTGGTAGGGCTGTGGCGTGAGCGGTGTGTGCAGCGCGGCGGGGTGCGCCGACACGCCGTGCGCGTATCCGCCGCCGCCCGAGCCCTGAACGCAAAGCGAAAACAGTTCAACTCAAATTTTAATGTTTTTTAACCATTTTAGTGTCGCGACCCAATAAACAGCCAAAAAGTTAAGCAAAAAATGACGCAACCCTCACAATACAATATGTTAATAATTTGATTTTTATCAAAGTTTTAACATATAATAACTTTTTAAATTATTAGTTTTAAATTTTAAATTGTTTAAAGTATTAATAAAGATGAAATTATTAACGTACTTTTTGGAATTTACTCCTGCAGAATCGATTTGCATAAATATATTCCCGTGGTATGAAAATTTATGGGAGTAAAATCAAATTGTCACACGAATGCGTATGTTTATGCGTTACAGTTACGTTCAATTTTTTTGAATATTTTAGAATGTCTGAAGTTTCAGAGATATTGCGCCATCTACACAATATCAATACTAATAATAAATCTGTAAGGGTTGGTCATGGAGTAAGTTACTTTGTTCTCAGAGTTATCGTGTTTATAGGCTCTATACATGATACTGAAACTAAATTGACCATTTTTAAAATTTTCTTCTGTATGTATGTATCCTCCATAACTCTTAAACGAATTAACGGATTTTCATGAAACTTAGTAGATAAACATTTAGACTTACGGGGTACGGGACACAGGATAGGCTACTTTTTTCATTGGACATGTCATGCGCGGCGAGAAGAATAATCTCCTGCAGCTGATCATGCAGGGGAAAATACAAGGTAGACGCAAGCCGGGCAGACGACGTACTTCTTGGCTCAAGAATCTCCGCGAATGGTATCGTCAAAGTACCAGATCGCTGTTTCGAGCCGCCACCTCTAGGGTTAGGATAGCCATAATGATAGCCAACCTCCGATAGGAGATGGCATTACAAGAAGAAGAGGTGCTGGTTGCACAATTATTACTACTTTGTTCATAGTGATCTCACAAACATATACAAAGAATTTCACTAAGTATATCTTTTAAAACATATAAAATATTGTTACTGTACTATATAACATAAGAAATAAGAAATAATCTATACTCACGCTTAGTTGTCGACTCAACATCGGATTTTGCTGCGTACTTGTTATTTTATTTGTACCATAGTTTGAACCCATCTGGCCTGAAATTTAATTTGTTTGTTGATTAATTCAATAACGGAACAAAAACAAAAACAGCTTAAGGGATTTGGATGATATTTGGCACACAGGTAGTTTATTAACGTGATTAACATACCTAGGATTCTTTTTATCCTGGAATTTTTTTAGGTTCCCGAGAGATCGTCAATTACCCCGCATAAAATATTAAAAAATCGGGCACCACCGCGTCGTCACAACGATGTCAGGCGTTATATCATTTAATCATGTTATATTTTTCAACACGAACGAAGTCGCGGGCAACAGCTAGTATAAATTAAAGTCGCATTCCCCTGTCGTCTATTTCTCTGCTAACCTCTTCTAAACCAACTGACCGGTTTTGATAGGTACTGTTTTCTCTAATAGAAAAAGTGATAAACGAGCCGGGGCGGGTCACTAGTTCATTATGTAGACAAGATAACTTACTATTTGGATGATACAAGTGATGATAATCTGTTCTGGTGAGGGAAACGTTAGGCGGCGTCGCTGACACGAGAGCACTTATCGTAGACCCTAGATCAGCTTGTGGTTGTTCCGTGGCCTGTATACACAAAATTGTTAAGAAACCAATGAGATATTATAAACATAATTTAAAAAAATTGAGCAGTCAATGAAAACTAAATAGAAAAAGATCAACCTATAGTTCATCCACTGAAACGAGCTAATATAGCGCTTTCTCTTTCACTCAATTCCATACAAAAGACAAGGACAGCAAATCTTGAGTGGGCGTATACAATAATAGATGAACGTTCAATCTACGCTACTTTTAGCTTTGTAAACTATTATAAAATATTATAGTAATTACTATGTACTTACCCACAACCCTACACTTTTTATTTTGTATAAACTATTCTAGCTATAAAGCTATTATTTATTAATTAAGATAATAGACATTTTGGTTCCTGATATAATCATAAAATGAAAAATATACGTCAGTTAATATACGTTAAACGTTAGTTAAACAAAATTCAAACCTTAAAATAACAATAATACGAATAATAACAGTGAGAGCGTCTGAACAGTGAGAGTTCTAAGGACAGACTAAAAAGTACATGTACTGTGTACACTGACTGTATTTTATCTCCACCAATCACAGAAGAACGCTTTATCTCCCTATAAGTTCGTTTCAGTGAATAAGGATTAGAAGCTTCGTTTTTGTCATACGGAATGAACGAAAAACTAAGCAGTGCAAAAAATGTTTTATTTTGTGATTAAAACATAATAAAATTTAATTGAAAACTACATCTTCAAATATATTACCTCTGGGGAGACAAGCATCTGCTGGGAGCGCTGCATCTGCAGTAGCCGCGTGCGGTGCTGCTCCACGAGCGCCCGTCGAGCGGTGTCCGCGGGCACGTCACGGGGTGCCCCGTAGCTCGCAGCGCCCGCCCCCATCGTGCACGTGGGGCCCTACACAATTCAAATTCACTACAATCACTTAGTTTAATGGCACAGAAACCAATCCCACAGCTTATTTGTCATTTACAAAAAAAAAAGTTTTTATTAAAAAAAATCTTACCGTATTTTGTACTGGATACACTGGTGGAGCGCCTGAGGGTACAGGACTCGTAGGTACGACGTTTTTTGTAACTGTCTCACACTGCATCAAACTCTGTCTTATGGCGTTGATCATTGCATTCTTTTCCTTCATGCCCTAGAACAAAATTAAATTATTTTTACACTTTAAAAACTAACAGGGTCTTATTTTTAATCTGATTTTGTTTACTATTAAGTGACGAACTCTGATATTGTAATAATAATGAGCTTACCCCAAAGTCTACCCTGCGCAATCGACCCGTGTCGAGGTCTGCAATGGCGGGGACGTCGGGCGTGGGCCGGTCCGTGTCGGGCATGTTCTCGATGAACTCGTCCAGAATGGCCGACAGCGCTTGGTCGCTGGGCACCTCGCCCTCGTCCCCACCGCCCCCGCCTCGAGCGCTACTGCCACTGCAAAACACACATTTCCAACTCATAAGTCGCTAAGCCACAACACCTAGTGCTGATGCTATCCTCAAGTTACAATCACTAAGGGCCGGCGCTAACTGACGGTATGTCACGGCACGGCAAAGGTCTTTTCATAAACATAGTATTTTTAACTTTATCGCAATGGTTTTAGCATTCACTCTCATTGTGTCGAAGAATCACGTGGCACGACGCAGAACGCTACGGCCTCTTGGTATTGAAATAAAGGAGAATAATCGCTAAGATCATCGCAATAATATAAAAAATAATATGTTTAGGAAAAAAATCATATCGCTGCTTAAAAACTAAAGAGCCATAAAACAAAAAAAATCCAAAAATGTTTTTATTGCAAAAATACAATCCTTTATATTGTATGTTGCAAAAAGACTTATGGTTGTTTTATTCCATATTTAGTATATTTTGATCATTTTTTATATATTCAAAAGTAACTTATATGCTTATCTCTTCTAGTATTCAGTTTATTGTAAAAGTACTTTAAACATTTAATGCTACTTAAAAATACGCTTCTAACGATGATATAATATGCATATATTTGATACATATCTAATAAGAAAAAAATAGACAAAAAATATATTTTTTTTCGATAGCTCTCCTGTAAAAAGTGTAAAGTGTAATTACAAAATAAACTAAAAAAAGAGTTTTTTAAGCAGCGATATGTTTGGGAAAAAAAAAACCTTTGCTGTACCGTCAGTCAACGATGGCCCTAACCAACTCCTAATCTACAAATACGCATAGCTTACGTTCTTCAGTATGCACGCATATTCTACATACAACATTCTTCACGTATATATGTAAAGAACACCACTACTTCATAGTGTTGTCTTTAGTTTGAATTTGCCGCTTTTTTTTTTAATTTAAATTTACCGCGTTACCTGCCTAACTATATTTTCACGACTGACCACTATGAAATAAAATAATGTTTGGGTATTATTAAAAACGAAACGAATGTGTGAGCTAAACAACAAACGTTCAAGATAAGTTATAATTATTATAAAGAGACATACTAAAGGCTTTGAATGTTGTTTCTTTCGTTTTTACAGGTTAGTAAATTATATAAACTTATCATAATAATATTGTTATTGATCAAATTGTCAACATATTTTGTAAATAAACTTTCGTTTTTACAGAAACGCAGTCTCGCCTTTATTGTTTTTTTTATTTGAGTTTTCCAACTACGAGTATAAATAAACATTATAAAACAACATTCTCCGCAAAAATTTGATAAAACATGGAAAAGTTAAGATTTGATTTTGTTGTGAAACAATCAGCAGATGGAAAATCAAACATCATATGCATAACTTCAATAGCTACCCCTGATGGAAAGATTTTTGGAATACCGGCCGAGTACCAATCTGCAAATCAACACCAAGAAATTATAAATACTCCAAACTATGCTAAGGTAAAAAAGTCATTAAATAAAAGACATAATTCAAGAAAAATATGGATAAACTTGACAGAGAATATATCTAAAATATATTTGGATGAAGAACAAAACTTACAGTTTAATGATTTTTACCTGGAAGAAATTTTGGAAAAATCAAATAATGCTGAATCTGTATCTACTGGCTCAAGCTCAACATTGGAAAATCTGTTGATGAAATTCCTTGAAGATAAACAAACAAAATCTGAAACTCAAAATTTAGGAAAAATTGCAAAAGATTTTATGATTGAGAAATTCACTGGCAGAAACTCAAATGCTCACCAGTGGATAAAGGATTTTAATAAGGAATGTGAACGATTCAGAATTGAGGAAGACAAACAGAAAATAGAAATTTTAAGAAATTTTTTGGAATACTCCAGTGTAGATTGGTACAGCTGCATGCTAATGAAACATACAGTGGAATCAGAATGGAATAAATGGGAGGAAAATTTTTGTCAGACATTTGCTAACAAAGGATGGTCACCCATTAGATATGCTCTTGGCTTCAAATATCAATCAGGTTCGTTACTTGAGTATGCTCTAAAAAAAGAAAAATTGTTGCTGGAAGAAAGGAAATCAATCGACACTGGGACACTTATGGACCTTATAGCATTTGGATTACCTAATTATGTGGCTGATAAAATTGACAGAGAAACTTTACAAGGAACAGAAGATCTTTACAATGAAATCGGAAAGTTGGAATATCTTGTTCAGAAAAATAAATTCGATAAAAAAAGTATTATATATTCGGACACAAAATCCAAGAAAAATATTGAAGAGAAAAAACAATGCCAAATCTGTGTCAACAAAAAGAAAGGGAAACGTTACCATCCTGAGGAAAATTGCTGGTTTAAAGAGAAAAATCAAAAAGAAGTTGTGAAAACAGTAAATAACTCAGAATTGGAAGTTGAACTAAATGAAAAGAATCCAAAAAACTAGAAGTGCCACCATTAATAAAAGTCAAGTTGCTATTAAATGATACTTTAAAAATTTCTGGAATTTATGACTCCGGGTCAAATGTGTCATTAATAAATGCAAAATTATTGAAGATACAACCAAAAGAAGTTAAAAGTGATGTACAAATGGTAAACTTGAAGACTATTAATGGTGAGAAGAAAACAAAAGGTATGGTAACACTGAAAATAAAAATCTACAATATTGAAAAAATTTTGGATATTTTTGTTGTAGACAATATAAATTTTAATTATGATTTTCTTATTGGTTTGGACTGTATAAAAAATTTCAAATTAATACAAAATGAAGAATTAAAGGTCACACAATGTAACGATTCAAAAGAAAACAGAGAAATCTCAAAAGAAGAGAATAAACATAACAAAAACTACCCACAAAATAATACCTCCAATTTAACAAATGTCAAAATTCCTGATGTACTAGGTGACAAAAATGAAGAATTTTTTACACACTCTGAGGTATCAAATCAAGAAACCAAACACTTAAACAAATATGAAATAAATTTCAATGAACATATAAACCAGGATGAATTTGAAATAGTAATAAACCATTTAGATTTATATCAACAATCAGAAATTGATAAATTGATAGAAAAATATAAACCAGTATTCGCTAAGGATAAATATGACGTCGGTACTGTACGAGATTATGAAGCTCATATTGACTTAATGTCGGATAAATACTGTTGCAAACGTCCATACAGATGTACGGCTGAAGATAGAAGAGAAATAGAAAACCAAATATCAATACTATTACAGAAGAATTTAATTGAGGAATCGTATAGTCCATTTGCTGCTCCAGTAACTCTAGCATACAAAAAAGAAGATGAAAAAAAAACAAGGTTATGTATAGATTTCAGAGAATTGAACAAAATCGTCGTTCCTCAATCACAACCTTTTCCATTGATTGAGGATTTAATGGTGAAAACTGTAAATTGTAGTTATTTTTCTACTCTTGACATAAATTCAGCGTTTTGGTCTATTCCTTTGAAAATTCAAGATAGATACAAAACTGCATTCGTTACACAGGAAGGCCATTTTCAATGGACGTGTCTCCCTTTCGGACTAAAGACTGCACCAGCCATTTTCCAAAGAATACTAAGCAACATCATAAGAAAATACAAACTCTCCAGTTTTGCAGTGAATTTTATAGACGACATCTTAATTTTTTCGAAAACTTTTGAGGAACATATACTACATTTATCAACTTTACTAGAGGCAATACTATCAGAAGGCTTTAGACTGAAATTTTCAAAATGTACTTTTGCAAGTAATTACGCCAAATATTTAGGTCACATTATAGAAAATAATTCGGTCAGACCTCTGAAAGATTATTTAACAGCTGTCAAAAACTTTCCAGTTCCAGAAACAAAAAAGAATATACGTCAATTCCTAGGCAAAATAAATTTTTATCATAAATTTGTACCACACAGAGCAATTATCCTGGACCCATTACACAATTTATTACGGAAAGATGTGAAATTCACATGGTCTACAGAATGTCAGGATTCATTTAATCAAATAAAAACATTGTTATGTTCTGAACCAATTCTGAAAATCTTTGACCCTGAACTGCCAATAAATATTTACACGGATGCTAGTATCAAAGGATTGGGAGCGGTACTGAAACATGAAGATGAAAATGGAGATAGTAGACCAGTTGCCTACTTTTCAAAAAAATTAACTGAGGCTCAGAAAAAGAAAAAGGCAATATATTTGGAATGTCTCGCAATAAAAGAGGCTGTGAAATATTGGCAGCACTGGCTTATGGGAAAACAATTTATAGTATATTCGGATCATAAACCCTTAGAAAATATGAACATCAAAGCTAGAACTGATGAAGAACTAGGGGATTTGATGTATTATTTATCCCAATATAACTTTAAAATAAAATATAACCCAGGAAAATCGAACCAAGAAGCAGACTGTTTAAGCAGAAACCCAGTTCTGGAACCTTATGAAAATACTGACGATTTTTTACAAGTAGTAAATTTATTAAGCCTAGAAGATATAAAAAATGACCAACAAACAAATCTAGACCTACAAAATGGAAAAGCTATATTGGAGCATGAAATTTACTACAAAAAGAATAAAGGAAAGAAGAAAATCATACTATCAGAAAATCTTAGCAAAACTCTTATAAAATGTGTCCACGATACATACTGCCACATTGGAAGAACCCAGATTACAAATAAAATAACACCATTCTACACAGCAAAGAATATCATTGCAAACATTAAACAAATTTGTGATGAATGTGAAATTTGCATAAAAAATAAATCAAGGAGAAAACCAAAATACGGTTTAATGTCACATTTAGGTCCAGCAACACGCCCATTTGAAATTATATCTATCGATACCATTGGAGGCTTTGGAGGATCACGGTCAACAAAAAAATACTTACATCTTCTAGTGGATCATTTCACAAGATATGCTTATATTTCCACATCAAAAAATCAAAGCACTAGTGATTTTATCAAACTATTAAAAAATGTGACACAAAGCTACAGTATTGATATGCTATTAACGGACCAATACCCTGGCATAAATTCTAAAGAATTTAAAGAATTTCTAAAAAAGGAAAATATAAGAATAATCTTCACTGCTGTAGACGCACCATTTTCAAATGGACTTAATGAAAGGCTAAACCAAACTTTAGTCAATAAGATAAGATGTAAAATAAATGAAAATTATAATAAAACAGCATGGACTACTATTGCAAAGAAATGTGTAGAAAAATATAATGAAACAGAACATACTGTTACGAAGTTTGCTCCAAAATACCTTCTAGAAGGCGAAAACGTGAATATCCTACCACTCGAATTGAAATCAAGATGTACAAAAGAAGATCTGAAAAGAGATAGGAAACTAGCCCTTGAAAACACAATAAAATCTCACAACTATAATAAAAATATATTCGACTTGCATAGAGAAGAACATAAATTTGAAGTGGGAGACAGAGTCTACGTGGAAAATGGAAATCGACTAAATAGAAAGAAAATGGATGAATTAAGAATTGGACCATACAAAATTCTGAAGAAGATTTCCAATTCAATTTATGAAGTTGATGTCGGACATAAGAAAGCAGAATCAAACCTTTACCACATTACAAAACTCTCTCCAGTGTTTGTAAGAAAATGAACAATTGCTTACATTGTCACTTACAATTGTTCCTATCTGAGGGGGGGAGATGTAAAGAACACCACTACTTCATAGTGTTGTCTTTAGTTTGAATTTGCCGCTTTTTTTTTTAATTTAAATTTACCGCGTTACCTGCCTAACTATATTTTCACGACTGACCACTATGAAATAAAATAATGTTTGGGTATTATTAAAAACGAAACGAATGTGTGAGCTAAACAACAAACGTTCAAGATAAGTTATAATTATTATAAAGAGACATACTAAAGGCTTTGAATGTTGTTTCTTTCGTTTTTACAGGTTAGTAAATTATATAAACTTATCATAATAATATTGTTATTGATCAACATATTTTGTAAATAAACTTTCGTTTTTACAGAAACGCAGTCTCGCCTTTATTGTTTTTTTTATTTGAGTTTTCCAACTACGAGTATAAATAAACATTATATATATTAAAAATTTAAACTACTGGGCGTGGGGAGGGTATTCAGATTCACGCTTATTTTGTAGACATACCACCTACTCGTACGAAGCTCTAGCGCCTTCTTTTATTATTCTCTCCCCTCCTCTCCAGTGTTCTCTGACTTAAACGTGAGATTGAAGTCAATCGCTTTCCCGTATACAAATAAAAAAAACAGTAAGTAAGTATACTAACGGTGTGTTAGGAGGCGGATGCGCGGAGACATGTGGGGAGGTGTGCGCGGGGTGTGGTAACGGCGCATGCGCGTAGGCGTGGTGCGGCGCCGTGGTGGCGTAGGGCAGGTGGTGTGGCGCGGCCGGGGGGCCGGGGTACGCCCCGCGCCCACCGCTCTGCAGCACCATCTGCAGGTGGCTCTGGCTCTGCAGACTCGCCGGGGAGCACTCCGCGCTCGACGCCGTCACGATGGCGCCACCGCCTCCGCCCCCGTTCACGTTGCTAGCTCTGCTTGTACTGTAACAGAAGCGTTCACATAAGACTAAACATCAATTGACACATTAAACCTCCATTAAAAGAAGACAATTTACAGAAGAAAATGTTTATAAGATATAAATTTCGCGTCTCGGAGACTGCTCCTAACGATTTAGATGTATGATAAGGTTTACGATAAGGTTTTGCTTATTAAGTCTACATTTTTAATACTAAGGTTTTTAAAAATATTTATTAAAGCGCCATCTCGTAAATTTTTGTAGTACTTATATTGTTGCTGATGAATGATTACCTCAAAATTTTGTGAGACCGCGCTATATGAATACGAATATATTCAGTTTACATCCAATAATAACAAACAATGCAATTATTGTGACAATCTTAAGTCCATCGAGCGCAGTTCGGTTGCCCAGGTACTCATGTTAAAACAAACCAATGAGTGTCGATTTTAGTTAGTTGAAATCATAGATATTGAGAAATGGACTAAGCGTTCCCTATCCACATGTGAAATTAGTACGGACAGAAAGTGTGACGACGAAACGATCGGGCGGCCAGTGTCTTTTTCTAAAATTTGGATTGGTGTTCAAAGTTACTACAGACCTATAGAAAGAGGTATTAATCGCCCGATCGCTTTCTCTCTTTCTAGATGTCTGCATGTGTAATAAGATTAATGAATACTGACTGCGAGAGTATGGTGGAGAGCGTGGAGTGGCGCGGCGGCTGGTGGGCGGGTTGCGGGTGGCGAGGCCTTGCGACGGGTCCGTAGGCGCGCAGGCTGGGGTTGGGCAACGGCAGCGGCGTGGTGGGCGTGGTCTGCTGTCGTGCCAGCAGCGACACCAGGATCTGGTTCTTCTGGCAGAGCGGGCTCAGGCCGGCGCTGCTCGTGGCCGGACTGCTGCCCGTCGACGTGGCGCTCGTGCATGACACAGAGCCCGACACGCCGCTCGATGACACTTGCTGCATCCACATCACACATTCTTCAGTATCATTAAAGTAATTTCGTTACAAATAAATTATTGTAAATGAGTTTAAACGTCAAAAAATGAGCCCAAAAACGTTATATCTGCTTTAAGTTGCCTTTGGGTTGGGTGTAAGAGTTGATGTCACCAAGACAAGGTTACCATATCATAGAAATACCACCGAAGTAATAGTATACCAAATTTCACATCAATCGCACATGTGGAGTTTAGTAAAATTCCTTCGTTCTAGGAAATCGGCTGATAGTCTTCAAACGTCAAAACAGATCAGTACTTACTGATCCTGCTTTGTAAGTACTGATTACTGCTTTGTAAGTAGCACTTTTTAAGAAAACTATATTGAGATAATTTTACCAATAATTGTTATGCTACTATATTTATGAAAATATCTCGGTGGCACAATCCACACAATTATAGGTCACTGCCTGGGCGGCTATTGAGAGAGTAAGCAGAATTAACGGTTACAATCTCACTTTGATGCTCATCTATTTTTCCATGCAGGTCGGTCACAATGTGAACGCCACATTACCTGTTGCAAGTCAGGCGTAGCTCGCTTCATGTTTCCTGACGTGCCTTTTTCTTCGAACTTGCGTTTCACACCGATTCTGTCGAGGTAAGCGTCTCCGCCGTCCTGCGACCGACCGTTGCTAGAGGGCCCGTTGCTACTGGACAACAGCTGCGTTAGCAAAGCGCTCGGCTGAGACCCGCTCCCTCTTCCTTCAGACGAATTCCGTCTCCCTTCTTCACCGCTTTCGTCAGACTTTTCATTCAATATCTAATAAAAAAATATAAAAATAATAGACAAACAATCAAGTAAGTTTATGCAAATGACTACTGGGGTGAAGAACATTGCTGGAGAGTTTCTTTAGCAGTTTCTTCTCTTCTAAAACACCTCTACCATAACTATATTAACAACAATTTACAGGCGCGTACTTTCTAATAAGTTAAAATTGTGCATAAATTTGTGTGTGTTAAGAAAAAAAAATGTGTTTTAGTTTTAAATAAATTGTAATAATATTTCTAATTTATTCCATCTTGGCTTCTTCTAACCAAACGGTAAACCAGCACAACCATAGAGGGCAAACCGTTACATTGTCCTTCGAGCCGGATTATATTTCGGCCTCTTCTAACCAAACGGAAACCAGCACCACCATAGTGTGCAAACCGTTATAACTAAAAAATGTATTTTCAACTGTAAATTTATTCTTCACAGAATGTATGTGGTTTTTGAAAAATGAAGATTGTAACAAGATTTAAATTACCCTCAACAACATATCGGAGCTGTTGTGATGAGTCTGCTGAAGGGAATGGTGAGCTTGTTGCTGTTGATGCTGCTGCAGCTGCGGCTGGTGCTGCTGCGGCTGGTGCTGCTGTGGCTGGTGCTGCTGCGGTCGCGTGTGCACCTGAGCCGAGTGCAGCGGCGAGAGCGCCGCCGTCGGTGTGTGCGGGGTGAGAGGAGTCAGCGGCGTGTGAGGCGTGTGCGGCGCGGACGCCTCGCTGCTGCTCGCCTCCTCGTCCTCTTGTTTCAACAAGTCCTTCAGGATACGATGATTCGAGTTACCGCTCGTATCCGAACTCGTCGTGCTTTTCTTGCTGAGCAAAGTTCGAAGCCGATTCGGCTCCTCGGCGGGTGCGGTCACAGGTGCACCCTCGGCCGCAGGAACGGGAGTGCGCGGCGCCATCAACGCGGACGCGGGCGTCGACGGACCCTCGGACGCGTTGTCTTTGCGTTCCTTGTTGTCCTCGGAAGACATTTCGCTCAATGGAAAAGACTCCCACGAGTCGAGGTCGAAAGCGCTCATTGAAAATTGCGCGTCCGCCGGGCTCATCGCTGAGCGGTAACGCGGCTCGCAGGCAGACGACTCGCCGTTCGCCACCGAGGTCATGAGGGGACCGCCGAGCGGCGGGCCGGGTGCGTTGGCGTCGTGCAGGTTCACGTCGTCGTCAGTGAGCACGGTGTGCGTGGACATGATGAAATCGGGATCGCCCGAGACGGACTTGACACGGAAGAGACGAGACTTCGCGCTCACTCGTATCCACGGCTTGTGCGCTGCGAAGCGCAGTCGGAACGGCTCGCTGACGGCGAGCGGCAGCGGGTGGCACACGGCCTCCTGCAGGTGTTCCACTACACGCAAACGATCACCACTTTCGACCAGTTCCAAATAACGAGTCCCCACTAGAGACAACGGAGAGTCTATACAGTTGTCCACGGCACTTATATCACAATCTGCAATGAAGAAACGTCTCTTATGAGTGACGAGGCCGGCGTGTAACGATTGTGTGCAGAAAGACAATACTCACGGAGAATAATGTAGTTGCAATCCAATCTGAAGACGATAGTGTTGGAGAGTTTGGGGGTGATGGCGGGCGGGGGGCCGTTGTCGACGGATAGGAGAGCGGCCGACGCGTCGTCGAAGCGCCGGATGACGCACATGACGGAGCCGGCCTCCTCCGACGACGAGCCGCGCACCGCCGCACCGTGGATCACTGCCTCCACCTGGCTGTTCACGTTCAACCATACATTTGCAATTGCATCTTTTCTCAATCTCAGACCAAATAACAACTATAAACAAAATTTTGCGGACAACATAGTGAAGCTGGTTGTATAAACATCTGTACGTAGGCCGTTTGCTGTATTAAGATTTTGTGTTCAAAGGTATAAAATAAATTTTGGAAGTCTTCTTTAAGCACGCTGTGCACTTTATTTTGTGGATAATGAATGATTCTGAGCTGAAACACTCGACTATGTAACATTTTTAATTGTAAATATTGAAATACGGCGAGGTGTAGTTTGATTGCATTTGTGTTCATGTACGCTTACCGTGTATATCATTGTACGCGGCGAAGGCGTAGTTTTACCGACTTCACTCTGCCGTCCACAGAACTCCATCTTAAGTTCTTATTTTATTTGAGTTCTCAAAATCGTAAATTCATTATATCACTATCGGCATTTTCAAAGACAATAAACGCATTATCTACTAGCCTAATAAATGTGAAAGTTGGTAAAGATGTCACTTAAATCACTTTACTGATTAGCGTAAAATTTGTACCCTAGGCCCTAGACTAAAACACAGGACACTTATTATCGCGGTTATTTTAACTTTCTTATGAGTAAAGCTATCAATAAAAAGACAACGCGAGGAGCCAGGAGCAGCAATTGGTAATAGTAATATAGCAAAAAAAAACTATTTTCCTCATTCAACTTCTTTCACAATATTATGTATTGTGATGCTATTGAGTGACTTGCTTAATGTACAAGGTTAAAATTTAAAAAAAATCCAATAAAATCCATATAAAATTCTCGTGTCACTCCTCTGTCACTAGTTGCCATACTCCTCCGAAACGGCTTAGCCGATTTTGATGAAATTTTATATGTACAGTTGGTAGGTCTGAGAATAGGTTTTTATCTATTTTTTATACGCGGGCGAAGTCGCGGGCAGCGGCTAATATATTTATATATTAAAAAAGTTATATTTGAATAAAAATAGTTATATTTATTTTTTGAATTGGATGTAGTTTATCTAAGATAATAAATAAGTAAGGGCTTGAGATAACAAAACAAATATATTACCCAAACATATACCGTTTTATAAAATTAAAATAGAATACTTATAAAACTGTGACAAAAAAATGCATTATAATGACTGAATAAAACATAATCTTGAAGATCTTTTTAAAACTAAAGGCTTTCATAGTCAATGTGTGGTATATATTATCTGAACATTAATCGGCTCCTTATCGTACAATCGTCACAACCTATCACAATGAAATTGCAAAATATGGTCATATATCATTAGACACTGATAAATTTAAAGTAAGCAATTTTAAAAAATAAAATTTGATGAGACTTACCCAACACTATCCGTGCCATTGGGATTCTTAACAAGGAAACGTGCTTGTATTGACCGTTTATCAATAGTTCCGGGACACCAATTCAAATTTTTCAGAGGTTTTAACAGTGGTGTTAATTTTGCATGATCATCTATGTGCAAAATAGAAAATATTGATTTCCTATACAACTCTATTCGATCTTGCAGAATAAGGTCCTTGATGTTCTCACTTATACATACTATTTCGCCTTCTGGATTAAGTTCAAGCAAAATCAATCCAAGCTTGTTGGTGTAATTTTTCACAGCCTGGAATTAAATAAATTGATTGCCTTAAAAAAGTAATGCCAACAAGACAAGTTAAATATAATTTGGTGGTGTTCCAGTGGGAACTGTTCCACTAACTTGTCCTATTTTTTAACTCTGATTTAAAAGGCGTAGAGGCTTACGGATCCTTTGAAAATGCCAGTTCATTGATAAATCATCACAAAAAGCAAAAAAATATGTAATGTTTTAAAAAAAATACTGTTTAGTTTCCTTCTCTGGCCTTATACTTATTTCTTGTAGGAAATGTTGGCAATCCTAGCCCAGCCACAAATGTGCTCATAGACAAACAAAAGCAAGCGAGTCCTACCCCGATAAGTAGGGAGAACTCCGAAAAGGGCAGACCGGCGCCGGCACTGATGGCCGCGAGGGCCTGCGTCTGAGTGGAGGTGACCTCGCCGCCCTGCACGGGGGACACGGTCTGACCGCGCAGTGGACACTCGTCAGGACACTCGCGGTGCCGTCTCAGTGTCTCATGGATCTGACGGGTGGTCTCACGGACGATCCCGTTCTTGTCCGGTTGTTTCACTTCGGCGATACACTTTCCGAGAAGCTCTTCGAGCTGGTTTATTGTTTCGTTTTCGAGCTCACGACGTCGTTTCTCGTTGTGGCATTTATTTCTGAAATGTAATAATTGAATATCATAAGAGGAATAACAGAAAAAAGTGTAAGGGCTCTGCCATCGAAATATTTATTTCACACTAGTCTTCTATGAGAGACCTGTAGACCCCTCAGGGTGACAACGACAACTTCCTAAAACGTATTTTCCAAAATAGACAATTTCCGAAAATGACAACTTACCAAGTTAAGGGGTGTCAATTTTGGCCCTCAGTTGTGAAATGTCAAAAATGTCAAATTTATACGTAGTAGGGTCGTATGAGTAAAAATATATTCTTTGCTCTATTATTGAACTTCTTTTAATTATTATAATTAAAACAAATAACTAAAATTGGGCTTATTACCTTTTCTTTAATGTAACAAATGAAAAAAACTGCAAATAAAACACCCTCAGGGTGACAAAACAAACATTTGGACTTGTGTATCCACGTCGACATCACATGTCAAGAACGACGACGACGGTTATCGACGTCGTCGTCGTCGTTTTTGAGTTTTCGTAGCAAGTAGGAATTCGAGAGAAAAGTAAAGAAATCGTACACTAAAAATATCGGCACAAAATAATTTTGTCAAGTTAGGTGAATGCTAGTATAAAAATGATTTCTAGTTTTATACCCCGGCGGACCGGGAAATTAATTTAAGAATTTGTCGTTTTAAAAAGTTGTCGTTTTAGGAAGTTGTCGTTGTCACCCGGAGGGCTGTAGACGGCTCGACCAGATTATGACTGCACAAAGCAGTGTTGCCGTGTCAATCGAAAAATAATTATTAATTTATTCAGAGGATATGCATTATGCAATAAACGTTTATAGCTATTCACAATATACACCATAGTGTCAAACTCTAAGTGAAGGAGAATTACAGAAGAAAAAAAAAATGATATTTTTATTTAATAATCATTATTGAAAAATAAATATTTTGTGTAATTTTTCGTCTACATACATCTGTGATTGAGGTTTGTTTTCGGATTTTTTTCTTATTTTCTTAACCGGCGCTGTCACGCTCATTTTGTCTTGCATCCCCCTCCATGTGTCTCCCAGTTGGAGGTCACAGGATTCGATTCTAAAAAGAAAGGAAATTTTAAATATTTATTATTTTTATTTGAGTAATCTTTTTTTTTAATCAATGCCTTGTATTTATTTTTTTATAATTCAAGTTAACACACATTTCTGGACAATAGAAAACAATACTGTTGTTTTTTTAGTAAATATGTTAAAGTAATTCTTTATTACTAAGGTTCACTATAAAAATAAATGCTGTTAAAAGCACCACATAAATACACCTACAACCGAAACCACACCACTTTTGGCAAAAACAGGTTTAAATGTTTTCAATTTATTTTAAGGTGTTCAAATAACAAATTCTCACTATAAATATCAATATATTTAATGTATGTAAACGCTTTCATAAATTAACCTAACATTACATTTTCATTATGTATTAAATGCTCTTCATTAAAAATTAAAAAAAAAAACATTGTGCAAGTATAATATGACTCACATTTGGCACTTAAAGGTATATTGGATTGAAGTTTTACTTGTACACATCTTCGAATTCGTCAAAACCTCTAGATACCCAGGGATGAACAGTCACTGAATGGCTGTTATGGAATAGTTATTTTCTATCAATACAAACAACTCATATCAATCAAAATGTTATGTTAAGTACAGTGCAGAATATAAAGCTTAACATGAAAGTGGGAAAGAGACGGCAGACAACAAACGACGCCTACCGAGGAGCCCCACTACGCAACCTCACTGCGACGGCCGCACAACCTTGAAATAATAATGTTCGGAATAACAACAACGCGCCATAAGCGTGACCAGAAATAGCATAATAAAATACTTCTCAAGAATTTAGAAGCCTCAATCTTGTTCCTAGTACATCCTGTCGGCATAATACATTGTGCCAATATATTTTTATTTTATCCTATTGTACGTTTTTACACTAAGCTGCCGATCTCAAAAGGCGCGCTATGAATTACAAATATAAACTTCCTGAAAAGCTATTTCACTACGAATGTGTTAATGTTGATTTTTGCAAATAGAAATTTTATATAGTTGACACTTCAACAAGTGAAAGTTGATATTGTAAGCGTTTCGCGGTCGAAAGGTTTCGCTTTTTCAATCGTTACTCAACAGGGTATTCGTCATCCGCGACACGACAATCCACGGCTTATTATTATAACACACAATTCCTTTTTGTCGTTTTTTTATTACTAGAGAATCGCTCGTTTTGCTTAGTCGCTTTACATCATCTTTACATACAAATCTCCTTGATTTTTAACACAGACAACTAAGCAGGTCGTTTTTTAACTCTTATAAATTTAGTCTCTTATATTTCTTATAAATTAGAAAAAAGTCAAAGTTGTCTGCTTCTCAGCTAAGTAACTACTTCGAACCAATGGAAAGGGGGATAAACGAGGAAGGTTTTGTATATAAAAAAACGGGAGCGAGTCGCTAGTAATAATTATTATAAGATAAAGTCGTCCTCTTCTGTCTGTTTCTCTGCTAAGTTCTCAAAACCACCACCCAACGGATTTTGATACAATTTTCACTACTGTAAAAGAGCTATTTAAACGAGGAAGGTTTGTTATAATTTGCAGAAATAAAATGCGAAGCCGGGGGCGGATGGTTAGTTATTTTATAGAAAGGTTCCACATATTTTGGGTCTCGAATCAACAATAACCCGTCTGTTCTCGCCATATTTAAATCTGATGGTAGTTACATGCATTGTTCACGCAATAGAGTTAGTTATCTCTGCTTTATTATTACTATATTATAAACACTTCTACATCATTTCAAACTAACCGATTATGCAATTCTTAGATTTTATTATTCATAAACATTATTGGAACACATGTTGACTTCACCATCGTGCTATTCTATTGGGTCTGTTCTCGCCACCCATAAACGTACATATATACATTATTGTTCGTACAACAAAACTGTCACGTGCGCTAAACACGTTAGTCTACTGCGTTGTTTTATTAAATAAGTTAAATTCTGCGTTATTCGCTAATCAGTAATTGAGTCAATTCATTTTGCAAATCTTTGAATTTTATTATGCTTAATATGTACTTACTGATTATAACAGGTATATTTTTGAAAGTGCATTATTGGCCTTTGAAGTCTGAACAAGGATATTCAGGCCAAAAATGTGTATAAACAGATAATGAAAAATACTATCAGAGATAAAAAGAACCAAAAAGGAAAAAGCTTCTTTTTTTGCAACAATTCCACTCAAGTAATAGAAATCCCTGTCATTAGCTACTAACCTGTATAATATACCTTTTATATGTATTCATACACATTTCTTATCATTTATAATAATAAAATTATCTATTATGTGACCCACAATCATTCTGGGTCTCGATGTTTTATATTTTACGTTATTGCATGTTTTCTTGTAGGTATCACTCGTCCGTAATACAAAGTATTTTAATTTTAATATGCAACATTGGCAGAAAACGATTGTTTATTGAAAAGAATATCACTTTCAATATTTTTAACGTCACTTACTATGGTAACTAGTTCAATGTTTTCTCGGTAACGCTATGAAAGAAAAGAGAAAATCTATAAAGAATATTTTTATTTTTAACATAATCCCCTATAACCTCAATGCTTTATTTATATCTTGAAATTAACTTTTCAATGCCCTTTAAAAATAACTTTCCTCCTTTTCGGAAAAATGTGAATTTAATTCCGCCTTGAGCTATTACATCGTCGAAAAATCGTATCCCGCTTTTCAAATTAGGAATCAAATAATGATCACTAGGGGCCAAATCAAGGGCTATTAGGGTGGGTGGTTGATTTCTTCGAAATCGCGCCGTGTTAACCGAGGTGTTGTGAAGAATCGACAGAGGCGCGGCGGTCAGTTTATCGCGTCCTTTTTCTTTAGATACCTATCTTGCCGCGTATATCAAGCAAAGTAGGATGCTGCGTTTATGGTTTTGCCTTTTTATGTACTCTATCATCTGATAGTGATCTGATCTGAAGTGACTTAAAAAGTCTATAGTTAGCCGTGACTTTTCCGGCTGACGGGCATTGAATTTCTTCGGGGATCTGTACGTACATACCTACCCTTTTTGTGCCACTGTTACTAATCTCTTCCATCACATTGTTAAATTGTGAGCCTTGTTACTTTTCAGTGGGACTAGTATCTTATAATCTTATAATACTAAACGAGGAATTCTTGTATGCCACGACGATCTGGCAAACGGCTCTAGGGTTAGGGGTTTTTTAGGTCTAGAAATCAATGTGTCAGGGTCTTATATTCGAGAAAATTCGTTTTAAGTAGTTTTTTTAATGTAACGGTTACAAAAGTAATACCGCTTGCTTCAGCTAACGTCATCTAGCGCCGAGTGAATGAACTCATATGTTTTTTATTTATTTTTTTGCTTCTTAATAACACTACTCGATAACAGATGTCGTTTGGACCGGATACCCCGAAATCAATCTGTCAGGGTCTTAACTTCGAGAAAATTCGTTGTATAGGTAGTTTTTTTTTTTTATGGAACGGTTACAAAAGTAATACCGCTTGCTCGTTTTATAATATTTTGATTGAATTATTAATTCAAGTATTCTTGAATTTATTTTCTATAATGTTTCAAAGATTTTCTTTCTCAAATTTAAAAAACTTTAAACCTTTCATTGGCCCGAGTCGCCCAGTCTAGTCACTACAGAGTATAAAATAGGTAATATAAAACAAAGTCGCTTCCCGTCTGTCTGTCCCTATGGTAAGATCTTTAAAACTACGCAACGGATTTTGATGTGGTTTTTTTTTAATAGATAGTCATTCAAGAGGAAGGTTAGTGTATAATTTTCAAGGCGGTTGAAGTCGCGGGCACCAGCTATCTACTAAAAATAAAGATACAACCCCTGACAATTTTATAACAGCAGATGTCAGGCGTTATATTGCTTTACACATTCAGTCAGGCGCTACACATCCCTTACTTTTAACGCGGGCGAAGTCGCGGACACCAGCTAGTATTGTATATATCTAGCTAGTGTTAAAATTGTAAGCAAGACTTGAAGATTGTATATTAGGAAGAATAAAAACGAAAACATTTTTCATGAATTTGCTATTAAAAATATCTTTTTAAAAAATATAATGGTAAAGTTTTCTTGAAGAGTTTTATACGTAGGTACATATATTAATACATAAATATATGAGATATAAAATTTGACTGAAATTATTATATTTTTACTCAAATCATGTAAACGAAGCGCTAAATCAAGACCGAAATATCAACATTCAGGGCCTCTTTCACAAACTACATGTAATGTGTTGATTAGTTACTTTTAGAAATCATTTTCTGTTATATTAAATTATGCACTCGGTTTACTGCATCATTCGATAGCCGATTTTTTATTATTATTTTCTATTTAATGTTTGGGACGTTTACCGTACAAGCAAAGGTGTAACAGCTCCATTAGCCCCGGTTACCGGTGACTTTAAATGACAGTTTGGCCTACTTGACGTTTGTGAAAGAGGCGCTTAGTTAAATAAATATATTAGTTTTATTTGATAAATAACTTCATATCGATTTTGCTACCGTTTTTTTTTTGTCTGAAAGCTGACGTGATCGGGATCGTTCTTAGCCATAACTTATGATCAGTCCGGCGTTTGAAGACCCTCAGCCCATTTGTTTTTATTAGAGATGGGTTTGCTCTTGGCCAACAACCAGCTGAGTAGCAAGGATGAGGCCTAAGATGGAGCGAGCTCACCCAGAAGATGCCTATTCACTCGAACTTTGAAAATATTAGGGTTATATAGGCTCGGAAATACAGACGCCGGCAAGGAGTTCCAAACCTTGGCACTCCCTAGTTCCTAGTTGACTTCGGTGGTACTCGTATTTTCATCAAGTAGTCTGTGGAATACCCAACTCCTTAGCAACTTACAACAGATATAGCGTGTTTGGGTTTGGGTGTTTGGGTAGTCGGGGTTAGTTTATGATTTTTAATTATAGCTTGTATTTTACAATATTGTATTTCAATAAATGCTATTACGCGAATATTACGCGAAAAATCGCCCTTGTGTCAAAATTAACTAGGTATAGTTTTCAGTTAAATTTATTATACGCTATAGGATATCAATTATTATATGTATTTAGAAACAATTAAACTAGTAATTTAGATTTTTTAGATTTTCTTATATAAAGTTAATCGTTGGAGAATCGTTCGTACTTTTGACCGAAGTATAGAGGAATGTCGTGTTTGTCCTTCATTCAGACTATCGGAAACAGGCAAAAACCGCAACACACGATTCCCGCGAAGTCTCATCTCATCTATACACGTCATGTAGAACACACCAATTAAGTTTATACGTTCGAACCCTAAAGGCTCGAAACTAGGGATTTCAAATACCAGAGCGATTTTTTGTCATGTAACTAACTATTAGCATTTCGTCGAGATGAGAGTATGGGCTAATAAAGGTCTATCACGTTAATTTACTGTGTGTGAGGATTGCTATATACATACTAGTCGAGCTGGCACATTTCATTCGACAATGTCTACCACCCGGCTTTACCGACACGACTATAAGTACCTACATATAGCAATTTGATTCTACAGCCCTACTATATTTCTATGTTACAATTACCTCTAACAATGCTTTTTTTATTAATTAATTATTGAACACTTAATATTTTATTAATCGTTTATAGGTTATCAATCAATTATTTCTTCTTTAAACAAAGACTTCATTAATATTGGATTTACAATATTGAGTTGGTTATTAGAAAAGTTGGTTATCTTTCATTTATTTTAATGATGAAGATATCTAAAAATAAATGCCTTTAGTTTTAGGAACAAGTATTTTGTAAACAATTTTTGTTTTTATTATTTAACTAATATAATATTCTTAATTAACAATTGTAAATTTGAGAAATTATTATGCGATTGAGTTTTACAAAACCAATAATTAGGTAAGCGTGTATGTTTGTAATTATTATTTTTACTAACTTCCGATTCTTTTATTTCATCCTAGCCTTTAACATCGTTGTCAGTTTGATCCAATTCATTATTATCTGAACGAATGTTGCGACAGTAATTTTGATTCATTAATTGCGCAATGATTTAAAAAAAAATGCATAAATTGATGAATTTTCAAAAAAAAATAATAAGGTTCGCAGCGTAACTTTTTTTTTTCGTAAAAGTAACAATAGATAACCTGTGATAGAACCAGAAAAAAAAATAGAAAATTAAATTGATCAAAATCCGTAACAGAATTACGGAATTACCTGGAAATTGTATTAACATCAAGAAAGATGTCTACTAAATTATCAATGTCAGTCTCTGGCGTAACAACGGTAGGAGGTGATGGGTCCGATGGTGCGGTTACTCCGTCGGAAGAAGGGCCTCCGTTGCAAAAAAGCACCATGCGCAGCATGACTAGAAGAATACTCTCCGGCGACTATCACTGTTTCCGATATCACCACTATTCCAGCTTGACATTAAACAACAGATCAGGTGTTTGTTTCTGCACACTTGAAACGCACACTGCATTGCGTCACGGCAACCTTCTCCCCTCTCAGTAATATTTCACAGAAAAATAACAAATTCCAAAATTAAATTGCACATACGTAAAGAAATTAAATTATCATCATATTATTTTACGTTGATCACATCACAATTATTGGTAAAAAAATCATTATAGCGATAGTGTGTTATGCTATCGAAACGCGTTCGCTGCAAAACGACGATGAAAGTCAACTGAAAGACGAGATGTACATATATATACATCCTTTTCGTGCACTGGTTCACGATTTATCAACCCGCGAAGCGACGCGACGCAGAGCTACCAGTGGCGACGGCGATCGTCGCGACGAAGACGGGCAAGTTGGTGAAGCAAGCTAGACTAGACTTTATCGCTGCCACACTCGCACCCGCGACACCACACTTAAACAAGCAGTCTTTCGATCTCTCTTACTGCGCCGATATAGCCACTTCGCTAAACTTCAGCCTCACGAATATAGCCGAACACACACGACTTAAAAACATACAGCGGTAACAATATTGCTATTTTTTGTTTTCTATTTCACCTAATCTATAAACTGCGAAGTTCGTCAACAATATGCAATCGATAAAAAGAAAATACGCAATTTCTGTTTTGAAAGGGTAAATAAAACAATATGAGTGAGCCAAAAACTTAATTGTGTTTAGCATGCGTTGTTTTGCTTACATAAATTTTATTTTTTTTTTATTTAAGTTGGTACAATTATCACCAAATAAATTATTGCTGAATATAAGTCATATAAAAAATAAAATCTTTTTTATAGTCTAAAATAAGAACGTTATATATTTTTACTTATAAATTCAGATAAAAATTCGCAATACAATCAAAATCTCAAAATTCTTAAATTTTAAATAAACGTCAGGTTTTATTTATTTATTTCTATATCATTTATATATTTATTATTAATTTATTATTATAAAACAATCTTATTTTTTTATATTACTTTTACTAATTCCTAGTTCATGTTATTTTTTTTTTATTAGTTTTAAGTAGTTGAATAAAATTCAAATAAAAAATTCACAGCCAGTTTCATTTTATTTAATTACCAATTTTATTATCATTTTTGCTGTAATTCATTTGTGAATGTCTTAATACGGGCAGAATCATCATAAACATTGCACACTAGCAACGTCGACATTTATTTTAAGGACAAATTTAAAAATTTATGTTAATTAATACCATCGTGAAATAACAGCATATGTGCTGTTGTGTTTCGGTGAGTGAGTAAGGGATGCCAGAGCCGATTACTCTATCCCTTCCTTATCCCTTATCCTTCTATGGTCAGCAGTGTTAGTGTTATAGGCGATGATAGCCACCTACCATAAAACGGGGATCGTCAGCCTGTCTGTCGACCTTAACATTAAAAAAAAGCTTTGTAATCATATTAATGCTAAAATGATAATTAAAGCAGTCATCATATTTAGTCAAAAAATATTTAATTAAATACACACTAAATGCAGCAGTATAATAATAAAATTGTCCGAGGTTTACGTCCCAGTCGTGAAAGTGAATTTGAACTATACTTATTCGTGTCAAGTGCAATATTAGTTACAAGGCCATCTATTGCATAACAATAATTCGATAAATTCCACGCCTCACTTGAGCGATAATTTCAATATTATGTAGAGCTACATTATTTTTTTGTTTCATTAAATTATTAGAGAAATATCTTTCATTCACTGCTTTGCTTTTAAAATAGGCTTGAAATAAACCGCAGTTCAATGTGTTTAATTGAATATTTTACAAAACTTATTAGACAAAGTGTTGAATTATTTATTGGTTTTATTTTATAGGACATATATTAATAAGTGAGAAGGTTAGGCAATAAAATGCTGTTTCAATAGCAAGGAGTAAGTAAAATGTTGGTGTAGCAAGCGAGAAGAAGAGCAAGCGCGTGTAGATATCGGTGCATGCGGCCCCGCAGATCTATGTCAGTGGGTCACGGCAATGACGTGGCACATGGCCGCCGCGGTGAGTCGCGGTGCGCACTTTATTCTAATTCCGCTTTGCCGGTGTTTTCGTTACAATTAACGAACGCATTTATGTATTGTTTATATAGGCGCATTTTTAATTGATTGCAAATTAATATTATACTGAAGGATAAGCGATTATTTTCATGCATGGGTATGTAGATAGTTTATTAATAACTTAGCGAAAGACCACTGTAGCGAGCGTCACAATATTGTCGACACTGACCGACTAAAACAGTTTCATTCTGAGGACAGGTGATTGATTCTGACAACTATATCATGCCATATATTACGTATTTTCCCTATAAACCGTGGACAAGTTAAGTTTATATTAGGTATGTATACAAATTTTTTTTAAAGTTAAAAATTCGAAAATTTAAAGTTCTCATTTTTGACAAACATTGCTGGAGCACAATAATTTTAGCAAAAAAAAAAACATCAGCCATCTCCTTATAAATTTTAAAAATGAAAATTTTGCAAACATTTTAATAATTTTATAATTTGGTAATATAATTTTAATACACCCACAAGGTGGACAGGCGAACTACTAAAGGCCGCGGGTCAACGGTGAATCCCGGCTGCTTCTGACCGGTCCAATTGGAAAATCTTTGGGGGAGGCCTATGTCCAGCAGTGGACGTCCTGCGGCTGAGATGATGATGATGATGATGAATTTTAATAATATTATGATAGTTAAGGTAAAACATTGCAACCGTTTTAGATAATTTGAAAATTATATTGAACGTTTTAAAGCGACACGTCGTCAGTACGTAAGTTATCTATACTAATATCATTAAGAGGAAAGATGTAATTGTTTGTTTGTTTGTTTGAATTGAATAGGCTCCGAAACTACTGGAGCGATTTGAAAAATTATTTCACTGTTGGGAAGCTATATTATCAGGGAGTAAGATAGGCTTTATAAAGTTAAAGTAAGTTATAAAGTTATATAAAGTTATATTAGTATATATAAAGTTTTTTATAAAGTTACGCGGACGGTTGAATGATAAAAATAACTGAAAAACTTAAAAACTTGTAGTTTAAAATTACAAGTCAGTGCAGAAAATATATTTGATAGAACATGGATGTACAATTTTTTTTAAATAGGTATTCTTATCATTATAAGGTCTTTGATTTCTAGATGGTACAACCAATTGCCATTTAAAATTTTTATAAAAGAGCGTCAAATAATTTTAAATACATTGGATCACATCCATGATAGTTCGCGTATTGACTTTTAAGAATTTGTTTCCAGGACGCCAAAATCTAGTAAATCTAGTTGTTAACTGCTCAGTATAACGAGCACAGTTGTATCATTTTTTATTGTTATTATATAATCGGTAATTTTATTAAATAGAACGGGGGCATATAATTAACAGAAATTTAGTGATTAAAACATTCAGGGTCAGTGACGTCGAAATTATTGATATTATGAAAAATCAGAAACACAAGAGTCAGTTTGTTATGAATTGTGACCTTTGTACAAAACTGCAAACTTTTGTATAATACAAAACATAAGAGAGAAGTTATACGGCCTATCTTGGTAGTAGCAGGGTTGAGACTCAGATTAAATAAAAGTTACTGTCGTGTTGAGGGTACAATAAGTTTCGCAATCCGTCTGGCCACCACCTTTCGGAAGGCTTGTTGTTGTTTTGCCACAATGACCACCGTGAAATGACAGCATGTGTTTCTTTGAGTGAATAAATAATGCCCATTTCTCTAACTCCTCTAAGTAACTCTAAGTAACTTATTTGAGGTTAGCAGTGCTTTTTTCTTATTTTATGTCAATTTAGAAAATATATTATATGATTGCTTTCAAAAATGTAAAACGAAATCCATACCTACTATTTAATTACATTTTAAATAAACTTAGTAACAAGCGTATAAATTATGGAAATCTTTTACACTCTATAGATACTAAATTGCTAATTTACAAATTGCTACACGATAATTACAAAATTTACACACCGTTTAACTGAAATCAAAGGATATAGGTATAAGGTAATATCATGTTGACATGAAATGATGAGCGAATAACACAAGGGAGCGTAAGCAACGTAATCAAATGAAATAACTAATCAAAATATAAATTGTGTAAGATATTGGTTAGGGATCTGGAGGCCCGCCCGGCCCGTGATAATAGGTGCCTTATCATTTTATCTACAAGCTAGAGGGATTTCATTACCAGTGGGTATAACACGTGCTTTGCTGACATGTATTGGAATACGTTATTTAGATTAAACATCGCCTAAAAATACAATCATGATAATATTTTACAGTTGATTAATAATACTTTTTCTAACTATTGGGGTTATTCGTTGAATGATATGCAGATAATACGAGGCGACCCGCCCTCGGCTTCACACAGAGTTGAAATATTAAAAAAATCCTGTGTTATAAAATAAAACCATTTTCTAAATTTCAGCTTTCTAGACTTAGTAGTTTTTACTGTGCGTTGATAGTCAGTCAGTATAACAAGTGTTGTTCATGCATTGCTCGTGTTTCGTGTCAACAGCAACCGTCAAGCATGCGAATTTAATTGCTGCAATAAAAATTGGAGAGGGCCGTCAGAGACCTCACAATGGACCGGGATAGCTAACGCAATTGATGTGTTCCGAAGAACAAAAGACAATGAGAACTGTTCCAGGCCGATCGACCACCTACACTAGTTGGAAGGAGACGCACCGCAAGAAGAAGAAGAATAAAATTTGTTGTGACAAAGTAAGCAAGATATCCGCAAAGAATCCCCGCAAATGCGTTGCGTCACGTGGGCGTTCGGATCGATTGGGGCGTGCGACAAGGTGGGCGCGTGCGCGAACTGGATCCTCTCCACTTCGTATATCGACCGCTAGCTTTTAACTGAACGCTTTTGGGGCAGGTTAGGCCTGTGCTCCGGGGGTCAAGGTCACACGTTCCTTCCCGCTGAAATATTGCCTATATAGGTAGGTATACACCCCACACAGAGTGAGCACTATACATCACAGTAAAATATTCAGTGTCGATTTACAGCAACTTGTTACCCCATCGTCAACCAGACAATTTCATTGTTATTTAAAACCGTGTCTTAAATTAATGTTTAAAAAATGTTGTATCAGTATCTACATTGCTGTGATGGTCGTTTCTACTAATGTCTTATCTGTATCACCTTTATAATCTGCTATGTTTAAAGAGAAATAAAGTAACTTGTAATTTTTCTAAATGAAGTCAATATTGTTTGAAAAACAGCAATGAACAATATAAATAGAACGTTAAATATTTTCAAACAATGTATTTTATGTATATTTATAAAATCGTTTATTCTAACTATCAACGCACAGCCAAAACTACTGAGTAGAAAGCAAAAATTTGGATCATAGGTTTACTTTATAACGTACTAGCGGTCCGCCCCCGGCTTTGCATGGATGCATCATTTTTTCTGCAAATTATATACAAACCTTCCCCGTTTATCGCTCTCTCCATTAGTGAAAACCGCATCAAAATCCGTTGCGTAGTTTAGGAGGAGTTAAAGGATATACAAACAAGGCAGACTTGTTAAGCGAGTTCAATTTTACTATGTAGGAAAGCATCCACTAACAAAGAATTTTTGAAAATTTCAAATTCTTGTCAAGCCCCGGCGGGTAGCCAGTTTAATTTAACTATCGTTATAATCCATACAATACTCAGGTAATAAAAATGACTGTTGTCAACAAACTCAAATAACTTTTAATTTAGTTACGTTGGAAAATGACGTAAATTGTTTGCTGAAGAAATAATGTTCTTAAAAGTTCGGTTTTCTTTTGTTTATTAAAAAAAAATCTCATCAGAGCCACCGCAAGCACGAGAAACGGGTGCGTAATGCGCGCGAAGAGTGCGCAGCAACAGCGGCGGCGGGTGAGGGCTTCCTCCGCCCGGGATTGATCGCACCCGTCCTTCGGAGGCATCCGAGGCCTCCGGGGTCGTCATGGAGACCGCCTGCCACTGCTGCCGCCTCAACGTCGCCGTGATAACCGACACACGACCACAGCGGCATTTTAATTTGTCAAATTATCTCGAAGAATTTTATATAATAACTAGCTATGCCCGAGCGCCTACGTAAGCGTGGTGTTCGAAATGAAGAAGGCGTATTATTTTGGAATGAAAAAAAAAACACTAAATGTTACACAAACTTACTACAATACTTCAGTAAAAAGCACGTTCAAATTGTTTTATTTAATTATTTATTTTGAATATTTATTGTCTAGACACGACTCTTACAAGTTTCTTTATAAATGTAGAAATGTAAGAAGAGTTAAGCACGGATGTCATGTCACATACAATTAGATCAGTGAGATATCATACGACATAGCTAAATGCTTTTAATTATTGTAAATATGTATTAAGAATTTTAAGAAAAAAATAAACTAACTACCAACGGTTTTCACTTAACAGGAAAACGTTAATAGTTAGATTCTAAATGTGTAAGAATTACTTGACATGTTAGGTAACATTCTAAAAATATCAGGGTTGATCTGTTCATTTCATAGATGTTACATAGAGTTGTTATCAGAGTAAATTATTACACAATGCTACTTGTTACGATTAGGGTAAATTAGTTAGTTAAAACTTTATAAGACTCGCTTTTAAATTACAAAACAATAGGAGAATGTGAAAAACTCATGATTCTTGAAAAAGTTGAATGATACTCTTGATCTTGATGGCAATGATGGCTGAAGTTATGTGTAGCAGAAAATGACTTAAAGAGTGCTCTTTTGCGTCAAGCTTTGAAAATACGTAAATATTTTTTTATAAGTTTCAACTAAATAAGTTTAAAAAACGACCTAGGCAAAATCTCTTAATAAGCTCATTGTTTTATACTATTATTTCAAGTAAAGTTAATATGTACTTATAGGAACAATTACAACCTTAACAATAATCAATAACTTAACTAAAGGGTGTTTCAAAATGTTTTTCGTTTTTGATATTTAAAAAAATTATACCAGATTTAGTAGAAACTAGTTTTATTTGCTATTGTTTTAAAAAGTAGTTTTTTAATTATTATTTACGAAAAACAACTTTTCGTAAATGCGCGCGATTCACTTCTTCGCACTCATTTAACCTGGAGCTAAAATTTTCAATCACTTCAATCATGGATGGCCTTTGGCGTAGCGTTGATTTCATCTGTTATTCTCTTCTTTAAAACATTCAAATTTGGTGGTAATGGGTTGAAGACTTTACTTTTTAAGAAGCTCCAGAGGAAAAAATCAGCAGGCGTTAAATCTGGACTCCTCGGTGGCCAGTTGATACCACCTCGGCGACTATTCTTTGTCCTGCAGAACTCGACTTGTTTAGCTGTATCATCGGATTTCATCGATTGCACAATAACAATTTTTTTACGAGTGGAAGTTTTAATCTTTGCGAATAATTCGTTGAACCGTGGATTTATTCAAATTTAGAGAATCCGCACGCAATCGTAGTGGCTGTCGTGGATCGCGCATAACAGACTGGTTAACGCCAATTTGAAACACCCTTTACTAAATGGTCGTCAAGCTTCTGTCAAAGAACTTATGGGTGATTTAAATGAGAATAATTTTAATTTTGTATGTAACGTCAAGTAGGCTAAACCGTCACTTAAAGTCACCTGTCACCGGGCATATTTTAGCTGATATACCTTTGTTTGTACGGTAAACGTCCAAAACATTAAATAGAAAATAATTAAAAAAATCGCCTATCGAATGATGCAGTAAACCGAGTGCATAATTTAATAAAACAGAAAATGATTTCTAAAAGTAACTAATCAACACTTTACTTGTAGTTGGTGAAAGAGGCGCTGACTGCAATATTTAGTGCTAAGTAACTAGAATATTTGAACTGACGGAAGTTAACTAACCTTTCATCTTCAATAGCCAGAACTGGCATAAATGGCTCATTGATGTTATTGGCGCCGGTAAGCGCCGAATTCTGATTCTCCGTGGCTATGTAGAACTAAATGTACCTGAAACAAAATATTATACTTAATTGTTTTATATTACTAGGTATATTAGGCTAGTTCACAAGTTCAAATTGTTAAGTCCTCCGCCGCGTCTGTCTGTCCGTTCGTGATAAACCTAAAAAAATACTACACCGATTTTCATGCTGTTTTCACCAATGGAGAGTGGTTCTCGAGGAAGGTTTTAGTATATAATTTACAAAGTTACGCGGGAGAAGTCGCGGGCAGCAGCTTGTATATTATAAAACAAAGTCGCTTCCCGCTGTCCCTCTGAATGTACCCTTAAATCTTTTAAAGTACGCAACGGATTTTAATGCGGTTTTCACTTAACTAGTTATTGAAAGAGTTTTAAACGAGGAAGCTTTTATATAAATTGCTGAAAAAAATTGCACAAAAGTTCAGCAAGCAGTTCTACCCAAATCCTAAGATCGCGTGACCTTCTCTATCGCTTCACTCATTCTATTTTAAACGACAATAGACAGATGACGCTATCAAGTGTTATAAGAATTAGTGCTTTTTTCATATGGTACTGAAACTGAACTGAACTGAACAACACGCGTGATGCGTTTTGTTAACCCTTCAGTTTCAGGACCATTAAACGCGCATCCAAACGATGGCCTATTATGGCTAACTTTCTTTAGACATATAGTTATAGGTTTTTCTCAGGTTGTCTTCACTGTTGAGCAAATGGTCAGTAACTATTCCTAATCCACAGAAATTGCAAATTAAATATGTAATACCATATTTGCATGGTTTGTCTTAAGTTGGTTGTTCTCAAAAATAATAACAAAATAAATCCTATAAATATTCAAACTAGAAGGGAAGAGAATAACTAACTATAGTGTGAAATTAACTTTGGCTGAAAAAATAATAAAGTAAGATTTCAGTATGCAAGTTATTTAAACTTTCATTCCTTTTATCTGTTTCAGTATAGTTATTTATACTCGTGCAAGGTCACCAGCGCAATTGTAATCAAATATTGGTGAATGTGTAGGTAATTAGGTCGCTATCTAAAAACAAACATGTCTTTTATAAAACTAAGAATGATTATAATATAATACATTTTTTTTATTACAATATAATATAGTTCTACTGAAATGTACAAAAAAATTAATGATGTCTGTCTGGGTTCTCACAAAACAACAAATTGTGGAATTACATCAGATTGACAATGCCATATATTCTAAATAATATTAATATTCATTGATAAATAAATAAATATAAATAAAGCCTTTATTTCTGACATTTTTTTTACAATATTTCTAGTTTGTTGTTACTTAAATTTTTCTTTTTTTTATTATTATTCATTTTTCTTCTTAGGAACTATATTTGGTTTTCCTTTTCCGTGTCAGCTTGTCTTTTGGCAAAGGCCTCCCCTAGAATTCGCCACAATCCCTTGTCCATAGCCTTCCTTCTCCATAGTGGACCTGCCGTTTCCCTGATATCATCTTCCCATCTTTTACTTTGTCTTCCTTTTCTTCTCTTTCCATCACGAGGGTACCATGTAGTCATATTTTTCGACCATTTGTTTTTCTTACTCCTCAGTGTATGTCCAATCCATTTCCATTTAAATCTTTTTACTGTATATGTGATAGTTATGTTACTTTTGTCTTTTCTCTTATAATTGAAAGTCTAATTCTGTTCTTTAATTTTATGTTTAACATACTCCTCACCATTCTGTTTTGGCATACTTTTAAAGCTCTCATATACTTTTCAGTCAAAGCCCATGTTTGGCAACCATAAGTCATGCAAGGCAGTATACACGTGTTGAATATTTTTTTCTTAATTTGGATTGAAAATTGGGGATTTTTCATGACCTCCTTGAGTGACCAGAACCTTTCCCAAGAGTTGCATATTCGACTTTCAATTTCTTTCTGTGTTTGATCTTCTGGTGGAATTATTTGGCCTAGGTATTTATAGCTGTCAACATATACTATGAAACTGTTGTTTACTTGTATCGGTACTTCACTTGTCCTTACTAGTGGCTATAACATTTCTTGGAGATCTTTTGCTGTTTCAATTAATATCCATTAACTACTATCTAATAAATGTAATCTATACTTACTAATATTATATAAAGCTGAAGAGTTTGTTTGTTTGTGTTGTTGTACGCGCTAATCTCAGGAACTACTGGTTCAAATTGAAAAGTGTTGGATAGTCCATTTATCAAGGAAGGCTATAGGCTATAGAGAACGCGGACGAAGTCGCGGGCACGAGCTAGTTTAAAATAAATATTAACAAAATTTCCTTATGCTACAATTTTCTATATTTAATTTGATTGAAATAAAACAGAAGTTAAAATCTCCATCTCAATCTGATAAGGTTCAGTCAAGAAAATATAAGAGCTGAAAAATTGCTGTAACAATTTGCTAATTTTTTTTTTGTTACAATTATATCTGCAATCAGTCCTCCCTGACTATAATCAGATTTGTTCATGTCGGGTATCGCGTGTCGAGCGCTTCCTCCAACGAGGATAGCTGCTCATATGCTCGGCTCAGCTACAATCTGCTATGCAGCCTCATTATATCATGCCTTTTGAGACGGTTCAAATATTTTTGTCGAATCAACTGGACTGCCAGCTCATTTGGATGACGCGACAGTCGCTCTTTGTAGCTTTTGGCAGTTGAGCGAATTTCCTCTTTGACCGTGTTCATGCGCAAATAGTTACGTATCTCTGAGTTTGTTACAAACCAGTAAGCATTGCTTATGGTTCTCAATATGATATTCTGCAGGCGTTGGAGCATCGAGATATTTGTATTACTGGGACTACCCCAGATTTGTATTCCATAGAGTGAAACTGGCTTCAGGCAGGATTTATAAATTAAAAGTTTGTTATCTATGGATAGTTTACTGTTTCGACCGAGCAGCCAAAGCAGATGTTTGTATTTAATGTTAAGTTCCTCTCTTTTAGTCTTAATGTGGTTTTTCCATGTCAGGCACCGATTTCATTTGCTAATTTGGCAAAATTGTTTTAAAAGAATAAAAGATATAAAATGTTATCGAAAGTACATTCCTTATCAAAAGTACATGTTATATTACTTATAGTTTTTTCTTCTTAAAGCTAAATGGCTAAAACGCAAAATGCAATCAAGTTTATTTCAGGTGGTTGATAAAAATCATGATTTTTTTTTTTAATCAAAAAGTTGGATTTATTTGATTTTAATCAGTTTATTTTTGTTTTTTTTTTTTACATTAATTATGTTCTTTTTTAATTTGGAAGCCAGTTATTAGGTAATAAAAAAAACACATTTGGCTGCCATAACTGGCTGCGCAAATATTTTGGCTGCCTAGTGGCCGATAAGCCTTAGGCTTTTGTCATGATATGCGATAAGACTATGCGACATGAAGGGAAAGTACCTTAAATATTGTAGATAGGATATTCTGTTCAAAGAAGACTTTGTTATTTTTAAAAGTTAGTAATACTGCATTCAAAGATTTCCTAAAAAATACTTGCTTCGTCTGGGAATCGAACCAACTTTAATGTGAAAAAAAAATCACTCATATTTTTATGATGTGAATCGAAAGAATGGACAAAAATTAATAATTCTTCTTAAGTAACATAGCATCTTAAAAGAAAGGAATAACGTTAAATGTTTGATTCAAACTTCAAGAATATCAAGAAATTGCCGACGACGTAATTTAAAAAAAAAATCTTTGAATGCATTAACTTTTAAAAATAATAAAGTTTTCTTTCAACTAAATGTATTATCTATGATATTTAAAGTACTTTCTCTTCATGTCGCATAGTCTTGGGACGTCCTTTATACTGGTCTTGTCCTTTATACTTGTGCGAGGTTATGAAAAAAAAAATTTTTACATTTTCAAAAATTTATTAAATAACGACGCAACCGCGAGATACCTGCCAGACTGGTATTTTCTTAATTGACCGATAATAAATCATCAATACAAAAATTCCTACCATTGTGCCTCGCGGGTTACTCGGATGGTTCAGTAGCTCTTAGTCCACGAGTTGTTTGGCTAACTCATTTGGGTGATTTTGGAGCCGTTTTTTTGTATTTACAGGCCGATAGTTTGATCTCCTCCTTAACTGTTTTGACATTTAGCGCTTCATGGATTTCAGCATTAGTCACAAACCATGGTGCATTTGATATAGTTCGCAATATGCCATTCTATAGCCTTTGCAGGATCAGTGTGCTGGAGTCATAGGGCTTTAGTATCATTTTATAGATTAAGAGTTTACTTTATGGTCCTAAGTCACATAAATAATTGATATGATATTGTGTATATTGTGATATTTAAAAAAAAAATTGATCTAAATGGTAAAGTATATGTTTAAACAATGACAACACAATGACATCAATAATGGGATGTCTTTGACTGAGCTCTAAAAATATTATGTAAAATGTCAAAAAGCATCAACATATTAAGTTGTAAACAAGACATATTTGTGGGACGAGGGTATCATACTAACTGAACTTTAAAACAACCACATTAAATTATGCAAGGGACTTGCTTTTATATTAATGGAATGTCATTAGATATAATAACAATCTCTAAAGCAAGGCCTGTGAGCTCCTATATTCCTAGACCTTTAACTCCTCTAGACTCTTAGAGAAGCTCCTAATCCTTTAGCCGCCGAAATCAGATTTATCCAAAAATTATTTTCGTGTCCATTTCGCCAGAGCCGTATATATACGACAAATACCTCTACTTGTATAATGTTTTTTTTTAATCATTGCATTGCTTTCTAATTAAAAAATAATATTACAATGCAAAATAAGATTTACAAGGCAAGCGCTAGGGGCATGACTAGACTACTCCTAGAAAACCAAGCAGTTAAAGGGTTAAAAGATTGATAAAATACAAAATAAAATTATTAATATGAATAAAGAATACAATCCATAGAACCAATAAATTCTATAATACAATTTTAAGATATAAGGTACAAAGGTGAATTTTATTTAAAATGATAAAGTCCGGTCAGAGTGTACTTTACGGGACACTGAGGCGAAAAGACTTAGAAAAATTTCGCATGAAAATTTTTATCCCTATTAACACCTATATTTTATGGTGCCATCGGAAGGGTGGTGTGATGGGGTAAAACTTTAGTCAAGGTCATTGACCTCTGAAGTTAATAACCTAGGAGCTAGAGGTCAAAATATTTCAGTAGGAGAAAAACACTTAGAAAAATTTCGCATGAAAATTTTCATCCCAATTAACACCTACATTTTATGATGCCATCGGAAGGGTGGTGTGATGGGGTGAAACTTTAGTCAGGGTCATTGACCTCTGAAGTTAAAAACCTAGGAGCTAGAGGTCAAAACATTTCAGTAGGAGAACAACACTTAGAAAAATTTCGCATGAAGTCAGTTCAAACAGTTTCGCACATGGAGTGAAACTTTCATCGTGGTCGTCCTTCAAGTGAAGGTCCTGGTAAAAAGTTGGCGACGGGATCTCGGAAAGTATGAGGGATAGAAAGGTGGCGTTTGCGGAATGTCATAGAGGGTGATCGGTATTTGCCACAGAACGAGTTATCCCCACCCCTTTCATACATTTTTTTTAAACTCCATACAACTTGTATGGACTTTCCGATCCCCGTATCTCCTCATTGGTGGCAGCTACCTGTACGGTCCCTTTGGGGGATAAAAGTTTCTCCCCGATGTCCACCCCCCGGTGCCGTCACCCTCCTCCCAACTCCCCCCTTCAGCCTCCATTCATACAAAATCACACCTCGCGGTGTGACCAGAGACGGCGGTCGACCCGTCGCAGAGCGACGGCAAGGATCTACCGTGACACCGAAAAAGCGAAGTTTGAACCCCTCCCCTCTCGGACCCCCTCAGTCGTAACTCGGAAACGGCGCGACGCAGAGGGCTCGTGTTTGGGCTCATCGGAGACGTCTGGACGAGATAAAAAACTTGAACCCCCCTCCAACCCCCCCGGCTGTAATTCGGAAACGACTTGACGCAGCCGGGTCGTGTTTGGGCTCAACAGAGACGTCTCGGAAAGACGAATTTTTTGAAGTAGACCAAATTTCAAAATTTGACAATTTCGGTCTACTCAGTAGTATTGTGGTTTTGGATCTTTGTTTTGTAATTTGTGAAAAATTGGGGTAAGGAAGGGGGGAGGGGGAGTTTTCATAGGTCTAAATAGGTCACCCGCGTTGAGACCTTTCAAATGATACCCAACACGAAGGTTCTATCTGTAACCGTTGACCATGGTCTCTGATGAGCCCAAACACGACCCGGCTGCGTCAAGTCGTTTCCGAATTACAGCCGGGGGGGTTGGAGGGGGGTTCAAATTTTTTATCTCGTCGAGACGTCTCAAATGAGCCCAAACACGAAGCAGTCGCTTCAAGTCATTTCCGAATTACGGGAGGGGGGTTCAAGTTTTTTATCTCGTCCAGACGTCTCCGATGAGCCCAAACACGAGCCCTCTGCGTCGCGCCGTTTCCGAGTTACGACTGAGGGGGTCCGAGAGGGGAGGGGTTCAAACTTCGCTTTTTCGGTGTCACGGTAGATCCTTGCCGTCGCTCTGCGACGGGTCGACCGCCGTCTCTGGTCACACCGCGAGGTGTGATTTTGTATGAATGGAGGCTGAAGGGGGGAGTTGGGAGGAGGGTGACGGCACCGGGGGGTGGACATCGGGGAGAAACTTTTATCCCCCAAAGGGACCGTACAGGTAGCTGCCACCAATGAGGAGATACGGGGATCGGAAAGTCCATACAAGTTGTATGGAGTTTAAAAAAAATGTATGAAAGGGGTGGGGATAACTCGTTCTGTGGCAAATACCGATCACCCTCTATGACATTCCGCAAACGCCACCTTTCTATCCCTCATACTTTCCGAGATCCCGTCGCCAACTTTTTACCAGGACCTTCACTTGAAGGACGACCACGATGAAAGTTTCACTCCATGTGCGAAACTGTTTGAACTGACTTCATGCGAAATTTTTCTAAGTGTTGTTCTCCTACTAAAATGTTTTGACCTCTAGCTCCTAGGTTTTTAACTTCAGAGGTCAATGACCCTGACTAAAGTTTCACCCCATCACACCACCCTTCCGATGGCATCATAAAATGTAGGTGTTAATTGGGATGAAAATTTTCATGCGAAATTTTTCTAAGTGTTTTTCTCCTACTGAAATATTTTGACCTCTAGCTCCTAGGTTATTAACTTCAGAGGTCAATGACCTTGACTAAAGTTTTACCCCATCACACCACCCTTCCGATGGCACCATAAAATATAGGTGTTAATAGGGATGAAAATTTTCATGCGAAATTTTTCTAAGTCTTTTCGCCTCAGTGTCCCGTAAAGTACACCCCGACCTAAAGTCCTTCTTAAGTTAATTAAAAATTAATATTATTCTGATAAGCCCACTGGCCAAGTGATTAAGGCAAGCGCCTTAGCTGTCTAGGGTGACCCAGGATCTATACAGGGCCAACTTTGTCAATTAACTGTTGTTGTAGTTATTGGTTATCCCATAAAACAAGCCCTATTAGTGATTACTGAGAGAGGCTATACTATTTTTTTAGTCTTTTAAAAATAAATAAATAAATATTGATTAGCATACAAAATAAATTATATTTATATGTACTGTATGTATATTCCAAATCATTATTATCTATTTAAACAGTATTTTTAAAGCACATATTCATATGAAAAATGTATTAACTTTTAAACAATGAAACTAACATTAATCATAAGGCAATAGCAATTTTTTTAAAAGCCTACCACCGATAATATACCTGCTAGGGTGTGATTAATCGCATGAGCGGTGCTGGAGCAAAAAATAACCTGTCATTTCAGGAATATGTTAAATTTCTATTTTAGTAGAATAGAACTAAAAGAAAAGTAATACTTAAATACAACAAAAGTTTCTAATTTACTTACTTTGTTTTTTTTTTCTAGCTAAAATAGTACTTACAATGACGTCATTTCATTGACAGTCAATAAACTACAGTAAACAAAAACGTTTTGCGTGTTATTAAACTATTGACTATTGCAACTTTTGTGGTAATCTCTAATAATAATTTGAACTATAGTTAATTTAACACAATCATCACTTACACTTTAGAGGAAACAATATTTTTCAGACGGTATCAGGCGAGAAGAAAAACGAAGTTGACAGCAAAACTAAATAACATGGCGGCATTTCATCTCAGCCGGTACGTATAAGCTCATACATCCTGCTTATCACGTCTCACACAAGTACACAGATCACTATCACAATTATATTTCTCGCGAAAAACACTACGAAGCACCAACAAAATATTTAAGTTCATATCATACACCAATTGCAAAATGACGTAACATTCTCATTCTCAACCTTCACGGTCGCACAGTACAAACGGCAGGTATGAAAAAAATGTTATTTTACGTTTACACAAATTTATAACCAGTTCAATATCAAATTTACTGAATAACTTTGCTATTGCGTATTACACTTCCCTTTTCTGCAGTATTGCACAAAATTTGACAAAATAAAACCCAAATATTATAAAATATTCTGCCAAAGAACAAACGTGACACGCAGTCAGACAAGCAAGCTCTTTTTATACTGATTTTTTATACTTTACCTAATCTGGATTCAAACAATTAGACCGTTTTTTTTTGGACAAATGAGTTAACCTGGTTAAGTAATATTTCGCTCATGGCTTATTTAGAAAACCACAATTCTTTTATTAATAGACCTTTATTTAAAAAGGTGCAGTAATTAATGGCTTATTCCAAGTTCCCACTAGTTTTGTGCTGTAGTTCTGTACACTATAACATAATAACACTACTAGGGGGACCCAGGCTCCGATCATCGTTATTTATTTACATTATTGTAATTGTACCGTAACAGCAGCAAAGTTGTTTGAACCGGAAAATAATAGTAATATTCACTAAGTAGGTGCGAGAAGTTAACATAATATAGGTAAATAAGTTTTTAGCGACAAATCTAAAAATAATGAAACGGGTATTGCCCGTGCCTACATTGTTCACCTGGGTGGACCACGGGCAAAACCCGAATGCATTTTTTACTTATTGCTCATTGTACACCTATCATTATCAATAGCAGTTGCGTACCCGCTTTCAATTTCCCCATTAATTAACTGCATTTTGTAAGGTTCTTATAAAATCATTGTTTATATGTTTCTTGCACAAGTAATAATTACTCTATTACAACAAAATAAAGAACAATTTTTTTTATTGTTTCATAGTTTTTTTTATTGTAAATAATAAATTTACTCCATAACAATGGTTTCTCTTGCACTGGCGTACAGAAGCCTCATTGAGTCACAATAGCCCACTCCTCGTCTTGAACTTGTTATTATTATATATGGATCACCAGCCCGTAAAATACGTTTTGCTTTGCAATAATCAAGTGCAGCGTGTATTCGAGATTCTATTTCAGAAAGCCAGTTATTTTTAGGAATTTCATAATAATGTACAGCACGTACGCTTCGCCAAAAACGAAGTTGTCTAGCAGTATGACACGTTCTTGTAACTGCTATGATTGGGCATAATGGTCTGGCATGAGATAATACTCTGGCTGTTCTCCCTGAATTTGTTAAACAAATGATGGCAGCAGCACGAGAGCGTTTTCCCAATTCTACTGCACTAACGCAAATTGCCTTAGTAGGTTCTTCTGAAAGATTTTGCATCAGCTCCGAATTTCCATTCATATTAGGTTGCCACGAAATTCGTTCCGCGTGCTTACAAATAACAGCGGCAGCTGCTAGACAATGCTCAGCCATACGTACAGCATCCTGAGACGGTGCAAATTTTTTTAATGGTGAATCATAATGCAATTCTAATGCAAGAACATCAGCTCCATCCAACACAAGATTAGCTATATCAGTTACACACAAATTGGGAATTTGTTCGTTTATAACTGCTTTACATATACAGGGTTTACCAGCATAATTGCACTTTGCCAAAATCATTTTTTGAGCCATAAATATTTTTTCTACAGGCAAATCTGTACTTAATATGCATCTATCAAGATAAATGCCATCAGCTTCTGTTATTATCTCGTCTATATTTTCTAAACCCAAAACAGATTCAATGCTGGCAAATAATAGTACATGTTTACCCTTTTCTGACAAAGCATCCCTTACCTGTCGAATATCATAAGTATTACGAGTATTAGGTACTAAAATACCATCTACGTCAGAAGCTACAGCCCACGCAATTTGTTCTTCTATGTGTTCGAATTGTTGTTGCTGTGAAGAATCACTGCATGAGAATGATTCAGCACTGTCACCTTTTGTATTGCCTATATTTAATACTTCGTGAGGAACATGAGAAATGCGTACAGTCATTTTAGAACCGATAATACCTCCTACCGCTATTGTACACTCAATGGAATCCTCTCCCACCTCGGAAACAATTAATTTTATTTTCTCGGGGTTTAGACTGTCAATATAAATTATATCTTCTGGTAATAAGTCCGTTAGGTGATCATAGGCAACGTACAGACAATCTGCTGTTCCACTATCACGCCAGCTTGCGTCTATTGTAAGTCGTATAGTTCCATTCTGCAAAAGTTCTACAGTCGCGGAAGGTCCATCCTTCAAATTACCAGTAGTAATATCCGGCATGTGTACATCTACTAAAAGAGCCAAAGGATAGACGTATTGTAATTCTGCACTATAATTATAAACAGCTTGTCTTATACTTTGTATTATTTGATTACTAATTTCAGGTTCCATATCTCTCATATTTAATCGAGCTACGGTCATTCCAGAAGCTATCAATCGTTGTATAGTAGCTGGTTCGCGATTAAAAGTACCAATATCACACATCAGACCTGTCTGCAATTCTTCACAAGGATCCTCGTGAATTTTTAAATTACAATAATGTTGAAGCAACGTAGGTTTAGGTGCTTCAATTTTCTCTTTGAAACATGGAATAGCTTCTAATGGTATATGCCAGGGCAAAGCCATTTAAAATGTAAATAATTGGCAATATATTTATAAATAAAAATAAAAGTATATAAACAATTTTATAAATTAGAAATTAATAAGTTTGAAATTTTAGTTCTTGACAATATTGATGACAACTTATTATTTTCTTGGGGAACTAAAAATATTTTTAATTATCTTTTTTATGGCTATTTTAAACAGCCATTAAGCACAATCAAAATAGGTAGGCAATGTTTTATTTGTGGAGGGAAAAATTTACTAGGAATCAATGTTAGGAATCGATTCTGCTATTTGTCACCGTCAAAATTCGGAGCATTTTTCCACCAACCATATTTACCAGGGATGATGGCACAGGTACAGGACTAGGTTCTGGAAGAAAGGGTGTGTGCTGCTACGGGTCGCCCAACTTTAGCGCCTCTGCCTCATCAAGTAAGTTTTTCGGTTTAACAGTTTCATATAAGTTAGCTCTCCATGGAACAGATAAATATTTTCCATAGACATTCCATAGAACACCCATTCATTTCATTGTTTTCTTTTTTTCATGTATGCTGCCAAAACGCACGCCTACTCATGACAGTGACAGTGATGATGGAAAAGTGACATTGTGACAGTGACACAAACAGTCAATGTCGATTCTGTCGCCTATGTCATAATTCATTATTCATAAACTTTCAAACTCGCTTTTTCAAAATATTTTGTATATTTTTATATTGTCGCATTTGTTGCTTTTTTTAAGGATTTCTTTTAAATCTTACTTAAAGGTATGGACTCATTAGAGTCCTCTGTAAAAGATTGTGTTGCTGCTATAACATCGACACGCGCAACAGATCGTAAAAAAAATGCTGAAATACTGAAGGACTATCTTACTAGAAATGCGGTACCTTCTTTACTAACAGAAAACTCGAGAAAAAAACGTGGAATTACATGGAATGATGTCTTTGAAGATATTAATCAGTATATTTTAAAGGTATACCTAATAATAAAACACATTTTACCTCTAAAAAATTTCTGCCAGGACATCTGATTTCTATTATGTGCCTTGTTTGTAGCGACGGCCAGTAAGCTTTTTTTTTACTTCAGTACTCATTTTATTGCTTTTATGACTCCGTGGGTCAGTAGCCACCCAGTAGGGTGTAATCTGTACATTTTGCTACTCATTCTACTGATGGTATACTATACTTGATACTAGTTGTATGATATACTAAAATTTTTATGTAAGCAAACAATATTCTGCAACTAAGTCGCTAAAACTGTCCGCATCTGTTTGTTGATTTTGATACGGTTTTTACTAATGGTAAGAGGGATAAACGAGGAATGTTTGTGTATATAAAAAAATGCATCCTGGGCGAAGCCAGGAGTAAGTCAAATGCATCCTGGGCGAAGCCAGGAGTAAGTCGCTAGTAGGCTTTAATTTATAAACCAACTCAAAGTTGCGGAAAAACTATTAATAAAGTAATTTTTTATTATTCAGTAATCTGCTTATATGATGTATCTGCTTAATTTTAGAACATTATCTTTTTTTAGGAAACGGAAAAGTTTGAAACTTCAAAAAGTTTTGCTAATGTAGTTGCTCCATTGTGTACCAGTTTACTTCATTTATGCGTTAGCGGATCTAACAAAGGTGAGTTATCACAATAACAAAAAAATATAGCTGTATTTTTGAAACTATTATATATACCTAGGTTTCCATAAGATTAAAACATCAATAACAATTAGTGTTATTTTTGTAATCTTTGCACCATAGCCCAGTGTGGGCTAGGGTTGTGGGCTTGCTTTCATTTGCTCTAATTAAGAAAGAAAGAAATCTCTATCAAGAAACTGTCCCTACCCACTGTAAATAAAGTTGTTAATAGTCCCAAATATTTTTTTTATTTTTGCAGGCAAAGTGTACGTAAAATGTGATAAAGTCATTGATTCCTGTCTAATGATATTACAAGATAATCGCCTTACTGAAGCAATTGGAGATGCTTATCTCAGTCTTTTGTATAAACATATTTTACCCTATGAATATTATGTGCAGCATATAACGCCATCATCTTGGGAAGGTAACATTTTGTCATCCATTTATGAAAAAAGGTTACTTGTTTGTGAATAAAATTATCTTGTCACCTTTACCCTTATTATATACAAACTATCTGGTGCCCGCGACTTCGTCCGCGTTCTCTATATCCTATAGCCATCTTCGGACTATCCAACACATAAAGAATTTTTCAATTTAAACCAGTAGGTCCTGAGATTACCGTTTACAACCAAACAAACAAACAAACTCTTCAGCTTTATATATTGGTATAGTTCATATGTTCATATGTTGGAACGGAAAAAAAGAAAAAATAGAAAAAGTCTCAACAAAAATGAATTTTATAGTAATTTTTTTTTTAAATGATGCTTCTTAGAATTTATATTTTTTCAGATTTACTGAATACTTCCATAAAAATATGTATCAAAGGAAATTCGAAAATAGACGATTTTACAAAGCTGAGACTTCTGTCATTAATAATAAGAAATGGCACTCATTGCTGCCAAATTGTCATTGCTCTAAGAGACTCATTGCCGAAAATGAAGAAATGTTTTCTCAAACACATGACAGATAAGAAAATTCAGGAAGTTGTAACAGAAATTATTATTTTATTATTAGAACAGGCGAGTATTTTATCTATGCACTATTATTAGTTATTAACACAACTGATCCTTTTCTTTTGTGTCTGTTCTGTTCTGCACAAAATGATTCTCTTAATCTAGTTAAGAAAATTAGTTATCAAAATTAATTTGATAACTTTGATTTCAATAAGATAATAATATCTACACTTAATCAGTCTTTTGAAAACAATTGAATTCATCATGTCAGTTTATATTCATTATGTAAATTGTCTAAATGAAGTAAATGGTCTTGAGTGTTGTGTAGGGCTCTTTCTAGGACTCTAATTGCTTTCATTCTTTACATATACAGAAAAAGAATAAGGTACCTTTCATCCAGAAAAAAGTACTGTTCCCAAAGTTATCATTTAAAATAAATGTTTTATTTTCTTACAGTTATCCTCAGAATGTCGTTTAACGATGTGCGAGTTTACAGAAAGTGTGTTGTTGCCAATACTTAAAGATTATGATCAAAATACCGAGCACAAGAAAAAGGTATTATAATTAAAATTAAATTAATTATGGCTATTACGTATAACATATAATGTTTTACTATCGTCATTGTTTTCAGTCTAATTTCTTTAAATTATTACAATTAACTGTAATTGTTCACCATCCTTGTGGGAGATTGCAAAGTGAAAGCGGAAGTCTCGCAAATGATTGGGAAATATGGAACAAACATATGCTAAATATTTTGGAAATTATATGTTTAGAAACTTTATTCTTGCAAAAATCCAGAATCCATAACAACTTACAGCAAGACCATACATACTTTTACAAATTGGCTGCATCTGTATATTATCAGGTATGTTTTTTTTTTTGTTATTATTTCACATCACGAACCGGGTATGTCTTTACAAAAAAAAAAACCATAAAAATGACCTGAAATCTATTGAAAAAATATACTTAAAAATATGTCTCTTCTAATAGTGATCAACCAGAAGTGACAGTGATTTATAATGAGATACTCACTTGTATTCGGATTTTTGGAAATTTTTTTTACTAAATATTTTCAGGTTTTTCATTTACCAACGGAAGTAAACACAGAAGCTGGTACTTCTTCGAAGAAGCAGAGAACAACTTATAATAAATGTAAATCATTTAATGATGTTATAGAAGAACTGCCTCAAAATCCGATTCCTTGGTACAACATTCTTTTATATATACAAAGAAAAAACGGTTATTTGAACTCGTTATTGAACTGAAATACAAAAGGAATTTATCTTATACGAATTCCACAAAAAATTGTAAAATTTCTTACCGACGCACATTTTAAAAACCGGTCTTATCCTTATCCTTACATATTATGAAACAAAGTCCCTCCGCCGCATCTGTATGTCTGTCTGTTCGCGATAAACTCAAAAACTACAGCACCGATTTTCATGCTGTTTTCACCAATGGATAGATTGGTTCTCGAGAAAGGTTTTAGTTAGTATATAATTTTCAACGCGGGCGAAGTCGCAGGCACCAGCTATCTACTAAGAATAAAGATACAACCCCTGAAAGTTTTATAACAGCAAAGATGTCAGGCGCGTTATATTGCTTTACACATTTAGTCAGGCGCTACATCCCTTACTTTTAACGCGGGCGAAGTCGCGGGCACCAGCTAGTTATTTTGAAATGAAAAACAGTGAACTCGCGCCGTCACACTCTGTGAGCGACACCCTCAGTAACATTTGTTTGTATGAAATAAGCGCCATCTACCTGAAATACGTTAAGCTTACCTGAAATACGTCAAATTTTTTTTAAAATGTTAACAGATGGCTTAGTTTTCACTTCTGACATGCTTTCCTACGACTGACAGTTTTTTCTATTAATAATCTTTCAGGTTTGGTATTGTGCACGCCTATATAGAAAAATACAAATCGTATGTATCTTTTTCTGAATATTTGACCTTATTAAACACATTGGAGGAAGCTATTACAAATAATATTGTATACGTAAAATGGGAAAAGTTTGAAGAATTAATTTGCTTAATTTTAAACAATTTAATAAATGATTTTAAGGACGATTGTAATTCTAAAAAAATTAACAACATTGTATTGAATCTTTGGAATTCTTGTGTTAGGTGAGTACCTCTTTTCTTTACATATTTTCAATCAAATAAAATTATTTTAAATAATGTCCCTATGTCTTGCTACAGGAATTCGTCCTCAAACAATACATCTTCGGACAGTCTTCATAAGATTATGCAGATTATATTGGAAACAAATGTACTGTCCTACCAAAATGTTGAACCCATGTTGAAGCTTTACTTTGAAAACGCAATACCTTTAACAGAAATCAGTTTACGAACATTAAATTGTATGTTTTATAAATATTTCAAACAATGTAGCCATTCAGATGTTAGAATGAAATGTTTTGCGTGGTGGTGGTCGTCTCTCGATAAGGCCCCTGTTGACATTAAATATACTAAAGAGTTTATGATAAGGCTTCTATCAAATGAGAATATTGGTCGTTTAAATGACGAACATGATTTAGAAACGACTGATTATAATGATAAAGTTTTTGATACTCTATACAACTCGATTGAAAAGTCGATTTTGTTTAGCGAGCTTGAACTTGACGTACCAAGGCATTCTGCTCCTGCGCTCTGCACTGTGCCTAAAACAAATGAAGACTTGCAGTACGAGCTCAACATACCCATAGACAATCACCTACGTGTAAAATTTGAACAGAGGCTCATAGAGTATTGTGACAAATTAGAGAATAACAATATAAAACTGTCAGAAGTGTTTAAATTTATGAACGCGATTCTGGCCTATATCGACACAATGCTGAAGCATGATTTTGTAATTGAAAATTCTTTCAAAGAGACCGATATGTATTTGAATCTAAGGAAATTGTTAAAGTATACCTGTAATGAATTAATAAGAGTTTTAGAGGGACCGATGCAGATGAATGAAAAGAATAGTTTGCTGCAGAATTTGGAAAATATTTTTCTAACTGAATTTGGTGATTTGTTGAACAATGAAGTTCGATGTTGTGTGCATGACATTTTTTTCAAATGTCTTTACAATATTATGAGCAAAGAAGTTGCCAGTCATGAGGATAGGGTGTATGAAGAAGATGACGTTGAAGTGAATCCTAATGCCCTGAAGCATCGTTGTGTAACCGTGATGGCAACTTATTGTCGAAAACGTGCCGGACATAGGGATGAAATTTTAAGATTAATTCTTGATTATGAATCCTATGATTTTTCTTCATCGTGGGATATTGAATGTGCATTCCAATGTATACGTTTATTGAACAATAACAAAGTAGACGAACTTCCAATAGGTCAGTACTTTTATTGATACCGTTTGTAACCGTCATATTGAGGAATATCCACAAGAGGAGATAAGTCTATGAATTAATTAACAAATAATTTTGAAAAATATCTGTGGATCCTATTAACAAAATTTTAGTGTGTAATTTCTATTATCCTATTAACGAAGTTTCTGTAATTTTCCTCGTGTGAATATTTTCTCTAATATTGCACATAATAAGTGCTCTGAAGCCTTTAAATAAAGAGGAATTTGCCCTTCATTAATTTAAGATTGATAGAAATTTATTTCTCTACTACCGCAAGCTTATGGAGTGTCCATTATATATAATGTTCATTTATACTATGTTATATTATGTTCTAGCTAGTCCATTAGGATAAATATATTTTACTTTTCCTTCACAGATCTACTGTTTACTTTTATGAAAAGTATATGCAAGGAGCTATTCAGAAGTTCCAAAGTGACATTTGTGATGTTGAAGTTGTTGTCGGAAGTGATGGTGAGCGCTTGGTCCGACCAAACGTTAAGGGAGAACGTGTCGATAATGGTACGCGGGTACGTCCAACGCTGCGACACGCGTTACTACTCGCCGCGCGTCGCCGCTCGAGCCTACCAATGTGCGGCGCGACAGCTCCTCTTGCCCCGCGCCGACACTGAACAACTGCGCTCAGTTCTGCATCACAACCTAACTGGAGAAGTCCACTCGATACGCCTTTACTGCTGCACTCTGCTAGATCACGTTTTCGCCGATCTCTCCAAACCTGAAATTGATTCATACATAACCGATCTCCTGGAAATTTTCACTATCAACGTATGTATTTTTTTTCTTTAATGACGTGATGGGTCTGATAAGAGTTCGCCAAATTCAAATCTATAACTGGTTTGTTTTTATAAATATCTTTTATTTTCAGACCTCAAATACAAGGGAGCAAACTTTGAAGGATGAACATTTGAATCGAACCTTAATATTGCTTCACTGTTTTTCCGTTTTGGCTGAAAACAGTAAGTCGTTGACACACGGAATAGTCACCCGTCTCCTACAGATACAAAAAGATAAATCTCTCGATGAACGTTTAGTAAAAAAAGTTTTAAATAGAATTACGAAGGCAGTCGCAGGGAAAGATGTGGAACAATACCTAAATGGGAATATCTTATCTGTACTCCACTTCTGGTTTACAAAAAATAACAGTTTGGATGACTTCCCTTTGTATCTTTTTGGGTTTGAAGATATGTCGTTATTTTTGAAAAAACACATGCACTGCCTAATACCCATAGAGACATTGTACTCCAAGCGAGGCGACCTTAAAAGTAGCGAAGCACTGAAACAAATAAAGCAAAGATTTGGGAAATCTGATCAGGATATAATTGAGGTATATATATATTTTAATTTCTATTTATGAAATGAAACTGTGTAGAATGTCTGTTTTTTTAACATTTAAAAAGGGTTGCAAGTAGACTGAAGTTCTACTTAATGTGGGCTACTGTTGCCTTAGGACACGCACATGCGCTGCTGACCCTGTGAAAATTTATATTTTTGAAGTGAAAACTCCTTCAGGCGCTTAGGGAACTTTTGGTATGGGGGAAATTGTAGTATGACTCGTGAGTTTTTTACTACTGATTATAGAACGAGCAGTCCTACTACTGACAGTTTTTTTTTATACAAATTTATGCAATGGTTTACAGAGCCCACTAGAAACATAACAGCAAGGAGGTTGTTCTATACTCTTTTTATGATACTTATTTAGTAGTGTCAGGGCATACTGCTTTTCGCAGCTAAAAACTGAACTGATTGAATGTCAGCATAACCGCCTATTTCAAATGAGTAATAACAGAATGTAAGCTGTTGTTTTTAGGTGAATGAGTAGAGAGAGGGTGTCAGAGTTCACGAAAATTAAAACAGGCATCACTTACTCATTGAAAACCTACAGCATGGGATTTAATAGTGGTTTTCTGTATAAGTCCGATTGTTATTCTATTGGTGACTGCGGAATGCATTGTGCTAATTAACTCTTCTCTTTTTTTCAGAGTTGCTTTTGTTTCATAATAACACTGTCACTGCCTCAGATTTTGATCAAAGAACACAAATTGGCGGTAATTGAAAATGGAGAACTGGTGAGGAGTGCAGATAGAATGTTTCACTCAACTAGAGCGATTATAGGTGATAAGAAATGGAGCGATTTGTTCACTGCGAACATCGGATCGCTGGTGTCGTTGTCGGCGCAACTAGTGCGCGATCCGGTCGGCGCACGCGCCTTTGTCGACTTCCCGTACGACCGTTCACACTTGGACTCCTACTACTATTCTAAACGAGTTTTTGAAGCCATTCTTAAATATTTCAGCGTAAGTACATTACAGTCTTTTTTAAAGAAGATGCCTATATCCCACAAAGACTTGTGTTATAACTGAGGTAGACAGTTTTCTTTTGTCCCGTAACTGCATATTTTTGATTTTGTGTTGATCAACAGCATTGATGTGAACCCCCATCTCGAAGGCCTATATATATGTAGACAACGTCGCATCTGAAATATCTACCAGTTAATAATGAAATCTTTTTAGGATCTCATCGATGAAAACATAGTTGAATGCCTGTGCAATAATCAGCCAACGGCGATTTTCAAGACTCTGTTTGATCTTTGGGAGTGCGTAACGAACGAATTTGTGTTCGAGTACAAAATGCTTTGTTTACACGGATACATGTCTTTCGTTGGGTGTATTCCGCCGGGGGGTCGGTGCGAGGCGTTCGTTAGCAGCTTCACGTGGAGGAGTATCGCGGAGGAGGTTCGGGTAGGAAAGGACATGCGGGAAATAGGGGCGATGACGAAAGCGTTGCAACTGGCGCTCGATCAGCGACCAACACTGGGTACACATGCGCCGCGCGCTCCCCTTGCTTCTGCACTATCCATATTGGCTGTTAAAGCCGAGGAGGGATATCGGACTGAATGCGAATCTCTGCTTTACTACCTCACCGTTGAAATGAAGGATCAGCTAAAGGCAAGCCAAGACGTGCTCGATTTCGTTAACGCGATGTCCCAAGGCGACATAGATGAGTTTTGCGGGTCTACGCTCGGACTTAAAAAGAAGCTAGAATCGTTCCATACAAATTTGTCCTCTGCAAGGTAATATTGCCTCTTGAGAGATGGTTTCGTATTTGTGTAATTGAGATGTTTAAAAACGGAAACATATTTTTTTACAGTCACGAAGTTCTAATAAATCTGAAGAGTTGTTTGAAGAAAAATAAGCAATATATAAACGGCTTATACAACGAACTTGATATTAAAGGCTTCTCCGAGGACTGTAATGAAAGTATAATTCACAAAGTTATCAGTTCATTGTGTGATATTATAAACATGTCGGACAACAACAAGGTATGTATTTATTGTGACCAAATCCCAAGACTCAAAATCATGGCAAGTTTCAATAGCAAAATTTACACAATATAACTTTTTTGTGTAATTCTTTTTGATTAATTTATAGTGCTTTTAATTAACTTTGATTAGTAAATCATGTATATTATTACAGACAAAAATCTTAGCTTGCGATTGCCTTGCTACTATCGGAAGATATGATCTTAAAACTCTAGTCACGGTGCCCCCAAAAGATACAAAAAGAATTACACAAATGGGGCCGAATAAATACTTCGCCGTTGTAGTCGTGAAGTCTCTTGTGGAGGTTATGTTCGATGCCACCCTGAGTGTCACCAACGATGCGGTCCAGTGTTTGAATAAGCTATTTTCGTATCTAGAAGCGAGTTATGCACTAGGTAAGCATTTGACACATAAAAAATTCACAGTCGCACCCTACATCCTTTATACTAAGCTCAAAATACAAAATACCTATGGTTATAAGGATGCTAACTTAGCGTTTATAAGGATGCAAACGCAAGAGATGCTAAGTGTATTTTAATCGTAAAAATTTTTGAACTCTGTCCTAGGCGTCTTTCATTTGCATATGTGCAATTGCGAACAATGCGCCGCAATTGCTTTCTCTCTTGTACAAGTTTTATCATTGCGTGATTTCCCTCTTGCGTCTCAATCCCACACAAACAATCTCCAAATCGCTTATTTTTAGCGCATATTTTGACATGTGATATCTTCAGAGCCCAAGAAGATTTGCGGTAATTATACTGCGGTTTATGCTTTTTCCGCCACTTGATTCTTGGCTATAATTTTTATGTTTTGTCTTCATTCTCTCTTCTTTTTAAGCCGGATATGACTACTATACGTTACTTTTATAGCCGCCTGCTTCTTTTAGAATGCCAATAATGTGCCAACTCTCTCTTAATTTATAATTTTCCTAACTTAAAACAATGAAGGGCTATTGCTTTTTAGGCAGAGCCGTCCTACGTTATCTTCCTTCCTTTTCCTCCATTTCGACACAGTCGCATGTACTGAACTCACATAGCTTAAATTAAATAACATCTTCCTGAAGTAACCATGACTAATTAATGTTAAAGTGCTGCCTTTGGTAACCTGACCCAGAAATATTCGACATTTCCAGAAATATGTAATAGAAGTTCCTGTCTTGTTGTCCATTCTCCAGTCCATAATGATTAAACAATAACTCAAATTTTAGTCATAGTTCCTTAAAATTTAAGTTTTTAAATCTGAAATTTAATCAATAGTTTTAAGTTTCAATTTCACTATAATTTAAAAATGTGTTTAAAATATAGTGAACCGTATTTAATGTTTACAGATTGTGATGAAATCGATAGGCAAATTTTGATACCATTTTCTTCATCGAATTGTAATCAATTAGCCGAATTCAAGATAAATGAACTCAAATTTGTTGAGCAATTTTCATCTCAGTTTTGGATACCAAGAAAAAAGGAATGTCATACTCATTGGTTGACAAGGATAACTGATTCCTTGCTTGAAGTCCTAACAACTGCAAATAATTATGTCACTACTTTACGTGTTGTGTGCAATTCAAAGGTAATAATAATAATAATAATTAAAAATGTAATATTAATAAACATTACGTACGTACCTCATAACTTTTACGTCTGTGTGACATGCGACATTTTTCCTAGAAAGTATTTTTTTTCTTAATTTTGCTCTTATATTTATTTTAAGCAAAAATCTCAAATTCAAAAAATGGCATTTTGTTGAAAAATAATAATAATACAAATAACAAATTTTAGTTAAAAAAAAAACAGGTTTCAATAACTTTTTAAATAATTAAACATTTTTTAAAATAACACCTTTGCAGAAACTGAACTGTTGTTATTTAATCAAACCTAAAACTATATAATTTAAATGTGTTTTTTCAGCCCAATATGTGCCGAAAAATATTACCCGCCTTAGTAGGGCTTCTTCTCTTTATATCATCTGGTAAACACATACAAGAAATAAGTACACAAATAAACGCTTTCTTCGATTACATATGGGAAATATCTTTTGATGTAATATTTGGAGATTCTGAAGGACGTGAAAACAACAAGAACACAATAAGCACTCTGGGACACGATCACAGGATGATTGTTCAATATATGCTCGACATTGTTGATCTAGTTCGTCTTCAGAAGAATATTTATAGAAAGAGGTAAACTCGCTTATTAATTCCATCTGTAGTTTTAAACCTATATTGTAACAATGTATGTATGTAATTGTAACAATGCAAGTTGTTGGAGTAATGTGCTCTTTGGTCTTTATTTTGATGTGAAAATATGATATCCCCGATAATAGATTATGTAGAAAAAAAATTATCAAAAAATCATGATTTCAAAAAAATCTAATTAAACTTCCAAATTACTATGACATATATTTAGCTAGCAAAATAATGTTTCGGTAGTTGTTATTTAATACTACAAAAAACTAGAAGCTACAGTTAAATTGCAAGAGTTATTATATTGTAACCGATAAAAGCTATAAATTGCTTGTATACGAGGAAGCGAAAGAATAGTTGCCCATTGATCTGATTGAGAGAAACTATTTATAAATGAAATACGAAGCCAGCGATTACATAATTCTAGGTCAGACCGAGGTGGGGGTAAAGGTCCGCTTAATTACTTGGGCGTGCGATACGACCGCGTGGCTTGCGCTGCGGCGGCGGCCACTCAACACCTGCCCGCGATTTACTACGCAGAGATGCACGCTGCCAGCGACTCTTCTTGTGCCACACTCGCCAACGATCGAGATCTGCAGAGGATACTCAGAAAAGTATTTACATTTAAATTATTTCATCCTATTCTCGTTCAAAATATTCAAAATAATTATATAAATAGGCTATTCAAATTTTGCCGCCCCTGCTGACCCCTGCAATTCGATACCCTAGTTCACAATCATAATATGAAAAAAAAAAGCTGATGTAATAAGTTATAGGTCGCGCAATATATTAAGGTCAGAAGACGAAACTAGTGGGGGCAATCGGCGCATATGTACAATTGCGCACTAAATTGCTAAAGGAAATTTTCTTATTTCGTATTTTTTGCACCTTACTAACAACATTACAGGCAGTGTTGATATTCCTTCTATTAAATCATCGTGCGATGTCAAAGAAGAAGGTTTTTTAGGCATTTTTCCGTATGACGTATTACTAATACGATAAAACAATCTGTACGCAACAGACATGAGACGCGCGAACGAAGTGCGGGAGGTGAAGAGCGACTGAGTTTACCAATAACGTGTCGGCTCACCGATGCGCACCCGCCCCTCATGCTCCTCTGCCCTCACAAAGATCTAAAAATTGAATTCTGCGCATGCCCCTTCTACATTTGCCAAAAAGTCTTAACTCGCCGCGCGACCTATATTCCAATTTAACCACAGTATCAGCTCTCGAGAGGAATGCGAGCAATTTCTGGGTCACTTGTATATTTATTTTTTTAATATTATTTCTGTAAGATAAAAATAATTTTTTGGCCTGAGTAGGCTGGAGGCCTGGCCTGCCGCCCTAGGCTCCAGCCTACTCAGCCTACTGGAAAATCCGCCACTGGTAGAATATTATGTGGAACTAAGTACTTAGAAACACAGGATTATCTTTCAGCTTTGTTCACGACTCATCGCGATGCTTAGATGTCGCTATTGCAAAGAATGTACATGGAGGTGAAGTTTATCTGCAACTTTTATATTGGCAGCAACAAAATATATCAATCATATAAAACAAAGTCGTATTTATTAGTTACATTACACCATTCATAACTGAAGAACGGCTGAGCCGTTTTTTTTATGATCTTTGATTTGTTGAACTTGTCTCCGTCTCGAATAGCAGCATAGCTATTAGAGCAGAAGAACTGCGCTGCAATATCAGATTTTGTAATTGAATGTACTATGAAATGTGTAAATAAACATGTGGCTTGTATTATTTCATTAAAAAGCTCGAGCTTTCTTAATGCAAAAATCCTTTGTGTTACTTCCAGTGCTTCATATCCATAGGAGAGATGGATGCGATTGAGGGGTGTGGCGCCGCTCACCTCACGGAGGAACGCGAGCGTCGCAACTACCTTCTACACTCCGGTCATTATACCGACTCTCTGCTCATGCACGACATCGCGCTCTCGCACAAGGCAATCACATTATTTTCTTATTATTTTTCAAATAAAATCGTTTATTTCTCAAGAATAGGATAACAAGATCACTATACTGAAGTCGACTATTACCGTTTCGGAAGCAAAATTCTGGAAGAAAAGTAACGACGAAATAACTAACTCTCCAGGAATCGCTCTCTTTAGTATGTAATTACAATTGTGCCAAACTTAAAATTATTAACAATGATTTAATCATATGCATTTTTATCCGTTAAATAATATATAACTGTATAAACGCCTTTTTTTTATATATTTAATAACAACTTTCCGTTTTACAAATGTTTATAAAGTATTAAATGAAGTTCAATGCCTAAGTTCCTGTTCTTTTTTCCTCTTTTATAAACTAAAAGGTAGGGAGTTGAACAATAAATGTGAACCTTTTTCTAAAATGAATCAAGTTAAAATTCACTTAATACATGTAAACAGTCTAATATAAATGTGAAAACTCAATATTTTGATAGGAGAGTCCAGCGTCTGGTTTGCAAAGCGGCCTAGTGACGTCACTGTATAAGGCCGGCCTCCACCATGTTGCGCTCCAGTACATCAACTCCTTGCCCGAAAACGAGCAGTTAGATGACGTCAAATATGACTGCCTATCAATACTAGGTGCGTATTTCACATAGATCAATCACGAGTTAGTTCCAGCGAGGTTTGTACTAGGAAACGATAATCAGTATATAATTTTTCCTCTCTAAACTTAACTGACGACCTTGTGTCGTTCGTTAGGCCAAATGTCATGAATATTGGAACTAATACATATTAAAACGCAATACAAATTGTCTTAACTGTATATATAACATAAATTCCATCCACTTAAATATATTATGTTCTATATATAGTTAAATACTTAAATATAGATTAATAACTCAAAAAAAAAGTTATTCTAAACCACTCTCAATTGTCCCATACAATTATCATGTACAAATTGTTATTTTACAAACTGGTTTTACTTATTTCAGGGGATTGGAACGATATCGTAGATACAGACGAACTAGAAGCCAAGTCAAAACTTCAAGACGCCAATATAAACTCGATTATAAAAACGTTCCGTTACGCCTGTTTGAAAGACTGTCTCAACATACAGTCAACCAAAGATTGTAAACTGACTGTACCTCTGAACAAGGCAAAGTTGGCAGTGTCGAGATTATGTCAGGTTCTGAACATGGAGAACTGTCAGAGTGTTTATAAAACCATAGAGAAACTGCATTTACTTACCGATATTGAGGATTACTTCGCAGTGAGATGCGGAACCATGACTATTTATGAACTTTTAAGACAATGGCGCGTTGACAACTTGCCGGCTTGTAATGACTTCAAACACCTAGAGGCTTTAATTCTACAACGTAATTTAATTTTAAAGCACGCATCAAAGTCTTACAATAATTTAATGCAAGAGATCGTTTCACTACAGTTAGATTATGTGGGTAAGTAAAACAATATCCTTCTCTTTTTTACGTGAATACCTCTTTAAATTAGTTTACATAGTGGGATACATATAGTTAAAATAATATTACTCAAGCCAGTCAAGTTTTTTTCTTATGTTCAGCTCGACAGACAGGATGACGATCCACTTGATGGTAGGTGGCTATCGTCGCCTATAAACACAAGCAACACCACAGGTGCTGCAAGTGCGCTACCGACTTTATTTGAATTAAACATAAGGGATTGGAAAGGGATAGGTGCTCTGGCATTCCTTACTCATTCACCGAAACACAACAGCCACACAATTGGTATTTCTATATGGGGGTGCTTACTGCCGCCAAACGGGCTGACCAAATGACTGCGAAACGCATTGTGCCCAGCCACTACAAAACTCATTGACTGCCATTCACGTGTGTGGTGTTGGCAGAGGTCGGATTGTCGCAGCAGTGCGTGCAAATGGCGCAGTGCTTGGTCGCGGATGGAAGGGGCAGAGGGGTCGACGAGGCATGTAAGACAGCCGTTCGACTGGCCGAGGCTCGCGTTGCTTGGGCCCGCCAACACCGCCAAGTCGCCCTCGCTGTTCTCGGCGATCTGCTCCAAAACAACTCCACGGACGCCATCCCCGGTCCCATCGCAGCCATTGCTCTCAGGTGACCAGTTATCAGAATATGCTTCTGATAGTAGCCACACACGTACAGATATAATTGCGCAAGTGTAGAATTTTAAGCCAGAAATTTCAAGTCAATCCATCGCCTTGTTTTTTTGAGTTTTGTGGACACAAACATATTTAAGTTAAATTTTGTTTGATTTGTTAAATCTCGTTAATCTTCAACAATTAGTTAGCCATGCATTTAGTTTAGCTATTTGACTAAACTTTATAATGTAATGATTGATGTTTGCTGTAGGTATTGTGTGTGTACAGTGAAATTTTAAATCTGTTCTTCTAGCGTTATCTCAAAATTACGGTACATTAAATTCCAGGCAATACGGCACATGGATGGCAGAATCAAAATGTGACAACCCAAAGAATATTATCAATAAATATTTGAAAAAGAGTCTCGAGATGTTAGATAAGAACGATCACTCCGCCACGAGAGTCAGCGTGTATTATGATGTTGCTAAATTTGCTGATTCGGAATACAAACAGGTATTGTATTGGTAATTTGATGTGTAAAAGTGAAAAAAATAAATAAAACAGTGTTGCGCCAATCTGTATCCAAATTAACTCAATACATTAATTATTGTCAAATAAAAAATGAAAATATTTAATTTTAGGTGGTTTCCTATATGAACTCGTCTACATTTGAGAACAAATTGAAATGTGTCAACAACATGAAAGATACGGCCTCCAATCTTCAAGCTACGCAGCTACGCTTAACAAAGTAATTTTTTTTTTGTTTATACCGCTAAGTACAATAATTTATATTGAATCTTCGTTATAATCATTATATTATTGAAATGTGAGTTATTTTTAAAAGCGCTTTTAGAAGTAATAGTTTGAAAAATTTAGTCTCAAAATGACTCCAATTTAAATTTGTTTTTTTTACAGGGAACTTTATTTTAGGATATTGATTTAAAACAACAATAAAATTCAGACTTTTTTTGTATTTATTATAATATCTTGATGTTTTTCAATAAACGTATTCAGTTTTTTTTGCTTCGTTCATTCAGAATTGTCAAATTCAATTTACTTTATGTATAATATATAGTGGACTGATTCTATTTTAACTTTATTTCTAGGGATGAATATGTCGCTTTCACGACAAATTCCAAATTTAGTGCTTTGGATGAAGAAGAAATAATAAACACCAGAGCCGAGAAGAAGACGTACTTAGAGTTGGCTATGAGGTTAGTTTATTATAACAATACAAAGTCTACGAAAGCATTAAGTCATGTATTAACTGTACGTTATTTTTTTTTCCAGATATTATCTGTTACATCTAAAACAGTCTGAAGACAACAACCTATCAATGTTTAGAGTGATATCTCTATGGTTGGACAATACTGACCATGGATTTGAAACTGAGGGTGAATCATTTGAAGAGTTACTACACGCCGTGCCTTCAAGAAAGTTCCTGTCAGTGCTACCGCAGTTAGCGCCGCGCCTTTCTAATGATAACACAGCATTTGCAAAGACTTTAAGGCAGATTATAGGTATTTATTAAATTATTTTAAAAGTCCTTGCTGAAGTAATTTGGTAATATGTAAAAAAAATATGTATGAAACTAATAAACACTGCAACCACCTTGCGGCTGTCTTTACAAGAACTAAAAAAAACATCAATAAATAAAAAAAACATGTAAATCATAGGACTGCACTGCACGTCGGATGTGAAAACTTAATTTCCCAAAAAAAAGTTTAATTAGTTTATTTTTTGACGGCAGATTTCGCTGCGACGGCGGGTTATAACGCGCTATCGCGTTCCTCAAAGCGAACTACACTTTTCATACATATTGTTTCTATCTGAGCGTCACTGAGGGTGTCGCTCCGAATTCACTGTTACCCACTGTATGGGAATTTTGGTAGGGGTTACCCCTACCAAAATTCCCATACAAACTGTCCAACCCCGTCTAATGAAGTTTTTACTTAACGTGAAACAAGTCGGCGGCCCGAACTCATCGGTCTCATGGTTAAAATGCGTCCTCTCTCACACAGCACAAAGCGCGGGAAGAGCAGTCGAGTGAGATGCACAATGATTCATAGCAAAAATAAAATCATAAACAGACCCTTGGGCCAAGCCTCTTTTTGACAAAACTACTGCATGTATCTTTTTCGTGTAAAGTTATTTGAACTCTTGAATAACTAATCAATGTTTATAAGCAAAATATTTTGGAGTTTTTGTACACTAGAGTGACCTATTCAACCTCAAATTTGCATTAAAACTTGTGTTAAAATATGGATTTTTCAAGGACTATATCTTTTAAATTAATACTTTTTTTAATGTTTGTATGCATTCGAACTTAGTTAACGACAAGATAAATCGGTATCATGCTTACTTTTGTAAATGAAACATAAAACAATGGAGTAATTAACATTCTACGTTTGTATGGAGGAAAACTGACTTGTATTACCTTAACAACAAAAACTACTTTTTAATGTTGCAGCGAAATGTGCTACAGAGCATCCCCATCACACACTCCCAATTCTGTTCAGTTTGAAGAATTCTGAGAAAGACAAGTACATTTTGAATGCGAGCGGAGACGGAAACAGCACGAGAGGAAGTACGGGGGGCGGAGGAGGTGCAGCGCGCACTTCAGCCGCGGCGGCGCTAGTGTCGCAACTAGCAGCGTTGAATCCCCGTCTCGCCACTATCATCAAGCAAATGGACAAGTTGTGTGACGGTAACTAAACAAGTTATCGAGTATTTTGTCGTTGTCAAATCAAAATCTGCTATATGAGATATGAGCAACAAAATATACCTTACATTTGAGTTTTTGAAAAAAAAATATTGAAAAATTTACACGGAGATTTATTGTTTAAAAGTATTTTATTTCAAACTTAGGGTTGTTTATCTAAACTCTTTTGTCTTTTAAACATGAAAATTTAGTAGTTTATAATGACATATTATTTTTATAATAAATTTTGCACATTACAGTTTCTAGCTGCTGCACATAGCATATTTTATTAAAGTGTCGTAGTACGACAAATAGTCATTATAAGCACTTATAAGTTTTTTTTTATACTCACCATAGATAAGGCAGCGAACTATTCGGTAAAGTCAAAATGTTGGAATGTCAAAAAAGTGCACATGGCAGATCTTATATATATAGGCAATAATGTACAATGTTTTTTGTACTTATTAGTCTAAACTTTTATTTGACCTCATGTCTTGTATTAGATGAAAAACTTAAATACCTATGTACAAAATTTGTTTTGTTACAGCTATAATAAGTTTTGCGAATTACCAGCCCCCATCAAAGGAGACAAAGCAGAACATACCGTCAGCAGAAAACATCCATAAGCTTGGACATTTGAACGCTATACCCGTGCCCATAGACAACATCTCTATCAGAAATGATTGCAATTACTCACACATAAGTAGTAAGATTGTATTTAATATTTAAATTTTTTATTTAATTTAATCTGTTTATCCAAGGAGGATAGAGATATGTTTATCCCTTGACATTCTAATGAGCCCAAACATGCTTTTTCACCTGTAAGTTACTGAGAAGTTGGGTGTCTCGAAGACTACTTGATACAGACTATTATTTTTTTTTTAAATGATTTATTTCAGCCCTAGTATCTTTCGAAAGTTATTTCGAGCTTGTTGGCGGCATCAATTGTCCGAAGAAAATTGCATGCACTATATCCGATGGCAGAAGAAAAATAATGCTGATCAAGGTGAGCATTGCTTATGTCTTTGTATTTTTAAAACGATTTCAAAGATAAAATAATAACAGTATGAATACAATTTTACATTGCAGGGTAAAGACGATTTAAGACAGGACGCTGTTATGCAACAAGTGTTCAATATTGTTAATAATTTACTTGAAAATGATCCCATCACTAGTCGCAGCAAACTCCTTATCAGAACATACAAGGTAAAAAAGAAAAGTAATTTCAGTGCAATTAATTTTTTTCTGTTACTCCAAAGTTATGCTCTGTTATGATTTTCTTGTAATTAATAGTCATTTTAAAAAAACGAACAAGTTTCCAAATGCACCCACTATTGTTTTGAATCCCTTCGTCAACTAGGAAATTGGCTGATAGTCTTCAAACGCCTAAACTTATAGCAAAGAACGATCCGGAAAAATCGGTCTATTCTTTTGGGAGCTACGATTCCCATATACAGATACACAGACAAACACGTCAAACTTATAACACACCATTATTGCATCGGGCGTCGGGGGTTTAAAGTAGAAGTATGTACTTTACAATCCCGATAAATGAAAGGAGATTATTTTATATAATTTGTGTGTCAGGTGGTGGCAATGTCGAGGCGATCCGGCGCACTGGAGTGGTGCGCGGGCACGATGCCTCTTAGCGCGTTCCTTTGCGGACCCAACGGCGCGCACGCACGATACCGGCCGCAGGTACGCCAAATACACAGAAATTGTACAGCCACAACCATATAGACCTGTAAAATAAATACGCGCAGAAAGTGTGAGAGAGACGAAGCGATAGTGCGGCCACTAGTTGCCTTTTTCTAGAACTTTGATTGGTCCTCGAGGCTACTAATGGCCATACACATAGAGAGAGGTAAGAAAGATTGGGTACACGATCGCTTTCTCTCATTCTAGAGAGTGGTCAATTTCATACGAGTTTTGCTCAGTCCATTCTCTTGGACGTTTTTCTGAGGAGTGAACGTAAGTGAACTGTCACGCTCGAGTCGGTGACGCCATATTGGGTTTAGTGGGGTCCACTCGGTTTCAAGCGCGCTCGGATTGGTGAAGCGCGTGCGAATTATTTTGTCGTGTCGATAAAAGTAAACATCGATTTTTTCTTATGTTAAGGGCGGTAGACAGGTGACATTCCACTTGAAGGGTTTTTTCTTATGTTAAGGGCGGCAGACAGGTGACATTCTACTTGAAGGTTGGTGGCCACTAACGCACTATAGCTTGAGGGGGCGTGACCTGTTCTGCCATTCTACCCACTGAGCTATTATTGCTTCCGACTGTATACATATAGAGACTTTCCGTCTAATATCTGAATGTTTCCATCAGGACATATCGGCAGAAGCGGCCGCCAAGAAACTTAAAGATTGCCACGACCAAAGGCAGTCTAATGCAGTGAAACTGTCCGTTTTCAAAAGTATACTGAGAGATTTCAAGCCAGTGTTCCACTATTTCTTTACCGAGCATTACCTGGACCCGGTCACTTGGTATGAAAGACGGCTGGCCTATATCAAAAGGTACTTTTATTTGCCAATATATAGATCTAATAACAGTTACATGACTTACATGTGCATGTTGTATTAGCCTACAATGTAATGTGGCACCAAATAATTTCTCTTAAAAGCTCGTTTTGGGTTATAGCGTCGCCGCTTCTTCAATGGTCGGGTATATTCTTGGTCTGGGCGACAGACACGTGAACAATATACTCATCGATAAAAACACCGCGGAAGTTATTCACATTGACTTTGGTAAGTATAATCACGAATAACCAAAAATATTTATTTTGTGATCCCAATAGAACAAGTCTTAAAAAGTCTAAACAAATACAAAATGACTATAAATATTGGGTTTACAAACAAAAACGATATACTGAATACCGAAATACGAAGCGTACGAAAACTGCGCGTACGAAGTTGCGGACACAGCTAGTCTATCCTTAATATTATAGGAAAGATTTGATTGTTTGTTTGTTTGATTGAGTCGTTTCCGAAACTACTGGACCGATTTGAAAAATATCTTATGGAGACTGTTCTCTAATGGAGAGAGCGGGGCGAGTCGCTAGTATAATATATAATTTGATATTAATACACCAGGAACAAGAGAGTACCAGCAATGGGGCGTAATTGTAATGAATAATGTTTTAATAGGAATCGCGTTCGAACAAGGCAGAACTCTTCGCACAGAGGAGACTGTTCCGTTCCGTCTCACTCAAGACATTATCGCTGGTTTCGGCTCCTGTGGTACAGAGGGAATATTTAGAAAGTATGTATAAATCGTCATTTGCATTATATCATTCTGAGTAGAATGGCAAGCCCAAAATAACTTACAATCTATTCGGTAAGTGAGCGTTGAGCGTTAAAAATTTCGATGCAATTGTATGACTATTTGTTTTTGACGCTCGACGCTGACACTTGTAGCGCAAAGCGAATTCGCTTACACTTTACACCTTACAAATAAAATATTCAATTGATAGGTGCTGTGAGAAAACAATGCAGCTGCTGAGAGACAATCAAGAGATTTTGTTGACAATACTGGAGGTGCTGCTCTACGATCCGCTGTATTCGTGGAGTGTGATTTCAACACAGCCAAATGCAAACGGTAACAATAGTTAATACAATTTCCGTTGTTTTTGTAAGTATATAAATTAATTTTTGTCCGCGATATTCTGTTGGATTAGCGACACTTTGGCGAAATTGCCAGACATCCAGCGATAGCTCAATTGTCTTCAACGCGGATGAAGTCGTAGGCAACAGCTAGTTATGGATAAATTGTGGCCAGGTGGCGAGGGTAAGGCTGGTCTCGCGGAGCGCACCCTTTTGTCTGTGCGCAGTAAACTGAGCGGCACGGAGGGCGGCGTCGCGGGCGGTGTGGCGGTGAGCGGGCAGGTGGCCGGTCTCATTCGGGCAGCCACCGACCCGGCTAATCTCAGTCGTCTATTCTACGGGTGGCGAGCGTATCTCTAAACTCCTAGTCACTAAGTATGGAACATATGAGTATTTTTCAAGATAACCATCGAGGGTCATAATAATAATAATAAATTAACATTTAGAATTAAGATATAATTAAATAAAACATGTACATAATAATAAAATAAAATGTATGGCCACCAATGTGAACCTTTTTCTATCCTATCCCATATTGGTAAAATTTTACACACCAAACATTTGGTGGTCAGTACCTACATTAATCATGGAGTAATCGTTCAAGTACCGCCCATCCAATCTCCAGCCAATGCTTGGAGGCCAGCTCGACCCCTGCTTACGAGAGGGTTTGCACCGTTTGCGCATGGTGGCGTAAAAACAGGCCACATCTCATTCTGCACGCTACAGAACCGAGGCGGTCCTGGGGCCCTAGACAAAGTGCCATTTTAAAAACGATAACGAAGTTCGATAGAAAAAATGTATGGGAAGTATCACGTGATTTAGCGAAGGCATATGTCAATCCCATACATTTTTATTTAGCGAATCGAATCGCTACGGAGCGAATGCAACTTGTCTAGGGCATTCGATTCGATTCGCTAAATAAAAATGTATGGGATTGACATATGCCTTCGCTAAATCACGTGATACTTCCCATACTATCGATAACTATCGAACTTCGTTATCGTTATCGTTATGGCACTTTGTCTAAACTGTAATATTTTACGTATGTAATGTTTTGCGAATATAAAATTATGCTCACAGGCGGTCAAATCAACATCCGAATCGCATTATTGTACGAATGTCTCGTAGGCCTAAGCTTATTGAACGCGGATGGCGAATTTTAGAATCCAACGAACCTACTGACTATCATATTCGCTCTAATGCTAGTTTAGCATTTTAGTTTAGTAATTTAGAAACATTACGATCGAGTACAGTGCACAAGTGAGTGGTGTTTTGCCAGATAGAAAAAGCTTGAGGGGATTGTTTTTCATTCTTACACAAGCTTTTTTGTCAACCCTATAATATAAATAGAAAGAAAGGTTACAGCTTGATTAAATAGTTCAAAAATTAAAAAGTGGCAATACTGTAGTGTTGTCCCGTTCTAACCATTATGTTAATAAGAAAGGGACATGAAGTAGTCTACTTTTAACTGAAAACAATGGTTAGGTATATAGAGTGTAGTTAAAATAAGTGGCTAGTAGAAATTAGGAGTATCTACATGGTTCACAAACAACGATTTATCAGAGAATGTTTTACAATTCTATTGTAACTGTTGAAAAAAAGATATATTTTAGAAACGTATAATCATTTTTTAATTTAGTAACACCGATCAAACACGTCTGCACGTCATCGAATAATGTGTCATAACCATTGTCGTTGAGTAAATTTAAAGTCAATGTCATTGTCAACTAAATAAAATCAAACCAAGAGAGTTGGAAATTGGAATCATACTCACCGTATTTTATTTTTTAAAATTCAATTTTAAATTTTTCATTTCACATAAAAAATTGTTTTGCCTTTTATCCTAAAATTACCTACTTACAGCCAACATAATTATAGTTGGGTCGCTGATCTGCTTTGGCTTTGGCACAGTATCGTATAGTGCAAAAATGAGTTTTAGTTCGTAATATGAAATATACATAATAATTTGATTATTCAGGCTTTCAAGATGTGGTTTTGGTTTCTATTGGGCATTATCGCCTTTGCTGTCCAAGTAGGTTTCCTAGTGTTTGCTATTGGTGAGTAAAATTTTACTCTCATAATATAACTGTTCTTATAGGTTATTAAAATAATGTTTGTATATTGTTTGTTGTTATTCTTCAATGTTCATTACTGCTATAAAAGGAAATATTTTCGTCGTAAATTATAATAGTAAACGAATTACCTCTGATCAGATAATTTGGAACATTAAATTTAGATGTTCACAAGCTAGGAGTGGAAAAACCCACTGTATAATGTGGAAAATCTTGACATGAAGCCATTGTGAAGTTAGTTACAGTGCTATATGTGAGGAAGGAAGACTGGGCCCATTCTTTTATCTGTACCTTTGCCTTTACATATCTTTACTTTGTGATTACCGGTACCTACTGTTGTGCATTATCTATTAAGTATTTTTTAAAATGTTGGCTTGACAGACAGGCTGACGGTTCACTTGTTTGTTGATTATGATTTTTATAGAGTTATGTTGCATTGCATCTAACTGTTAGCAAACTTGGGTATGTTATGTTGTATGACTTCATAATATTATTACAAAGTACCCAAAATACAATTTATACAAAATAATTTGATCACAGAGAAAACTTATCTGTTTTAATGATGGAATTTTAAACCTTTTTTAACAATCTAGCATTCAATATTTAAACAACCGCTTGCTTAAAGCAACCACTTGCTTAAGCTAAGCTAGCGCTTAATTTAAGTTGCTCCTCGCGCGTCGTCCGTACAAGACCCCGTGCTAAACCTTGTATTAATCATTTTTAAAATCAGTATATTATAAAGTAATTCACTCAACATCACAACATCTTTTACGAGTAACAATTTATAAGCTTATAACAATTTAATTTATATTTAAGGAAAATAATGTGTAACTTACTGATTAAACAAAATGTTAAAGGATGGTTTAGGTCAGTCATATGGTCATACGGGCTTGAGGGCATACGGCCCTCAAGCCACCTCAATACGGCCCGCGACCAGAATATATCTAGTGAGGATTTTAGCGGCATTCCATGCCACTTTCTATTTTCTAAATGGAATTTATAGACCTCGAATATGAGATCTCAGGTGTCTGGATCCTCAAGCTCAAGATAATTAATTTCAACCTTTTTGTTACCTTTGTATGAAAGTTTTCAAACTACAATGTATTTCAGTTTTAAATTTTGAGTCTGGCCCGTTAACACAATATCGGTTAGGTCTTGTTAAAGCTTTATGATAATGATTTATTTTTTGTAAATTTCAGCATCCGGTCTCTACTATTTAGCAGAACTAGTGGAGGAATACACTGTTACGGCCAAATATGTTATATCTTGGACTGTTGTAGTGAGTATTTTAATATTAAATAGTTAATTATCATTTTATAATTTAAAGAATTATTTTTTTTGGGATAAGGGATAGGGATAGGGAAATAAGCCCTATTTCCCTATCCCTATCCCTTATCCCTTAATCCTATGTAGTCAGCAGCACACTTGCAGCACCTGTAGCGTTACTTGTATTATAGAAGATAGTATAGTCTACCATCAAGTAAACCGTCAGCCTGTCTACCGACGTTAACTTAAAAAAAGAATTTTGATAAATTAATTTTTTTTCAGCAGGACATTCAGCAGTAGTTTTATAATTGAATAAAATTTAAGTGTTATGTGGTCCAAGTCCAGTGGCTTGGCCACATCAAATGCTAAGGTTGAGTTATGTCCTGTTCTTCAAATGGAGTTTTCCTCTTTAGACTGGAGAAAGTGAATTCCTGTTCAATCAGGTCCACAGCGAGTTGATTTATATGGTCTTCTAAGCTTAATTTCCTCCTTTATTGTAGGGATCTTTAGATCTTGGTGTATCCTCTCGTTGGTTATATACCAGGGAGCATCAACCATAATTCTAAGTAATTTTAGTTTGGAATCTCTGAAGGATTTCCAAGTTTGAGTTGGAGACCAGGTGCCCCAGAGCTGTATACCATGTAGCTGTATAAGTTAATAAATGTTAATAATAAACATTTTCAGGCTACAGCTGCGATCCACATAGGTCTGATTGTGTTTGAAGAGCTGCCTATTTACTTGAACATACTTGGCTTAGTCCAGCAATTGCTCCATGCTGTACTCCTCAAGGAATTCCCATGTGTGAGGGTCACGGGAGTGACGTTCATCAGCGCCATGGCGACTTTGCTGTTGCATCATTATTTAGCATTTAAATATTTTGGATATGTCTATCATAATTTTTCAGAGGTTAGTTTAAATTAACATAATTTTTGTTTTATTAAATGTACTGACTCATAATGTATGGTACGTTTCTCTTATATTAAGTATTATAGGATATTTAAAACAAACATATCTAGATTGTTTAAAAAATTAAATAATCGAGATGTAATAAACGGATTATAGATAACAATTATAATCTTGAGTGATGTATCACAGTTGTTAGATATTATATTATGTGCGGACGGCAATGAAACGTTCATGTTTTAACATAATATATTTAATGACTGACTTACAAAACTTATTAGATACCCTATATATGTAAACATAATAATAATAAATACCCTACATTACAACAGTATCCTAACAACATTTGTTATATTTCCTGACTAAGTTACAGTTGCTTACTTGTGTATATGTAACACGTCACTAATGACAATATATTATCACTTTTTGGTTAATTATTCCTGTTTGTCAACATACATGTGAATACAAAAAAAATTGAGGTCCTTAAGTCCAACAATATTGTTGTAATTAGACGAAAAGTCTCATTAGTACAATCATAATTGTACTTTTGAAAATTAAAAGTCAACAGCACAATCATTCGTCTTTAATTGAACTAACAAGATAAGAAATATCAATATTTGACCGATAGAATTGTCCTACTGTGCACAGATGATATTTTGATTGTAATAAAAATAGTACCTTCTGTATTTCTTTTCAGATATTATCATATTTCACAATATGCCTGTGGGTAGTTCCTTTTGCTCTGTTAGTTTCATTGTCGGCGAACGACTACGTGCTACCAACAACTGGAGAAAGACAACCTTTATTAGGTAAATGTAACAATAATTGTGTGATTTTAATATATGTTTTTTACTTTTATAATACACTACCTGCTGCCCACGACTACGCCCGCGTAACTTTGTAAATTATATACTAAAACCTTCCTCGAAAACCACTCTATCCATTGGTGAAAACATCACGAAAATAGGTGCAGTAGTTTTTGAGTTTTTGACAGACAGACAGACAGACGCGGTGAAGGACTTTGTTTTATAATATGTAGTGATTCAAGGTGTAAATTACTACGAGTACAATACAATGCATTAGTCAGTGTTAAACGTTCCACAGGAGCTTTTTGAAATTTTTGAACTTCTGACAGCTATTAGAGAGAAATAAGTTTTGAAATTAGGTCCATCAAAGTTCAATGTGAAAAAAGCTTTTGCTGCGCCTTGTGGCCAGCCACTAAAGGCATGTTTATTATTATTTTTATATTCATATATATTTAATAGTATTTTTCTAAAAGTAACGATATACATTTTTTTTTATTTTCAGGTGACAACAACGTTCTCACCGACTACTTGTCGCGTAAGTCAAAGCGGTACGGTCTACTTTCCTTCTTTAATTACGCCAAAGATTCGATATTGCCACAGAGAAGTAAGAAAGCATTTTAGAAAATAACATTTTAGAAATTTTATACATACATGTAAATATGTATATATACCTAATTTTACGTACATTTGTAAGTCACATTGAGTATAGAAAATAATGTACAAAAATAGTGGTATTAGCGAAAGAGAATATCGCACTTCTGTAAATGATGTAATTTTTCAGGAGAAAATTCGACATCCTATTATAATGTATAGTTTTCTTCTTGACTAAAGAAATGAACTGGTAATATTTAAACTACAACTTTAAACTTCATATCATAGTAAAAACAAATATCTCACAAATTTTGTAATAAAAAAATATAAATCATAATAAACTGGGCAATTACGTCACAATGATGAAAACACAAAATCAATCTTTTCTAAAGTTTTATTAATCAAATTAGCAAAGAAGTATAACAAACTTTCTTAATTCTACATAGAATTTAACCATTAATCAGACTTTTACGTATTGTATTTAAATAGTAACTATAACTATCGTTATGTTCGTACCTATAGAGCGCGAGTTTCGCTCTGATCCCTTGTGCCAATCGTAATCAGATGTTTTATACGTACTTAGCTATGGTATAGCGCTTTTATAGTGATGTTCCATCCGTAACTAATGCAAAAATATCGATAGTTAGTAGGCCTCCCTCGATACCCAGGAAGAATGTGCCATTCGTACTTGTAGCAGATGACGCATTCCCATTACAAACACACATCATGAAGCTGTATACACCTTGCCATGGCAAACTAATATTGCAATATAATTGCATAGGTAACTAATTTCTATGAACACCTTTTCCGAAATGGTTAAACTGTACCTATTACTTACTATAAATAAACAAGTCACCTAACTCACCAAGTTTATATTTTGGTTAGTGTCCAAATCCAATGTTTATCCATCAAAAAATGCATACTTTTAAATGAAAACCATTTTGAATTATAAGTGCAGTCGGCACCGCTGCCTGATTTTGTAGTCAATGATTTCTGCCTTTCTCGGCGGTAAGATGCAAGAAGCGAGTCCATCTCTTTTTTTGCTTCTTCAACATTACATTCTAGTAGGTATGTAATGACTTGCCAAGCATCTTGTTTGAGATTTGTTTTTCTATAGAGTTCAAAAGTTGGATCCCACAGACATTTTGGTTAGGCATTTTGGTAGGCTTCTATCAATTAGATACACTTTTCTTGAGACCAATACATAATTCACATCTGTAGAATGCAAGAACACTTTGAAGAGACCGCTCCGAGGAGCGAGCAGGTCTGAACACGAAAGAACGTTCTAAGAACGTTCTAAGCAACTGTTGGCGCGCTCTAGTGCCGTTTACATCAAGCGAGCGAGCGTTCTTAGAATATTCGGTAGAATCATAACGAACGCAGACAGAACAACGAAACACTAAACGAACAGTTTACACTAAACGAATTTAGTAGAGTGGGGGGTAGAATGAGCATTCGCGGTCTGGGCATAACTGGGTTTGCCTTGGCGCACCAAACATGCCGCGTCTTTACCTTCGGAGAATTTGTCTTGTATCTCACGAGCTTTATCAACGAGTACGTCCAGTGTGACGCACGAGTCCCTCAGTCCCTTGCTAGTCTTTCTCTTATAGAAAGATTTAGTAATCCGTAGATCATGTCGATTTTCATTACTTCTGATATTTCGTATGGGAGCCAGGCATAAAGAGCACGTACTCTAGCGACGAACGTTTCGGCGCGATCGACTCCTTGATTCTGAGTGAAGATTTTATGAGGGGGAAGTGGAACACCATATATGGACCGGAGACGCGCTAGTGCGTCGGTCCAAGAAGTAATTGTTGATTTTACCCCTTTGAAACCATATTTCGGCTGGTCCTTCTAAGGCTAGAATTACACTTGTAAGTTTTACATAAGTGGCTTATAAATACATTTACACCTGAACGAACTTACTGTAAAAAAAACTTATGTAATTATATTATAACTAGCTGCTGCCCGCGACTTGGCCCGCGTATTTGTAAATTATATACTAACACCTTTCTCGAGAACCACTGTATCAATTTTGTTATAAAATGAAATACTTAAATTATTATTAAACATACTGTCATAAGGCGTCTTCATCACTGTCGCTTTGTAAAAGCGTTACTCCTGGCATGAAATTGCTAACAGTAGTTTTAATTAAGTTTTAAGTTAATTACAATACAACAATTAAGTTGTATTGTAGATAACAAATAATCATTCAAATATTTATTTTATTTTGTTCTTTTTATTTATTTAACACAACAAAAATAAATCATGCATGCATTAAAAAATATATATTTCTTTCCATTGATTTGAATCTTCATTCATCATCACCGGAGTCATTTATGACGTTGTGTGACTTGTCTTCATCATCCATTGAATCGGATTATGTAAAAATAAAACGTAAATTATAGAATAAAAGGAATGTGTAAATTGATTCAAATATATTTGGTAAAGAATTAATTATTATGAACTTACCACGGACCTTGGTGATTAAGTCACTCACAGAAGTTGGGAGTTGATCTCCTTCGAACCATTTGAATACAAATTTATGGTCTTGTTCAATTCAACCATACTCTAATGGATCCAACGTGGTAGGTTGCTTTTTGTAAGCATTTTTCCAAACAGTTGAAATATAATGCGCTCTTCGAAGTTGCTGGTAAAACTCACTCTTAAACGGTGGTGGTATTGAGCTTGCATCAAAATTCAGTATTTTCTTGCTAAAATTTTCATTAACGTCGGAAGCTTTATAATTGCTGACGAAAAGTTGGTACCTTCCATCATGAACGTCAATAAAATTATCAGCAAAGTAAAAGGTCTTTTCTTCCCTTTATTAAAGAAAGCCGGATTGAAATCACATCCTGTGAACGCATGGAAGCCGATTAGCCAAACTAACAATTCACCAAGCTCGTTATAAATTTCTGTGACGTCAATATACCTTTCGTTATTTCCTGTTCCATTGAGCATCCAAATATTAGAATTAGAATTTTGTAATTGTTTCATATTCCCAATCATTATAATTAAAATATCGCTATCAGAGGCTCTAATAACAATATTCAACTGCTCAGTGATATTGCAAGCATGATATATATAATCTTGGTATCAGCTTCTTCATGTGAAGGGCAACATAATTTTTTTGACGATTGACAATTTCGGAAATTTAAAAAAATCTGTCGGTTGCCCAAAAATTATTTCATTTCCTCACTACACCAATGATTTGTAAAAAAATCTACCAAAGCTTCCTTAAATTTAGTATTCAATTCAATTCTTTTGCAAGATTCGATGGTCGCACCTGTTCAGGCCCCGAAATTGTGTAATCAATCAACGATGCTTCATGACGTAGACATCTTTCACTATCTTTTATTGATGGAAACAAATATTGGTCAAAGATTACATCAATTCTTAGGGTGGAATATTTTGATATCATTTGCAGAAATTTCTTAGAAATACTCCCGAATGTTTTGGGAACTTCTTTCATAGAATGTAGAATAAAAAATCCATCAATTAAGAATACATCTGTATTACGTGGTGGTTCCTGATCAATCAAATCAAATCAAAATATTTATTTATCAATTAGGTTTCCAAAAGAAACTCTTATGATCGTCATTATAAATTTATATTTACCAGGGTTTCGGAAAAAAGCCAAGATGACGATCCTGAGAAGAAACCCCGAAAGAAACTCAGGATACTATTCTTTTTGTTATCATTAAAATATAAAATATCACAATTCACTTAATTTTAACAAAATTAAGTAAAAAAAAAATATGTCACCCGGTGCCTACGCAGCGCGTTGACAATCGTTCGCGCATGCGCGTAGCGAAGTTGAGAGGCGGAAGACGAAGTATGCGACTCCTGTACCGGACGAAGAAGGCGGGGTATATTGAGGTTTAAAGGGGGAAACCGAAGACCGCGTTACAGATTTTTTTTTTTACTCTCTTGTTTGCATCTCAACTGCACATTGTAACACGTAGTTTTTTCTTAGCAACCTACACATTTTTCGTTTTTCGCCACTCTTTTGGTACGTATGCTTTTTCTTTAAATTTGCAACACCCGGTGTACGAGTAGCAGCTATCGCCTTGCCAGTGAATCCTTCTATTATGGATTCGAAATAATTCTTCTTCGACATTTTATTGTTTCTCTGCCATTTTTAGACCACCTAGGCACTCCTAGGAATCGTTTCATTCCAGCAACATCTGTGGGCATCCAAGTTCTAAGGCGCGAATTAGGCTTCATATTTTGCTGTCTGTCATTAATATAATTTTGGGTATAATTGTTAGTTTCTTGCACCATTTTAGTAACTATTTCGTCTGTGACCAATAGTTCATAATAGTCTGGTGGAGTATTTATCGTTATAGGTACATTTATTCTAGGGTCACCTTCATATTCCGCAAAGCTTGGAACCTAGGATCAAGTATAAATGGATATAGGATATGGATTTTATGCGTGTAACTTTTATGTTAGTGTGCAGCTGTCAATATGTATTAGTGTGCGTGAATAGGGATGTGACTAGTGTATCGATCGGTATCGATAACCGATTCACATCAAATCAAATATCGAGAACTGTAATTTATTTTAATAATTAGAATCTAACTTATTTAATTATGTGACTAGTGTATCGATCGATATCGATAACCTAGACATATCAAATTGAATATCGAGAAGTTACAGGGTACATTAATAATTAGAATCTATTTTATTTGTGCACAGTCAAGAGCAAATAGAGCTCTACACTTTGTACCATTCTTAACTCACCATAGTTCAAGTTTGAATTCTGTGTGGGTACACAGAATTCAAACTTGAACTATGGTGAAGCTTGACTATACATAATTGTAATTATTGATATATGCTGACATAAATAAAAACATTTTAATGGTAAACGAACTAAAAATATATTTAGAAATCACACACAGGAGACAGAAGAATTTAAGAATGTTTTAATCACACCAAGTCGTCTTGCAACCACCATTCGAGTTTTCATTAGTGGTGTTAAAACTTTCACCTTTCTCCTGGGTGTAGTAGGAATATCTTCTATATTGACATCGCTTTCTTGCATTCTTTTTCTTTTCCTAGGAGTTATAACTTGTATTTCATCTTGGCGCTGAGGTGGTTTTCTCTTCTTTGGTACCTTAAACATTTATTTTAAAAATAGTAAGAATCTGAATACTTAACTATCGAAAATGTATACAATTTTTATCGATAAAGCTTACATTACATACAGGGTACATCACTAAAAATGATGTCCAAAACAAAGAATTTTATTTTCATTAATTTAAGGTTTAAAACTTGATTCTCATCAATATTGAATGAGACTTACAATTTCTGAAATTTAATGGTATTCCGTTTTTATTATTATAAAACTCATCGTAAAGCTTAAATAATCTATTCAATGACTTACGTATGAAATGATAATTCCGGGTCTTTCACTCCTCCCTTTGTTGTTCTTGACGAAAAATACACAGCTGAACAAGACATTATATCAATTATTCAATTAAATTTTAGTTAATACACTGAGATTTCTTAATAAATTAATAAAATACTGCATAATACCGCAATGTTTTCACAGACTAGGCGGTCATAACATGACACGTTTCACACCGACAGTGCGTTGTTGCTAAACTTACAATAACTGTCTCTTTTACTCGTGGCACACGTCAGTAAGGTAGACAGAGATACAAGGTCTTTAGTTTTTACAGCTACAGAAGAGCGGCAACATCTTATCACTCTGTCTATTTTATACTTTGTCTTAGCTTGGAACACACCCGTTATATCTTGCCATTCATTTTCATCTGTATATCATCTTCGGTAACATTGTGTTGAACGTATTCATACTCTTCATTTTATTGCTTCCAAAGCTTCCAGCCTTTTTATCATATGCAAATATCTAAAAAGCCAACTTCATTTCTACTGTTAACAACATGTTTGTCCTCATCCATAAGCGTTAAATTCTGTATATAATAGAACGTTGACTCTAGAAAATTAAAATATTTGATTTTATTTCTTTCGTTAATGGATTCTTTAAAATCTATACTTGGAAATTTCCGGGAATTTAAAAGGTCAAAAAAGTTGTTCATAATTCTAATGAATAACACCACAACCAAGAAATGAAATTTCTGCACGACTGATAATTGCCCTGGTGCAAGCAAATGTAGACTTTATTAAGGCAAGGTGACGAACCCTGACTATACCCTGACTGTACCTATATGTTTCCTCAGGATTGACAACGTTCGATCCCGTAAATAGCGAGATAATTTAGTTTCTTTAAATTATCTTACGGGATCGCATTCCCTATTAAATTAGTGATATAATTCAAAATCTACGTACTACAGGTAATTCGTTTCAAAATGTGAAAAAATTATTAGAGATCAAAAATATTGGTTTGGTTATGATCACAACATTTGGTTGTGACATAAAGCTTTTTCTTACGACGACTGTATATGTTTCCTCAGGATTGACAACGTTCGATCCCGTAAATGGTGAGATAATTTAGTTTCTCTAAATTATCTTACGGGATCGCATTCCCTATTTAATTAGTGATATAATTCAAAACCTACGTACTACAGGTAACTCGTTTCAAAATGTGAAAAAATTATAAGAGATCAAGAATATGATTAGTTTTGTTATGATCACAACATTTGGTTGTGATACAAAAGTTTTTCTTACCCCGACTGTATATGTTTCCTCAGGATTGACAACGTTCGTTTCCGTAAATGGCGAGATAATTTAGTTTCTTTAAATTATCTTACGGGATCACATTCCCTATTTAATTAGTAATATAATTCAAAACCTACGTACTACAGGTAATTCGTTTCAAAATGTGAAAAAATTATAAGAGATCAAGAATATGATTAGTTTGGTTATGATCACAACATTTGGTTGTGATACAAAACTTTTTCTTACTCCGACTGTATATGTTTCCTCAGGATTGACAACGTTCGATCCCGTAAGTGGCGAGATAATTTAGTTTCTTTAAATTATCTTACGGCACCGCATTCCCTATTTAATTAGTGATATAATTGAAAACCTACGTACTACAGATAATTCGTTTCAAAATGTGAAAAAATTATAAGAGATCAAGAATATGATTAGTTTGGTTATGATAACAACATTTGGTTGTGAAACAAAATAATGAAAACATTAATGAACGTTGTGTTCGGTGGTTTTATATATACTAATGAAGTAATAAAGGTGGAAAAAATTCCACAAATTTTTCAGTTTTCCTTTTACGAAATACTTGCGCGATCAGTCGGAAATTATAGAAATGTTTCTTTAAGGTTGAACAACTTTTTTTCATTTAAGATAAATATTTTTGCTGAAAAAATTATTTTACGCTTACGCAGGCATGGGTGCGCGGGGCCCCCTTATGCGCGTGGCCCGTTGCATTTGCTACTTTTGCTACATAGCTAATCCGTGGGGTAGTTGTTATGCAACTAGCACAATAGATGTTAGTAGTGAGTAACTTAGTAGATAACTAAGCACAATAGATGTTACTATTGATGATGTATGCTTTTATATATGCCTTCATATAGGGACGACAATAATTATAGTTATCGATAAAATATATCGATGAGCTAATTTTTTTTTTAAATATCGATTTAAGAAATCAATGAAAACTTCCAAGACTAATTGCTTTCAATCGATATTAATTTAAAATCCGATTTCTAAAATTCAGTTTTAAGAAATCAGTGTTATAATAAAAATCTTAAATAATATCTAGATACAATTTGGCCTCAATTAAACTTATAATACCTATATTTTTGGTGATATCAATACTAACTTTGAATTAAATTACAATATATGTGTTTTCATATGTATTCCTAACCAGCTTTATCATATTATGGCTAGGATGAAGAAATTTCGTAACCCTATCTTGATTATCAGGATGCGGAAAATCTGTTTTTAAATTCTTTGGATCCCTTAATTTGCAACCCAGTATTTCTGCAGTAGACAAATTTGTTGGAGCACCATCGAAGGTCATACTGACAATTTTAACGCCTACTTCGTGGCATAAGTTAAAAAAAATCTTAATTATAGTAGCTTTAAATTCTGCCGTAATACTGTTTATAAAAAAAAACCAACTGGTATTTTCCAATTTTGGTCCAGTGATACTACCATAAAAATAAGCGCATCAGAAGCTAATTCTTCTTTAATATTACCAAAACCTAAATTTACGAATCCAACGTTCGTTCTGGTGTTCCATATTTTTTGACGTCTGATTGATATCTCATCGAAAATTAAATAGCAATTTACGAATTTTACGATTTACGAAATTTACGATAGGATGGACTAAATTTACGTAAAGACAATCCCGTTTTAATCGATTTTTGGAACAGTCTCTCATAAAGGGCTTGAGTTAGTGCGGTACTTTTTAAACAATTTTCCAAGTTTTTTTGGATGTTGAACTTTTCTATGAAATGCTTAGTAATATCGTGCAAATGTAATATTTTTTTTAAATATCTTTTTTGGTGTATAACACTTAATGATTCGCGTAAAAAATTTCACTTTTCTTGATTTTACGGTGATTTTCGAGCGCGGAACGGCGTCGGAGCGATTGTTTCGTGCGTTTCTGACTGTTATCTTCCTGGGTGTAGCTTCCCAAGATTTTCTTCACCGTTGTGATCAGTATCGTTAAGAGACAGTTCATTTTGCCGTCGGAGATGTTCTTCCCATTTTGACCATGACAGATTGTCGAATTTTTCTTTGGTTATGACTAGCTAAGTATGTAATGTAGGTAATAAAATAGGTAGGTATAATAATGTGAAATTTTTTACCTTTTTTTCAAGGGGAATTTCTTCAGACCCTTTAAACCGCTATGAGCTTTTAGGTCGACACATAATTTTCTAAAGGTAACTAAAATGTATAAACAATAGTTCCGGCATATCATGTATTTTTTCTATTTGTCGTCGCAACTTAAGCCTCCTTTGGCGCATCAACCAGGCAGTTTTATTATGTGCAGCCCACAATAAACGTAGAAAATGCATTTTTAACAATTTTAACACGAAAAATAACACTTGGCGAATAAATTTTGTCGATATCTACAACGTCTTGGGTTTCGCTACATCATAGAAGACGAAAACGAAATCGAAAAAGAAAGGCAAAAGTGCCGCTTGGCTACGCATATGTATGGGAATAGCGCTAGAACCCATTCGCTAATTAATCATTTGGATTCGAAATGAAACATTATCTACCAACTTGGTTATCGAATTCGACGTACCACGTGATTTTTGCGATGGCATATGCCATTCCCATATATTTTATAATTAGCGAACTTCGTTATCGTTTTTAAAATGTCACTGTCTGGGGCCCCTGACCAAAGACTACATAAAACAACAACAACCCTAAAATCAGCTGTATGCACCCCGGAAAAATAAATGTAACAGTATGATTTTGTTTTCCATCACTATGTGCTTCGGCAAATTGTCTTTCGTCGTTAGTAACTTCCAAAGGCCGATCCTCAAGATCCATTGAACTATATTTTTCGGTACATACACGTGTCTCTAAAACATAAAAATAAAATGTAATGTTGAGTAATGTAACGCAGCAGTCGACGCGCGTTTGTCGGTTTGCTGCACTCAATTCATGTGGTACCCACCTTTCAAGCTTTTTCACCTTCCCAATTTGCTTCAAGTGGATTAAAACAGTTTTATCACTAACACCGCAGCCTGACTAACTCGGACGTGGTTTGCGATGGATCCGCTTCCACAATAGCCTTCAATTCTTCATAATCAACTTTGGTCTCGCCGTCCACGGGGCTTGTTCTGCAGGTCGAAATTTCCAGAACGAAAACGTTGGAACCAAAAAAAACCAAAAACGTGCCACGATGGAACTTGTACTCGTAAATAATGCGATATTTCAAGTTTTCCATTTTGTAAAATGAGTGACCCAAAGAAAAAACCAAAAGAGGAAAAACAAATAATTACGGTTTTCAAAACACAAAAGCATGAGTAAATAGCTGTATAAATTTGAAATTGAAATTCCTAACCAAAGAGGAGGTATTTGAGATCATGACCAGTACGACGAAACGCCAATTTCATATGTAAGGACTTAATATAATTAGGATTTAGGATCTAACTAAATAATATATTTAGGATCACATACCAATTCGGACACTATGAAGTTTAAATCATCGTTGTCAAGGTATCCTAACAATTTTAGCTTTTGTACCATGTATTTCATATTTGAATGTTTCAAGCAAGCACAAGTGTTACGATTTTCTAGTTTCGGCGCAACAACATAGAAAGGTCTAAACATTTTGAAAGCACTCAGATATTTTTCCAACCTCTTGCACGTACTTTTTATGTAATTTTTTATTGAGTCTAGTGAGTACCTCTTTTGTTTCTTTACCTTTTTAAAAGTTTTACATTCCTTCTTTCCAGCAGATGCTCGACTTACGTCGTCTCTTTCATAAAAAGCTCTTACTTTGTGTATCAAAACCAGTTTCTTGAGTTTTCTATCTCTATACTTTCTGATATTCGTTTTTAGTCCAAGAGTTTCTGCCATATTACCTTTGAACTTATATTTCCTTATACTATGTCGTTGTTGATAATGTTCTTCAAAATCCTTTTTTGTTCGTTTGATTTAGATGTTACATATTCATCCTTCAAAGCTTCTTTCAACACTCTTCAAAACTCTAATATTTTTTTCTTTGCTGTTTCTTTGTGGGGAGCGGCAACTTTTAGTTTCATCTAGAAATCTCTCTGTTATTTTTCTTGGTGTATCACAATTGTTTGAATAAGTACCAGCAGCACTATTAGCGCTATCAATTTCTTTAATATTTTTATAACAATATTGTATTTTCATTCAACTCATTAAACTTCTTCTTTTATCTGTAAAGTTTTTTCTGCATAGCTTGTAGCTTATTCTTTAAGATGTTTTTTTTCAGAACACAATGTTTTGTTCTCTTTATTAAGTCTATTGTTTCCTATGCGAAGTAACTGCATAAGCTTTAGTCTTTTCTTCTCTTATTCTACATTTTGGTTTTTAATCTTATTCTTATTTTGTAGTTCTCTCGCCTTCTTTCTATCTTCTCGCCATTTTAAACGCTGTTCTTCTTTTTCTGTCTCTGTATATTTACTTATTTTTGCTCTATAATAATTTAAAGCTCTTTCGGAATCTTTCTTTTTCATTTCTTTATACTTTTCTGGATTTTCTAGTTTTAATTTCTCTGTACTTTTTTTGCTTCTCAGCTGGTGTTAATGGCATCTGCAATAAATATGCAGAAAATCATTGAATAACATGATAAAATATGGCAGTCTGCGGGAAAAGGGACCAGTAGTGCGATATTAAGTTAAGCACAGATAAATATCTATGTCAATCTCACTCTTTTAGAAAATTTGTTTCAAAGTTGTAACATCAGAAAATCAAGTTTTGCGATTTACAAAAATATCTTATTACAAAAATAATAAATTTATCGGTTTACGAGTCAGGCGCTAGGGGCACGACAACTTATACAAAACCAAGCGGTTATGTATTTGATAATGTATCAGCACCCAATTTGAATACTGACTCAACTAATCTTGTTTGAGAACTTTGTATTTGACAGATTGACTGAGAAAATGTCAAATGGTGTTTTTAATTAGTTTGATAAAGTTGCAACTTCAAAGTTGATCAATATTCAAATTTGGCTCATCGTACTCCTCGTATTGTACGAAATATTCTGTTAAGATAAAAGAGTAGTTAAACTTCTAACCAAAATTTTGCCAAAATTAACATTTATTTGAATTTCATGTGACATTCCTTGTTTTGCTCAAGTGCCCTTTAAATTTGTAATATTAGAATAATTAGTATTTATTTGATGTCAGTTTAAAAAAATTATTTATTTGCTGAATATGTGTAATTACAATAGTTTTCCAATAAACTACCCTTTGGGGTGTGCAAATATTTTGGCAATAATACTAAGTACCATCAACATTTGTAATATTCTGTTCTTTTTCTATTGATTAAAAACGTAAACAAATATAGCGTCGCCATGGTCACTGGACTGTTTTAAAGATGGGGTTTGTACATTAGGCATCATCAAAGAGAGTTGACTCAGTGATTAACTCATTAAAAATTTGTTCGTGTTGTTTGTTTAGTTCTATATCGTGAATTGTTTGTTTACCTTTTTGATCAATGAAAAAAGAATACATACTAATATTTTAAATTATAGTATTTAACATTTATCAACGAGTAATTGCCTAATGTTGTTCTTAAAAATAACTGAGACAAAGATGTATTTCCCATTCAACTGCAACTGTGACGTTTATGTAACTTTGTTTATGTAAAATGTATTCTTTATGTCAAATACGAGTACTATTATTTATGTAAAATAATGAATGTGAATAATGTACATAGTTTTCCATGTGTATTAAATAAATAAGACATAAAACTAAACATTTGTTTTTAATTTATGTTAAAATTTAATTAAAGTAGCACGTGACCAATTTATAGTAACAATTACTTTAATTTTTATTTTCTTTTGAGGATGGGAAATCACAATTTACGGATTATCCCACGCCGGCGAGGGCAGTCGGCGAAGGGACATGTGGTACGCCACCGGGCCTCAACACCCCGGGACTAGCCACTACCCACCATGCATACGTTTCAGCGTCGGTTTTCAGTGTTACCACATGAATATATTTTGAATTTGCCGCGGTTTTTCAGTATGTACTTTAGTTTGGTATGTCCCTTTGTCACTGACAATGACCTCTATACAAAAAAAAAATTGTATGTTTTGTTTTATATGTCGAGCCGTGAGCCGTGCACAGGAAAAGGTCAATTAGTCTATTTTTTAATCTATGACACATGCAAATGTCAAGTTTGCATATAATGATACCATGAAATGTATTTAATGCATGTCAAATGTAATGTCATTTTTGTCTGAGATTAAAAAACAAACTTTAGCTGTATTCTGAATAGTCGATCGACGATTCTGAAACATTTAATTTAATTAGATTTTACTTAATGGCACCTGGGGCCCTAGACAAGTTGCATTCGCTCCGTAGCGATTCGATTCGCTAAAAATAAAATGTATGGGATTGACATATGCCTTCGCCAAATCACGTGATACTTCCCATACATTTATAACTATCGAACTTCGTTATCGTTATCGTTATGGCACTTTGTCTAGGGCCCCTTATCGTTTAATTTGGTTGGGTTTTACGGAAAAGGGTACAGCAGTTAAAATTTATTTTTCACTGTACCATCAAGGGAACAGCTAAAGGGTACACAGGAAAACAAGCGGCTTGGTTAGTCTCGCTTTGCTAGAATCTAGCTTGGCCTATACGAAAAAATAATCACTGTCCATTCACTGTCCTATTTGTCCTATACTTAACTGTCAAATTTGACATTTGGTTCCCGTGATGAATGAACGAAATTATTCATTGTTCTGTTATCTTTTTCAATGCCGTATCGTTGCCATGGTTTCCATAATAAAACAAATAATAGTTGTTATAAATATGGCCTTAAAAAAGTACATTCTTTTGTCTAACAGTGAGACAGACTCGAAAGAAATTTTTTATCTTGTCTCATGGCAGAATTGCATCTTCTAGGGCAGTTGCATAGTGCATTGAATTTTCAAGATAAATCTTCACTGTTTTGTCGGTATTCATTTCAATCTGGTTAGATTAATTTTCATAGAATTGTAATATAATATTTACTATAGTTTGATAATATTTATTATAGGCTTTGATTTGATGTTTTTTTTTTTTTGCTTTATTAGGTCCTAATTGGACTGTCATATCAGGATGCCCTGAGGGGCAGACAGCTACCGGTAAACCAGATTTCGAAAAAAACGTCATTTGGAGTCAACCTCTTGATCTTCACTATATTACTAAAGGAATTCAAGGTACGCAAATCAAAAAATCAGTTATTTTTTAGTGTAGGGGCTCTACCATAATAACCAATAGGTCTGAATAGGCACCCACTACTAGACTGTAATAATTTATCTATCTTTACATCCCTGTGTGTAAACCACATTAGGGTACCTAACTTAATCCACACTTATACATATAAATGTGAATGTCTATCCGTCGGTCTGTCTACCTTTTCACACCTGAACTACTCTACCAATCATTGTTAAATTGTGCATACTTTGTCAGGGACACATAAATGACGTAGGGTACCTTTCATTCAGAAAAAATTAATGTTCCCGAGGGATCTTATAGTATCTATATTATATTAGTAGTTTTTCTGTGTAATATTCTTAAAATAAAAAAAAGCTCTACACTGATGCATCCTCACTTTATCTGTAATTTGACAAGGCCATTGGATGAATGGTTATGGTGTTGGCCTTAACACTTGTTTGGTGGCAGTAATAATCCCCTTAAAATAACTGTATGTGGGCTGTTGTGTTTCGGTGAGTGAGTAAGGAATGCCAGAGCCCATTTCCTCAATCTCCACTGTGGCTGGCAGCACATTTGCAGTACCTGTGGACATGGGCGTAGCGAGGTACGGGCAAGGGGGCCCCCCTAGAAGAGTGGTTGTTCTGTTAAACTGTAATTTTTACGAGTTTCATAGCTTGCGACGCTTCTTATAAGATCTAAGAAAAGCAACTAACAGGCTTGAAGGCTGGCTTGTGAAATCCAACAATACGGGATGTGATCTCCAAGTCTAGCAAGAAATGGGTTTTCTGCAAAAAATAGAAGTCTTCGAACAATATGAGCGATAGCTCTTCTACGCGGAATGCAATTCTGAGAAAGGCGCTTTTAGCATTTTTTCTGCCAATAAAAATTGCAATTGTTATTAACAAATAACAAAAACAAAAAAGCCATTTAGATTTTTGATGATAACTCAAAAACTATAAATGATAGCGAAAAATCGCATTTTTTAAAATCATAATTGACTAAACAATAGAATGACAGATTGTTTTTTTCAAAAATATGAAACTAAACTATTAAAAAAAATCTTACCCACAATACTATTAAAAACAACGATGAAAACTATATAAGTAATCTAGGATTTTCTTTATCTGCCCCCCCCCCTTATATACAATCCTGGCTACGCCCATGCCTGTGGAGTTGCTTGTGTTATAGGTAACGATATCATAATACTAAGATCGTAAATGCCTTAATGATAAGTAATTTGTTTAATAAGCCAAATTTAATAAACACTAGCTGCTGCACGCGACTTCGCCCGCGTAACTTTGTAAATTATATACTAAAACCTTCCTCGAGAACCACTCTATCCATTGGTGCAAACAGCATGAAAATCGGTGCAGTAGTTTTTGAGTTAATTTTTGTACATTTCTAATTAATCATTACTTTAAATGTGAAATCTACTTTAACATTTTTCAGGTTGGCCAAAACTGATACTACAAATTAGTTGTCTTGATTTCATTGGACGCTCTTGGATTGTTGGCTACAGCTGCTGTAGTTTACCTACTGTTCCGGGACATCACATATTACAAGTGCCTTGTTGGGCGCCAACTGCCACTACACTTACAGATAAAATCCGACAATATTTCCTCGGTGGATCTCATCAGTTACTTCAAACCGATATTGTCAATCTGGGGACAGACAGGTTTGCAGATTAAATTTATTTCATTCTGGGTACAAAAAGTATCCTATATTTTAATCCAGGTAAAAAACTATCTGTGTGCCTTTCGTCCAAGTCTGTTCAGCTGTTTTTGCGTGATTGCGTAACAAATATTAAAACATACAAAATTAAATGGCTTTTTTTCAGATATAAATTAAATACCCAGTCGAAAGGTTGTATAAAACTCCAAATAGATATAATACTAAGGAATTTTGGACAATTTGGAGTAGAATATAAGTAAAAATGAAAATAATTACCTATCTCGCTTTCACTTTGTTATCTATAGTAATCCAATTTTGTGTAATGGACTTCATTCAAGAGAAATTACAAGAGAACAATGTTTCTGTCAATGGGAACATTACTTATGAAAGAAGACACACTATTGATATGAATAATGGACCTTATGCGTTGTTCTTAAGGACTGACGAGCTAATAGAGAATGTGACTTATACTAATGTGTCAATTCTTTCACCCCTTGAAGAAGAGTTCGTGACTACTACAGAAATGGAATTTCTCTATGATAATGTATCGATAACGGAGAACTATTTCACGACTGAATCAATTTACTTCACTAATGAATTTGAAAATATCACAGAACTCAATCTTTTCAACAAGAAGAATCATACAATTCAAAAACCTGTCAACACGCCAAAGTCGAGCTCTAGTCGTGACAAATGTAGTTGTAACTTATTGGTGAGAACATTTTTATAGTAAAAGATCCGAAGAGAGGTTAACAGACCTTCACCCATCTGTTTACCACACGAAAAGTATCTTTTATCAATAATTGTTATCTATGAGAAAATAAATCTCGTTCAAATTTCAAAACCTTGCAATAGTAATTCGAAGCTATAATTTTATAATTTGAAAATCAGAACAAGCAAAGAAGTGCGACAGAGAAGCACCTAAGGGTTACTATGCAGTGTAATAGAAAAGGACGCAACATAGCAGCTAGTCGCGATTTATTGTCTCCTATATATACAGTTCAATTAAAAAATACTAAGTGAGCCCTTGCATGCTTCGCTGTGGTTTTCTTTGACATTCAACGGTCAGCTGCTGCCATAACAACGGCTAACTGACACTTTAAATGTGACAGCGGTTATTGTTGGCGAGTTAGTTCTCGCTTTCGGCAGGTGGCAGATTATATTATTACGCAAAATATAGATGAGATCAATTTCACAATAGCAGATTGCATATTGTGTAAAAATTTCAAGTCAATCCGTCGGCTAGTTTTCGAGTGATTATTTTTATATGTAAAATAGTACGTATTCATCTGACATACAGATAGCTGAAGGATAAGTTCTCTTCGGAACTTAGATCACTATCACAATTTATTATTTTTCAAATAAATAAATAATAACATTATTGTATTTTTCCAGTACAAAGTTTGTGATGTCAATTGCTGTTGCGATAGTGACTGTACAGACATTCAAGTTGAATCTTTTCCACATTGTGTCCAAAATAGTCACATAAATAATATAGAAACCAATGAAAACGTGTGCTATTCTCTTTTTCAAAGAGCTGAAGGAAGACATACTTTACCTGGAGATTTGTTTTGTGTAGCCAAAACAAATATTCCTGACAAACGTGATAGAAATATTAAAAAGGTACAGTCTAAAGATAATAATCATCAGTTTCAAATTTTATATTTGAATATATATTTTTAAATGTTAGAAATAAAATGGCTCGTAAAATTATTTGATTTTTTTTTTGTAACCGTAAGCAGGGTTGTTTATGATTTTAAAACTATTATTATATATTTCAGTATGATACTTTAGATATGAAAACAATAAAAACTGAAAGTTTCATGTGGCACGCAACGGTTAAACAAAACTTGAGACACCAATTTACCAAGAAACTGTATGCTTATGGTGATCAAGTGTGGATGTTGTCAAATAATACAGTAAATTATATTGGTCAGTGAGTATTTACTTTTGTGTGGATTTTATTGTATTAGACTGTTTCTTTTAAATAGTTAATTTAATATTAAGTTAGCTGCTGCCTGGTTTTAAACTTAATATATATGACATTATCACCAGTATAGTGCTATGGCAATAAAATGAATTATTGGTACAACTCTATTCATTTGTGCAAGGGATTTTTGTGTAAACAAAATAATCTCAACATGTGGATTTTCAAACATTTTAGTATCTTTATTTTTAGATGTATCTATGTATAATCTATGTACAATTATTTATTTTTTTCAGATTTGCCTAGTCCAAAAGTGAACAATTATTGTTCTGGTAGAGAATCGATGAAATTTTTAAAGGACGAACACATTAAATGTATAGTTAGAATAAAAGACCTAGAGATGTTTCATGTGCTTAAAAACTCCGAGGATGCTTTTGTATTGAGCGTCACGGAAAAATCTTTCAATAACACTATTATGGTATAGTGTGAATTTTATTTCTTTTTTTTTAATACATAAAATTTAAACATTTTTTACCTAAAATTATAATTTTTACAGAATTGTACAACCGGTCACTGCACCAATTGGACAATATTCACTTGCGATGGAGTATACTGTAAAGTTTACAACAGGAGTTTACACGAGCCTATATGCACGGATAATATTTGCACAAATCTTGCACACAGAGTGGATTATTTATTCTACTGTTACGATAGGCAAATAGTAAATGTTACTGTGAAACTTTACCCTTTAAACATTTCCACTTCGATACCATTCATAACTCAAACGGTTACTGTAAAGTTTTATTTGACCAACAAAACTGATAATATTATCGAATTGAGTGGTAACCCTGGTTACATTCAAGGGTTGCCAGTTATTGTATCACACGCTAAGGGCAACTACACAGCAAACTTTTTCAATACTTCATCCAAAATTGATAGATATCTTTTAAAACCAGACAGGAGCGACGGTGTTTGCAAACTATTGAATAGTGCAGAAAATTATGTAAACTTCAATTCCAACGAAAGAGTAAAATGTCAATACGTTTATGAGAACAGTCTTTTAAACTATACGAACATTTGTGAAGAGTTAACGAAAGATTTGAGAAACATACTAAGATTAGACCTTGGTGCGGTCGTTTCTCCGTATGGTAACCCCAAGGATATACTCGATGAAGAGTGGAGAATTATGCGTATAGATGACTCTAATTTGGACAAATTAACATATGGAACAATCGATGAGAAACATTCAACAATCAATTGTTTTAATTTAATAACAAGGTCGTCAATTGTTTTTACATACGCCGATGTGAGCGAGGATTCGAGTAAAACCGAACATAAAATCTTATCGGCAGAAACATTTGTCACCAAAGAGAATAAATCTTTCAATATGGATGATATATCTGTGACAGTCACGTTTGAAGTTACGTTTGTTGATATCACTAAACCGCCCATATACGAGTTTGCTGGTAGTCCACATATAAATATACGTTTACCCAAGGACTTTTTCTTTCCATTCGATTCAAACGAGTCGGCTGCCATCCGTTACGATTGCAACTCGTGTGTATTGTTAGCAGTATCGTGTGTTTCGCTTGTGATTTTGTTAGCAAATAAAATAAACGATTTGTAATTGATATTATTTTTTTATTTCATCTCCGTAATAATTTAAATATTTCATTTAATTCTATTACTTATTAACTTGGCATTCGTCCATCAATGTCATAATGTTCTTGAATTTGGTGGCCTGAAAATTAAAAATTGAGTGTAAATCTTCGCGGCTTATCGCCATCCGGTAAGCAGATTCCTAAACTTACTTCAATGTAAAATATGTACATAATAATGCGATTTAGTACACATTCGTCAGATTCCGCTTTCGTCAGATCATTTTATTTTTCCGTATAGGTCAGAATTTTAAAACTTATGACGAAACCGCTTATGGTAATTACACATTCGTCAGATATCTAGTTGGACGAACCTTTCATAATATCTAATCTCGCATTCAATAGTCTTCATGCCTCTCCTAAATCGTTTTGTTGTAAACACTTACTTGAACAATAAGTGCCTGGCATTTTAACATTTTACATTTTGAAAACTAAATTTATTTTTGTGAAAATAGATGATGGTATTGTCTTTGTTAAAAGCAAAATATTTATTTAATTTAACTAGCTCGAAGTTATAAACGGATATGTACACTATTTGGTAGAAACTGACGTGTCATTATTGGTTTTCCACATTCGTCATTCATGACCAAAGCGAACTAAATTTTCATAAATTTCGATTTATGACGAAAGTGGAATCTGACGTATGTGTACTAAATCAATAATGCTGACGTTGACGGTATGGCACGGCCGGCATGGCAAAGTATTTTTCCTAGCCTAAATGAAAATGAGGATATTTATTTAATTAATCATTTTTTTAATATTCAATATTAGATCATCTGGTCTGTCCAAATTAATTCAAACTTTAGTTATTGTCTCAACTTTTCGTAGTATTATATCCAGCGCCGTCATGGTGAGCGAAAGGTGGCAAAGGGCGCTAAAAATCAATTGCGACAAATAAAATTTTGAGAACTGCGGTTTTTAAAACAAATCCTTCGCCGCGTCTGTTCGCGATAAACTCAAAAACTACTGCACCGATTTTCATGCTGTTTTCACCAATGGATAGAGTGATTCTCGAGGGAGGTTTTAGTACATACATAATTTACAAAGTTACGCGGGCGAAGTCGCGGGCAGCAGCTAGTTTAATATAAAACCAAAATAATATACGTGAAGTGAAAAGCGTCGACCAAAGGGCGCTGAATATATCTTTCTCTATCAAGTGAATCCGATGTGGGACATATCACTTACAAACAAAGTTATTTATAACTTAACAGGGTACCCGCTTTTGGTTATTGAATGAAACATATTTTAAAAAAAGAGAAGTTTTATTTTAGCAGCTTCTGGAACACTAAACAGTAGGTACATTCAAGAGAAGCTAATTCTATTTTTATATTATTTACAATATTTTTACATCAATAGAAGCTCAATCAAACATTCCACAAATAAAATTCTAGATATTTTATCTCAAGCTGTTATTTATATTAAAAATAGAATAGTTTTATAGAACGAATATATAAAATTAATTAAAGTCGATCAAAAAGGAGATGGAATTATCAGATTTGAATGAAAAGCATAAAGTCTAAAACGATTATGAGATATAAATTCTTGAATAATTGTACTTTCCAATTTTTAATTAACCATAACGAGGGGCTTCCTACTAATGAGTCAGTACGATTCTTCACAATAAGGCTTCTTATTCCATAAACGCTGAAAACCTATTCATAGTTTAAAGAGCGATCCGACATTTTATTTGGCATACGTTTTAGCATTATTCCTTACAGATTAATGCAGTTCCGCCCATACTTCCCTTAGCCCTGTATCTAACGACATAGCATAATATTGAATGTCCCCAAGTGTATTAACATCCATGTATTGTATATTATTATGTCTATGTCTTTTTATAACCGCTATATCCTCGTTGTCAAACCAAAATCTGCTATTTGCACTTACTTAAATGAAATTCCAACATTTTGAACTTGGTGAATAGTTCATTGCCTTATCTATCGTTTAGAAAAACTGCCAAGTGCTTATGCTACGACCTCTAAATAAAACATGTTATATGAAAAATAATTTCATTATTAAATTCAAATAAAATACTTTTTTTTTTAAATAAACCTGTCATACTGTGCAGTAGAACTACAAACAGTTCTATAGTAAAACTAATAGTAGAACTGTTTGGAACAACCCAAATTTTCCTTTTTTTTTTCATCTCTAATGGACCAAATACACGGTCAAACTAACTGGCGTGAAGCCAAAATTTGATCGTGAATGGTAAAAACTGATGGCTTGATGTCAAAAACTGTATGTAAAATTCGCGCCGTTGCCTCACGTCATTTTGTCGTCACGCCAAACGCTTGATCGTATATTTGGTCCATAAAGTAGGTATACTCTTTGCACATAGAATATTTTGATTTGACAAAGACGTTGTAACAAGTAGCAGACGAGTTATTATGTTTTTATATGAACGTGTGTAACGCGTATCATGGGGCTGATAACGAAGAGCTAACTAACCAAAGAGGTTTAAATCACTGCGTTCTTCTAAAGGTTAAAGGTAACTTGCTTCTTGTTTCCTGTACACCGAGTACACGAGGGTGTTTTGAAATGTAGATAGAAATAACTATTGTTATTAACAATAAATTTTGTAAATTGAAGATGAAACATAAGGCAACTTATGTTTCATCTTCAATTATGTTATTTGAAAATTTCTTCAAATGTAGAAACATATATCAAAAATTCACCTAGGGATCTCAAATTTTGATTTGAAAGAAAATTTTCATGGACATGTGCTACCATAAAAATGTTTTATGTAAGTAACACACAACAAATACCAATTACATATTGCATGCAATAAAAGTTTATGTAACATAAATCCTTTGATTTTACACTTCACTAATATGTATAGTATATTTTGGATTCATACTATACATTTTTTTTGAGTACATACTGTTGAAAATTAGCTACATGCATATACATATTCATTTCAGCCGTAGGACATCAGCTGCTGGACATTGGCCTCCTCCTCAATAATTTTGCACTAGGAGTGGTCAGAAGCAGCCTGGTTCTTATCACTTGGCCCTTATCAGGTCGTCTGTTCACCTTGTGGGTGGACGGTCCTACACTGCGCTTGCCGGTTGCCGGTCCTTGCCATCCACTCAAGAACCTTCCGGCCCCAGCGACCTAATGCTCTATATATACTATTTCTATTGTCTGAGCTTTCTTACGAGGCCCATAGTATCACGTTTCAACGTCATTTATGTCATCGCTGGCAACACAATCATACATCATACAAAATATACATATACGATCTCGTGCCTTTGATTCTTTTTACATCATGTATGTACGTAAATATATCTTCTTTTACACCTACACAGTTAGGTCTGATTATTATTGAATGGACCGAATGTATGATTCCGAGCCGATTGCAAATTTTTGAAAATCCCTCCAAGCAGGATTACCCTCTACCTAATAGAACGCAAGTGATTCTAATCTCTAAGGAACTGATTTTACAACATATTCTATAGATATATATATAAGGTGAAATACATACAGCTCTTGAAATTTCTCATACAAAGTATGTATTAGAGCGACACATCTAGCGATGGCTTGTGGACTCGACAATCTTGTTTGTGCATACTAATAGTTAAAAATAAATTTATCTACATTCTTTCCGTACATGTGAAATACGGTTTTATACGAACCTATATTAAAAAAAAAAAAAAAAAACAATTCTAAGAAAAACAACATAACAGTTAAATTGAAAGTATACGAAACACAAGTGGACAAATGGCGTCCAACCAAATGAGACCGCAGACTCTACCATCGCATAGTTGGCTGAAGCTGTATGTATTGTGAGTGGATGTGTGACGCACCTATGCGACGTAGGTGTAGACCTTGCGATCGTCGGGAGTGCGCGCCAAGTACTCTCGCTCGATGAGTCCCTCGATGCGCTTCTTGATCACTACGGGCGACGGCAGGAAGCGCGCGCGCAGCTGCTCCGTCACCTCCGCCACCAGTAGCGTGTGCTGAAGTCACAACACACACCACTTTAACGCTCTATTCTAAGAACCATTATGAATAGAGAAATTGACAACTCTCTAGCTAGAAAGAGATAAAGCGATCGTGCGGCCAATACCCTATCTCTTTCCTCTCTCTATGTAGTAACTTAGAGGACCAATAAAAATTCTAGAAAACACAAATAAGTACTGGCTACACGATTAAATGGCTACACGGCATTTACCGTTCGTATTGTTATTTCAAGAAGCAATGGTAATAATGTGCTTACGGCCATTTTCTTGCGCGCCTTCATGATGCGCACGATGGCCGCCTCAATCTCGTGTTTGCGGTCCTCGTCCACTTTGTTGCGAGTCTCGCGACGCTCCGGCTCCGACTCGCCCTTCGCCGCCACTGTTTGAATCTTCACTCTGACCACACAAAACCAGTATTAGTATAAATAGGAAAATTTGCTCAAATTGTTTCAAATTAATACCAATCGAAACTAGAAATGGTCGATTTTCCATTCTATTAATTAATACCTGTGCAATTTGGACGTGAATGCATCGTTGACGAAAAACTGGTGTGATGGTTCAATCTCCTTAGTTTTGGGATGTTTGATCAGAACTCGCTGTGTCGGCTTTCCCATGGCCAGCGACTGTAAAGCTCGAACTAAATCTTTCTCCGGGACATCAGTTTCATTCAGGATTTCCTGAAATTAGGTTTGAAAAATTTATTCTTAAAAATGAACTTTATGTGGCTTACTTATAACAAGAATTTAATAAAATAAATTTTTCTATTTAAAAAATTTATAAGCAAGTGATTTTTTTTTGTATTATATCTAAAAAAAAGTTACTACGAGTTGTTAATGAGCGCTCTTATATGTAAGACGTCACTAATCGCCCGTCTGCCGTATCGTGACGTATGCGTTAATAAATTAATATATCGGTTGCGTGAAATATTAAAACTCACTGCTTGTAACTTCGGCAATATTAGGCATATTTAAATAATTAAAAAGTTCTGTACTCAATATGTTAACGGCAATATGCTCTAAATGTAACAAAATTAAGAAACATTTTGAGGGAGACTTCCTAATTGTAAACGAAACACAGGGCCCAAGATGACACTAACCTCGTAAGTGAGTCGCTCCCGCTTGTTGAAGAGCAAGAGCACGCACATCTGGAAGGTGGAGACCTGAATGATGTGGCGCCGGGGCGCGGGCGGGGCGGGCGGGGCGGGCGGGGCGGGCGCGGCGGCGGGCGGCGAGCGGGGCGGGGAGGACGAGCCGCCCGCGCGGAACGTCGCGTGCAGGTCCGCGCTGCCCAGTTGCGGCTGTAGCGACAGCTGCCGCCCGGAGTGCTTCGCCAGGTAGAAGCTGCCGACCACACAAGACTTACAAACGTTTCCCGACCCGGATGGAACAATTTTTTCAGCCCAATTCAGCCTTTGTCTGTGGACTAGTGGACTGTTGCTAATGTTGATGTTAATGTTGTTGTGGACTAGTGAGTCCACATCTCAAAATGTCCACTAGTCGCTACGGCACTTAGAGATTATGCGCATAATTTTAAATCAGAAACTTACATTACGCAATTGTAAAAATACGTTAATACTTTTAAAGTTGGTTATAATAATAATTGACGCCTATATGGTTTATATATGACTCCTCAAAACGAGTTAAACTCGTTTAAACGCAATAGTCTCACCTCCGGAAGACTTCGAATGCACTTCTTGGCGCTGTTGGGATGTTGCATTTGGGCGTCGCACTTTGCGTGGGCCAGAAACCGGTGGTCAACACCCGAACGGACAGGTCCACCCCGTGCAAGTTGGTCTGTCAACAACATTAACATTTAACATTTCCACCACAGCGATGGCCACCGCTTCCAAAGACTCACAATCTTCATTGCAATGAAGAGGAATCTATGAACCTGTGGACTGTGAAACTATGTATTTGTATATTCACCCCGGCAGACAGCACATGCTCTTTAAACTCTTCCATGATTGTGTTGGATACTGTCATGTCTTTGAACATGCCTTCGAGCTTCGATGTAAACTGGCAACCGCATTCAGTCTGAAATTTAGATTCATTTCATTAAATTTATGTTTATCTGTTACATTTCATTATTATGACTAGGTGTGGTAGGAAGGCTGACGATCGATCCACTAGATGGTAGATAATACCAATATTTCAAACAAACTTTACAAAATAGTCTCTGCCACCTTGAAGTTCATAGTGTGGAAGACAAAAATGCCCGACATTTTATTTTAATGAATTTGACAGAAATATTAAGGTGAAGTAAAAAGTTTTAAGCGTTTTTCGTTAGATGGTAAGTTATATGTTACAATATATGGATAGCATCTTGTCATTCTATACTGCAACACAATTAAAATACCGTGCATTTACCAAGTGCATAGAACTAAAGATGTCTAATATTTGATACGGTCACTATAAATGTTAATACGTAATTGATTGAATAACAATTTATAATGAAATTATTAAATATGTACTTACTAAACCGTAGACACTAACTAAAATAACTGACTTGGCTTTACATGAGATATACAACTTTTTGTAGTGGAAGATATTTTATACATATTTTTTTTTTGATGCGATTAAAATTCTAATAGTTGTTTAACTACTTTACAAATTCGTAATATAAAACCCTGCTTAAAGTCTCAACATTGTCTGCAAAATTGTTTACTAGTTTTTAAACATTGTTGTGTTCATCCGATATGCAACCTTACTTATAGTTTTTTTTTTTAAATTGAATAATTATGAAAAAATATTGGAATTTATCTCATTTTCAGACTGCAATAAAAAAAAAAGTTGCGTATCGGCGACTATAAGAACTTCAAATATCTTAAAAAGTAGACAAATACCCAAGACTTTAAGCTAGATTTTAGTAATAAATTCGCGAAATGAAACTTCACTCACAAGATAAACAATGTCCTTGGGTATTGGTAAAGAATTTTGCAGAAATGTGTGGATGGAGGGTGGAGTGGAGATGGCGGGGTGCGGGAAAAATCATGCAGAATTCTCTATTTGCGATACATCTCCGATAATACAGTGGAAGTCACGCGGCTCCACGTCTTTTAACAAACCTTCCCTCTGGTGAAACCAAACAATTCAACTTAGTAACCAATATTATGTATTAAAAAAACCCTCAAAATAAGTTCAGTCATATTGGGTGTCCACAGATGAATGCCCGTATTTATAAAATTCTCTTGCAAATTTAAAAAGTAACCCTTCCAAACAGATGTAGGTTCATCAAAACAAAATTAACATGATCAAAGTGGGCATGATGCTAAATGCTAAATATAATGCTACTAGCGATTCACCCCGGTTTCGCATGGATGTAATTTTTAAATAATATAGAAAATAAAAAGTGCACAACAAGAAATGAGTGTTGTTTACTTTATAACGTTTATTTATCTTGAAATTATATAAGGAAACCTTTCTCGTGTATCCTTTTTCTAATGAAAACCGTATCAAAATAAATTTTTTGGTTCACGGACAGCGACTTCAATACATGGACAAGTTGCATTAGCGATTAATTATTTGAATATAATTTTTACCTTAAGTTTGGAGATCATGTTTTTCTCGGAATCGTCAGAGACAGATTTGTTGAGCAACAGTCGCTTGGCGAGGTGCTGCTTGTAATATCGCTCGAAGACATCCTTCTCCTGCAGGAATCGGAAAAGCACCATCGTCTTGTCCAGTACCGCTTCTATCTCTTGTTCACTCATCTACACAGTCATACACATTCACACATGAGAAACATTACTTTCAAAAGGATAGGATATCAAAAACACAGGCACACGTTCAACTTACCCCCTTTTCTCCTTTTTTAAGTTTTCCGTCAATGAACAACGACAAAAACTCGGGCGACTTGTTGTTTAAATTGAGGAAATATTCGAAATCCGATGCAATCATATGTTTAAATATTTTATCGTTATTGAACGAATTGTGAAGGAAGTGGTCAAATCTATCCTTGAGATCGAGGAGATTCTGGAAAGAAGATTGTCCAATTAGAAAGTTTCATAATGGGAGCGGTGGTGCTGCTTTTACCACCGCTTGTTGTTAAAATAATAATATTGTCATTCCGATTAAAATATAGTATAGGAAGTAAATATCAATTGACATGACTGTGACCAGGCAACCCCTAGCTTACGAATCTCCGCCACCCAAGTGCACAACTCAAACTGTTCAGTGTATGTACTTGCAGTTTCTGTAGTGAACAGTTTTTCCAAGCATTATGTCGAACCTTTTAACTATGAATAGGAAAAGAGTTGTTCGACAGTTATTAGGAGTTAAAATAGATGATGTATTCATATTAATGCTCATGCCTCTGGAAAAGATTTATTCTCTTTCGACTCAATTTTTTCCATGGTGAGGAGTAAAGAAGAATTATTAACTAATTCTATCAGTATATAACTCATCCTCCTGAGAAGAAAACGCCGCTATTTTTGTGTGCTTTTTTTGGATGCGACGCGCGACCGCACTGCGTCCGGTGCGACATCAAGCGACTCTCCGGCTAAGCCCCACCGGCTCATCTCGAATACGTCAGTGTTTATATTAATTCATACGAAATAGTGAGTTGCGGTCGCCAAGATCCGAAGTGCAACTTAAGAGAGAAGTAAGGCAATATACCTGCACGAAGGCGATGGCGTTGGTGTTGTGGTGTGTGTCGGTGACGAGCGCGCGGCCCTGCTCGCGCAGATGCGCCGACACCGCGTCGGCCACGGTGCGCAGACCGTCGGCCACTCGCGCGAGTAGCTTGTAGACGCAGGCGAGCTCGAGCGTGCGCGTGTGCATCAGCATGTGCACCACGCCCGAGTTCTCCATCTCCACGATGGTCTTCATGTGGCGCTCGATAAGTTCCTGCTCGAGCACGGCCACGACGCGCGGCTCCGTGGTCTCGTCGAGGTAGTGGCGCGCGCGCTCCGCTTCCTCACCGATGCGAGCCTCCACGCGCCCTATGTACACCGCCGCGCTGTTCTCCGCCAGGAACTTCTGAGATTCCATCTGCATGCATCATAACTTATTATTATCATCTTATAATAAAATTTATATTAGTTGACAATTGTTGAGAGATCAAGACACGACATTGTGCCTTTACCTCCCAACAATTAAAACTGAAGAAGTAATGAAAAATACAGTAACCCTTTTTTTATATACTGTTAATTCTAATGCACATTAGTTTATTTGTGATTTGTCAAATATAACCATTAAGTGAAGTGGAACACAATTAACCTGCCAGGTATTGTATCGTTCACTTAGCGCCTGTTTCACAAACGTCATGTAGGCCAAACTGTCATTTAAGTTCACCGGTAACCGGGGATAATGGAGCTGATATACCTTTGTTTGTACGGTAAACGTTCCAAATATTAAATAGAAAATAATAAAAAAAATCGGCTATCGAATGATGCAGTAAACCGAGCGCATAATTCAATATAACAGAAAATGATTTGTAAGTAACTAATCAGCTCTTTACATGTAGTTTGTGAAAGAGGCCCTTATACTCGTTCATTGGTGTAAAAGTAAAAATACACGACTAGTTATGTTTGTACAAATATGACAAAATACAAATTCTAGTGAAATTACCCTGTAGAATTCAGCGGACTGGTGCAAAAATGGTTTCTCAAAGTCCTCCTCGTAGACTTGTCTGGAATTGATCCCGAGCACCATGAGCATTTGACACGCATTGCGGATGGCGAGCCGGTCCACCACCTCCCCTCGCCGCTCACGTGCCACTAGCTCCAACAGGGTCTGACGGAGGTGGTCCCGAATGCATCCATACCGGACCACCTTCACAAAAACCAGTATCCTTGTTCATCCACCGTAATAAATAAGTGATAATGCAGTTAAAGCCACAACCACATAGATCTTATTTAAAGAATTTCGTTGATAATGGGTGGTTTGGTGGTCTGACACTTCTGAGAGTAATTTTTCTGAGAGAAATTTGTAATAATTTCAGAGAGTAATTCTGAGATAAACTGCTAAAACACAACCAACTTCGGAAGGGATGAAAGTGCGCGGCCGATTCTGATTTAGGAAGTAATCAGGGAAGTTATAACATTCTAATAACCTTGAATCATGGATCATGTCATGATTTTTATAGGCTTACACTAAACCAAAGACTAACTAAACTTGTACTAACTAAACTTAAAGATGTCAATAAAATTTGAATCAGAGTGTATGTGGATTCTATTATGTTGTATGCAACAGAGCTTCACCAAGCAACAATAGAAGAACTTGTGTCATGTGAAGAAAATTGGTGGTTAGTGGACATACCTATTAAATGTGCTTGGACCAGCCAGTTTGCCTTTAGTTGGCTTGGTTTGCCTTTTTTATGTTTCAGCATTTGGAATACCTTATTTTTTTTTTATTAAAAGTAAAAATCGAGGAACAAAATATTTTCAAGGCTTTGTTTATTGGCAAAAGTAGCACTTCCTTCTCCAAAATGAGCAATGAGTGAGTGTACTAATTAAGATGGCACACTGTATCTGTGTCCATAGAAATGGCATGCAGCCAAAATCTCTTTCGATTACCGATAATAGACCTTTCAATTAAATAATAGCTTGACTGTACATACATACCTGATCTCTGAATATAATAAGACCAAGGTTGTAAACATTGTCCACTTCGTTTTGTTGAACATATACCCTGTCCATGTACATCAAAATGTCTCGTATCATGACCATGCTTGTTTGGTGATCGGTCCAGGCATTATTCAAAGTTTGAAGAAACCCATTGTGCAGTGAGTGAAGTACATCTTCTCTAACCTAAAAAAGAAATTTAATTATTTGATTTCTTTAAATAATATGTTTCATTAAGATAATATAAAAAATAGGCTGTAAGTGAACATGGCCGTGTATTTTATGTGAATATGTGTAGGTTACAAGTAATATTTTCTTAAAGCATATTATATAAATATAATATATCATATTAGTAGCATGTCTTTTAGGTTGTCTGTCTATCTGGTTGCAGGCCATTCCGCATTTATTCACCAATTTGTGGTCTCCACTTTAGAACTCGTCTACCATATTAGTGACAGATGTGCCCAGCCCATTGACACTTCTACCTGTCAATTATGTCAGCTCGGCTGTCAGGAACTTTGGTTCTTTGGTGAATTTCAAAATTTCGGATCTGGATATAATTAGACTAACCTTTGTTTCAAGATGATGGGTAACTACTTCCTTGAGACCTGTATACAGCCTCTCACCATGTTTGTGAAGAACCATAGTGTACGCATTTCGATACAGTTCTTCGAAAGAGAGACCAGAATTGTTTTTCTTTTGTATTTCTTGTATTGCATTTTTAAGTAATGACCATATGCTCTCCACATATTTTTCATCCATAGTCATCTGAAAATAAAAATCATGTAAAATGACAACTATGACATATTTGCAATATTGCTAGCTGCCAACATTTTTACCTGTTCTCTACTTTTCATGTTAAATATAGATTCTCACATTAACTACTAAATTAATAATATGTTTTATTCTATTTTGAGCAACTTAAAAAAAGTTCACTTTATTGACTAATGTCAGTTTCAATGTAAATTTTGTAACATTGATTAATAAAATTGTTATAGTATGTATTTCATTTTTAGATACAAAATAAATCACAAAATTACCACAATAATAACATCATTGCATAAATGCATAGAAAAAATAACATTTCTTTATACTCTATATATTCTTTATATTCTATATACTCTCATATCTGTAAAATCTGCTATCTAGAATATGTAAAATGATGATTGTAAACATAATTAAAATTTAATGTCACAATGTAATGTTATTAATGAAAATTGAACTTTATTTAAATTTAAAACAAGTTATCAGCTTAATAAATATTGTTTGTAAGATTTAGTATTACTTATTTGTTACATGAAATTCCTAGGATAAAAACAAGAAATACCCATGTATCTGGATGCATTTGATAATAGGGTTTTGAATAATTCCACACTTGAAATTTTGTGGTCATCCTCGCTCTTCTTGTTAAACCATTATTATATAAAATAAAAACATTAAGAAATCTATAAAAAATCACAAATGGACAATAAAATAATAAAAGTGTTTGATTAATTTTCATTAATGTCAAAATATTTATGACATTAATTCTATTTTTAAAAATGTTATACACCAAATAGTTCAGAACAAGTTTACAAAAAATAAGATTGAAGCAAAATAATTTTATATAGGTTAAGTAATAAGTAAACTATAAATTTAATTTTAAAAATTATGGGAGAAAAATTGTAAAATGACACAACATAAAAAAATTAATATTTTGTACAAGTAATGTTTCTTATACTATAGTTTCATTAATATAAGAAATATTTGTTTTGTTTGAAATCTGACGTGATCGAGACGTTCTTAGCTATAGTTCATGAAGATCTGTTCAGGCATTTGAAGATCATCAGCGCATTTCCTAGTTGACGAAGGTATTTCACAGACTTCCATTGCACATGTTGATTGTTGTGAAATTTAGTATACTGTTACTTCGGTGGTATTTCCATGACATAGTAACCTTGATCTGATGCTGCAGCATCAAGTAATCTGCAGGACACCCAACTCCTCAACAACTCACAGCAAATATAGTGTGTTTAGGCTCAATAGAAAGTCTAGGTTAGTTTATAATTACAATGAACTCTTATAAGAAATATTAGACACTTTTTTCATATATACAAAAAATACCTACGAAATATTGTTATGCTGTATTTTCAAGTTTGTGTTTGCTGTCATATAGATACATGGCTACTTCACCAACTATTATACTTAATCACATTACACGTATTGTTTTATAGTTGTGATGAAAATGAAAATAAAACAATAGATAGATACTTACAGGAAAAGCCCTGATCCTCATTTTGCCCGATTTATCTTTAGGTAACGTGTTTTTCATCATAGTGGCTGCTGTCTTTTATAAGAAAATATCAAGAAACAAATATAGGATTCGATCCCTCAATTCTATTTACAATAGCAAAATTTCTTCATTGTTACACTCATTAACATCTATAAAACAAAAATTAATTTAGTTGCAAAGCAAACGTCATTCAAAGAATTTTTTTCAATCCTTTTCTACGCGATGACTTTATAATAACCCCATCCGTACATACCTAAAAATTGTGATGTTCGTTGTAACAATTGCAAAGTCTTGAAATATATATAGATTTTATTCGAATTTTACAAATAAAAAGCTATTTTGAAGGATTTTGGTCATCATAATATCATCAATAAGTAAATAGGTATTTTTAATATCCCTGACACAGAATGTAATAATTTAAACAACCATTCTGATCTATGTAATAGTTTGCACAGATAATATCTGTTGTACGGAGACACAGAATAGCGGAGACACATAGTCAAAAAATAGAATGGTAGAAGTATGTAGATTATATCGTATCGTAGATCTATGAAAAATAGAGATTTCTATATTTCTGGTTCATCTATATATGGCGTTTATGTATTTCTCGAGCGTAAAGAATTAGACTCCACATAAAATAGCACACGTGCTTTAGTTTTAGGTAACAGATAACATCTTTTAAGGTGGTGGAACTGCTGTCAGACCTACTTTCAAATTTATATTTCCTATTTAAAGTGGATAATATAATCATAACCAGCATTCTTCTATTCTAATCAAATGAATTAAACAATAAAATAATAACAAAACATTATTTTATTATATTCTATTCTTTATTATTAAAAGTTAGCTAAGCTACGATAAGTTTGATTAACATTAAGTGAAAAGAAAGTAAAGAAAATACTGTTGGCTGAGGGAGACCGATCGAAAAGAACCTAGCATTAACCAGAAGAACTAGAGTTTAGGGTAACAGACGAACAGACTCCTATTTCCCGCATCACCAAAGCAGAAATGTCTTCGTGTGCTTTTACAAGTATGTGCGTTTTTAGTTTCATTGAAAAATTTATCTATGGATAACTATATCACATAATAGTCTATGACCAATATTTTAATGTGCAATGACAGCTGCCATTGTCAACTGTCAATTCATTCAAATCGAGATCGAGAATCGAGTTGTGAGTGTGAGAATATGGAATAGGGACGGCCGCCGGGAAATGAAATTAATATACTGTGGCCGGGCGCCACGCCACGCCATGTTGTGACGTTCTTACTTACTAGACTAGTACGATCAGCAATAAAAGAAAAACATAAGTATTTATTTAAATACTTAAAACAAAATTTGATATGAATTTCCAATTTTAAAAAAACAACCATAATGGCCGGTTCTTTATAATGTACTAGCGACTCACTCCCGGCTTTGCCCGGGATGTAGAGATTAAAGTTGTAATGAAATATGGAAATAAATGGTTACTGTCATCGTAGATAGAGATAGAGATATGCCACGCGGAGTATTCTTTAGGGTTTTAGAAGAACTATAATTCTGTAGTTACAAACATCATATTTGTTTCTCTGAAAGTTTAGATAGGTACGTAAGCCTCGGGTTTGATTCCCGGCAGGATCAACCTTAGAAATAAAATTTTCAAAGTTGGCTCTGTACCGTCTGGATGATACGTTCGCATCCCATTTCCCATAGCAGGATACAACATCCGAGAGTATGAGTAAGTATGTATGCATCTTCATCTCTGTGACGACACGACAGTGGCGCCGCTACATTTTTATATTTGTATGATTTTTAGATGATTCCTCGGGAACACTTTTTTTTATGAAAAGTACCTACTCTGCATCCCTGACATCGTGCATATAAAATTTCATGATGATCGGTTGATTAGTTAAGGCGTGAAATATAGATAAGTTAAGCGTGAATAAGGCGAATATAGAGTCAGCCTGCTGGCCGAGTTTTAAATAAAAAATATTACTTTAATCACATATTATTTAGGTAATACTAGTTCTAATTATATACTTAAATTATATCCTAAATCTATAAAATGTGTTCTAAAACTTTATAATAAATAAATAATAAGTGTAACAACGAGTTTTGTCTACGACCACGTAACAAAATTCTTATGTATATGTGATAAATCATAAAACTGGTACCAGAAGCCACATATTATAATTTTCTATTAGACAAACATAAAAATGGTGCATTTTTTCTAGGCATAAGAATAATTATTTGGCCACGGTTTTAATTGCTTTGGCGAGTTTTACATACATATTAAAAAAGTTTTTCTTGTTTTTGCAAGTTATAATGATAAATAATGTGGCGTTTCTAAGAACAATTTATTTCTAATGTCTTCTCAGTGTTGCCTCATTCTGTATACATTGCCAAACTTTCAAATATTGCATCGGAAAACCACAACTTTTCCGATAGCTGTTTTGCCTTTCTTACTAAAATTTGTTGCAGCAATTTATGTCTGGCGTCTCAAACCACGAGGATCAGATATGCAAATTTTCTTATTTCAGATTGGCGCAACACTACAATGAAGAGTAAGCAACAACTAATACCGCAGTATTTATGTGGGCTGTTTCAAGACGTTTCTCTACAGTCCTTTGTTAGTCCTGACTGAAGCCATATTCTGTAGCATTGTGTATTAATTCATTTGTCTTAATTTCGAATTAATTCGAATTGGGAAAATGTTTCTTAAATATACTTAAATAACTTCGGTGTATGTTGCTTGTGGAATTGTAAAGAGGCTAAAAAGAGCACGTACTAAAATCAATGCTGCACTAAAGAGTCTGTATAAGGTCTGTATCTTAATTAGGAGGTGCATTGATTTTAAGCAGCAGACTGCGGGAAATGTAGTACATGTAGGACCCTCTCCCACATTAAGGCCTGGTCTATAATGTCAGTATTCAAAAACGGACTGGTATCTTCGATGACTATTTCGAACTATTCAATTTAAGAATTTAATTTTAACATAGGCTCAATAGTCCGAAGGTCCGAAGCATATATTATGTACAAACAAAAATCCAACGCTTGGCAAAAGTATAATGTCAGGCGTTATATCTTAGAGAACTGCGGCATATACTTATGTCGATTCTCATAAAGATCCCCTGGGGGATTCAGTTAGGGGTTCCTGGTGGACTTACCCCTTTTATCTGATTATCTTACATTTGTATTTAATCAGAGTCCAAAAACTATTTTGTATACAGAATATTTTCAATTTGCTCGCTCTTTGTACACTTTAAAAGAGATCGCTCGAGGCAGAACGATGATTTATTTGTCACCCAGATTGTACAAGCTATCTCATATGTTTTCGTTTTCATTACACGGGCTAAAATGTGAGTTGAAATCGCGACTTGAGGGTAGAACTTAAGTTAGGTATATATTATGTTGATTGAGAGAACGGTAGGAAAGATCGAGAGGTATAAACTCGCAATTCTGTCATCACTTTGATCACTCATCACACAGTCTTGAAATTTTCCCAATACATAAAAAGTAATACATCAAAGTAGATAAAAAATACTTTTTCGAATTTAATATCTCACACAATTAGAGTTTCATAATTGCAAAAAGAATATCTGATACTAGCTGGTGCCCGCGACTTCGTCCGCGTTGAAAAATGGAAGATATAACGTCTGATAAAATATGTAAAGTAATATAACGCCTGACATACATTGACATTATACTTTTCACAACAGTTGAATCTTTATTTTTAGATAGCTATTGCCCGCGGCTTCGCCCGCGTGGAATATTTAGCCTATGTCAATCCTGAAATTCTATTCTAACTATTGGTATTGATGAGCTGTTGAAGAATATACCTCCTACATACAAATTTTACATTTTTATAATATTAGCTAGCATACCTAGAGGTTGTGAGATTTTTGCTTAATGTCACTAATAATCACCAGGATAAAACCTTTATATTTATAGGTTTTAACGAATCTTTTTCAGTTCCAGTGACTGTGGACTGTATTAATATTCTCTTGTAGCTTTCCACTGCTTTTGTGAAAAAAAAATGATTGACACAAACAAAAAAGTATTAACACAAAGATCTATAATTATTTCCTATTGACTCTATTCCTATAAATAAAATTACTGAAGAAATGCAAATAAAAAAATCGAATAGTTTAATAAATATTAAGATTGTCAACCTTATTAGGTATTTATTAAATAACATACTATATATAAGTACACATTTTACCGTATCCCCGTGCTTGGTTGGTAAATATTAAGGAAAATGTACCTCAATGAATAAGTATTCACAGAATCTATATTAGTGTCTATTTACAACTGAACTTGGTAAACACGCAAAGTCAATTTTAATCAAACTTTTGAAAATAAGACGTGAAATACTTGCTAGGATCTATTTATCGAATTCATATTAGAAAGTTTGATCACAAATAATATAGAAAACGTTTTTAACACTGGTTTAAAGCATTCAAACCTTATTTAGCCTTTTTTACCTTGGCATAAAGTATTATCTTAGCGAACCGCCCCGGCTTTGCACTGATGCAATATGTCTACCATATTATATACACAAACCTTCGTCGTATTTACTAGTGAAGACCATATAAAAATCCGTTGCGTGGTTTAGGAAAAGTTAGTTGAGAAACAGACAGATAATAGCGCTTTATTATATAACTAGCTGGCGCCCGCGACTTCGTCCTCGTTGAAAAAGAAAAAAGTAGCCTATCCTGTGTCCCGTACGTCTAAATGTTTAACATACATACATACATACATACATACATACATACATACATACATACGTACATACATACATACATACATACATACATACATACATACATACATACATACATACATACATACATACAGAAAAAAATTCTAAAAATCGTTAATTTAGTTTCAGTATCATGTATAGAGCCTATAAACACGATATCTCTGAAAACAAAGTAACTTACTCCATGACCAACCCTTACAGATTTATTATTAGTATTAATTGATGAGTAGCTGGTGTTCAATACAAAATAACGCCCCACGTCTTCATCGCTGTGAGAGTGGCGTCCAATTTTTTTTTATTTTTAGACGATCCCTCGGCTATCCAGATATCCAGGTAATAAAATATCTGTGCTCCAAATTTCATCCAAATACGTTTAATAGTTTTTAAGTGAAAGAGTAACAAACTTAGATATATCCATCCTCACAAACTTTCGCTGTATTAGTAGGATTAGACTGACGTGCCCAGCTTCGCCCGGGAGCAATTGGCGGGATCAGTTTACACAATATCTGGAATTCCAATGGTGAAAGAATTTTTTAAATAGGCGTACCTTCAATATACGTATGAACAAACGTACAAATTCTACCATCAGTCTTTACTATATTAGCATAGTTAATTTATAGATATCTATAGATAACTATACGGTTAAAATAACTAACGGTTTAAATAACTAATGTTAGTTTATTTTTAGTATGATTAATGTGAAACCAATTGGATGAATATTTGGAGGTTTCGACGCGCTCCTGAAAAGGTAAGTACGAACTTTCTTGTTCAGTTCAGTGCTTACGAAGGCGAGCTTTTGTTCGGACGTTATGTAATCGGCGCCGCGCGTCTCTCTCGTCACAAAGCGAAATTACTACGAAGCTTACTCAAGTATCAGTGGTTCTAATGTACTACGATAAGTGGATTCGCCTAACTTAAGTGGCTCTTAATTTAGTAAAGGATTCACACATTTTTGTTCATTAAATTTGGAGTGATTTGAAAATGTTAATAAAGTTTTAAAAACTATTGGATCTTCATATAAAAGGTAAGAAAAAAATTACAGACTTTACTAAGTACTAAGTATTTTTCAGTGTATTAATGATTTAGAGTAGTTATCAATGGAGATAACTTTACAATATATTTATAGTAATTTTTTCAAAATATTTGTTATGATAGAAATTTTCTGAACACACAAATTACTCATGATAAATTATATATAGTTAGTATGATTGTAGTACTTTGTTTTCGTTTTTAAATAATATGAATTAATTTTTTTTTTCAAACTTTAAATTTACACTGGGTACCTATAATTAGGTAAGTTTGGATTTTTTCTGCACCTTCAAAAGCCTAATTAACACGTACGTAATATAATAAGCGCCTCTTTCACAAACGTCAAGTAGGCTAAACCGTCACTTAAAGTCACCTGTCACCGGGAATAATTTAGCTGATATATCTTTGTTTGTACGGTAAACGTCCCAAATATTAAATAGAAAATAATAATAAAAAATCGCCTATCGAATGACGCAGTAAACCGTGTGCATAATTCAATAAAATAGAAAATTATTTCTAAAAGTAACTAATCAACACTTTAATTTTAGTTTGTGAAAAAGGCCCTAAGATTACCACCAACTGCCTGATAGTATTTGTTCGGCGCTAATTAATTATATTTATTATACAAATTTTTAATTTTAATTTGAAAATGTTTACTTTTTAGGAATTTAATTTGTAGGTATTTGAAAACATATTTTATATTTTTTAAAGGGAGTATACTTATACCAATTCGTTACTTTATGCATCTGTTTAATATATATAATATTTTACTTGTATTTAATTTTTTAAGATATTTGGTTTTGTTACAATTCATATTTTGATTACAATAAGAGACGCACTGTTTTTTTTTTTAATTTTGTTAATATAGTGAAAACCAAATGGCTTCTTTTCCGACGGTTTAATTTTTTAATATTAAAAAATATGAATAGCATAGGTATTTAGGTATGTAGACTCTAAATACTTTAAATATTTTGTACCTTTTGTAGACGTATGTGAGTTCCAATTTTATTTGGCATTTCAATTTGGCTTATCGCGATTTTCCCTTCTTTTATACTTCAAATTGTTACAGACGAAATGGATATAATGTAAAGGGGTGATAAAAATGTTAAACCTTTTCTAAATTATCATGTACTAGCTGCTGCATGCGACTTCGCCCGCGTAACTTTGTAAATTATATACTAAAATCTTCCTCTAGAACCACTCTATCCATTGGTGAAAATAGGATGAAAATCGGTGCAGTTGTTTTTGAGTTTGCGAACAGACAGATAGACAGACACAAGCGATGGAGGACTTTGTTTTATAATATGTAAGGAAGGATTATACTTATAGAGAAACAAAATTGTCTGTATTTTTGTATGTCTTGCATTTTGACGAGGCCTTCATGACCTTTGAAATGTGTATTATTATAGTCATAAATAAAAATGGTCATGTTTAGGTTATTTTTGTATCAGTTAGCGCCTCTTTCACAAACGTCAAGTAGGCCAAACTGTCATTTAGTCACCGGTAACCGGGAATAATGGAGCTGATATACCTTTGTTTGTACGGTAAACGTCCCAAACATTAAATAGAAAATAATAAAAAAAAATCGGCTATCGACTGATGCAGTAAACCGAGTGCATAATTCAATATAACAGAAAATAATTTCTAAAAGTAACTAATCTACACTTTACATGTAGTCTGTGAAAGAGGCCCTTTACAAAACAAAAAAGTCTCTGTAATTGTAATGGTTTTCCAATTACAATTACAGAGTTGGGCAAATTATTTCAACTTTTGTATGGAAAATATTCTAACTATTGGTTTTTCAGCTAGACATTGATGTATCTGAACGGTTTGTTCTTTTCACGAGTTGCCACTCAAAATTATTAAAACTCAGAAGTTACAGCAATACTTTTGTGCCATCTAAACTGAATGGTATTGACAAGCAAAGTACATATTAACGCCGAGAAAACTTTAAGCCTAAGCTAAAAGAAAATTGCATTGAATTGGTCTTTAGAAATGTTTTCATTGACAATTTCTAAAGAGTCGAAATTACTTTTTTTACTTTAGTGATAAAACGGACTAAGTCAAAAGGAATTTTATTAGAAAAAAAGAACTTTTATTTAGCAATCACGCCCTTACGGAAAACTTTTATTAACGGCTACCTAGGTTGGTAGCGCATTATTGTTATTGAATACAGTAACCAATAACATAGGTTGTGTTACTATGGGCACAGTATGGACACACCTATTGTAGAGGGCATTAAGACTGTGCGGGTATTGGTCGTAGTCCAGCTACTTTGTCCACCTGGGTGGACCATGGGTATTTTTTCTTGCTGCTATTGGGTTGTTACACGTAAATCACCATTCTTCAATTTACTATTTTTTTGGTCACAGATTAAAAAAAAATTGATTGGTTTTAATATTTAATTTTGTTTTATTACTTCGTCCGCGTTGAAAAATAAAAGATATTGGCCTTATCATCATACTTTTGTCAAACGTTGGATCTTTTCTTTTAGAAAAGTGGTGCTGACGGTCTCGTCCGTGTGGGATATTTAACCTATGTCCATCCTGTAATTTATTCTATTGGTGAAAGAATTATTGTATTTTAAATACAAACAAACAAACATACAAACAAAGAAGATAATAATTTAATAATCAAGAAGAGCAGAGGCGTTCTTATTCCTTTAGTTTAGAGGTTTAGTTGATGTCACAAACAATCACCATTTCCGTTGAATGCCGGCTTAACCTTTAATTGTCGCGCTGAAAAATCGGGCCGCATGCCAGCTTCGTTCAGTTCCAATGCAAGGGATTTCATAATACTTCCGACGGCAAACTATATAGGTACTGGAATGTAAGTTTGAAATTACTTTTTCATGGTAATTTTAGCTCTGCGATTCTCCAGTTTAATCCACAATTTTTTTTAATGTACTATTGCTGTCTAAATATAATAGCAATAATAATAATAGCCTTATATTCAGATCAGCTTTAACAAATTGACACTACCTTTAACATCGTTACGGTTAGCCAAATTTTCCGCCAGACATGGAAAATGTGGTTGATCCCCTTGTCAAATTCGTTACACAAATAATTCCGAGGTCAAGTGATAATTTTATTGATCAGTGATCACCTAACTAGGTGATATTGAATTATCTAATAAAATGTGCTAAGTCTCGTGCCGAATATAAATTCTAAATTCTTAACTACCACACTCAAATAACTGGTAACTACTCTTTTTTTACCTTTACTCAAGCAGATGTCGTCAAATCAGATTTTTCCGTATTTCTTTCCTTTTATAACGTACTCTACTATAGTAGGAGATTTTCAAAAAGTTCCAGTAAAACATAGGTTTCACGATAAAAATAAAAATATAACCGTTTCCAAGTATAAAAACTTGATTAGCCTTAGAAACCTATTATTTAAAACGTACCTATTATTTTAAAAATTCCTATTATTTAAAAGAAATCCCTGCTTTTAATTCAAAGCAGTGTTTTTTTCTTTTGAAAAAAAAAAAAAAGCTTGGATCGTTTCAGACTAACAACCAACTGCATTTACTTTCAATGCTTTCATTTTTCAAACACATAAAATGTATTTTCAAATATTCTCACACAGCAATTCGTGTCTTTATATTCAGTAAATAAGACGAATGTGCACTCATGCGGATTGCACGATAAATGTAACCATCTATTTTCAATTTCTGAATGTCTCCTTTTGTGTGTACCTAATTACTGCGGCCTCTGTAACCACGCCTGAAATCAGCTATAAATTGAAATCCAATAATTAAATCTCACCGATGGGCTCACGAAATATATTGCATCGGTTTCGTTGAATATAGCACTGCAGTACTGCCAGTACTGGTCGTATGCAGTATGATATTAATAATGCATAATTATTGCACCTGGATGGGGTCAATCTGTTCATGTTGTAAACAATATAGTCTGTTCCATGAAATGTTTTATAAAGAGTTATGTACCATTATTTAAAACACTCGCTTTTATATAAAGACACATAGCTGGTGCCCGCGACTTCGTCGGCGTTGAAAATCCTTACTAATATTATAAATGTGAATGTGAGTTTGTTTGTTTGTTACGCTTTCACGCAAAAACTACTGAACCGATTATGAAATTTTTCATACATGTTGCCAGGAACACCAGAAAGGACATAGGGTACCTCTCATCGTTCAACGCGGACGAAGTCGCGGGCACCAGCTAGTAAAAAATATATACATATATACGAGTATCGACAGTGCCATGTTTTGTTGGGTGAGTGGTAAGGATGCTTGCCTAACGTCTCAGGGGCCCCGGTTCGATTCGCAGCGGTGTCAATGAACTTTTCAAAGTTGGCTCTGGTCTGAATTTGGAAAGTAGTGGCAGTTTTCACTACGTTTGGCAGTCATTTGGGCAGCCCGCTTGGCGGCAGCGACCGCCCTCTTACAGAAGACCACCGTGAAATAACAGCATATGTGCTGTTGTGTTTCGGTAAGTGAGTAACGGACGCCAGAGCCCATTATCCCATCCTTTCCTTATCACTTATCCTTAATCCTTCTATGGCCGGCAGCGCATCGATGGTTACGTTACATTACGTGAAAGTGTCGCGAGTTCCCATTTCAAAAATGCCCAAGGCGCGATAGAGAGAGTGAAGCTCCATTTATCGGATTTTGGATGTATTGTTCTCATATCTAAATCGAAATCCTATAAAGCCTTATTTTATAAGACTTAAGAGGTTGCGATGTTCATAATACCATTTCGTGGGAAAATGTTTATTTGTGTATGTTTTAGTAATAAATAGAAAGCACTTAGGTAATATTTACTAGATAATAAGCTAATTGGAATAGGAACAGGCTTAAAGGAGGGGCTTATTGAAACGACTAGAAGTGGCTTTGCTAACAGATGAAATTTGAAAAACATTTCTATGAAACGATTCAATTTGTGAGACCTTTTCAATTTGTGAGTTTCAGGAAGGCATTAAAAAAAATAGAACTATAGAGGTATCTTAATTTCTTTTCGTTTGGGTAAACGTAAAATTGCAGAAAAGTAAAAAGTAATATTATAAACTTATTATCATTTTTTCAGCACGCAATCAGTATTATGATCTAACTAAAGAATAATTGTAGTATAAATAATTTGTAGTACGGATATCAACACACCGTTTATTTACTCTGATATGTGTATTGTACCTGTACAAATACAAGTTTATTTATTTATTCAAAATCCACAGCTCTCAAAAATTACTGACAAAAACAAAAACACACCCTACAGCCAATTATGGATTTTACATTTATACAAAAAAAAAATAACAAAAATACAAAATTATACTATTCCCTACAAACTAAACAAACTATACAAATCACATATTAAGTATATATACATACATATACACACATTAAATATAATACATACATACATACATACATACATACATACATACATACATACATACATACATACATACATACATACATACATACATACATACATACATACATACATACATACATACATACATACATACATACATACATACATACATATTACATAGAACAGCCACTGTTATTTAAAGTGACTTTTTTAGTTATCTAAGGGGTCTTTTTAACATATTGTAGTACTAGCTGTGCCCGCGACTTTGCACGCGTGGTATTCGGTATATTTCAATTAACTTTAACATTTTTCTTTGTAAACCAATTGGAATGAAACAAACAAATGTGATCACAATTTTTCCAATTTTTTTTTTGTGTAATTCTAAATTACTGCTATTGACTGCAGTCATAAATTCAATAATTGATTCTGTAGCGATGTCCTCGTGCCCGCTTGACGTTGAGTTTCGGGACGGCCTGTATAAAAACATAATATCATATTATATATTTTTATATTATTTTATGAAAATACAGGTCATTATCAATATCATAAATAGCCCATCAACGCCCACTCCTAGATAATAGGTCTCCCATATTAGACTGCTTAGACGCATTGTTTCCCGCAATATTCACAGTGTCGTCGGATCATAATAGGGAGGGTCGTCTTGGGGTCGTCCTATAATAGCTCCTACATCGAGAAATAATATATATTTGAGCTCCTGTCATTACTTCTATTAAGCCTAGGTCACCTGAGAACTTTTCTAACGCTTCTTGATTCTGTGAACTATATGACCTGCTTACCAATTTATCAATTTTAGTTTAGACGATTTATCATTTCGTCTCATAGGAAAATATCCTTCATATCATGCTAAGAACAGTAAGGAGCCTCGTCTCGGTCCTATAAGGAATCACTGGCAGCAAAGACATTGGTTAAAAATAGAGATATATCGCACAAGAACATGCGTCATAATTTCTCCAACATTGCTAAGATGTTAAAGAAATTTTAGAGAATTAGACGTACGCGTAACTTTATAAAATATACCCTATGTTACCTACTCGCTGATATTGCAAGTTCTATGAAAGATTTTTTTAAATCGGTCCAGTAGTTTTTGATTTATGTGATTACAAACAAATTACAAACCATAATAGAACTAAATTCCCAATATGATATGAGTATGAGAAAGTTAAAATATAATAGTGCAGGATTTTCACACCGATCCATTCGCTATCCGCAGATCTTTTTAATTTTGTTTTCAATAAACTCAAACCGCTTATGATCTCGTAGTCGAACTTCTTAGCTTGGTTTTGACACACTAGTCTGGTTACTATGTATTCACGGCTAAGCCACTAAACATATTATTTTGTTGAAACTTGAACGCTTAGGAACGATACCATTCGATTTTTGATATGGGAAAAAGCTTTAGTAGTTAGCCTGATATAGTTTGACGGTATCTTTGAGAGTAAGTAGGTGGATATATCTTTTTAATCGAGTTGTTTTTTACTGATTCGACCAATGTTGTGCTGTGCATTAGTTGCAAATTTTGTTATTGTTTCTTACCAAACGAAATTAGCTTTTATACTTATAAATTTTAAAACCTTCAAATTTATTATACGTATAAAATTTTAGGGACGCGGTGTCGTGGCGGTAATCTGTGGGAACATTAAGTTTGATTTTAGATAAGAAGGGTTTGACACTTTATTTTATTATTTAAAACATTTCGCAAGAAAAGTAAATCCGAAATGGTTTAAAGAGATTAATCCATCCAAATTGATTCTACTGTAAGATTCAAAATGTTCGAAGTTTGCAGTCAAATAAACATTTAATGGTGAAAAAAGGTAAAAGGTAACATTCTAACAAATATTATAAATGCGAAAGTGAGTTAGTTTCTTTCTTACGTTTTTCGCCTTAACCACTCAACCGAATAAGATGAAATCTGTCATACATGTTCTCCGGATATACCGTATATAGAATCCAGAAAAATGTATTGTCCCGAAGGATCATCTGAAAATAAAATAAAAAATTAAACGCATTAAAATTTTTTTATATGAGCAATAAAAATGTAATAAAGTTCGAACAAGGGGGCACGCACGAAATTGCGAGCAAAAGCTCTTTATTTGTTTTGTATATTTACGCGGTTAAATTACTTAAATTTTATACCGACAGAGTTTAACTCAAGTTTAATGCTGAGAAAAAAAAAGTCATATTTACTTTTTTTTTTCTGTGACGACGGTGGCATTGGCATTTGCTGATGAAGAAGAATAGATCATAAATTTTAGCTATGAACCATTGCAATCACGTCAGCTTCAAACAAAAAAAAAAGTATCAAAATCCATTTTTTTGGAAGGTAGGATATTTTATAATGGTGTAAAAGAAAAGTATAATTTCAAACAAAATAAAATAAATAACGCGAAAAATACGTTCATTGGTGACCACAGCGGTAGTTTCATTTGAGAAAATATTTGTAAAAAATAATAATAATTAAATTACGCCTGTAAGTTTGTTCTCACAGGCGTGCTCATTGCCGTTCTTTGCGATAGTTCGTTCCCAGGGATTAATTGACTTCATTCCCAGTTGCTTTGTGTATATCGATCCCATTGCCAGGTAATTGGGAAGAAGTTAATTCATCAATGGTTTGCAACACAAACAATAGTATTGCAAATAATACATAATATATAAGACTGATAAAATAAACTCTTATATGCACGAACTCGCAAAATTGTACGAACCGTTAGTTTGTAATTTATCTAGTGAGATTATAAACTGTCGACAGATTATAAACTGTCGGCAGATTATAAACTGTCGACAGATTGTGAACGGACATTAAAATTTACAATCTAACGCTTAAATTTTCGTAATTAACGGTTCGTACAATTTAACGGTGACATATATCACACATTCTTTTATAACGAACCCTACATATATGCGAACACATAGCGATTCTTTTCTCTGTTCTGTGATCGGAAATAGTACCTTTTTTCTGAATGAAAAGTCCTTTCCTGTATCCCTGACAACGTATATATGCAAAATTTCATGCTGACCCGTTGAGTAGTTAAGGCGTGAAAAGGTAACAGACCGAAAGCCAGACAGAATTACTTTCATATTTATAATTTTAAGCGCCTGTTTCTCAAACGTCAAGTAGGCCAAACTGTCATTTAAAGTCACCGGTAACCGGGAATAATTTAGCTCATATACCTTTGTTTGTACGGTAAACGTCCCAAACATTAAATAGAAAATAAAAAAAAATCGGCTATCGAATGATGCAGTAAACCGAGTGCATAATTCAATATAATAGAAAATGATTTCTAAAAGTAACTAATCAACACTTTACTTGTAGTTTGTGAAAGAGGCCCTAAGTGTGTTTTTTTATGTCTTGTGTCCGTGTTTATTTTGTCCGATTGTACTTGTGTCAGAGTTTACAAGCCCTTCGTAGTAGTAGTACACCTATGATATCATTATCGCTTGAGTTTTTTTTATAACTATAATACATAGATAAAGATAGTTTGTTTAAGTCGGACTAAGTAGTCTAGTAAATTTTAGTATTTATTCTTAGGTAAGAATAGCGTCTGTTATCTAAAATTGAACTATTCGTTTAGAAGGCAATGGCATCATTAAAGGTACCTAGAAAGAAGTAAGGCTCGTATATGTCCAACTCGGGCATGTCTTATTATTTTATTGTACCAGAAAATTGCTTGTGTCCGCATTGAGTACAGTAAAATATGAAATGTTGGCGGTCGTGACTTTCATTTGAAAATAGAAAAGTAGGTTCATTGGTAATTCTTAACCATGTGGAATATACCATTCTAGAATCACTAGTCTCTTCACAAAGCGATGGCATTATGTATTTTGTATTTATTTATGAAGTGCTCAAATACAATTACCTCAAAAGAACAATAATAATCATAACAGACATTTCGAGAGGAGTTCTCGTAATTCTAATCGAGTTCTAGTTGGACAGAAACTTTGTTAAGTAATTGTTTTATTAGGCATACCTTATTATTAAGACAGAAGGAAAAATATATTCACCTTAACATTGTTCTTATTTAATAATTCATATATGTATAAATACTTACATGCTTCTTACACAAAAAATGTAAAATCATTGATTTTATCGAAAGAGGTATCTCGAGGTAGATATCTCGAGTTTAGTTAGATACACGTTAGAACTTACTTATTTAATTAGTACTTAGTTATTTATAGTTAACTAGCTGGTGTCCGCGACTTGGCCAGGCGTTAGTTTTTTATTTTATTGTTACTTATTAACCTGTTACGCCATCTCTTGTCCCTATCTTAACTTAAGGTAATACAAGTCAGTTTTTCTCCAACAAACGTAGAATGTTAATAACTCCGCTGTTTTATGTTTAATTTACAAAAGTAAGCATGATACCGATTTATCTTGTCGTTAACTAGGTTCGAATGCATACAAACTTACAAAAAAATATTATTTTGAAAGATATGATCCTTGAAAAATCCATATTTTAACCAAATTTTAACACAAGTTTTAATGCAACTTTGAGGCTGAATAGGTCACTCTAGTGTACAAAAACTCCAAAATGCTTTGCTTATAAACATTGATTAGTTATTCAAGAGTTCAAATAATTTTACACGAAATAGATATATGCAGTAGTTTTGTCAAAAAGAGAATTGGCCCAAGGGTCTGTTTATGATTTTATTTTTGGTATGAATCATTGTGCATCTCACTCGTCTGCTCTTCCCGCGCTTTGTGCTGTGTGAGACAGGACGCATTTTAGCCATGAGACCGATGAGTTCGGGCCGCCGGCTTGTTTCACCTTAATATATACAGATATTTTTATAATCATTTTTTATTACACACAAGCACTGCAGATAAGGACTATATATATATTATTTATTATTATAACTATCAATTTAATTGAATAAGACAACACAGCTGGCTACCATTTACAAGATTATTAAAATTCTGTTAAAGAAAATTAAATTAAATTCCTTTCCTAAAGATTCACGTCTAAAATAAACTTGTTAACTAAATAGATGACTGAATTTTCAATGTACTTAAGGATTGCTTAAAAGCTAATGGATTTTAAGAAGAGTTTTTAATTGCGTCTTTGTATTTGCTGTTTTTTTTTATGTTAAAGTCTACGGAAAAGCTGACGGTTCATTTGATGGTAGTATAGCGTAGCGATCGTCGCTTGTAACACAATCTGCAACGTGCCACAGGTGCTGCAAGTGCGATTCCGACCGTATAGTAGAATAGGATAGAATGGAATAATATTTTATTTCTATTAAAGGACATTTAGGAACGTACATACTTATATAAAAACAAACAAACGTCCCCCGCCACAAACCGGCTCCAATAATCCAGTAGGATTAAGGATAAATAATTGTTAAGGGATAGGTAAATGGGCTCTGTAAATAAAACAGAGGTTCTGTTCAGATAAGAACCAACTTTGAATAGTTAATTCCAAAGTCGACAGAGCGCTAAGGCAAACACATTTAACTACTTATCCAACGGGCTCTTTTGTTGTTTTCTTTATTAAATTATTTAAAATAAAGCTGACACTTATATATTATACGAGAAGTCAGTTTTCCGTTCGAAAAGTCCGGTTAGTTTTTATTACTCCCTTTGTGCCGTGTCGCTTTGTCCGTCGTCGTGTCGTGCTGCGAAGATTTATTACTGGCCCACTCACTACGCATATGGAAATTTTTACAGGAAAAGATACGTTTTACATTTATTTTAATTTTAAAAAGATTTTATATACACTGCAAGCGATGGATTGCTTCAACGCTTGAGAACAATGTCGAATAATCACTCCACTTTACTTAGGCTGTGTCCCCAGTAGGCAAACTGTTAGCGGCCGACTGAGTTTGCGGTGTATCGGTTTAGTACGCCCTTCCATATATTTGAAATGGAGTGTCCACAGTTTGCTAGTTTTGCGCTCACTTTACGCAGTTTGCAGCGTTACGTGCGCCGACTGTGCCAACTCACAGCAAAACCGGTTCCAGTCGGCGGCAGCGATATGGTTGTTCGCCGGGCGTAGTGAGTCCGTTTGTCGCAAACTGTTCATGCGGACAGTTGGAAAGAAGCTATCGAGGTGTTCGGACATGTTTTTAAATAAGCGGCTAACTCATAACAGTTTGCTTGCGACGCACGAAAATTGAGCTGAGTTTGCAGCTAACTCAAATTTCAGTTCGCCACAAATTTGCGGCTCACTCAGTCGGCTGCTAACAGTTTGCCTACTGGGTACACAGCCTAAGTCTCTACTTTTCTCTACTTTAGCGTGTTAAATTCTCTTGGCAAGAACAGTTATGCAATGCTAAAATATTTGCTGCACATTAATAACTAGCTGCTGCCTGTGTGTGACGGAAAAATAAAAGATACATTACCTATACTTTTGCCAAGCGTTGGATCTTTATTATTAGGTAGCTGACAATTTACTATCTAGATTTTAGGTAAACTTTTATAAAAAAATCTAATTTTAAAAATTTTAGTTTAAAAATAAATAATTAAAGTAAATTAAATTTATTTACACCAGATGAAAATTGAGGGATTGATACTAATTGTTCTTCAAAAATTTGAAATTCGGAATGATAAATGTACTGAAAAATAATATAAAATTACTTTTCGTTATTAAAATTATATTGGTGAAACTTTGAATTATATTCTAGCTTTTAAACAAGTAAAAGTAAATCATAAAATGTCCATTTATTGTTTACCAATTATTGTTTAATGGTGTAGTCCAGATCTTGTATCAGTTTAATTTTCGCACAGCTTTGTGAGTAATAAATAAGGGTCGGGCCATTTTCGTAATTAATTAATTAAGGTCTTAATATTTTAGTAATCATAAATGTCTAGAATTTTGAAATAAAAACGTATTTATCCCTTTTATTTATTAAATTTGACTGAGTTTTGCTCGACAATTATCAACTGATACGTTCGGGACCCATTTTTATTAATACCATTATTATTATCTCAGCCTAAGTACGTCCATTGCTGAACCAGTCATAAGTCTTATCAACAAAATGAATAGTACAGATGTACAAAGACGAAATAAGAGGTTCAATTTCGCAATAAGACGTTATCTTTTGCGAACCCATTAATCTTATCATGTAGATTGTAGAGTACGCTTGCTGCTTGCTCCCTTATCTTGTTCAACTTGTACTTACTTAACACAACGGGATCAATCCGGAGACCCTTAACAGTAGATAATGTTTACGTGTTTAATATTATAAAGAGGTTTGTTTGTTTGTTTGTATGTACGAAAAAATTCTTTTATCAATCGTTAGAATAGATTTTCAGTTAATATAAAGTAACAATCTCTTTGAGAACATACCTACCTACTACTTCGAATTTCGTACGACACGCACTGGCCAGTAATGGACGAAACACACGATCAGTCCATCGCGTCAAATTGACTGATGTGAAGCCAAAATTTGATCGTGAATGGTAAAAACTGATGGCTTGATGTCAAACACTGGATTTCAAATCGCGCCGTTGCGTCACGTCAGCTCATCGCGCCAACTGATCGTGAGTGTAGGAACCAAGGAGGATAGAATACAATTCTATTCTCCTTAGTAGAAACACTACGCCGAGGCATCTTGCCGCGCTTCGTCACTCGACCCGGTCAAACGCATAAATGACAGAAAATTGGACTGACCGTGTGTGGACACTGTTTGAGGATATTTATTTATTTTAAGAGGTAAAGCGCCACTTAATATCAACAACCGTATGTTACGGTCCATTTTGCATAGATAATTAATAATACTACGAGAAAAAAAAAATGCTAACGCTTGGTGTCTGAACGAAACCAACGTTCGTGGGTGTAAATTTTTATTTATATCTTCACAAAACCGCTTCTGAATACAAGTAGTTGTCACTGGACTCGCCTTTCATTTGTCGTCGTACAGGCACAATGTTTGGCATCGCTCCATTTGATTTAAGTCGTTTGGAGTCACGTCAAATGATTGATCGTGTATTTCGTCCATAAGATGAAATTCCTATGACAGTGGCAGCGCGACAATTTTTTATATTTTTAAATAATCCCTCGGAACTGTGCTTTTTCTGGATGGCTATGTCCTTTCCTGTATTCCTGAAAACGTGTATGCAAAATTTCATGATGATCGGTTGAGTAGTTAGTATGGATATGTAAATAAGAACTGGTATGAGCATTTATAGAATGAAATCTTTGCCTTTTAAACTTATAAAATAACTAGCAGGCGCTCGCGACTTCGTCCGCGTTGAAAAAAAAAGTAGCCTATCTTGTGTCCCGTACTTCTAAATGTTTATCTACCAAGTTTCATGAAAATCAGTTGATTCGTTTAAGTTATGGAGGAACATACATACTTACATACATACAGAAAAAAATTCTAAAAATGGTCAATTTAGTTTCAGTATCATGTATAGAGCCTATAAACACGATATCTCTGAAAACAAAGTAAATTACTCCATGACCAACCCTTACAGATTTATTATTAGTATTGATTATACTCTTAAATGTATACAAATGTATTTACTTGAAAATACCTGTACACTATTGCTGTAAATATTGCTGCTCACTAGTATTAATTACTCGTACTTTGTAGTCAAAATTGACTGCTACGAAATGTAAACGTGTAGACGCGTAGAGGTCGTTTGTAGAATATGATATGTAGAACTCGTAGACACGCATACGACATTAAACTATTATTATTACTTCAATAATAACAATCTTAATTTATAAGTATTATAGAGAAGAGAAAGAAAAAAAAAACATGTCTATTTGGTGCAATTATAACTGGAAAAAGATAATTCACAAAAGCAGACTACACTGAAAATGTACCAAAAATACCAAAAAGTTCTTCTATTCGCTCAGCATGTTGTCGTAGAGTAAGCTGTAATGGTGATCTTCCGCGGATGCTCTAATAGAATTTCATAATTTAATACGTAGGTAATATACAAGATGTAATTCACAATACATAACACACAATAAAACTATGAATAAAAATCTAGCTTCAGTATTCTCATGAATCTCCGTGGTCTCCATGAAACACAAAAGCTAGCCGATAGATTTTGATTTTTTTGGTTGTACTTTGTGATTTTTCTACTGTAAATACAATAAAAAACAAATAGACGTTTCCGCTTAACAGACGCCCACTTGACTTCCTGTTTGCGCATCGCAATTACTCCAGTATAACAAACTTGTGGAGAATAACCTGTGCCAAATGTCCACCCCAAAAACGTAAAGAAACGTTTTATCTCTTTTTAACTTTAGCTTGCAGTCGACCGCAAGTAATATTATTGAACACAAGTACCACAACTTTTATTTTATATAATAGATTTTATTTTATATAATATTTAAATTATTTAGAGAATGTAAATATAAGTTGTTTGTTATTAGTAAAAAAAAAATGAAAACATGAATTTTCTTATATTTTTAGTTGGTCATTTAAAACTGATATCACGATAAAATATTATTTAGCTTTATTAGTACCACAACTACATTATTATTTTAGCATTATTTAATACTAGCTGCTGCACGCGACTTTGCGTAAATTTATAAAATATACACTATGTCTTTTCTGGTGTCCCATACAACGTGTATGCAAAATTTCAATGCAAAATTTTATGACGACTCGTTTGGTCTAGTGTCTAGTAATCCTAGCTGATAACCAAACGGTCGCGGGTTCGAATCCCGCTAGGGGCAAATGTTAGCATTTTACCTTTGTATCTGAGTCATGGATGTTTTGTATTTATAATATGTATGTATACAAAAAAAAAGTAATCTATGTCTAGTATATCAACTGTCTGATATCCATAATACAAGCATTAGTTGCTTATTTTGGAACTGGATGGTGATGTGTGGAATATTTAAAAAAAAATATTCATGGCGATCGGTTCAGTAGTTTTTGCGTGAAAGAGTAACAAACATCCATACATCTATACAAACTTTCGCATTTATAATATTAGTACGGAAATACAGACTAGTACGGATTATGACCTTACTAGCTGGTGCCCGCTACTTCGTCTGCGTTGAACAATAAAAATAATATATACACTATGGCCAAGCGTTAAGTTTTTTATTTTATTTTAGATGATTCCTCGGGAACAGTCCTTTTTTCTGAATGAAAGGTACCGTATATATATGCAAAATTTCGTGATGATTGGTTGAGTAGTTAAAGCGCAAAAAGGTAACAGATAGACAGGCAAAATTACTTTCACATTTATAAATTAGTATGGAACGTCTTTGTTTTTGTTTGTTTTTTTATTTCCTTTATTCCTGCAATCTGTCCATGGGACATTTAGCTGGATGTTAAGAATTTGTAGAAGGACGTGTTTGGAGCAAAATCCAATGATTTGCCCAAATATAATTTTGTGATATGATAATCTACGTTTCCAGTAGGTCCTTTGGCCCACGTATGGTCCTGTCCTTATGACTTTGTCTTGGGCTTGGTTGATATCCTTTGTATTTGAATAAAGTATTCTTGGTCAATATTATTATTAGGACGGAAATATTTCGTTAGTCTTAGCGCCTGTTTTACCAAATGTCATGTAGGCTAACTGTCATTTAAAGTCTCCGGTAACCGGGCATAATGGAGCTAATATACCTTTGTTTGTACGGTAAAAGTCTCAAACATTAAAAAGAAAATAATAAAAAAAATCGCCTTTCGATAGTACATAATTCAATAAAACAGAAAATGATTTCTAAAAGTAACCAATCAACATTTTACTTTAGTTGGTGAAAGAGGCCCTTAGTTTAAAACCTGCATGTAACTTACTTGAAGTATACTCTATTCAGTGTGATTGTTAATGTTAAATAGGTCTAAATTAAATTCGTAACTGGTTTAACTCCTACATAGATCTTTTATATATTTGTATAGATAGATATAAACACATTTCAGTGCGAAATAGTTTTCAAGTGAGAATATTTTAACATAGTAAAATGAATAAATTTTACTTTAGCAGTTATGCATTTTACTAAAGTAGTAACACTCCTCTAAAACTGGACCAATTTGAATTGCTAAATCAGTTTTAAAAGACTGACGACTGTTGAATTAGTTGAGTAATTTCTGTGATGTATAATGCGGAAATTAGACTAGCGAATTTGAACGTTTATACCTAAAACTCATTTCCTTCGTTTAATAAAAAGATCTTCTGGTACATTTAGAGCTTTTTGTGCATGTCGACTACGAACACTAAGTAATTTAACACAATAGGTATAAGCACTTGTCGTCTGCCGTCTGAACTATAAATTAACTTGATTTATGATATTAGCCCTCTTTTTCTTTTCAAAAGATTGTTAAGATTTGATACTCTCATTAAATACTCATCAAATTGAGACTACTATAATTATTCATGCTTCTCTTGATATTTTATTTTTTCATGTGTTTGGATTTCTTTTTTCAAGTTCAACGGAGTTCTTAGCTACGAGCTTTTTAAGTTTTTTAGATTCATCATGTCATCAAAAACCCGCACCGATTTCGCCCTGTATTTATCTAAATAGCTTTCCCATATTATATGTGATAATTTTTTAGAAGTAAGAATGGGTATAGTAATTCTTAATAGATGGCCAGGACTTTTTTGACACTTGCCATCATATATTGTTTTGTTATATCTCAAACTATGGATTAAGTCGAGCTGATAGTTAATAATAAAAGAATAAATCATCTATAATCAATCAATATCAATCAATCAATCATATCAATACTAATAATAAATCTGTAAGTGTAGGTATTGTATGTATGTATGTTCCCCCATAACTCTTAAACGAATTAACTGATTTTCATGAAACTTGGTAGATAAACATTTAGACGTACAGCCTACAGGCACAGGATAGGCTACTTTTTTCTTTTTCAACGCGGACGAAATCGCGGGCGCCAGCTAGTCTAGAATAAAACTCATCAACCGTGAGTTCCATTGGTAAGACTTTTTTATATATGGACTCAAAACAATTCTAATATCACACTGGGAATAACAAGACTAATTTATAAGTATCACCACTTTCTTATCGGATTTTCTTATTATCGTCCGCCCAAACTTTGTTAGCAATAGTCAGAGAAGAAAAAGTGCCATATCTTAACTGCCTATTTGGCCTTACAAATAAATCGAAGAAGTAAATACATATTACAAAAGACGAGACACTTGAGACACTTTTGTTTACTCGTATTTAATTATTATCTAACAACAATCATATTTGTTTCTTAATGGAATCTATATTTACATCTTTTATTTTCCTGTTGCTTTTCATTGTTGGTATTTGTTTTGTCGAACTCTTTGTATTTGTCTTAAGTATACGTTATTGCTTGGAACTTGATACGTAGGTAGGTACTAATCTCGCATGATTTCATTGTGCTTGAAAAGGAATTCAAGCGATTTATTAAAACGATTTATTATTTTATTTTTATGGTAGTGTCGCAGATAGGCTGTTTTAGCCCCCTAGGTGGGTCATGACCGTGTAATGGTGGGGGGGGCTTAACCCTCGGCAATCCGTCGGAGCTTGTGGCGGAGCAACAGTTTGGAGGCTCCAACTGTCCGTTGGAGCTTCACCGGTCACCGTTCGCTGGGCCGAGGAACCGTACTCGGCCCACGCGGGTGTAGGCCGGTGAGAGGTGGCACCCCCGGGTCTCGGTTCTGCGAACGAAGACCGGCGCGGGTCGCAGCGGGCGGATTCTCTCGGATAGCTCTGTCGCTCAGTGGTAGTTGGGCAACGCACGCGAAGACGGAGCTCTACGGCAGGGAAGGACCGTCTGGCAGAGTACTGCAATCGCGACTTTGTGGAAGGTGGTGAAGACCCGGTAGCGCACCGGCCTAGTAACCACCCTCTGCAATCGTTCGGAAGAGTGAACACCCGGACTCGCCACCCGGCCTAGTAACTCTTCTGACGATATCACGAGGTGAAGCCTGTCTCGGTCTGCCGCGATTGATGTGGAAATGTCAGGCGGAAACCCTCTTTGGGCCGCCCACCCTTAATGCCATAGAGATGAGCGGCCGTTTTCCGAGAGTTTCAGGTGGAAGCGGCCTCCAACTCTGCGGTAGGTTGTGCCGCACAAAAGGGGTTATGGGGTGCTTCATGAGTGAAGCCCCTCGCTGACTGCCTGCTGCGAGAGGTGGAGAATAGGCGGCGGACATGGGGTCGTCCGCCGTCATCACAACACCGGGCAACGAGGGGAGACGTGCAGTGTGTTTCCGGCGCGTCTATTCACGGCGCGGAGGTTACACACCGCGCTTTATCGAGGTGGAGCCCGCAAGTGTGCGGGCCTCGTCTGGCGGGGGACACCGTAGCGTGTCTAAACGTCCCCTGACCCCCGCCCATAGACGGCGCGAAGAAACACCGCGGGGTTTTAGTGGGTAGAAGTTCCACATACCCCACCGATCTCCCCATGGTCGGTGGGGATCTGATTCGCAGATTTCCTCGCGTTATAAAAAAAAAAGGTAGGCTGTTTTATCCACGTGCTGGCCTGTATACACATGCAACTTTCGGATACATCAAGCTGCTTACTATAGCTAACCGACACAAAAGCACAAATACTCTCAGTAATTCCGCCGGAAGTGATATTCAGTTATACTAATGCAGTATGCCCTGCACTACAAAGTACTCATGAAAATCTAATTTTATACACTATAATACATTATACATACGCTTTAAATGTCAAATTGAATAGAGGTCGTTTATTGAAAAACTGTGTCAATTGACAATATAAAGCTCTGCGATATTGAACGACTATTCTCATCGTAGTTATTATTCAGGGCTATATAAAGTAAACAAATTCAGTCTCGATCATTGTTGAGCTCTTGGGATATTGAGCAGAGGACGATTGAGAGTATACATTTAGAGCTGAACATAATTTTAAATATTTACATGGGTATCAATGAGTCTTATATTGAATAGCTGTGTCCATAGGTTTCACCGTTTAATTTAATTCGCTTTGGACCCTGCCTAGGGGACCAAAGCTTTATATGTAACTCGCTGGTGCCCGCGACTTCGTCCGCGTTCTCTATAGCCTATAGCCTTCCTCGATAAATGGACTATCCAAAACAAGAAGAATTTTTCAATTCGAACCAGTAGTTCCTGAGATTAGCGCGTACAAACAAACAAACTCTTCAGCTTTATATATTAGTAAGGATTTTTAATCGTTATATCTACTTTTACATAGATCTGAAGGTAGTTTAGTTGATAAGGTAGTATGGTATTAAGAATAATGTGGTTGTAAATTTATTAATCGATTCAAACAAGTTGGTATGTTTCGCACAGGTTGAAATAGTTTACGTTACATACTACATAAAAATCTTTCCTCGACCCGACTGATAGGTAAAATTCCAGCAACGGAAAATATTTCATAAAAGAATTTTTAGGAGAAAATAGATAGCCGATACTACATACCCGACATAAACTTCAATAAAAGAACCCAACACGTGAAAGAACACTTTTATTTATTTGAGCATGATTTTTAGTGACATAAACCTATTCACCTACCGTTTAGATTAGATTTACTGGATTCCAAACAATATTGACGACCCAATGGACGAGTAGTTAGGTTGCTTATCTCTGACTGCTCTGTTCCAGGGGTCCCGGGTTTGGATCCCGGCAGTGCTTCAATCCAATTACATCACGTACTTGTTTTCATAATTTCATAACGAATCAAAAATCTGATTTAAAATGTATAAATTAGGTAGTTATTTTTTTAAACAAACAAAAATTACATGTTTAAACTTTTAACAAGTGAGTCGAAATTTATGTTTTCTATCGTGTAAAGCCTAAAAGCTTCTCGAAATATAAGATAGACAAAACTCCGCAACTCACAAACGTGAGGGATCATCAAAAAATATTAAAAAAAACCTAGCTGTTGAACAAAATACAAATATTTTCTCTTTATAATATTAGTATATGTAGATTGCTGTGCCGCCTCTGTCGTCAACAGTGGCAATAAAGATGCCAGGAGTTATATTATTACTCTGATTACTGATGTATTATTATTTTCTCAAGTGCATCTAGTCACGGGGATCAGCTAACAAGAATAACAAGAAGTCTAACCGTGAGAGTATTAAACAGTAAACACAGAGAGAAGGTATTCGTACTATTCAGTAACATTTGTTGGGAGAAGCTTTTCCGCCAGCTTGTACACAACACATTTATCACGTAGCAAACGGCTGTCTTGTAATTAACATCCGTGTACAAGGACGCTCGGCCGCTGCCCGGACAGCTACTACGAGTGAGTGGGGTATGCGGGAACAAACGTTGGTAGTGGCAACACTGATATTCTCGTCACGCTTCTACCACAGATTATTATTTATGCTTACTGAAGCAACAAATCAATCTACCAAATATAATCAAAATATCACACGCTTCGATAATATACATATACTCAGAGGCACAATTAACCGCCCACCCTTTTTAAGTGGCATATTTGTTATTTACAAAAACTTGCACTTTGGATATTTAACGTAAGTGTTAAAGTGGGTAGTCCTGCAATAAATTAAACACTTATACCCTAATTTTTTTCAGTTTTGAGACTTTCATTAACAATTTTTGGTTCTGTCGTTATTTGTCGCTAATACCAATAAGTTTGTGGATTACATGAAATTTGTTGTTTACAGCTGTATAATTTTTTTTATCGCTTTAAAGTTTTGTGTCGAGGTTTTGTGAATTGCATTTTCGCTTTAAAATGCCTTTGGATGCATATGGAGCTGCCAGAGCTGTGGCCTTGGCTGACGCTGGATACAGCCAGCGTCTGATCGGTCGGATGCTTGGCTATCCTCGAACCACGATACGCGATGCTATCCGACGTTACAGGGAGACAGGTTCTTATACAAGAAGACCAGGGCAGGGTCGGAGCAGGTGTACTTCAGAGCGAGATGACCGTTACATTGTCACGAACGTTCTAAGAAATCGGTTCTCTACAGCTTCTGATACCCGTAACCGCTTGTTTGAGGTACGAAATGTTAATGTCAGCATAAGAACAATAAGGAGAAGGTTAGCAGAGAGGAATCTCACGTCATTTCGGCCAGCTCGTGTCACAGAAATGACCGTAGCTCACAGAAGAGCTAGACTTCGGTTCGCCCAAGATAATTTAAATTGGACTTTGGATCAATGGAGGGCAATTCTCTTCACGGACGAATCGAGAATTTCTTTACGACGCCGTGGGGAGAGGTTTGCTGAATGTGCTGTGGTTGAAACAGTGGGCTACCAAGGTGGTTCAATAATGGTTTGGGGAGGCATTTCTTATGACGCCCGTACGGAATTGGTTGTTTTCGATAGAGGCAATGTTAACGCTCTTAGGTACGTGGAAGAGGTCTTAGAATCCCATGTAATGCCATTCGCGCCGTTTATTGGAGACAATTTCATTTTAATGCAAGATAACGCTCGCGTACACACCGCTAGAATCGTCACTGAATATCTGGATGCTGTCAATATTCAACGATTGCCATGGCCAGCCCGCAGCCCCGACCTGAATCCAATAGAGCATATCTGGGATAACCTTAAAAGACGAATTCGGAGTCGTACACCAGCTCCCACGACCATCAGAGAGCTGAGAATAGCAGCTATCGAAGAGTGGAATAACATCCCCCAAGACGACATCCGACATGTCATGGATGGTCTTAAAATTCGCCTACAAGAGGTCATCAGAGCCAGGGGAGGAAATACCCACTACTAATCGTCGTCTAAATGAATTTGTTTTTTTTTTATTTTAATTTTTTTTCTAATTATAGTTTTTCTTTAAAAACCTCTAAATTAACATTTAATGTCTCTCACTCTAAATAAACATTTTCGCATTTATCCATGTTATGTTTATTTGTGTAAGGACTCACAAAATTTAACATTAAAATAAAAAATAATAAAAAGTAACTAATTTTCAAATAAACTGAGAAAGTGTAAGTGGGCGGTTAATTGTGCCTCTGAGTATATAACATACTCCTTCCTACTGTCAGAATATATGTACAGTCAAGGGAATAAATATCTGTAAAAATGAGAGGTCAGAAATATCTGTTCAATAAATCTCCTCTTGTTCTCAATAATCTTGTTCTCATGTATATGATAGTTTCATGTATAGATTTATGCCCTCCTATTTGCCCACATATATTTGACTGACATTGAACATTTATTTATGGCCACGTGAACATCTAGATATTTTTGACCCTTTAAATGCTCGCATATTTGTGACCGAATTATTGAACAGATATTTCTGGCCTCTCATTTGTACAGATATTTTTGCCCTTGACTGTATACGCAACGCAATAGTTAAATACTTGTGTTAATTGGTACACAATCTTCACATTGTTTATTGAAATGACTGTTTATATATTTTTTTATTGAAATGATATTTTTTATTATTTATTTATTAATGTAAATTAAACTAATTTATTCAAGATATTTGAATTAGCGCCTCTTTCACAAACGTCAAGTAGGCCAAACTGTCATTTAAGTCACCGGTAACCGGGGATAATGGAGCTGATATACCTTTGTTTGTACGGTAAACGTACCAAACATTAAATAGGAAATAATAATAAAAATTCGGCTATCGAATGATGCAGTAAACCGAGTGCATAATTCAATATAACAGAAAATGATTTCTAAAAGTAACTAATCAACACTTTACTTGTAGTTTGTGAAAGAGCCCTAATTAAAATAATTATTTACAAAATAAGACGAGCATAAAACATTGAGTGTACATCGTATATCGTACAGTGTTACAGCGTGCAGAATTATGGTGCACTATGCCGAGACTGATTAAACTGAAACGACGATAAAAGTTTAATTAATTCTTAAGATTTTATTAAAAATATATTAATAGTGGTACTGTTATTACATTTTACATTAACCGAGCTCCAGTCTGTATCTGCAAAGTAGTGGCAAGGCGTTTCTGAGTCATTTGGTACCTCCTACAGGGTTAACAGCACGTGTTCTGTTGTGTTTCGGTGTGATACCAGAGCCCATTTCCCTATCCATTTTCCAACCCCTTATCCTTAATACTTACTACTGTAGTCGGGACGGTTACAGGCGACAGTAGCCACCTACCATTAAGTGGATCATCAGCTTGTCTGCCAACCAAAAACAATTTTTACGTACTTATATATTCAGAAACAATAGAACAAAGGCAAATTCGAAGACCTTAAATATATGGGTGCGACGGGTGTAAAGGAGGGCGCGGACATTACGTTCGTCGCATTTTCCTCATGAATGCTCGCTCGCCCTTATAATTAATTGTCCGTTAACAAAACAGCAACATTTACAAGTGTATCATTTAACTTTCTTAGATTCGCTTCCTCATTTATAAATTATGTACAACGAGCTCTCTATCTCTTTTTACAGCTCACGTGGGAGTAACGATATACGATACGTTAAGGTAAACTAACATTGCAAAAGTTTGCTCCAGGTAAAAAAATATACGACTCGCATTCAGCGAAGAAAAACACCGTAGCTGTACATAGGCGAGCATAAACCTCTAGAGAGAATTTATGGGATAAAATTACATCGTATAAAAAATATTGACATATCTCGTGCATCCAATTAAGTCTACCTATCACTTGGTGGTAAGTCTGTCTGTCTTATCCGCTAACTCCTCCTGAACCACGCACTGTTATCACTGTAGGTTTACAAAAACCTAACCAAGACTCCTTCCGCGTCTATCTGTTTCTCCGATAACGGTAAGAGGGATAAACGAGGAAGGTTTGTTTGTATAATAAATTGCAGTCCGGATGAAGCCGGGAGCGGGTCGCTAGTTTATTATAGTTGTCAGATTTGTTTATAGTCAAAACGACAGCAATAACAAGTATTTTTTTAACAAAACCATTTTTGAAACAACATTTTGTTTGAACACTTAGGTAGTAATGGGTAACATTTATACCATTTTTGTTCTTTTTTGGACAACGCTATCGCTAGCGTAATTGGTCGTTATTTGAATGGCGGTAAGTTGTGACGGCTATCATTCAGAATGAAAATTGATATTACACATTTCCATATGTAAAACCATTTTCTATTTTAGTTTTTACCTATTTTATGAACACCTGTTTCGTATGTTCCTAGATATTATGTCTATTGTTCACACAATATTTTAAACCAGCTAATATTCGTTAAAACTGTACCTTTGCTTGAAGCTAAAAGTAAGTAAATTAGTGAATTTATTGTTATAGAATAAGTTTAGTTCATGATATTAATATAAATCTTGGTTAGCATTTTACATCATAATATTATTCATTGTTTCTACCATTATACATTTTTTCTTTCTATGCGTAATAGATAGGTAGGTACATTAAATATTTAATGTGTATAAAATGTAACTGAGTATGCCTTTACTTAAGTATTCATTAAAAATAATCTAAGCGAGGAGCGGAAACAATAAGTCTGTGTAATTCTCAAATAAATAAAGGGGAGCCGGAGATACGGTGAGTTCGTGAGTAAAATTTAATCTCGACCACTTCAAAAACGTAAACCTTTTAAACCTCTCACTGACTCCTTAAGGCTAATGACTCGGATTACAACTTTAATTTAATACAACTTCTCCTGTTATAATTCAAATTGCACCAACATGGCTACTTTTGAAAATTTATTTGTAAGTTTTTTTGATAAATTTAAAAAATTCCTTTAATTTTATTTGTCTACTAGCTGGTGACCGCGACTTCGTTTGGATAAAAAATAAAAGTTATTACGCCTTACAAAATACGTAATGCAATTTAACTCCTGACGTATATTGAATTCTGACACTACTTATATACTTTTGCCAAGCGTTGGATATTTATTTTTAGATAGCTTGTACCCGAGGGTTCACAAGCGTGGAATATTTAGCCTATGACCATTTTGCAACTCTATTCTAACTATTGGTGATAGAATTTCAATTTGGATGAGTATTTACTTTCTAAAATTACCTCTTACATATTAAAAAACAAGCATACTGCACCTCTTTATAATATTATAGTACGTATAGATTGATTACTAAAATCCATCATGCTAATATACATTCTAGTATCTAGAATGGTAGAGGCCTACAGCCTACTAATGCTTCTAGCAATTAGGAGGCCTCTACCATTTAGTAACGAAGTAACGACTAACGAAGTAGTATTTTATTTGACTGTCGTAATTAGCTCAGTGACCAGTCGTAATTAGCCCACGATGCTAAATGTGGAGTTACTCGAGCATAATGGGGACCTATTGGCTTTTGAAGAAATACATTGTACTATCGATGGGATTAAGGACAGAATTCAACATGTTTACATACGAGTACAATTACTCGACTGTCAGAAGTTATGATTGAGAAACTAAGTGTGCCTTTGTGAACTATTACACCTTTGGAAACTAATTATTAAACCAAATAACATGTATAAGATTAAAAGTATAAGTTATAAAATATAATATATAAGTTATAAGATATAATATATAAGTTATAAGTTATAAGATTAAATGGAAAAATGCCTTTCATTGAGTAACTTGGAAAATTATTTTCAAAAAAATCTTAAAAACTAAATATCTATGTTACGAACGAGTATATTTGTTACGAAATTACGTTAAAACATACAAGCTCAACACGTGTTATCCCGGTGTGTTTTTATTCATCTATATTCTATTTATATCGTGTGTAATGTACGTTAAAGAATTTTTAACCTGTGTTTGTTTAGAGATCGAAATTTCAGCACGGTTCGTGTAAAAATGAGCTGAAAGCGAAATCTATAACAGTTTGAATTGTTCTGCCCTTGTTCGAGAGTTATTATGGCAATCGATATAATTGCTTTCACGTCTGAACCGCGATGTGTGGTTATATCGAACACGTCACTTCTAAGAACACATTTGATTAATCTGGAACTTACTACTTAACTAACCTAAGTTAGTTGGTTTTAATTTTTAATATTATACTTAGCGCCTCTTTCACAAACGTCAAGTAGGCCAAACTGTCATTTAAAGTCACCGGTAACCGGGGATAATGGAGCTGATATACCTTTGTTTGTACGGTAAACGTCCCAAACATTAAATAGAAAATAATAAAAAAAAATCGGCTATCGAATGATGCAGTAAACCGAGTGCATAATTCAATATAACAGAAAATGATTTCTAAAAGTAACTAATCAACACTTTACATGTAGTTTGTGAAAGAGGCCCTTAGTGAATAAGTTATCAGAGATTGATCACAGTGTGATGAAAGCAGCCCAAATCAGACGGAGGCTAGTCCCGGCTAGTCTAGACCTAACAATGTTCGAAGTCATAAATTCTGTCCATAATGATATACAATGTGTCCCAAAATTTTATATAAAGCGAGAAGCATAAGAGCGAAAAAGGTATATAATAAATACGCACGGAAAAAAACGTCTACCTAATTTAATTTCTTTTAAAATTTCTTTTAAAATCGGGCCACCGGGCTTTAATTTCCTTTGTATTCCGTTAGCAATGGCGTCTTAAACATCTTTGTAAGTGTATCTTAAAATTTATGAATGAAATCTAAATTTAAGATTCCAAAGTCAACATTTTTTACGCAATCAACCAACCGCTAGGTTATTGGCGTAAGAACAATAAATAAACCCAACTGTTTGCCATTAAATGTAATGGTGCACTTATTTCAAATTTTGCTTGTCTAGACATTAAAGCTACTGACCGTTTTTACTGTTAACCGTCAACTTTTAATTTCACAATCATACTCATTTTATTGTGTACTGAATACTAATTTATTTTGTGACTGCGTTGAAGTTATAAATCATTTAGTGGTTTCTCACAAAATTTGTGTTTGAATGGTATATTTTATTGTGTAAACTTATTATATTCCAAATATCATAGGTAATATAATCGTTTTACTTTACTAAGTATCTGATTTCATGCATGCCTTTCGTTTCCGCCAACTTGGCAGCCCGCCTAGCTGTAGAAAACACTCAGTTAAATTACATCGTGAAATAACGACATGTTTTGTTGTGTTTCGGAGATTGAGGGATGTCAGAGTCCATTACCCTTAACCTTATTCCTTATTACTTATCCCTTATTTCTTTATCTTATCAATGTAGGCAACGAATTTGAAAGCCTTTTAAAAATCGCATTTTTAAATTTATATTAAATTTAAATTTAAATCGCAGGAATTTTAAATCGCTTGTGTTAATAGGCCTACAGTATTTACACCAAATGCTGACAGCATCAAGTGGACCGTCTGACCTTTAAACCTTTAAATATACAGTTGAACTTTCGATATCATAGATTTTCTAATTTTATTATTCATGGAAATTTGAGGGTGTATTTAAATTACTAAAGGCCGATATTTCAACTGTCACTATTGTTAGAAATAAAATTTAAATGACGCTTAACTTTACTTTAGCGTATTTCAACTTTCACTCAACACACATTCGTTCCTGAGTAAGCTTAGCTTTATGGTAAAGTGAAGCTTAGTTAAGTGTAAAACTTAAGTAAAGACTGAAATACCGGCCCTAAATTTTGTTGTTTGCTGCGTGCGCTGGTATTCTACGTATATACCTAATTGTGGGTAAAAGATAAATAAAGTCCACATATTATTTAAACGATTTATATACAATATTAGAATACTAAGCAAGCACATGCTTTCGGCAGCTAATATGCTCTGAACTGAACACAAAGATATATCATTTCGATGGGATTGAATGAATAACTCTCCGTGCGAGTTGATTTTTAAAGAATGACAACGAAAAGCTTAAAAAAAGTTTCTAAATCGTAGGTCCACATAATAAAACCAAATTAAGTTTTTACTTTTTATGTAAGCCTAACGGCTACGTTTTTCACTAGTGGAAAGTGGAATAAACTAGGTAGATTTGTGTGTATAAAAAATTTCATGCCGGGTGAAGCCGGTAGCTGATAGTTAATTAATATAATACTATATAACATATTATATTCACTTGTATATTGGAGACACACGAGATACGAGTAATAATCCCACTTAACAAGAAACTGTCACTAACATTTCGCACACTAGGCGAATAATATAGTTGAGCTTTTTTTAGACAGAATGGCCCACAATGGAGCAGATAGTGCAGTTTGCTCGATACGTAAATCCTTTGAGAGCTTTTCCGAATACAGCTGTTATCTGTCTTGTCTCCGCCATTGTCCCCTTAAATTTACATTGCATGATTGTATACTCATGCAAAATTAAGTATTTATCTTAGGTATCTGATAAAAATGAAAGACACTCGATTCAAACCCCAATAGACAGTTTTCCTTATGAAAAACCTACTTTAATATCTCCGAGACATTCTTTGTATGTATTTTCTTCCTCTTAAAGATAAGTGATGATGGCACGTGAAGTGTGAGGCTTTTATGCCATAAGAAAATTGAGATTGAATTCTTTCTTTTTTTAAGCAATATATTGACTACATTATACATAAATCCGTATAAAGTGTACATCTTACTGTTTTTTTGCGACATTCGAGTTAACTGTTTTTAGAAATTTTGTATAGAGATCAAGCCATCAGTTTTTTTATTATTTTCGTACTTAACTGTTTAAACTTCTACCATTTATGGGAAAATATCGTGTAATTTGCTAATGGAGTTTCATGGATATTTAAGTGTGTAAGTATTAAAAAAAATTTGAAAGTATTGAAAGTTTGAAAGTATAAAAAAGTCCTTTTAATTTTCGAATTTTATCTTAGTTTACAAAATCTGAAATATTTAGAGGAAAAAATTCCCGGAAACAGTTCTTTTTTTGGATGAAAAACCCCTTGTGTCCATTTCTGTACCCCTGACAATGTGAAAGCGTAACAAACAAACAAACCTTTCAACTTTATTACATTAGAATACATTTTATATAAGACGTAAAGTCATGATTTAATTTTTGATATATATATACACATAAAATACGTATGTAATATAGGTAAAAAATTTACCTGAAAGTGGTACAAATGAAAAAAAAAATGGTTTTCAAAATGGCAACTGTTTCAAAAACAAATAATTAAAGCAAGACAAAACTGTACCTAAAATGTGTATTAGCAAACACATCATAAACATAAAACATCATCAAAACAAAAACATCATAAACCAACTTTGCAGTTATTCTGGACACTAACTTTTTTATTCAGAAATACAAATTGTTTTTGCATACATTTTGCGCGTAAGAATATATGTCCGAAAAAGGTTGATTTTTTTAAATTTTTAGGTTGATTTGGTCAAAGATCCAAAGAGAGAGGTCGTCCTTCACCCATTTGTTTACCAGACGAAAAGTATATTTTATCAATTGTTATCTATGAGAAAATAAATCGTGATTGTCCTTCTCTATTACACTGCACAGTAAAAGCCTAAAGCTTCACTGTCGCACATCTTTGCTTGCTACGATTTTCAAATTTCAAAGACTTGCAATAGTAATTATGAACGGGCATTTTCGCAGGCAACTATGTATATACTATCCAAGTTATAATTTTATATAATAATTTGGTCCGGTAAACAGATGGGATAAGGACGACCTCTCCACGTATCCTGTAATATTTGTACCGGATGCTTTGGCAGAAATACGAGTAAATAATTATGAACACCGAACGAAAAGTACGTATTTTATAATTATTAACGTGTCTGTTTGATATCCAGCTGTCAGTTGCTTTTCCTCTATACGCACTTTGCTCTCTCGCAATGCCTGGTATCAAAGTAATAACATAAGAAACATTATTATTTGTTATTGTTTGTATTATAAATCTTTCGATGAAGTCTGTTTTTGAAGATACTGCAATAAATTCTGTGATACACACACCATTTGTTGCTACGATTAACATTTTTTTCGTTTCTATTTACGAACTTTATTTGCATAATTATTCAAATGAAATTTTTCTGTCTGGAGCAGAGCGTATCTTAAGGGCAGCTGTAGGTGAATCACTCAGAAGGGTCCGTGGCTTATGCCACGTGGCTTATGACTGGGGGCATAAGCACCTGTGGTGGACGCCCCCGAGGGGGTCATATAGTTAAAGTTTACTTAGGACAATCCTATTAAAATAATAAATCACAATAATTTTATATTGTATTTTTTATTGTTACATTTTTTATTGAAACATATTTTCATAACAAATAAAAACAAATTTTCTTCTTTATCTTCTCGTGAAACGAATTATGACTTCCCTCATTAAAAATATTCACCAGTTGTGGAGTTCGCTCCTTCGTTGCGTTGAATAATTTAATCAATCAATCATCATTAACAATACTAATAATAAATCTGTAGGTGTAGGTATTGTATGTATGTATGTTCCTCTATAACTCTTAAACGAATTAACCGATTTTCATGAAACTTGGTAGATAAACATTTAGACATCCGGGACACAGGATAGGCTACTTTTTCACGCGGACGAAGTCGCAGGCGCCAGCTAGTATTAATAATAAGAATCTTTTATTACCTCACGTAAAGCTATATAGCTGCTAGATTTATTTTTATAATGTTGCGTAGAGTATTGTTCATTCCATTTCTTTCGAAAATCCATTAAAAGATAACCTGATATAACCAACGGTGGGAAGTCGATATCCAGACCTGGGGCTACGAGTACGAAGATACCAAATAATAAGATTAATAACTTAATCCACACGCCAGCACTTCCACGGTAAATATTAAGAGGAACAGTATTATGTCACGAAGTGTTCTTGAAATGATTACCTTCGTTCGATTCCCGAAAGCAATGGGTTTTTTTATTTATTATCATTTTCTTTTCATGTTCATGTTCATTTATATTCATTTATTCTTTTGTTAGGTATTTGGTAGTGATATTTTATAAACAACTAGCTGCTGCCAACGACTTCGAACGCGTAACTTTGTAAATTATATACCTACTAAAACCTTCTTCGAGAACCACTCTATCCATTGGTGAAAACAGCACGAAAATCGGTGCAGTAGTTTTTGAGTTTATCGCGAACAGACAGACAGACAGACGCGGCGAAGGACTTTATTTTATAATATGTAAGGATATATTAATTTAATATAGTACTTTGCAAAAATCATGATTACAAAATTCGTTCTTAGTTTCCTATTATTTTTTTGCAACAATCCGTTTTTTCCGATTATACTACGACATATATAAAAATTGCACCCCGGACGAAGCCGGGAACGGGTCATTAGTAGGGAATATTTTCCTCTTCTTGTCTTATTATTATAACCGTCTTATGAGATCTAAATCGGTTTAAACATACATAACCTTAATTACACTTGAAAGTTTTGATCAGTGTGTTGTTACTAAACAAAGTGGTTCAAACTTAGGGGCGAAGTTTCTGTTGACAGGTAATAACGTAATAGGAAATTGAAAGGTTGTAGTTTTAAACTTTTAAGTACGTGCACCCAAACCTAATTGCTATTGTAAAGATAATGTTTTAGGCACATAATTTGTTACTCAATGCTTCTAAACTTGGCACACGAATAGCTCATGTCAAGTTTTCATCAGGGTAATGCGTACTTATGATATTTGAGTACTTGTAGTGAAATAATACAGAAAACCAAAGTGAAATAATAATTACCTTTCCATAAAGTGCCACTGAAGTCAGCCTGCCTACCACCCGTTTAAAAAAAACCGTAATAGTTAAAAAATCTTGTGGTGGAATAATATACGCATTATTTGTGGTAGAATAAGAAATAAATACGTAGGTAATCCCTGTGTTATCCAACCATGAGCCCGACGTGATCGATGAGTGGCCGCACTAATGACAGATTTATCAAGAGACTTCCCAAGGTTTCGTTTCGTTAAACAGAGTTACAGAGCTAGGTATATATATTTACCTGTCTGTACACACTCTGACATTATTGAGGTTTTGTTGACAAACCAAACATAAATTTTAACAGCTACAACGAGCCGATTCTCGGTTTATTGTAAGTATACATTGACGAAAGATTAAAAAAAAAAACACAAACCGTAGGCAGTTAATCTTTGGCACGTGTTTTTACACGAGCGATACTAAAACTTTTATAACTGTAATTAAATTTAACGTCATTTATACACAACGCGAAAATACACCCAGTAATTTTGACATTAAATATTGTGTTCTAATGAATTTGGGGATCATGTTTCAATATATCAAACACAATTCTGCCCACCTGTTACAGGAAAACATTGATTAAACTCGATACTAATTTGTTCAAATGTAGGAAATTGTGTGATAACTAAGTGATATCAATTTGGGGCTTTAGTTTAGGGCTTATTAATGCCCCATGAGTGTTTGATTATCATTTATATCTACAATAGCTATTCCATATCTAACAGGTGGGAGGCAGTTACGAAACTGTACTTAAAAGGCTAAGTGCTTATTTCACGAACGTCAAGTAGGCTAAACCGTCACTTAAAGTCACCTGTAACCGGGAATAATTTAGCTGATATACCTTTGTTTGTACGGTAAACGTCCCAAACATTAAATAGAAAATAATTAAAAAAAATCACCTATCGAATGATGCAGTAAACCGAGTGCATAATTCAATAAAACAGAAAATGATTTCTAAAAGTAACTAATCAATACTTTACTTTTAGTGAAAGAGGCCCTAATAATAATAACAGTCGATGTTGAGTTTATTTGTAGCTTTATTAAAAAAAGTCAGATAAAGCGTAATCAACTAATAAAGATTAGTTCTTTATTAGTTATAAATATTACAAAGCATAGTACGTAGTTGTTATTTTTGAAGGTATAACACTACGAGTAAGAAGTTATTTCATGAGATTGGTCAAATTTTTTTTTAGCTAAAGGTCGTCATGCAGGAGCACGGTCCATTTGATGGTAGATGGCTACTGTCGTATAATAAAACAAGAGATGTCATAGGAGGTTGCAAGTAGAATACCTTAAGGATAAGTGATAAGGAAGGCACAGGGAAATGGGCTATGGCATCCCTTAAGATTAATATCTATTGACCTGGTTTTACCAGATTTCGTATGTCTACAGGTGTTTTGAGATACCCATCTCAACAGAATTTTGTGCGAAAGTTTTCGTGCAAAATAACAATTTACAAACAAAAAACAATTTAACGAATGATGAATGCCCAATCAAGCACGTACATTGTTGGTGCATGCAAGGTTTTAGTATGCAAGTAACGCACTGCTGGAGGTTTGTAAAATACTAACAGCAACCAATAAAATACTTGTTTGCATATATTTATTCCATATTCATTGACAACATAGTATCATAGTATCGGTAATTTATTTAAAATTTATAGTATCCTTCCAAATGTATGAATTTTTATATGTTTTTAAAATAAGTTTTACCACTATCACTCCATATAAAATTTCTTTATCATGGCTTTTCAAAAATTGTCTGTTTAATGGCTGGAATGTGAATAGTATTTAATCAAGTTTTTTTATCCTTAAATCAGTTTATTCACAACCTTCTTATTGTACAAGTAAGCATTTACTATTTAGCCCTGGAGACTGTCTCACTAGAACATGACAACTCAGCTTCAAAATTGTAATGGTCCGGAGTTGATCCCGGATCATCGCTCACAGAGACACGAGTACTTAAGTTGAATCCCTTGAATCCCTTAAATCCCTTACTTTTGGAATAATTGAAATATTCTGAAAACTGAACATTAATTATTATGCTTAGGGCCTCTTTCACGAACTACAAGTAAAGTGTTGATTACTTACTTTTAGAAATCATTTTTTGTTATATTGAATTATGCACTCGGTTTACTGCATCATTCGATAGCCGATTTTTTTTTTATTATTTTCTATTTAATGTTTGGGACGTTTACCGTACAAACATATCAGCTCCGTTATCCCCGATTACCGGTGACTTTAAATGACAGTTTGGCCTACTTGACGTTTGTGAAATAGGCGCTTAGTTTTCACTCGCAGTTGTAACAATAACACTCCTGTTCACAACAATAATATAAGGATAAAATATAAGGATAATAATCAATTACAAGACAATTGTTTTTTTTTAAATATTTTTTTGACAATCATAGGTTTGGAAGAATTTGAAAAAGAAAGGAAAATTTGCATTATTTAAGGATTTAAAGTATTATCTCCTGTTAAGGAATAACTAGTCGACGGCTCGAACTCATCGGTGCGTGTAGCTAAAATTCATTCTGTCTTACACAGCACAATGCGCGGGATGAGCAGTCAAGTGAGATGCACAATGATTCCAAAAAAAATCATAAACAGACCCTTGGTCATATACTCTTTTTGACAAAACTACTGCATATATCTATTTCGTGTAAAGTTATTTAAACTCTTGAATAACTAATCAATGTTTGTATTCAAAGTATTTCGGAGTTTTTGTGCACTAGAGTGACCTATTCATCCTCAAAGTTGAATTAAAACTTGTGTTAAATATAAGTTAAAATATTGATTTTTTTAAGGATCATATCTTTTAAATTAATACTTTTTTAAATAGTTTGTATAAAAACGAACCTAGTTAACAACAAGATAAATCGGTATCATGCTTACTTTTGTAATAATCTTTAAACGTTTGCAGAGGAAAGCTGACTTGTGTCACCTTAAATCAATGTATGTACTAAACTCTCTGTGTGATAAGTTTCACCCCAATCCGTTTATAGGATTGAGTAACAAACATCCAAATATACAAATTTTTGCATTTATGATATTACTAGGATAATAGGTAAGTATATTTTTAAATTAAAACCAAAATATACTATTAGCTGGGGAAGGGAACTCGAAGTGCGATCGGTTTTAATAGGTAAATACTTATTGGAATAACACTGATCCCAAGAGAGAACTTTGTTCAGAGAAAGCTTTCTACTCCGGTTGTTATCTCCGTCTGAATAAAAAAAAAAGAATTTCTGTATAGAAAACGGATATTGCCAAATAGGCAACCACTTTTAAAACGAATTATGTTTTATGTAAAATTGTATAAATTATGTCTCAAAAATGTCTAAAGACACTAAAAACTAGGCTGGCTTGGGATTTATAATATGCTTGGGATTTATATGTTAAATAGTACACCTACAAAAGAAAAATATGTCTTTGTTCTCAATCTTATATTGATTATAGAAAGATATAATCTTGATTATAGAGAAGTCAATACACATTATAGAACAAAGTCCTCCGCCGCGTCTGTCTGTCTGTTCGCGATAAACTCAAAAACTACTATATCGATTTTTATGCTGTTTTCACCAATGGATAGAGCGGTTTTGGAGAAAGGTGTTTGTATATAATTTACAAAGTTCCGCGATCGAAGTCGCGGGCAGCAGCTAGTATAAAATAACAACAGTAAAGTGTTATAAATAAACAAATTTTGTTATTATTTTATATTGTTATTATAATAATCCCCGACTTTTTATTGTGATGATGAGTTCGGTGTGCTGCAGAATACTTAGTGCTGTAGCATCAGATCAGGGCTTTTCATGGATATGCTGATATTTTACTGGTATACCATTTCATGGAATACAGTAACAGTACCAATCGAACCTGTGGAAGTTAGTGGAATTCCTTCGTCAACTAGGAAATGGCTCTTATTTAATATGTACTAACAGCAACATTGTTAACTGTACATCTCATATTTTCAAAATGTTTCGCTCCGTCTTTAATGTACAGTTAACAGTAGTCTTGTTTGTACAATTATTTCGACTGCATTTAAATCAAATTCATGTCCCCAATGAAAGCAGCAAAAGGGAATGTCTCGTTGGACTATAATTAAAGAGGTACCAAAGAGTATACTTAACTTAATCATTGTCCCAAAGATTTCGTATGCTGTGATAAATCCTCAGCTAACTCGTTCATTAGACACGAACTATTTATTCTCCAGTCACATTCCAAATTTGAAGTTTGGTCACGTAAAATATAAGGCGAATTTTGTTTGTAATGTACCTACTTAATACACTTATTGGTTAGGGAGCCCACGATGCTAAGTGTGTAGTCACTCGAGCCTCGTGGGGACCTATTGGACTTTGAAGATTGGATGGTAAGAAGAAAAAAAGGTTATATGAAGTTTTTCATTTTAGCGGTGGGGTGAGCGTCTACAGGCGTTCAAAATTTTGTAGGCGCTGTATTTTAAAAAATCCTCCATATAATCGTCAGATTAAGAATCATCACGATCAGGAATTTAGGCTGAACCGTTTGTATGAAAAATCTGACGCGCTCGAGTATTACAAAATGAGAATCGTCAAAAATATTTTTTGCATTTTCAAAAAGCTGCCACGAGCTTGCGTTACATCCGAATCGTCTGAATTTTAAATGGGAGCTTAGTTTAGGTTCACTTAACATCCCCTCTGAAAATCTGACGCGCTCGAGTTGTATTTAAAATTTTACCCCCACCCCCGCCAACCCCACCAACCAAACCGTCAGATTAATTTATCAGAGACACGTGGGGTATATATATTGGCAATATCTGACGCGCTCGAGTAAATCCAAAAATCCCCTCTTGGGTTCCCCTACCATATGGCGTTAACAATCTGTAAAATCAGTTAGGGCCTCTTTCACCAACTACAAGTAAAGTGTTGATAAGTTACTTTTAGAAATAATTTTATGTTTTATTAAATTATGCACTCGGTTTAGTGTATCCTTCGATAGGCGATTTTTTTAAATTATTTTCTGACAATTTTGGTATTTTGTATTTACCAATAAAACATTTAAAAAAAATACATTTTTTTAAAATGACATTGACTTATTAATCGGTGCAGGAATCATTTGCACGCAATAAGCCGTTTTCGAAACAACTTTCAATATAAGTCAAATTCTTCTTATGTTCTAACTTTTATTGTGGGGTTTCTATTACTTCTATGGAAATTCTAAACAATACAATTTGTTCTTCACATGTTTAAGTATAACATTATTTTTTTCAAACCAATTGCGTTTTTAGGATTGGCCTTTGATTACACCTTAATAAGCGCCGCGAACAAATTATAATCTAAAAAGCAAATTCACATGCAAATGTATTTGGTTCTTTACCTTTTTTTGGTCAGTTTTTTATGTTTTTATTTTTTTTATTTTGATAAATGTACAACTAAGGTCTAATAAATGAAGGGTCAGTATATACCAAAATGCTAGCCATGAAACAGCATATTAATTAAAGAAATCATCAGCTTGCTGATTAGTAACCTCCCTATAGAAGTAGTAATGGATACGATATTTCTAAGTCATTCGGAATATTGATGTAATTTAAGAAAAAATATTCTGAGTTAATTGGAAAAAATTCCAGCAGTTGTGCAACCAGCGTTTCTTTTTTTATAAGATGTCATCGTTCACTGAACTTCCATGTATTAATTGATTAATTAATTAATTAATAAATAGATTTTGTATGAATATTTCTTCGTTTTTTAGAGAAGCTGTAAATAAATTCATGCAGTTAGATTTGTACTAGAATTACCCCAGTTGTTGTTTGTTTCTCTAGGGCCTAGGGTATAGTAGCCATCTATCAATCCTATTATTAAGTATCTAATGTCGATCGTCATACTTACTATGAAAATGGGTTTACTCGTACAATTGTTTGATATCTGGCTAAAATTTTGTTTTTAAATTAAAAATCATTAAAGAGGTCAATGACATGAGCTAAAAATCCGCGGGCACCAGCTATCTCAAAATAAATATCCAAAACTTGGTAAAAATATAATGTCAGGAGTCAATATATGTCACAGGCGTAATATTGCTTTACATATTTTGTCAGGCGTTATATCTTTTATTTTATCAGTTGCGGGCATCGAAATAATATATCTTTGGATTCAAGTTCGCAGGTCGCGGGCGCCCACTAGTATTTCTATAAATTTAAAATTCAGTTCACGTACGAATTCCGCCAAATGGCAGGGCCTTATATTGGGGGCAGTAGGCGTGTAAAAAAAAATAGCACTTAGAGAGCAGAAGCCTAATAGGATTTACCGTACTTTTTAACAGATTTTCTTTTGAGAGTAATAAAGTAAAGTTCTAAAACTCTTTTTGTTCCAGATGATCGCGTTTGGTCCACGTAGCCGGATCGGTTTGGAGTAATGAACACTATCCATTATGTCTGAAAGTGTACTCGGCGCTAGGCAATTAATAGCCTCCGCGTTTAAATCTACTAACGTATGGGGTTCGTCTAACAAGACGACAACTGTAACCTTACCTGCTGGTGGCGATGTAAAGAACTCGACAATTTATAACGAAACAGGTTACTTCAATGAAGATGACGAATACATATTTGATAGGACGGATGTCAGAGCAATATTTATAACACTATATACACTAGTTTTCTGTTGCTGCTTTTTTGGTAAGTATCTTTTTTATAATTATAGCTTTATTTGCGTTTTTCAATTTCCACTTTTTATATAGTAAAAGATTTATAGGTTGGCTATGAAATATATTAATATTTTCCCTGTCCCTTCCCAATCCATAAATCTTAATAAAATTTAGCAATAATTGTAGCAAATTCCACACACCTCCGTCCGCGCTATTTTCTTTCGCTTCACGTATAAGAATTGTTATGCAAGCAAGAGCATACATATAAAAAAAGCTATTTAAAAAAAAAGTAAACGTCCAAGTTTTTAGATTTGAAGTAGGCTAATAAAAAGAAATTACCCAATCTTGAAAATTTATAAAGTTACTATAACTTTGAAGTTATAAAAAATATTTTCAGCGTACCGTAAGTAGCGAATATAACTTTATGTGCCATCTTAATAAAAAGGCGAGGTAGAAAACTTTTAAAATTTGAAATGTAAGTTTATTGATTACCTAATTTGAAACCAACCGCTTGGAAATAACTGTTTTTACCGATTGAGAGAAATTGAAAGATCCCTGTGCCACTTTTTAAATAACTGTCTTATAATAACAACTTAAAGATTCTATTGAAACTCCCTAGCGCTCCTGTAGCGCATCTACAATGTTTGTCGATGCTTGTGTAGAAGATTTTTATGCCGTCATTCGAGAAAGAAGCGCGTCCATATTGAGCGCAGGTTGCGGGGGCGTCCCAACGAAATCCTGAAGTTGATAGCAAACAGGATGGACGCGGTGGTTTTTAATCGATTTGTAAATTTGCATTTTGGTCGTTGAGTTGCTAATATTTCATTTTATTTTATTATTTTTAATCCAGGTAATAAACTGTCATTGTGCTAAATTTCATTGAAATCGTTCCATACGAAAATCCAAACATCTAAACATATAAACTTTCGAATTTATTATATAATATTATTAGGATTAGGAATTAAAAAATGAGATACACATTTACAAGAGCTTAGCTATCACCTGCATAAAAAGTAAACAAGTAGGTCTATGGTCTAACGGCCAACGCAGGTGATATTGTTGTAAAACTTATCATAAGTTATCATTATTATTTTAGAATTACTTTTAGTATTGTTTATTTTAGAATCGATTTTTTGACAAGTAAATTCTTTTGATTCATCAATTAATTTGCCTTACACGAGAAAATATTAATTTTCTTGAAGTAACAATGTTTGTCCCAATTTGAGTTCGTAAATTGCCTGTGAGCTTTCTATGTTTATCTTTTTAATTAATGCGTGATTTTAACCAATATTTAAATTATATTACCAACATCTACATCATGAATGCTTGCCATAGACTTGTAACACATGTGAAAATGATTTATGTTACAAAAAAGTATTCTTTAATATTTTTTACGCAGTACCTACACACAAGAAATAAAATGTATAAGATTCTGAAAGTTACTTCCATATAAGTTATACAAAATGAAAAATTTTCTCAGACTTCTCAGATGGTAATAAATTGTATAACACTTATTTGAAGAAAACTAGCCTATGGTTCCAATTATGGATTATGGAATCCAAGTGTAAATTCTGCTACTAACAGAAACAAAGAATTTTTCGAGATAACAAGACAAGACAAGATCTCTCGAGAAAACTATACCAGATTACGTACTACATGCCGTAATACGTGAGAAACAAATGCATACAAATATGAAACCATAAATCAATACACGAACAGGAAACTCGTGCACATATGAAAAGCTCTCAGACGAGTATATCAACTCATATTGACGAATTGGCATCTAAACTAGTACACATGAAGCGTTACAAATTCCAGATAGAAGGGTCACAGCGTCCCCAACATTAATCGCGAGATTTGGGCAGAACAGAAATTCCAAGAATTTATTCTGTTAGTGAAACTTCGTAAAAAGCTTATTGTTATTGTGTTGACAAAAATTGAATTATGGAGTAGAAAAAAATAAAAAGTAATACGTTTCATTGTGCCCGCGACTTCGTACGCGCATACGTACAGACACTCACGTTACGCTTACAACACCCCGTTTTTGCGTCGGGGGCGTCGCACATACGGATATTTGAATGATCTACGATCGATCTTTAGAAAGCGAAGATGAAAATTTGTCTTAAAATTTTTTCAAAAAAAAAAAACATATTCAATAAAAATGTCTCGATGTATAGAATATTTGTTTCATTTACTAATATCATTTAGAACAAATATTGAGCGTAAAATAATAAAATAAAATGTGCGTCAGGGGTTAAATTTTTTGCTAATGCGTCATTTGGTTGTGACTAATATTGTATTTGAAATACTAATAGCCATTGCTGCGACTTTTTCCGCATAACTTTATAAAATATAGCCTCATTTAGTCGCTGATAATGTAGCTTTCTATAATAGAAAGAATTTTTAAGATTGTTCCAGTTGTTTTTGAGTTTATTCAATACAAACAAACATGAGAATCTTTTCTCTTTATAATATTAGTACTTAGTATAGATTTACTTTGGTGTGTGAACTAGGAGAGTTGGAGTGGGAAGTAGGTATAAAATTACCAATGTTTTTAGCCCAACCTCAGTCCACCTGCTACGTTCTAAAATTGTAGAAGGCGAGTATTTTACAGTGACTTGCTTCCAATTTATTTTTAGAATGTTCATAGATTACTGGCAACTTCGTTAAATTTTACGTTTTCTCTTGTAATTTACGAAATAATTCGTGCCGAGTCAATAAGAAAAGAATGTGTATTATGAAAGCTACGAGTATTTATATTAACCAACTTATATATACATACTAATAATGGAATAAAATTTCTGTAGTCATGAGAACGAAGTTCACCATAATTTAAAAGATTTTCGCTTTCTCATCTCTTATCCTTATTCCCATTATACGAGTAGTTAAAGGCTAGTAAAATACTTGCAACTCCTGTAACTGTAGCCACCTACCATAAAGTGGACCGTAAGCTTGTCTTATGATCTTAATATAAAAAAAAAATGTTTCATATATTTTCATTTTTTAACCCGGACAAAGTCGCTGGCACCAACTAGTTTTAGATAATTCTTTTACGAATGGCAATGAGACAATATACCCAATTTGTATACATATATAGTTTGTTACAGTTGTGCATTGTTTTTCAGGTAACCTGCTCGTGATACTTGTCGTGACTTTGTCGAGGCGGCTGCGATCGATTACCAATTTCTATTTAGCGAATCTGGCTGTAGCCGATTTATGTGTCGGAGTGTTTTGTGTCTTCCAGAATCTAACGATATATCTTATACCGAGGTAAGTGAATTTTTTGTCAAATAATGATTTTATAAACCAATGTACCATCTACTGGTCAATCCCAAGTTTTTTTTAAGTCGATCTCGAGTAATATGGACAATTTTTTTGTTTGATAATAATAACAATTCAAGCTATTTAAGCCATAATAAGCCGTTTTTTTTATATCGAAATAACCCCCTGCTAGCGATGAAAGGCGCCTGTCTATTTGTCAAAGAAAAACCGCGGCGCTTTGATTCTTTTGGAAACTCCTGGCAGTGATGACCTATCAAAGCTATACAACTTACTGTGTGCACTCTTGTGCATCACATATAGTTGCGGCATCTACCGAGTATATCGCTTGTAGTCAAACAATTTTGAGGTTTGTTCAAATTTGAGCTCCACTAGTACGAGTATAAACGATAGGCAAATTTGTTCATTAACGGGAGCTATAACTCAATGGAAGCGCTGTAAATCGCTCACTAATAATTGCGCCTGACAACTTAGTGTGCAGAAGGCTTGATAGTGATACTACACTTGATAGTGGTAGCATGTTGAATAATCTACATTAAGCGGCATCAGTTGACTGTGTTTGAATTGAACATTTATATCAAATGCTCATACGGTAGTAGGTGATCTCTACGCGTCCGTAATTCCCTGCATAGTACTCTGTGTATAATGCGAGGCATGCAGAAGCTAATGGCGCCAAATAACTATATTAAATGTTTACGTTCTATTTGTGAAATTCATTTGTATAAATAGCGTTATTGTATTTTATTATTACTGATTTCAAATCAGTCTTTAGACTGAACATCCATCGAGCTGAAGGATAAACCTAAAAAAGTCTCAATGCTTGTACACGATTTTATTTTCCGATAGTAATCAACTCTACAATTTAAAATTGAACTATTATACTAGAAATCCTATTTTATTGTATATATTTTAAATAAAATACTGTTATATTTAATAAAAAATTATTTAATAAATCGGAAATGTCTGTGATTTCGAAATGAGGTCTTATCTCGAGGAAATGTTTTCATTAAGCACACCTACGTCAAAATTACACGTCAAAGTTGTGGTCTCTGTTTGTCTGAGATAATTAATTATTCGAACGATTCAATCATTTATACTGATATTAAAATTACATTAAAAAGATAATACTCTAATTTAATTAATAGCTTAAATATATAAGGCTACTTTTAATGTAGGTAATTTTTTGCAGTACATACTTTTATTTAGAAACCACGGGCCACAGCCAGTAAAAAATAACGTTAGTCGTTATTGCATTTATTTTAAATTACAATTATTTTATAAAAAAAATCTGCATTCGCAGATTTTAAAATAAAGAAGGTCTCTGGGCGGGCGGGCGAGTAATCCATGGACTCATTTGTTTTTACAAATACTTACTGACTAAACGCGCCGTGGGCGGTATTATTTTGTTATGATTATTATTTTGTTTACAATATAATAGTTATATATTTATTTTATGAAAATAAAATCAAAGTAAGCGAAAATAGTTCTTGTTTTGACTGACAGGGTTTTTATTAACATATTACAGTCTGTTGTGAAATAAATAATATTTCATTCTGTTCGTTTATTCATGTATTGTAGATTCAAATAATGATCAATTAAAGTAAAATAACATATTTAAAAAGTAAAAACATTACAATACAAATGCCTCACATGTCTTCCTTGGAATATATAATCCATCTTTTTAATTTCTTAAGGTGGATTTCGTCCGCTGAAGAAACATTATTAGTTTTCGATGTGACGAGCTCGTTGTATATGGATTAGAGTGCTTGCCTTAAAGCTCTGTCTCAGGGGTCCCGGGTTCGAATCCCGGCTGGGTCCACTTTGGATGATTTTTTATTTACAGACCAAAAATACAATTGGCGGTACACAGTTTAGGTGTACTTAAACTCAATTAAGTTTCTACCGTACACCTGAGTTGTCTACAATAACAGAAATATATTAAATGAATTTTTTAAAGTTGGCTCTGGTCTGGATTTGGATAGTAGTAACAGGTCACAAAAGACCACCGTGAAATAACAGCATATGTGCTGTTGTCTTTCGGTGAGAGAGTGAGAGATGCAAGTGCCCACTACGCTTTAACTTTGTTTCCTTTATCCCTAATTTTATACTATAGTCGGCAGCACACTAACAGCATATGTGCTGTTATGTTTCGGTGAGAGAGTAAGAGATGCAAGTGCCCACTACCCTTTCCCTTTGTTATCCTTTATCCTTAATTTTATGCTATAGTCGGCAGCACACTAACAGCATATGTGCTGTTGTCTTTCGGTGAGAGAGAGTGAGAGATGCAAGTGCCCACTACGCTTTCCCTTTGTTATTCTTTATCCCTAATTTTTTACTATAGTCGGCAGCACACTAACAGCATATGTGCTGTTGTGTTTCGGTGAGAGAGTGAGAGATGCAAGTATCCACTACCCTTTCCTTTATCCTTTATCCTTTATCCTTTATCCTTAATTTTATATTATAGTCGGCAGCACACTAACAGCATATGTGCTGTTGTGTTTCGGTGAGAGAGTGAGAGATGCAAGTGCCCACTACCCTTTCCCTTTGTTATCCTTTATCCTTAATTTTATACTAGGTATAGTCGGCAGCACACTAGCATCAGTGCACTAGCACTAGCGTTGTTAGTGTTATAATAGCCATCTACCATCAAGTTGACCGTCAGCCTGTCTGTCGACCTTAACATAAGAAGAACCTACGATTTACTTGACTTAACTGTAATTTAAAACTACTGCGGGTTCGTGATTGTATTTTTTATCACTATATAAAAGATTATATCTAAAACCATCGATGTCTAAAACCAATTAGTTTGTTTGTGTCGAAATTAATAAAATTAATTTATCAATCTTAAAATAGATTATCCATTTTTAAAATGTCTACTTACTTAAATCTATTTAAGATGTAAATATAAACTAAATCTTTGAATAAGATTGCTTACATAATTTTAATATTAATGAATTTTTTGCCTATCTTAATACACATGTTTTTTGCTACTTAGGTGAATATCGAATTTATTTTCTTTACATACACACATACATACATACACACATACATACATACATACATACATACATACATACATACATACATACATACATACATACATACATACATACATACATACATACATACATACATACATACATACATACATACATACATACATACATACATACATACATACATACATACATACATACATACATGCATACATACATACATACATACATACATACATACATACATACATACATACATACATACATACATACATACATACATACAGAAAAAAATTCTAAAAATGGTCCATTTAGTTTCAGTATCATGTATAGAGCCTATAAACACGATATCTCTGAAAACAAAGTAACTTTCTCCATGACCAACCCTTACATATTTATTATTAATGTTGATTATCGTAACTTCTAATAAGCCTTCAATCTGGTTAAGGCTTAAGTATTGGTAGATTGTCATTGAATTTTTATTTTATTATTATTTTGATGTATTAGGTAATCTATTTGTGGAGCTTTGAAAACCCATTCGTCAATATGTATATATAGCCACACTTTACACGAGTAATGGAGCTATATTTTATTCTATTTTGAATATCTAACAAATCAAGTTGGTAAAGTGCTGTTATTATTACATATATACCATTATTAATATGTATGTTCCAGGGATTTTTTCTATTTTACAAAACAAATTATAATAAGACAAAAATTCATGTTTATTTAGCTACTTCCAGTTACCAATGATGACTTTATAGTTACGAATAATATTGTGTAATCTTAAGCCCTAAAAAGGATTCGTCTGTGGATTTAGGGATAAAGAAAACCAAGTTGACTTACGGAAGTATATGTCTAACACGTTTTAGGATTACCAAGATCAAAAGAAAAAATCAACAGAGCGCTCATAATATAAAAGAACCCCCTTTGTCCATTATGTCAATACCTTTCAGTAATAATTTCATGTTTCCGACGTCCACCGAAGTAACAGTCAGAGTCACATCAATCGAACCTGTAGAAGTTAATCCCTTCATGAACTAGTAAATGGACTGATGATTTTCAAACGCCTGAATAGATCTTCATAAATTACAGATAAGAACTATTTCGATCACGTAAACTTTTGATGAGTAAAAACTGTATTAAAATCGGTCTATCCGTTTGGGAGCTACGATGACACAGACAAACACAGATACCTCTGGGAGTTAAAAAGTAATTTTTGTAAGAATTCTAAATCGTCTTCAAGTAGTATATCTTCAATAAAAAAGGATATGATAATATTTCGTAACATTTATCAAGTTATTTTAAGATCAAATCAAGCCGGGAAATAAGATATTTTTAATAATACCATTAAATGTATTTTTAGTATTAGTAACTGATGTAATTATGTAAAAGGAGAATATTATTTACTTTTACGATTTCCACGACAAATTACAGGTACTTTGTGATAATTACCTATTAAGTTGTTTTCGTGGTATAAATTTACATTCTTTAACCCAATAAATACCATCCCAGTACAGTGAATTCTAATTTTAAAAATATATCTAGAATCAACTTGTTCTGAAATTAACGTAAGTATCAAAGTATAGAATCAACTTACATAATATGTACGTAATATTTATACTTAGATGCATAAAAATATAGCAACAACAGGATATTATTGTAGGTGTAAATGGTTTGATCCTACAAGTAGACTTGAAAACCATGATTAGTTTTTTTTTGTTGTACCTATCAAATTAGCGACCCACTCCCGACTTTGCCAATCGGTAAAAAAAAGCTTTAGACGCCTGTATAAACAAACAATGCCAGTACGGATCTAGGGAGTGAAATAGAAAAGAGAAAAGGACAGGGAAATTGCTTTTGGCATCCCTTTACTCTCTCGCTAGTATTACTGCCCAGTTTATGACTACGTAAACAGTGTACCCTTTTTTTGTGTACCCTGCCATTATTTTCGATTACTTATATGCGAACTATTTAAAAAAATACTACAACTTTGTGACGTTCGCAGTCATTTAGGCTGCCCATCTGCCCAATAACCACCCCCTTACAGAATAACCACCGTGAAATAATAGCGTGTGTTCTTTTGTTTTTCGGTGAGTTGGTAAGGGATGCCAAATCTCAGTTCCCTAAACTTTTCTAATCTTTCATCCTACTACTAAGTTGAGCAGAGCACTTGCAGCAACTGTAGGCGTTGCTTGTGTCATAGGCGAAAACCAACCATGAATGGGATCGTCAGCCTATTGAGTACACCACACACAGGTGACGGTGACGATGTGTTTAAAAATATTTTTTGTTGCAGTTGGGTTTTCGGAGATTTTCTGTGCAAGATGTATCAATTCGTTCACTCTTTGAGCTACACCGCATCAATATTCATCCTCGTAGTGATATGTACAGAGAGATATTTCGCCATAATCCATCCTATTACTTGCAAACAGATCCTAACTTCAACGAGATTAAGGGTAAGTAAGCACTTAACGTTACATTTAATAAATTAAATTATATTGTTATAGTATACACAAGTGTTAATAATGGAAGTTCCAAGAAGCTTTTCCAGACCGTTTCTCTTCTTTAATTGGATTAATCCTTTTCTCATTAACAACCACGAAATACCTTATTACACTTACTTAATATTAAACCTACAGATATCTTGTGATAAAACAAATGTTAGATTTCCAGTGAAGTCAATTAGGAATTTATGGTAATTATACTTGTATTCAGCTTGATAAAAAATTGATATAATAAATGAGCCTCTCATAATGTTACGTAGGATATGTGAGTTATGACTTTAGTGCTTTTGGTTTATTGGTGGAGGCTACATCACTTACTTTTCAATGCGGACGAAGTCGCGGGCATCAGATAGTACATTTATAGCGCAAGTGTTGCATACAACATTAAAAGCAGTAATTTTTATGTATGTGCCACATTAAAATTAAGTCGCTTAATAAAGAACATTGAATGATAAATCAAAACAATCGACAAATAGTAAAATGAAGAGGTAACAAAAACTAGGTGTATCAGAAACAACTACAGTGATGATACAAAAGGCATTGTTGATATTGCAGTCATTGTGTGATGGAGACATTATATCACAATTTAGTTCTAAGTCGAGTAATTATTATATTGAACGATTTTTACCCTTATGTTATACTGTATGCCGGATTGGAATACCTAGGACCTTTTATACTTGATCCTAGTGGAATACAGCCTATTTGTTATGCATAACATTATGCAATAATGCAAGACTCAAAAAGGTGCAGGAAGAAAATATGAAATAGGTGGAAATATGTAGTTTAAGGAAAATATGAAAATAAAAGACTGGTTTTTATCCCCAAATTAAATTATTTTATCCTAGCTGTTACGGCTGTTTTAACAAATTAACAATGTAAGGTTAATTTTCAGCTTATGCTAATTATATTCATTTGGCAACACTAAATCGCGAGGTAGTTAGAAATAGTTTTTTCTAGATACGAGTAGAACTTAGAAAACTGGTTTTTGCAGTTCTACTATTCATAAGTATAGTAATAAAAATTATCTGTTAATTTTATCAACATACAGGGCGTCCCAAGACTATGCGACATGAAGGGAAAGTATCTTAAACATCGGAGACAGTATATTTTGCTGAAAGAAACTTTGTTACTTTTAAAAGTTAGTAATACTGCATTCAAAGATTTTCTAAAAATTACGTCGTCGGCAATAAATAATATTCTTGAAATTTGAATCAAACATTTTACGTTATTCCTTTCTTTTAAGATACTATGTTCCTTAAGAAGAATTATTATTTTTTGTCCATTCTTTCGATTGGCATCATAAAAATACGGGTGATTTTTTTTCACATTTAAGTCGGTTCGATTCCCAGACGAACGAAAATTTTTAGAAAATCTTTGAATACAGTATTACTAACTTTTAAAAATAACATAAAGTATTCTTAAATATGCTAAATGTCTACGATATTGAAGGTACTTTCCCTTCATGTCGCATAGTCTTGGCACGCCCTATATAACATATACACGACCTCTGTAATAACTACATCAACATACCAAATAAAATTCACACAGCGAATTCTGCCTACAACAAATTGTATTATCTTGTGTAATATTTTTATAAATTGCTTCACGTTTCATTTTTGTTGTAATTTTCTTCCGGGAATTCGATTTTGTGAATTTCCTTTTCCTTCTTCTCTCGATACGATAAAGTTTTTCCAAGTTTATTTACACCTGACGAAGTTTTCATTTATCTCGTACTCGACTGGGTTACAGCTAGCTGACCATGTGTAGCTCTATTACGAAGAGAAATGCGTTCCAGTGAACGTTGGTGATTTTCTAAACGTTTTCTCTTAACAATATCAGAATTGTTAGTTACCTTCAATTCAAGGAAATTGCACTGCGCAGTTTCTACAATGGTTTCTTATAATATGAGCTTTATGAGCTTAGTGTAATGTGCATCACACAATTTTTAGAATAAAATCTAAAAAACTTCCGTGTGAGTTATATTTTGTTAAAATACTTGACATTATTATGCATAACCTCAACATCAGACGGTATTTTTAAACAAAATTTTTAGGATTCGAATAAATTTTAAAGCTTTTATTTTTCAAAATTTCATATCAAATATTTGAAATGTTTTGTAAGTAAGGGCCTCTTTCACCAACTACAAGTGTTGATTAGTTAGTTTTAGAAATATTTTTATGTTTTATTAAATCATGCACTTAGTTTACTGCATCCTTCGATAGGCGAAAAGACAGAAAAGACCTTTTTTCATTTACGCAATATCAATAATTTTTCTATCAAACTCAAAATTAATGTTGTTAACTTTCATTTATTATGATTACGCCAGGTTAACAATTTTCGTGTCTCAATTAAAAGACATAATCTTCAGTAACATATTCAGTGTTTCCTTTCATGAAAAGGTTTACGATGGCTATCGTCATTCAAGAACACAAGCAACACAAACGATGAAACATTCAAAAAATGTTCACAATCAGTTACAAAAAGAGAAGAAAAATTGTTTTTTCGTAACTGGTTATGAAAATTGGTTACGAAAATAAACCAAAGGTCCACTCACTCAATTACTCACTTACATAAAACTATCGTGAAATAACAACACTTGTACTTTATTGTATTTTTGTGAGTATACGTATATTGCAGACTGATTAGAATAATAAGTTTTTTTTGCATTCTTTATCCCCAGTACACCCTTCCTTGTACTCGTTTAGCTACATTTAACATGTAATTGAAGGAAACTCAAATGAACATGCGGTTGAGATGAGAAAGAAAAGCTTCTAGGTCCAATAAATAATAACGAGAACATGACAGTGTCGTAGGTCGTACAATGAGTATTTATTTTCAGTTGGTCATTCTCGGAGTTTGGATAACGAGTGCGGCATACAGTGCGCCGAAATTCATCTGGGTGGAGACAATAACCAACAACCTCGGTAACGGGAACATGGAAACAATATGTATACAACACCGGATGAAGTACAACTCTGAAATATTCGACATGGTTAATTTCGGGCTGCTATACGTGACGCCATTATGCGTGATGACGGTAAGCAATTTTAATTAATGTGATCCCACGATTCACACGAGACCGCATGTGGTGAAAGTTAAATGTGAATTATGTCGCAATCAGATTAAATAACTCACGTATCAACTGTGTATGTTTGTGTGAAACGATAATATAGTACGGTCAAATTAAGCCAAATATGGGCAATCAAGGGAAATAATTCGTGTAGTTTTGAAAATTGGTACAGATACCTTACGGTATCTCAGATCAGATGAACATAATATAAGTCCTCAAGGGTGGATGGGTGTGCTGAAGGTACCTTTTTTCAGGTTTCTGCTCGTATCGCGAATATATTCTGTACAAATATAATAGAATTTTGATTGCTTCTGAAAAAAGTTTCTACATAAAATTTCCTACAAATTTGGATATATTCATTTTTATTCTACGATCAATACTTTAGGAGCTACAAGGTGTGTAAGTGTAACAGAGAGTTAAGTAGTGTAAGATGCTGTTGTTGGCAAGGTGTGGATTTAGTAGTTTTTCTAATAGCTCTATCACCACCAGAAAATATTCCTTGTCAAGCCAGGAAAAGGGAAAGTGGAATCTAAGATATTTTCGTCACAAGAACTCCTTCCCCTCGGTCTAATACAATTAGAATTCAAATACACATAAATTCGCATACAATATATAAAAGGCTACGTGTGTGTGTGTGTGTGTGTATGTTCCCTATGGACTCCAAAACAGCTTAACCGATTTTGATGAAACTTTCAGAATATCTTCAGATTAGTTCAGAGGGTAATCCTGTGAAGTTTGGTAGCGATCGGACGCGGGCGAAGCCGCGAGCAGGTCGCTAGTTTATAAATAAAAAAATATCTTGCTTTACTCCTCGCCTCGCTGATGCCTCGCTTAAATTTTTCTACATATGTGAACCAAGTTTCAACCTAATCCGTTCATCGGAGTTTCTCCGTAATTATTGATTGCACACAATTATTCAAATGTATTCACAAATAACCCTTGATCAAATATAATGTTATGTGCATATTCATATACAAAATTACTTAAGTTCAATCATGGATCTCACGTCAAATTTTACTAACATAATAATAATAATTATTATAATTATAATCGTAATAAATCTTTATAAGTTTAGTAGAGTGAACATTCCATAACTACCTATAATGTCACCGGACTAATAAGAGTGAAGAAGGTTTATTGCCGTTTTATGCCCTGTTTTTACAGCGTCAATTTTTCAGTGGTAAAATCCTTTAAAAAATTCAAAACGATCAGATCCGATCATTTTATTGTGTCCATTCATTCATTCACTTTATTTTGTCAATTGCTGAGACATCGATATGGAACCATTTAATTAGCCTATTTATATAATAATAATTATAATAAGCTGCCAGTATCTTCGGAACCTTGCCTAAAGGGACTCCTTTTAATAATATATTTTAGTTATTATATTTTTTTAAGGTTTCTAGTTTTAGGTTTAATAGTAAGTTTTGTTTTTTATTTAGTATAGATTATTTGTAAATATATATTTTATCGATAACAAACACAACAAAATACGACCATAGTTAGTGCCCACTTTTTTATAACTCGAGCTGCTGCATGGAAGGGATATAGTCTGAAAATTCTGACTTAGCAAATCTGAATATGCCTTGTAACATTTTCCCTGAATTTTCTATTTTACTACAAGCCTATGAATACGTTATACATTTCTTCTCATGAAAGCATAGCAGCTTCCTTTGACTTGATTTGAGCTTTCCTTTGACGCAGAAAATCAAGACTGTCACCCTTTGTACCGTTCCTTGTACAACATCTCAGTTATGAGCACAATGCTGAAGTCAGCATCAAATTCTCTTTTCCAATAAAATACATAGCAACGGATCAATCTCATTGGAGTTGAATTATGCTGGTATTTTCTATCAAGTAAATTTCATGTATTCGGCCTATTGGAAAGCCTAAGGCTAAGGACTCACGGAGCGATTTTGTACCGTGCCCGCCGCGGTGGTGGAACTGCTGTTTTGTTTCTAAACTCACGAGACCGGTTATTTGCGCGGTTACGCAGCCGTCGCGGTTGAGATCATCGCCCGCAAACGTGGCGGGCGAGGATCGCAAGACGGGCGGTTGCAAGACGGGCAGTTAACGATCAGTGCCCAGCCAATTGATCGCAGAGCGCGCGGGCGCAACCCGCCGAGGCTGCGGGTGACCGCGGCCCGCGCGACTCCACTTGTTGCCCACCGGTGCAGCGGGATCCGCAAACAACCGCGCACACCGCGGGCGTAAAACGCGTCGTGAAATGTGCTTTAATTTTTTACATATATATCTGCATTCTACAAAAGCTGCGGGCCCGCAACCGCGGCGGACGCGGGTGTAAATCGCTCCGTGAGTCCTTAGCCTTAGTGGCAATTGTACCAGTCAGTTTACAAACTAGTTTATAAACACATACTATTGGCACTTTGGCAAGTCTGATAACACGTATGTATAAGTAACTCAGGTTGTATATATATCAATATTTTTCAACACGCAAATTGTGAATTCCTTAAACCTAGCAATAACTCAAATAATCAATAGACTTTCGCTGTTGCTAACACGACGAAATTCCAGATCACGTAATGATTTAACTCGACGTATACAATTAGAACGTAGATAGAAACGTAATTAGCAACGGAACGTTAATACGTTGTTAGTAAATTACAATCTTAAAATTAATAATCTTTTATTTTGTTTCATTAATTAAGGTGTAAAATTAATGAAACAATAAGTGATTAAGTACTACTTCTGTCAATAATCACTCGGAGTTAATAACAAGAATGAGCGCCTCTTTCACAAACGTCAAGTAGGCCAAACTGTCATTTAAAGTCACCGGTAACCGGGGATAATGGAGCTGATATACCTTTTTTGTACGGTAAACGTCCCAAACATTAAATAGAAAATAATTAAAAAAATCGCCTATCGAATGATGCAGTAAACCGAGTGCATAATTCAATATAACAGAAAATGATTTCTAAAAGTAACTAATCAACAGTTTACATGTAGTTTGTGAAAGAGGCCCTCAAATCTTTTAAGGCAAAGGCACTTTGGTTTTTGCATAACCGATCATTTTCAATTTAACTGCTCATTCAAGTGAAACTAAATTCTATGTAGTAACTACTTCAACTTTTACATCAAAATAAAAATATTCAAAATTTTTACACCATGATAAGAAATATTTGCACGAAATACCTACCGAAATAACTGTAAAATTATAATAAAAATAATTTCATTTATCAACAAAATGCAAACAATTTATAATTTATGCAACATTTCGAAACTTTAAACTCAGACCTGTCTCTTGTTGAGTTAATTAGCATGTCATAGTAAGCATTTAATTAATTAATTCTTAAACTTGGTTAAACGAAATGCAAAATAACAATGTGAATCGCACTAAATTTCTTGAATAATTAAGGGTAACTATTTACCCTAGGCGGTTTAAGAGAACATTTGTTGTGATTCCCATTGAATAATTTTATACATTTTAACTAGCTGCGGCACGCGACTTTACCCGCTTAACTTTATAAAATATACCCTATGTTACTCGCTGATAATGTATAGCTTTCTATACTTAGGTGAAAGAATTTTATAAATTGGTGCAATAGTTTTTGAGTTTATAATGCACATAGATAACCCTATTATGATTATATACCAGCGACCAGCCGGGCTTCTCCCGGGTTGAATTTTTTTATGTAGGTACGTAAATCTTTCTCGTTTATCCCTTTTTCCATTAGTGAAAACCGTATTAAGATCCGTTATTACAAGAATTCTTATGCTAAATTTTGTAACATGTTATTTCAATAAGTTTACAAACAATGATTTGTTTACAAACAAAAAAGTTATACCGATTACTTAACCGAAAAACCAAGCGTACGAAAACCGTGCGCACAAAGTTAAGTAAGTCTACACATATACGACGAGTAATACGTAATTTATGGAGACAGCCGCCGCTTCTTGAATATTTATTAGAAAATGTTCAACGAAGAAGCTTTTTGAATCAAATTCGGCGTTAATACTTTTAAGAAGTTTTTTCCTAACGTATAACTCAGGGATAACATCACCGTTTACGCAAGCTTCGTTTTATTAAATCTTAAGTAATATAAGTTATTCAACAATGTTTTAAATACTTTACCCGCGGTTGTGCCGTGATCGAACAGTTGGCTGTTAAGTCCCTTTGTTTTCTTTCACGTATGTACCCATCTTCCTAATAATCGTGCCCTCACATTTTTCCTCTTACTCTCTTCCTATAATTAATGTATTGTAACCGATGACCGCGTCTCGAGAAGAAGGAAGAAAAACGCGCCCGCGCTTGATTGGTGTCCGCGCCTATTGTGAATTATCCGCGCCTTAACTCAAGCTCGCAAGTGAAGGAGTTCATCCGCGCCTTATCGCTGAACGTCGACATACGTGTGAACAGTGGTGTCTAACAGTTTGGACATTTAGTGATTCCTGCAGGAGCGCGCACCAGAGCACCGGTATAAGGTACGTGCATTTCCTTCTGCTACCTATCCTGTCCTTCAGACAGTCATACTGTTCGCACAGCCGCAACCAGATATACAGTCCACTAAATCGCTAATAGGGATTCATGGTGTGGATCTTTCGAAATCCCGCTGCAAAGAAATTTAGATTTTGTCCACCCCTTTATAGGGGTTTCTCCGCGCCTACAACCCGTATTAATCATAACTTAATGAAGATAACTTTAAAATAGATACTCGAACTTAACGCTACTTTTCAGTTTTATGAACTTTTATGGACATAATATATATCGCTTTTAAGTGTACACATAATATGTGCTAAGTCAACATTTTATTAAGTTGTAATAATTTTCATCT